>CM066999.1:104109770-105311020 GCA_033977485.1 Hydrangea macrophylla
TTAAAAGCTTACTTGCTTTGTTTCAATGTAAGAATTGAATATTCATCAAAATTGTTCCAAGTACTATAATTACATAAAATAAGATTTGACAGAGTTAAAAAAAGAAAACAAAAAAAACCTTATGTTTGTGAGCAAAGTCTTCTAATTGAGATCAGAAAGTGGAAAGCTGTTCTTTCATGAGAGCAGGAGTCCTTAAATTTTCCACATTTTCTCCAACCAATCGGTATTGATCCTGAAATGCTTGCAATTGTAAAACAAACAATTATATTTTAGGCCAGAATAATTAACTTGACAGAAGTGGCACATTTTAAAAAAAAAAAATCAGCAAAATGGAGAATAAAATTTTAAAAAGAAAATTGAAGGATTGGTCTCAATTGGTATACCTTGTATTCCTCGTTCAGTAAAGGTGAATGTCCTTGATTTGTAAGTAACCAAAATCCTTAGTAAATGCACAATTTCTGGGAGGTGATCTGAAAAATCAAAAGTGCTCTCAGTGACTTGATATTCTTTCCACAGATAGTACTCACTCAAGAAGTAAGGATACATGAACTCTTCCCACACCAAATCAATCTCAACCAAGTACACTAATAGTGGTTAATGAATTGGCTTTGCATTAGAGAACTTGATCTTGAATTAGTTTGGGTAAAGAGGCTAAATAGATCGAGTTTTATCCCTGGTACATATTTTGTAAGACAACATACCAGACAATTCTGTGACTTACTGATTTCATTGACATATTTCAAATCATGTATTCTTATTCTATATAGAGACACTAAAATGGCAATAGAAACACCACCAGTACATAATAACACCAAACAGATTAACACTGTTTATATACCAATAAAAGAGAATGCATATCCATTTTAAGATAAAATTCATTTACTTTGAAAGTGTTTTGTAAATTGGGACAAGATGTAAGTTGATTATTTTGTATAAAAGCTTAGGAAGACCAGAATGTAAATTGGGGCTTGAAAATTTAAAACACTTTTGTAATATCCTATTAATCTATGCCTTAAGCTTCAAAATGTGGTTTCTCTTATTGTTTTATGCAGCAGTACTTACTTGGATCAGATTCAAACACTCTTTGGGGCCTTGTCTCTATTTTCTTCACACAAGTAATTAAGAAAATGGGAAGTGTTGTGATACAAAACGAATACAGAATTCTACATCTAAAACTTTTAAAAATATATCACCTAGTTACAGTTGCAAGCTTTCTTTCCAATGAGAAGGTATTGCAACACTGTAGGGGCTTTTTATTTTTATTTTTTATATAATTCTAAGGCAGAAATAGAAAATAAAATACTATTTAGTCATTTCAAGTTAGCTCGTGTTTTTTGAACAATGACTAATGTTATTCAAAATTTAAAATAGGAATCAAGGTTACATCCAGGGCCGGCCCTGAGGTAAAGTGGCGAAGCCGCCGCATGGGGCCTCATTTTTAGGTCTATTTTCTTATAATTTCTTCATAATTTTTATAAAACTTATCATTTTTAGGCCTATTTTCTTCTTATTTCTTCCTAATTTCTATGAAACATATCGTTTTTAGGCCTATATTCTTCTAATTTCTTCCTAATTTTTTATGAAACTTATCATTTTTAGGCCAATTTTCTACTAATTTCTATGAAACATATCGTTTTTAGGCCTATATTCTTCTAATTTCTTCCTAATTTTTTATGAAACTTATCATTTTTAGGCCAATTTTCTACTAATTTCTATGAAACATATCGTTTTTAGGCCTATATTCTTCTTATTTCTTCCTAATTTTTTATGAAATTTATCATTTTTAGGCCAATTTTCTACTAATTTCTTCCTAATTTCTATGAAACATATTGTTTTTAGGCCTATATTCTTCTTATTTCTTCCTAATTTTTTTATGAAACTTATCATTTTTAGGCCAATTTTCTTCTAATTTCTTCCTAATTTCTATGAAACTTAGTATAGAGGCCCCACCCTTTGAAAGTTCGCTTGAGTCCTCGGTCAAATTTTGGAATCTCAGGGCCGGCCCAGGTTACTTCACATACAAAACAAAAGCCATCCAACACCACTGTTTGTTGCAAACGAATATGGCCATACGCACAATCAAAACTATAAAAAGCTAAACGCTATAGCAGCCACTCAATGAGCCTGGATACATGGATAAAACATAAGATGTCCTATTAGCAGCAATATCAAACCTACTCATCTCTGTTTTTGTTTTATTTTTAAATTCAATAACTGCATGATATCTTATCAGTTGTGCAGCAATCAAAAGAGGATCGAGGAAAATGGACTAAGAAGGTTCCATGCATGGAAATCTATATAGATAGGGAGGGAGCAAAATTCATGGTTGTTAACAGCCATGCAAGGCAAGAGGAGGCAGCCCAACTTTTCTCTTTGGCATAAATACAAACACTTACTGTGCAATTATCACCACATTAAAAATTAAACAACACTGTAGTGAAGAAACATACCAGGACAGAGAAATGCAGGAGAGACTGAAACTTGAAAGATAATTACCAGTGAAGTGAAGATCTCCAACTGCCGGTAGAACAACGATTCTGTAAAAGAATTCATAATTGAATTTGTCAAACCGTTAGTCAGTTAGGTTAAATTCTTGAATACGGTGGGAAATGCAGGAAAAGATTGAGGAAGATGAAACCTTACCTGACAAATGAATAAAAGAAAGGAAGATAGGGTAGAGGAGGGAGAACTCATACATGTATATACTCACAGGTAGGTAGATGAAAGGATGGAATTTAATGGCCATTGATATGCAGGAGAGGAGGAGCCAGGGCCGGAGATTCCTAAAATTTTGTAAGCCCTCGTGCGAACTTTCAAAGGCGGGCTCCTCTATATTAAATTTCATAAGCGCCAAAATTTTATAAGAGTACGTAATATTATTTTCATTAAAATGAGACGATAAGCACGTAATTACAATTTCTACATTAGCCATATGGCCCACATCTTCATGTTCATTCAAATTCGTATGTTCTTCATCTATATTGGCTTTTAAAAACATACGAAGAGCTCCTTTTTGAGATTCAATCAATTCAAGTTCTCTCATTTTTCTCTTCCTTTTTTCATTTCCGGATTCATATCTTTTCAATGTTTTCATACCTAGATAAACAAAGTAAACAAACAACAAATGCTCACAATTGGAAATTAAGTTGCTCATAGGCAAAAAAAAAAAATATGTGACAGTGCTAACTGCCTAACTGCTTTGTACGAATCGTACCTGCAGTGCTTGGTGGTGCTGCCATCGGAGGTGGGCTGGTGGAGACTGGAGAGAACTTGTTTTCTGAACTCTGAAGGGGGAGGGGAAATTAGGAAAATTATTAGGAAAAAATATAACAAAAAAAAGTTAGGGTTTAAAAGAGAAAAAAAAATTGGGGTTCAATAATTCATTCAATAGATATTAAGAAATTAGGAAGAAGATTAGGAATAGAAGATGATGGTGCCAAAAATTGGTAAGAGTAAAGTAGAGCAATTTAAGGAGAGAGAGAGAGTGAGAGACTATTTTTTGTATGTGGTTCGGCCCTGTTAATGAAGGTACCTACGTCCACGGGTGTGTCTGAGCACGTTCACTAGCAGATCACCGGCGGGCCTGGTGAGCCAACAAAGAGGGGCGGCACTACCAGTAATACCGGCCGGGTGTATGCGTATAATGGTGAATTATAGAGGCGCTGTGTAGACTACAGAATTGGCCGCCCCCTCAATTGGGGGTGAGTGGTCTCTTTTATAGATGCAAGAGACCTACTCATACATGAATAAGGAAATATAATCCTATTAGGGTGTGATTGACACCAATCAAGTAAGCTTCCTAATTGTATTAGGATTGATTGACATTAATTGTGGGAGTTTCCCAATTGGATTAGGAAATAGATGCACTTTCCATTAGTCTTCTAGCTTGAGTAGGAAACTGCCCATAATTTTGGGCGTATCAGCTGCCCCCCATTTCCAAGATTGGTCAGATGCTATATCGGGGCAAGTTTGGAAATCAGTTTGATGTTACTTACCACTGTCTGAGTACTTGTAGAAGCTGCCTCGAGGCTTTTGAGCCTGATGAGTCCTCGGGAACTGACTGAGAGGTGAGACCCAGCCTAGCTCGGGACCTTTAGTTGCTCGGGAACTGACCGGGAGTTGAGACCCGGCCTAATCCGGAGTCTTTGAATGCTCGGGAAGTGACCGAGAGTTGAGACTCGGCCTACTTCGGAGTCTTTTTTGCTTGAGTTAGCTCCCAGGATGGTTATCTTCTGCCCGTAAACCTTCGTCAAGGCTGTGGGTAGAAGGATTTTACCATGTTGGACAAGCCGACCTAAAGCGCATTGCTCTAGGGTCCTTTTTACTGTTAACTCCCCAGGATGGTTGTCTTCTGCCCGGCCAGCCTTCGTCAAGACTGTTGGGAGAAGAGCTTGACCATGTTGGTGGAGCCGACCTAAATCACGTTGCTTTAGGGTCCTTTTACTCCTCTATCGTCGGCCAACCTAAGAGATTTTAGTCACCTCTATCGTCGGTCTGGACCTAAGTGGAGTTAATGTCTCTGAGTACTGTAGGTGCTCGGGTTGTCCAAGATTTTGACTTGGTTATCCGCGAGGCCTGTAAATACCCGGTGTGATTACCTGTTTAGTTCACTGCGCCATCTTGCCCCCCAAGCTTTCGCTAAGACGAGGGTCTTACAGAGGCTATGATCTGTAGGTAACCGACCTGGAACATGGTGGTTGCAGGGTCTTTTGAAGCTTGCCATCATCAGCCACCTAGGAGGTTTGCCTCCATCGTCGGCTGGACCTAAGCGAAGCCGGTGCCTCGGGCGTGACCCCGAGGTCTTTGGTGCCTGGGTTCGGAGCCCGAGGTCTTTTAGCGCCTGAGTTCGGAGCTCGAGGTCTTTTTAGTGCCTCGGGGTTAGGCCCGAGGTCTTTGGATGAGCTCTCTGACAATCGGTGGTGCCTCACGTAGTGATCAGGCAAGTATCGTTGTAGTCGGGCTCATCTAGAATGATGGAGACAGGGAGTCGGATCAGGATCGTCGGGCTCCTAATTTTTATGTGCTGAAGGCAAAGCCGGAACTGCTTGATCCTGACCGATGTGAACTGGAGGTCGGGTCGGGACTGCCGAACCATGCATGTTGTGAGCTGGAGATCCGGTCGGGGCTGCCTGACCCGGACTGTTGTGAACCGGTGGTCGGGTCGGGATTGCCGGACTCAGACCTCTGTGAACTGGAAGAACTGTAAGAACTCCCGGGCTGATCTCGCTTTCGCTTACTTCTGGAAGACTCGTTGCTTTCTTGCCCGGTGTATTTGGTCTTCAGAAACTCTTCAGTGTCAATATACTTTCCAACCCTCTCAGAGAGCTCAACCAAAGTTTCCGGTCGGTTTCTGTGGAACGACGCGGCGCACTTGGTGTGTTGAACTCCCGAGCAGAAGGCTATGATGGCGATTGTCTCGTTCAAATTGCAGATTTGAAGCTTCTGTTGGTTGAACCGGTCGGTGAACTCCTTGAGGGACTCATTATTCCGTTGTCTGACTGTTAGTATTTGCATGTCTGGCTTTGGCCGCTCATGCATACCGGTGAACTGGTTGATGAACTGCTTGCTGAGTTGTTTGAAACTGCAGACCGACCGGGGCTCCAAGGAGTAGAACCACTGCATGGCCGGGCCTTTCAAAGTGCTGGGGAAGGCTAGGCAGTGTAGCTCATCGGAGTTGGTGGCTAGGGCCATCTGAGCCTTATAGGTTCGGATGTGGTCGATCGGGCTTCCCGAGCCGTTGTATGAATCTAGCCGAGGCTGCTTGAATTTGCGCGGGATAGAGAACCTCGTGATCTGGCTGGAGAATGGTGACTCTGTCTCGGTATTGGCTTGATTCGGAACACAGTTTTGACCAAGCTTTTTGGCCACTCCGTCGATCTGTTTCTTCAAGTCCTTGATTCGGGCTTCCACTCCTTCCCGACCGGTATCTGAGGAGCTGGTCGGGTTGGTGGAAGAGGCTTCTTAATGGCAGGGCGTTGTCCTCTGGGATCGGGCTCGGCTATAACTCCGGGTAACCATTCGCCTAGGGACGACTTGGCTCTTGACCGAGTGACCCTGGACTGATTCCCGGGCCATACGCTCCTGCCTTTCCTCACGGGCAGCACGCCCACTGTTGATGTCTCTGGCATCCTCAACATGGGACAGGTTGGCTCGGGTCCGTTGTCGGGTCAAGATCAGTTCTCGACCGTACGCAATGTTCCCGGGTCGTTTCCCGGCCACTGGAGGATTGCTTTGCTGGGCTAGCAGTGCTTCGATATGTTGCTGGATTTGACGCTGGCCCTCCAAGAGTTGTGTGAGGGTTGCGGTGATTTGCTCATATGTCGGGACTGCTGCAGTCGACGCCGGGGTCGAAGGAACATCCCGGTCGGACTACTGCGCAGCCTTCTTTGGTGGCATATTGATCAGTCAAGAATTTGTTGATGAGAAGAATTGTCGTTTCCCACAGACGGCGCCAAACTGATGGTGCCAAAAATTGGTAAGAGTAAAGTAGAGCAATTTAAGGAGAGAGAGAGAGAGAGTGAGAGACTATTTTTTGTATGTGGTTCGGCCCTGTTAATGAAGGTACCTACGTCCACGGGTGTGTCTGAGCACGTTCATTAGCAGATCACCGGCGGGCCTGGTGAGCCAACAAAGAGGGGCGGCACTACCAGTAATACCGGCCGGGTGTATGCGTATAATGGTGAATTATAGAGGCGCTGTGTAGACTACAGAATTGGCCGCCCCCTCAATGGGGGGTGAGTGGTCTCTTTTATAGATGCAAGAGACCTACTCATACATGGATAAGGAAATATAATCCTATTAGGGTGTGATTGACACCAATCAAGTAAGCTTCCTAATTGTATTAGGATTGATTGACATTAATTGTGGGAGTTTCCCAATTGGATTAGGAAATAGATGCACTTTCCATTAGTCTTCTAGCTTGAGTAGGAAACTGCCCATAATTTTGGGCGTATCAGAAGAAAATACTTTCCAACAAAAAAAATAGAAGAAAATGTAAGGTAAACAAAAGTTAGGCCCTTACCCTTAGGGTTCAACAATTCTTCAATGAGCTCAATCAATAGATTCAATGTTATTGAAATCTGAAGAAAAATAACAAATTAGAATGAAGATTAGATTATTAGAAGGAAAAAAAAAAAAAAAAAAAGCTAGGGTTCAATTGTTCAAATATACTTACCAAATACCAACAGTGAAAAATCGAGAGTGGTGTGTTGTGGCCCTCGTGAGAGAGAGAGAGGGCCGACCAAGAGAGAGAGAGTGTGAGAGGATATGGAGTGGAGACTCACTGAGGCTTGAGGCCCTGAGGGAAAGGGACTGTGAGAGAGTAGAGAGAGACTGAGAGAGTCGCAAATGCAGAGCACTAGAGCAGCAGTGCTAAGAAAGAAAAAATAACTGGTACTATCTCATATCTCTTATACACTTGTGGGCCCTCATCATATCACATATGTATACAAAAGCCCTGGGCCCCGCTGGGGATAACAACATATCACATATGTAAACAAAGGCCCTGGGCCCCGCTGAGGATATCAACATATCACATATGTAAACACAAGCCCTGGGCCAGAGGCCCAATGCAACTGCTTTGTTGCATACGCCCAGGGCCGGCCCTGGGGGGAGCCGTATGGAGTTCTTGGGAGAGGAGGCAATGAGGCAGAAGGGGATGAATGGATGACGTGGAGGAAGATGAGGAGTGGTGGAAGAAGGGAGAAGAGCTGTGCATAGAGGCCCTCTCACAGAATTTAGGGGTGGCAAATGGGCGGGTCGGGTTGGTTTTGGGCGGGTCGGGTCAGATGGGGGTCTTTGACCCGTTTTGACCCCTTTGTTTGGGTCAAATTTGGACGGGGTCAGGTGTGGGTCGGGTCAAAGCCCATGACCCGTTTTTTTTTTTTTTTTAACCCAGCACCAGCAGCTGCTACAACAACCCAGAAATTCATTCTTACTCTCTCTTCCACAATATGAACACTAACAGTCCGTTTGGTATGCCACAAACAAGAAAAGAATTGATTTGCACTTCTTGTTTGTGGCAAATCATGTGTTTGGTTTGACACAAAAAATAGAATTGAAATGATTTCCAATTCTTGAGAATTGAAGTTTTAGGCAAAGGTAAAATCCGACCAATTTTGGTCGGATTTGGTGAGAATTCAGTCTCCAAACGTGTTCTTCCGAAAATACCCTCGTCTTCTTCGTTGTTCTTCTGGTCTGCTTCTTCTTCCGTCTTCTTCGTCTGCTTCTTCTTCCGTCTTCTTCGTCTGCGCCTTCTTCTTTTTTTTCGTCTTCTTCTTCTTCTTCGGTCTTCTTCTTCCTATGGTCTGTAGTTTTAGGGTCTGTTTGTTTTGGGTCTGTTAGTTTAGGGCTGTTTGGGTCTGTTAGGGTATGTTAGTTTGGGGCTGTTTGGGTCTGTTAGGTTTGGGGGTATTTTAGGAAATAGCAATAATTCTTTTCAATTCTATTCCCTTCATTACTGTTTTAAACCAAACAAGAGAATTAGAATTGCAAATCAATTCTATTCTTTTCTTTTCAATTCTATTCTATTTTACAATCATACCAAACGGAGTGTAACCAAATTCCACAATACAAATTTTCCTCTATGTTTCAACTCTCTCATCATGAAAAAACGAAAGCCATATGTTTCCATAATCCAAAACTCCAGAACCAAACAAGCTTTAAATCTCTGGGTAACAGACAAATGCAAAAGAACACATGAATAATAAATGTGGCCTCAAGACAATCAAGCATACCACTTTCCAAGAATTCAATTCTCTGGTTTCAAAAGCTCTAAAACAAACAGTCTTAAAAAATCCGCAACTACGAAACAAAACAAAACCTCAAACAACCCAAGCACCAAAAATGCTCTATTTCTTAAGAGTAATATCTAGGAACAAAACCCCCAATCCTAGGAAAAATTGTGTACTAACAATCAATATTAAGCAACACAATATGAATATGAACCAAAAAATGTTCAATTACCTGCCTATTACAATCCAATGCTAGAGACAGATATGGCTAGAAAATCAAAATAACAGTACCAAACACAGACCTTCCTTAATCTGTAAACTTACAGGCAATCAAGCCTTTACCAGACAATGACACTAGGGTTTTGGAAGAAATTTGAAAAGGAGAGAGATTTGATTTGAACAGAAATTGATAATAATAAGTATCAAATACCTCTTGTTGATCTGTCCAAAGCTTGATTGAGCTTGAAAAGGAAAATATGAAAGACTAGCCGATGATTGATCTTTGCCTCTTGTTGATCTGTCCAAAGCTTTGCCTCTTGTTGGTCGCTGGTGATTGGGCGAGAGAGAGCGAGAGATAGCGAGAAATCTAGTCTATGGTTATGGAGTCATCTAGAGAGAGAGAGAGAGAGAGAAAGAGAAAGAGAGAAGAAGAAGAGAGTGTTACGCAGGACAGAGAGAGATAGCTGCAGATCCATATTTAGTTGGGCACCCGCAACAACCCGCGAGAAACCCACGAGAAACCAATCTCCAATTTAGCAATCCATATTTGACCCGCAACTTAAAATAAATTGACCCGCGCCTATTATTTGCGGGCAAGTGTGGGCGGGTTCCTGGGTTTGGGTGACTTTTGCCACCCCTACTCTCACTCTATCTGTCAATGATGTGGTTGAATGTGAGAACTGTATTTGCTTCAGCCTTTATATATGTATATACTAGTAATAACCCGTGCCTTTGGGCACGAAGCGAAAATTAAAAGAAAAAGAAAAATGAAATTCAATCAAGAATTGCCAGGCACGATCGAAAAGCTGCTAAATTACATGTTTTTTTTTTTTAGGATAACACCAACCTTGACCAACCTTTTTGAGGATATACCATTTCATATTTTCTTTTTGGCAACAGTGGTTGGGCTTATTCCAGCTTCCTATAATACTGACTCTATGCCTGGCAATTGAAACAGTGGGTATCACTATTCCTGAGATTATGATAAAGAGCTTTCCGGTCTTTTAGGTTTATGAAACATCTAATGTCTGGCAAGGTCCCTGTTATACCTGTAACATCTTATTTTTCTGTAAAGTCCCAAATTTTCCTTTGCCAAACAGGGTTTCTCTAAAATATTGACACTTCAAAAGCTTCATAAACACATGCATAAAACCCCACACTTCTACACACGAACCCACAGATGCGCGCGCGCGCACACACACACACAGAGAGAGAGAGAGAGAGAGACATTGTACATACCCACACAAAAAAAGCAAATAATGAGAAAGAGAAAGGGATACCTGGTGGTCGGAGATGGTGGCAGTGGTGGTGGTCGAAAATGGTGAGAGAGGGCCGAAGATGGTTATAGTGGTGGTGGTCGTGAGAGAGAGAGAGAGAGAGGCGTGAGAAAGATAAAGAGAAAGACGTGAGTAAGAGCCCAAAAAGAAGAAGCAATTAATGGTTTTTTTCTTTAAAATGGCAACTGTCTATACTATAATAAGGTAATATGATTCATTGATTATATGATTTTATTGTCATATAGGTCAATGACTATATTAATATAGGTCAATGATTATATGATTACTAATATGGTAATATGTTTTTTGAAAAATACTCTGCGTAATTAGTATATGCCAAAGATTAATGCAGCTTTTGCTTAATTAGTATTTAGCATAGCACTTGTTAAGAGTAAAGGCATCGTTTGTTTGCCGGATAGGATAAAGGGGTATTGTATAAAAGTATAGTTAGTTATCCTGGGATAACTAACCATAGGATAAAACAATACAGTATTATTTTTATACTGTGTTTGGTTCGTGCCGGATTATACTGGGTATAAAACTAAAATAGTCCAATATCGTGTTTGGATGATGATGGTATAAGGCTGGATTAATCTACAACTTTATCAAAATGTCATTTAATTGAAAAAAAAAAAAAACAAATTGATATTAAGATAACAACTGCTTAGGATTCCACAATCTGATAAAAAATAAAATTCAAAACAGAACAAAATACAAACATGTGTGTAGTTCTGGAAGAACATAATTTGCAAAAAAATCTGATGCAAAAAAAAAAAAAAAAGAACAACTCAAACATGTATAGATCTCCATAAGAGTTTGACAAAAGAAAAAAAAATCAAACAATAGATCTCCGTTCATGAGAGTTTGACAAAAGAAAAAAAAATCAAACAATGGATCTCCATGAGAGTCAAATATACAAAATACAAACATGTGTATACTTCTGGATGAATATATTTTGCAAAAAAATAAATCAAAATAGAAAAAAAAATGTTTGGTTTCCTTGGTAAACACAGGCTAATTCGAAGTGTGTATTCTATAAATGTGAGAAATTCAATCGCCAACCAACTGGGTTTACTTCGAAATACAATAACACCATCACCCAAATCGTTCTTATCAACGGAAAAATTAACACTGTAAAAAAAATATGAAAAACAACAGCTTTTCAAACATGTATAGATCTCCATATGAATTTGACAAAAGAAAAAAAAAAATCAAACAATAGATCTCCGGCCATGAGAGTTTGACAAAAGAAAAAAAAATCAAACAATAGATCTCCATGAGAGTTTGACAAAAGAAAAAAAAAATCAAAACATAACCTTCGATCTGGGTCTTTCCAAGATCGAGTTGTTGAACAGATCTAAACCTCTCGATTTGGTCTCTTCGTCTCCAATCTTCTTTCTGCATCTTCAAAATCGTCTTCGTCTTCGTCATCTCTCATCGAAATCAGCTTCGTCTTCACCGATCTGGTCATTTCTCTATCTCTACTTCGTCTTCTCTTCTTGATCGACGATCGCAGTTTTCTTCTCTCTCTCCCTCTCCTCAATGTATGTGGGTTTTTTTTGGATTGTAACTGTGAACAGTAATGCGAGGCACCTTTTATATCAAGGATAGAGTGGTCATTTGTCTAGCTTATCCCACTTAACACCTTATCCCCGCGATTTTAATACCACCTCCCCCCATGTATTAAGTTATCCCCCCTAGTCAGCATAAATTTTAACCACATACTACAATACCTTGAGTTAACTTATACTGAAAAGACACAAACAAACACAGTATAAGCCCGTATTGGACTATTTTAGTCCAATCTCCCTTAGTTATCCGGTAAACAAACGAGCCCTAAGAGTAATGCAGCTTTTGCTTATGGTCCGGGGGTTTCATACTTTCGGGGGGTATGAATGTAAATCTCTTGCATGTGTAGGAGTTAACACACGAATTAAGAGTAAAGAGTAATGCAGTTTTTGCTTATGGTTCGGGGTGTATAAAATCAAATTGATTTGAGAGAATTAGGGAGTATGAGAGAGAAAGATATATAAGGCAAGCAATATATACATGTTTGATATATGTAGTATTTTTTATTCAACGGTTTAAAATATCTCAACTTATCTCAATGGCTAGGATTGAAAGTAGCTAATTTAAGAGAGATCCACACCGCTCTAACTTATTATATAGATATAATATATAATAGATAGATAGGAGATGGATCTCCTCACAATCATGGAAAATCCATGATTTCGGTACATGAAGAAGGCAATATTCACGAAAAAGAAAAGTCTACAAATCTGGTTCTTAATTGATTACTTTTTATTCCTTCTCTTGTAATTACTTTTATGTTTGTAATATTATTTCTTTATCAAGATATGTACATATCAGTATATATGTATGAGTTTTTATCAACAAAAAAAACAGAGTATATATGTATGAATAAAACTCTCCTTTTAAAGTGACGGAAATTCACAACAAATACTTAATTTCTCTTTCAAAGCACGGTTGGATAATAAAAAACAATAATGCTTGGGATACCAAAGGACACAAAGAACTTCCACAAAATGAGTGGAAAGTCTATGTGGCACACTGGAACCCGCCATCAATTAATGGAAAAAATTGTTAATTGCTAGCGGGTCCCAATGTGCCACATAGACTTTTCACTCATTTTGTGGAAGTTCTTTGTATCCTTTGGTGCCCTAAGCATTATTCAATAAAAAAAGGGGGTAAATTATACTTTACATCTTTATAATTTGGATATAATTTTATTTTGATCCCTGTAGTTTCAATTTTGTTCTTATAATTTCAGTTTAGGTTCAATGTAGTCAATTCATCAATTTTTCTTACAATTTTTAACAAATTTAGGTTCAATATAAGTGGATAAAGTGTAATTTTCTGAGTAAATTTCTCATTATGCCCCTAATGATACCTCGCATGTGCATCACATGACCATTTTTGTAAAAAAGCGTAAGAACTTTTCATTAATGGACTACATTAAACCTAAACTGAAACTGTAAGGATCAAAGTGACAAAAATAAAAGTGCACGGACTAAAGTGAAATCACACCCATACTATAAAAGTACAAAATATAATTTACCCTGAAAAAAGAAAAAACAAACAAACAAACAAACTCGCACGCATTTTTGCTAACGCTTACCATCCCTACTCCCTAAGGATGTCAAAACGTCAAGTACTGGCATTTGTTAGGCTTGGGCTTTTGCTAACGAGCCCATGTATGTCATCTAGCACTAGGGTTTAGTGAAAAAGAATAATACAGGATTAAGTGAATATAATTTACCCCAAAAAATAACCAAATAAATAATACAATGGACTAGACTCTAGAGTATCAGGAGAATTGTAGATATGACCATTGTGGTTTGGTTGTATTGTGGTTTGGCTGTTTCATAAGACATAATATGGGTGTAATATTTTGAGACCTGGGTATAATCTTTTGAGTCATGGATGCAATATTTTGGGACTTATATATGGGTACAATGTTTTGGGATAATTTTTGGGGCACATAAGTTATCTCACAAAAATAAGATACATAAATCACAATAATGTGTCTATCTCTTTCTTGATGGGGCCCACAGAGGAAAGAGATAGACATATAAAGTTTGTGTATCTTGTTTTTGTGAGATTCTTATGTGCCCCAAGATTTATTCCAATGTTTTGCAACCCAAATCTCTTTCTTGATGGGGCCCACAGAGGAAAGAGATAGACATATAAAGTTTGTGTATCTTGTTTTTGTGAGATTCTTATGTGCCCCAAGATTTATTCCAATGTTTTGCAACCCAAACCATTACAATTGTAACATAATGATTTTGGGTATGATATTTTGAGACATGAGTACAATGTTTTGGAACGTAGGTATGATATTTGAGACCTGAGTACGATGTTTGGGACTTAGCAGGTTTTGCATTAAGTGGTGGCAACTTTACACGTGACTTTCTCTCAGCTACATATTTGGGCTGTGTGATATGTTCAAACCACTACAGTCATATCATAAAATTCTCCAGAGTATAATTGGATTTATAGAAAAATATATATATATATATATATTTGTTTTATTAAGAGTAATTAGAAATGAAAAAATGATTACTACATAAAATTCGTTTTATTAGTTTTGACTGTAATTAGATGTGTATCACTATTAAAATATTTGAGATTCAAATTTAAAAGCTATAACATTACTCCTTGTGTAATTATATTATAACAATTATTTATTTTTCCGGCTGGAAGTTGAATATTTTAAGTTTTGTTTTGCACAGATTTTTTTTTATTTGTAATTTTGCACATTTTAAATACCTAAAAATGATTCCCTCAAAAAAAATTAATAATAAAATAAAATAAAACTAAAACTAAAACTATAAACAATACGGAGTAATTTTTTTGATTGTCAAGCTTTTATACAGACTTTGGCCCGGACTCAAGTTTTAGAAGTTAGGTATAGACTCTACTGGGAATGCTAGGGTGTAGGTTCAAGGGACAGGCAAGGATCACTTCAGACTTGGCTGAGATTAAGTCTTATTTTTGCGGGCTGGACTACAACTCACCCACTGAGGGTATGTTTGCCCGAGTGGTATCAAAAGGAGAGTGAGTGGGTTCAACTCTCCTTGTGGGGGAGTTTTTGTAGGGTGGACAATTTTCTTCCTTGCTACTTCTGTGGGTCTGGTTACAGTTTTTCTCCAATGTTGAGTTGTTTCCAGTTTCTCCATAAAAGTGGGGCTGTGGGTTGTGTGTGTCTCTGTACCAAAAAAAAAAAAAAGACTACAAGCCACCCATCATGACGGATTTTTGTTTTAGGTTAAATAGATTTTACCTCATATTGTTTGAACCATTTTAACTTTACCTTCTACATTTTAAAAGGGGACACCTTATTTATTTTTTTGGTTATTGAGTACAAAAGGGGAAATAGGTGGAGAAAAAAAAAAGTGACATCATACCTCTATGGTTATGACTAAAATGAAACAGTTAAATTTTTTTTTTGGGCAAAACTAACGGATTAAAATACATTTTACCCTCCTACTATTAGATCCATTTTCATTTTGAGTAATTCTTTGGGCAAAAAAGAATTGCACAAAAGAATTACACATAAAGAGTTTGTGTCTATCTTTCTCCTGGTGGGGTCTACTGAAACTGTGGGGTCCACTGAGGAGAGAGATAGACACATTGTTCTTTATATGCATTGTTTTTGTGTAATTCTTTTGTGCCCAAAGAGTTACTCTTTCATTTTACCTCACTATAATTCAAAAGCTGACACTTAATCCCATTTTAGTTGTGACAGAGGTATATTTGTTATCTTATATCAAGAGTCAGGCTCCAGTGCACACTGGGTAAGCGCACTAGAGTTTTAAACCTAAAAAAATCGCAGGGCGCCCCGCTAACCCACGGCCCATTCAGCCGCCCCGTGATTTTTTTAGGCTTAAAACTCCAATGCGTTCACCCAATGCGCTTACTCAGTGCGCACTAGAGCCAAACTGCTTATATCAAAAGTTAACATTGTTAGGATTTACACTTTAGTCACAAAAATCACATGGAGTTAAGTGTCAACTTTTAAATTATAGGGGTAAAGTGAAAATGGTAGGGGTGGGCATATTTCGGGTCAACCCAAATAATCGAACCGAACCCGAAATTTTATCTCAAATCGGGTCTAATAAAAACCGAATCGAACTTAATTCAGTTCGAAACCAAACTGTATTCATTAGTTTGGTTCGGTTTTCGGTTGAGAAAAAAAGTTCGGGTCGAAACCGAATATCCGAACTTTTAAATAATATAAAAAAAAAACATTTTTGAGGAATTAGTCAATTAGGGCTCAAAATATGAAAATCAAACTCTCACGCTATATTTGAGAGTTTAGGGGGGAAAAGAAAATAAGAGAAAGTTGTAAGTGTGGAGAGAAAAGAAAATAAAGAATGGTAGTATCTTTCATTTTGTTTGAGAGTTTAGGAGAGAAGAGAAATTTAATCTCTTTCCTCCTGTTTAGGAGTTGAGAAGAAAATAAGAAAAAAAGAAGAAGGTTAACATTCTACCCATTAATGACTTGAACTAATAAAGCCTCTAACATCTCTTATTTTCATTTCTATTCACACAAAATAACATTTAGATTTATTTAGTATGTGAGTTTTTTACTTTGTTAGGGGAAAGAATACACGTATATAGTGTATTAAAAGTTTAAAAATTAGATGAAATTAAAATTATTGAAAAATTAATAAACAAAATATTATAGGTATTAAAAAAAACCTCACTTGCCCAATTTAAAAAGAGAGAAATTGAAAGAAAGTGAACTTAAGCGGAAATAGGAGAGGTAATATCTATCCTTTTCTCTTCTTTTCTCACATTTGTTACTCCCAAATATAGTGTCAGTCTCATCTCTCTCAGAAACCTGAAGTTGAACGACGGCTGAACCCTCAAGGCTCACGCAGAGTAGCAGACCTCACCTCACTCCTTCCTCCTCTCGGCGACGTCGACGGCGACGGCACGGCGGCGTGGCTCTGGTTCAGTCTCAGCGACGAGGACGAGATATCTGATCTCTCTCTCTCTCTCTCTTCGTCTCATCCCCTCCCTAACAGCCTAGCAGGTGTGTATATATGTGTGTGTGTGAGTCGTGACTGTGAGTATGTGAGTGTGCGTGTGTGTGTGTATATATATATATATATGTGAGTTTGTGTGTTTGTCTCACAGAGTCACAGTGACTGATACAAATCACAGTGGAATTTGTGTGTGTATATATATGTATGTAAGTTTGTGTGTTTGTCTCACAAGTGACAGTGGAGTTCGGCTCAAAATTGGGCATTTGGGTTTGCAATGGAGTTTGGCTCAATTGGGTATTTGGGTTTGCAAATTTGCAATGGGGTTTCGGCTCAAATTGGGTACTTGGGTTTGCATTGGAGTTTGCCAGTTTGGCTCAAATTGGGTTTTTGCGTATTTGGCTTAAAAATTCCGAACCCGAATATATGATCCGAACCCGAACTAAAAGTTCGGAAACCGAACTGAATTTTGGAAGTTTAGTTCAGTCCGGATATCAGTACTGTTTTGACCAACCCTAACCCGATTAACCCGACCTGAACTTAGCAGTTCGAACCCAAACCGACCGATTGCCCACCCCTAGAAAATGGTCTAACCAGGAAGGCAAAATGTATTTAACCCTTTTTTAGGGTAAATATTTTAGTGTCCTCATGTGTTGCCTTTTTCAGTAACACCACTTAAACTAAAAATTCAACAAACTGTCCCACTCAATTGTTATTTTTCTTCTCAAATTGATGCCTCACACATAGTTGAGGGGTCAGTTTGTTAAGTATTTTTAGTTTAAAGGGTCTTGGTGAAAAGTGCAACACATGAGGGGTGTCTATATAATGTACGCTTTCTTTGAACACCCCCTTTTGGGTCCCTCAAAATAACACAGAACTTTAATCAAAGAGAGGAGGCGAAGAGACGAACCAGAGAGGGGAGAAAAGTCGTCTCATGTCGCACTGTTCCAGCGCAGTTGCCCCTGGTTAGTAGTTTTCTCACCTCCTTTGAACTAGGGGTTCTTTGTAGTGATTTGTGAAGATGTGTAATTTATGATTTTGGAAATATATATTGTAATTTGTGAAGGTTTGCAAACCCAGATACATATTTAGGTTGTGGGGAGAGGTTTGTGCCCTGTGTGGGTAAGGGCTACCTTGCTACAAATGGGTGTTTTTTTTTTAAATTTGAATTTTGAATACTTTGTTCGTTTTGCTCTATGATTAGCTTTGCGCTGTTTGAGAGCATCTCCAATGCAACAATCTATTTTTTTTCCCTCCAATGTCAAAGCTACTACCAAAATGCTAAATTTTGACAATTCTGCTCCCATGGTACATTTCATTCAAGAATCAAAATGCCATTTTACGGCAGCACAACCGTTCCTCTAGTCAACTAGCATTAAAAATGGCTGAGAATGGTTGTTGGGCACAGAAACTCAAAAAATTCTGATGAGACAAGGATTTTGCATTTGAAGGGGGTCTGCCGAAATATGACTTTGGCGGAGCATTTGGCAGAGGCGTTGGTGACGCTCTGACAAACTTGTTAAAGGGCAATTTAGTTACTGAGTATATTAGGGCTTGTATGGTAATTTACCTTTTGTGTTATTGCCTATATATAGGCCTCCAGTGTAACCCGTTCATAAGATAAGCAATATAATTCCCTAGTTATTTACAGAACTCATTATAGGCCATTCCATTTGGTATTTAGTTTTTTGAAAATTGCTTAATTTTAAGAGGACTTGGATCATCCTTCTATACAGGCTTGGCTTATTATACTCGTTTTACAAGTGTAAGCCTGATTAATTAGTGCAACCATGACAACTGACACGACTGACCAAGATCAGAAAAGACGCACTTTAGAGGCGTTAGAGCGAAGGTTTGCCCTTGCAGAAGCTGAGCTTCATACACAACAACAGAAGAAGAAAAGGGCTTCTGAGTTTCATCAACAACATACTAAAAATGCTTCCCATGAAAATGAGAGAGCTTTTAATAGTGTGTATTCTCCTTCAGCTACTGGGGCTCGTGCATCAGTCACACGCTCTACAAATACCTCTTTCAAAAAAGGTTTTTTTTTCCCTCTTGTAGTTCTTTATAATGGTATAAATATTTGGGCATGGTTCGTCTATTTGTGCATTAGATTGCCAAAATTATGAATTGTGATTCATATCCGAAGTAAGATTCACCTTTTTTTTAGAATCTATGTATAATATATAGCAATGTAGTTTATTTTTTAAGACTTCCACCTGGCAACACCTAATAATTCTAGAATATCCACATATGCTCTCTTGTGTATCTATACTATATATCTATATGCCAACCTGATTTTAAGTCTGTGTGTCCCATCACAAAACTGTTGCGGTAAAAAATTAACTGCATGCTCTCACCTTTCCCACTACTCCACTCTCCTAATCATCTCTCTCATCCTACATAAGTAAATTAAATACTACTCTCTCTGTCTCATTTTAGGTGTCCCTTTTCAGGAATCCAAAATTTTAAGGGAACATAATGATTACAATGCACATGGGCAAAATATGGGGCTTTTCCCAAAAATGTCCTTGCTTTATTAAGAAAGTAGTTTGGTGTGTCAAATGAATAAGGGTAGTTTTGGAAAATAACTCTAAATGAACAATAGTTTTAGGACGGCCCAAACTAGAAAGAGGGACACATAAAATAGGACAGAGAAATTACTTTTTACTTCTCCCTCCTACAAAATCAATATTCAAGTTATATTCACTTTCAAAAAATGTTTGAATTGCAGCCACACTACAGGAGGTAAGTCAATTCTTGTGTTCAAGTGTTCAAAAAGGATGTATATACTAAACTTATGATTGTTTTTTGTTTAGATTTACTTATATACTGGGATAGGAATGGTAAATAGTTGATGAACGGGGATGCGTTCTTGAACATCTTCAGTGATTTTATTACAAACATAACTCAATTGTACATATTTTGGGAATGGGTTTAATCACTTTGTTTTTTTACAAGACACCCGTGCATATAGCACGGGTCAACGCTAGTATTTAATAATACAATGTATACATTGTATATATATATAGTGTCTACATGTACAATGCTTAAAATAGACAAAATATCAATTTACAACAAGTTTCCTACAAAATCAAGGCTCAATAAATGTTGAAAGTTTTATGTGTAAAACATTAAAGTTCAAAGTTATTAATCCCGAATTGTAGACTCGTGAATCGTGGAGGCTTGTATGAAACTCAAATCGACTCGTGAACTGAAAAATTCTAACCAGCATGGATTTAGGTGTAATTGGTTACCACATTTTCTTAATTTATGTTGCAAGTCGGAAGTAGAGAGGTTCTCTACTTGTATCTGAATTACTACATTCAAAACAACTTACTATGTTTGGCTATTTGATGCATGGAACATTTAGCGTACTAGAGACTATGTTTGAAACGGATAAAAATGATATAGTGATATGGGTTCTAACCTTGCTTTCAAGGCCAGTTTGAGCATTTCTGATGGATCAATCCTCATCATCCTCACCATACTTTCAGTTCCCCTGCTTCTCAGTTATGCTGTAGATTTGAGACTTAATAGTTTTGTTACAGAAGCTATATAATAGGTGTATGCTTATCTGCTTATATTCACTCATTCTTTCTTCCATAGTCATTCCTAGAGTTCATTGTGTGAAATTAGCTGTTGGTACCGGAATTATATGCTGTTGTTGTAGTTAAGTTTCATTATCACCCTTTTGTTAGAGAGAGGGAAGAGGAGAGAGAAGACTTTTATTTTGGAAGAGGAGAGAGGGGTTTTATTCGACATCGTTTCTTGTTCTTTCTGGAACTCAAAGATATGTTATTCTCTTTTTGTATTTCCTAATCTTCTCTTGTTCTCTTCTTTCTGCCTTGTATGTAGGTATTGTTTCCTTTTCAGGCCATGCGACAACACAAGGTACGGTTCTGGTTTCGTTGCATATCTTTCTGTTTTACGTGTATGCATGTACACATCCGTATGTAACTTCCTGCAAATTTGTAGATATTTTGATGGAAAAAAGACTGACATTATTGTTCTATGACTTTGTCAGACGTGGAAGCAAATGAACCAGCATATTTTAAACTTTCTCACTCCGTAAATGAGAATCTGCTGCCAGCAAGTGTCAAGGTACACGTTTTTTGTGAACTTATAACTCATTTTTGGTCTTTTTATTTTTATTTTCCAATATAAGCCGACTCTACCAATTGATTTACAATGAGATGTATTTCCTTTTATCATCTTTTCCTTGGATTTGTGTAGATTCCCGATAGGAAAGGTAGCGTGGTTGATCAAATTGTGCAAGAACTTCTCCAAAAGGGTGATTCAGCTCAGAAATACATGCAAGGGTCCAAAAGGTTGAAAGTTGACAATTGGCTTTTGCTTGATAATTTTGTACAAAGTCGTAGTTCGTCTTTTGGTGCACGCAGTAAGGTTTTGCAGAACCAATCAAAGCGCTCTAAAAACCACATGTCCATGAAGCAACATAAAAAATGTGGATCGCTTAACTTGCCTCCAGAACTCCATAAGTGAGTTAACGATTATTTGTTTGAGCATATGGTTACGACTTGCAATGCTTGTTCTTTGTTTTTTTGGTTGTTATATTGATTGCATGTGTTTGCATCAAATTATTTTATGGTGGTGTTGGGTATCATTTCTGTATAAGGTTGATATACGTGATATTTCACCCAAATAGATCATGTAGTACCGTGAGTGGCAAGCTCTGGAAGATATGGCTGTGAAATTTATGCAGCTGTCATTTGCTCGTCTTGTATATCTGTTAATCAAATTCAACGTAGCACAGAAAACATAGTGGACATATATTGTGTATCTTCTGTCACAAGTTCACTATGGAGTAATTTTCTGTTACAGTTTTGATACCTTCAGGCCAATGCATGAAATGTGGAATGGCTACATGAAGCAACTTCTTAAAACTGTTGGGTACGGTTTTGTAATTTTTCAGTTCTGCAGTGTCTTATATTGTCATACATTACTATGTCAGTAAAGTTCGTATTATTATTTACTTGCACTTGTCCTTGCAGTAAAAACCAGGTGGCACAGTGTCTTCTCTCTGCAGACTTACATGGTGCATTTATTCTAGGTTACACCACACGCCACTCTTCTTTACAGCTATATTTTACTTGAGTAATGTTAGGGGTACAACTATTTTTTACAACTCATTTACAACCATCTCTATCTCTCTCCTAAGTGGCACTGGGCCCCACTGAAAAATATCCGGACCCCACAGTGCCACTTAGGAGACAGATAGAGATGGTTGTAAATGAGTTGTAAAAAATAGTTGTACCCCTAATATTGTCCATTTTACTTGGATACTTTTTAGATACCCATGAAAAAAAAATTTTAAATCGGTTTTTGGTACATGGTCACTTGTGTTCTGTGTTTTACCCAGTTCAAAATTATGACATCAAAACAAGAATTATGAGCCCGTTTGTATAGCTATACGGGTAAGAGATCTTTTCTTAATGGATTCGTTTTTGTGAAGAAAAAACAATTAGAGACATTTTTGCCAAACAGGCTCAAATATCTTAGTAATCCCAAATAAGTGATTGTTGGTCCCCAAGTAAGCTAATCCAAACAGACTCTAAGTCAGTCAGTTCAAAGTAGGAATATATACCAGCTCTATTTTTCTGCATAACTCACTAAATTCTGGCCTATTGTTCATAGTAACATGTGGGGTTACTCAAGTGTTGTCAATTTGTTTATTATCTGGCAGTTGCTCAGTGTAAATCAGCTGGCCTCACTGGAGTGAGTGGTATCATGATACGTGAAACAGCAGAAACATTTGGAATAATTACACGAGACAATAAATTCCGAGGTACTCTGCCCACCAGTGCAAATAGTTATTATTTATTTTTTATGTTAATTGTTTAAGGACCTGTTGGGGAATGTATAGAACACGACTAGGTTGAGTCCAACTCTCATTTCCTATTTGCTTCACATGAAAACCAGGAACATGATTCGATAAAGAACCTGTTTAAAGAATGAATTAAGATCAGATAAGGACTCCCACGCATACCAAAAACATGAAAATGTGGAACCAATTCGCTTATGGACCACAAAACCGGTTGTATGACTTCCCAAACGACGCCTAACACTCCAGATATAGTACTATTCTCTGCAGTTCATATAAGTCACTACTATGGTGTGCATGCATGTAATTTTTTTTCCTTTTAGTTGTGTTGTTCAAGCTTGATTGGTATGTTTCATTCATAGGTTGCGTTGATGTCTATGCTGGCTATATAGGAGTTAGCCTGAACTTGCACTACGTTTAATTTGAATTTGGAACCATTCTTTTCTTGTGCAATCCTCTTGAAAGTTTACTACTATCCAAAACCTTGTATTCTTCCCGGAGAGAGAGAGAGAGAGAGAGAGAGAGAGAGAGAGAGAGAGAGAGAGAGAGAGAGAGAGAGAGAGAGAGAGAGAGAGAGACCTGGGAGTCTGTAGTGAAAAATGATTGCATGTAGCTCTTGACCAAGCTGAATGGAGAAAAAGGATTCATGTAGTTGACTCCAATTGATTGGGACACAAGGCTAGGTTTGGTATTTTGAAATCTTGGGGGAGTTTCTAAAGCCTTAAAATTTTGCTTATTCAGAATCAAAATTTTATGCATATAATGAATATGAACTTTTAGGATCTTATTGTTGACAGTCTTAGAATATCCCCTTTGTTGGACTTTTAGGATCAAACTTGTATTCAAAATGAATTTGGACTTTTAGGATCCCTAGATTACTTGTAAGTTATAGGTTGCCTGGGTTAAATAGCAAACATTTGGGTCTTCTATCCCAAGAAAGAATATCAGTTTTGAAGTCTTAGTTTGTGATTAGAGCTGTTTTTTTTTGGTTTATCATATTGAGCTCATATCTTAGACGGGGTTCAAGGTGCTTTATAGAAGTTTTATACTTGCGCTGGCTAAGTTTATAGATAACGGCTTAAACCATTTTCCTTGAGGATCATTCCAAGACACAAGACTTATAGTCTGCTGAAACTATTGATGCAAAGCTTTTGAATTTGTAATTAATCTTTTGTTTTCTTCGCTTTCGCAGCCTCTCTTATCTGTTGTCTTGCTTAAAACTTATGCAGTTGTGCCCAAAAAGCTTTCTGTCTTCATTTTTCAAGCTGATATCTGGAAAATTACTTTGCATGGAGACAAACTCACCTCAAGAAATGTAGGATCGTGATATCAAACATTTAATAATTTCATCTTTGGTAAGCTTTTTTTCCTACTTGGGGATAGGGATATTACAACTTTGCATGTTTATAGCAACATTAATTTCTCTAAGGTGGTTATCCTTACATGGTATGATGGTAGTATGGCATCTAATTTTGTGGATTGACATATTCTTTCAGTTCGTAAAGTCAAATGTCATTTTTCCCCGTCGTACTCTCATTTTGAAGCATCCATGGTAGAATCCTCAAATTGGTTGCTCTCTTCACATTCATTTGACTGGTACCTAAAATATTCTAATATATTTGAATGGGGTTGAGATAGTGGCTCCATTTTATTCTTGGAAATGATTTCAAAGTTATTCTAGGAAACTTACACTGACTATGCATCCCCCCCAACAAATCGAATGAAACCTGGCGAAAACACACACACACACACACACAAATAAAATAAAATAAAATAATAAAATAAAATAAAAATAAAAGATGGATTCTTCCACTCTGATTGATATGGAGGAGATGTAGGAAAAGATTCCTGAAAATCCTATATAGATGTTTTTGCATTTGCAGCACATGAAGGTGGATTTGTGTTCGCACAGATTTCGTACGCTAAGGCATTGTATAAGAATCCGTAGTTTCATTTCGTTTGTTTATTTATTTAATTTTCTAAATATAAAGGGAAGAAAGAATAATACGAAATGACACTTTCATTTTATATTAAATAATAAGAATGCAAATAGTCCTCCTTTTTATTGTTGCTTTAATAGCAAGCATTTTTGTTTTTGAAATAAATCGGGTGAAGGAAAGGTTAAGAAAGCACCGAGGAAAACAGTGAAGAAAGTAGGAGTAAAAAGGAAATAGGGTGAAATCAATACATTATATAAATTCTGATTTTTGCGAGTCACTCCCCTTCCACTTTTCTTATGTTCCTATTATATGTTACTATGAAAAGTTCTAATTTCTAATTTGAATTAAGCAAACATTAGTAAAAAACTACGGTCATGATTTTCCTTCTCGCTTCATATCAATCTGAAACCAAACGGGGCCTAAAAGGATGAGAAGCTGCCTCCTGCTTTTCACTTACTATTCTCACTGCTCTTACTTTATGGGTACTGCTTTTTGGGAAATAGGTTTGCTGTTATTGTTTTGTTTATCTCATGCCATACAGGATGATAATAATGCAAAGAGTTTCTAATTTCTGGTTCTGATGCCTCTAATATTATTGCAGGAGAGCAATGGGAAGAGTTCCGATTAGCCTACTCAAAAATTCCGGTTGAGAAGTTTTACATGGACACAGAGTTCTACAGGCGAAGGTGTTCCCGAAACCCCATGTTCATTTGTTGTCTTCACAAGGCCTTTTTTTTTTTTTCCTTTGTGGATGGTTGATATGGAAAATGTTGGGTAGCCGGACGGCACATGATCCTATCTAATATTGACATTGGAGATTATAACTCATCTAAGAGCTCTTTTTCTATGGCTGTAAGAAAAAGAGATTTTTTTAGTAAATTTTTTAAAAAGCAGCAAATTGTTGCTTCTGATTAGCCTAACAGAGTCAAATTGCTCACTAATCCAAATAAATGATTGTTGGTCCTATTTGAAATCTACATCCATTCCTCTGAATGAGTGATTTGGTCCCATTTGAAACTTTAGTTGTCACATTTGGGCTGTGCTATGTGGAGTGTGCTATATATTGTATTATTGTGTTAAGTGAGGTGATCAAAATCAAAAGCTATTGTGGAATAATCACTGGTTCTTTCATTGTAAACTAAGCAAAGGCTTAAACATTCTTTCTGAAGATTTCTCTCTTTATTTATTTATTTTTTTGTTTTCCTTTTCCTTTCTCTCTACTAACCTTGTTTATAATTATTCATTTGATGAGACAAATACAGTTCTTCAAACTGGGCTCTGTCTTTATAAGTCGTGGTTAGTGTGTCTCACTATTGGATAAAGAGCCCATTTGGCACATTTTCTGCTTCTGCTATTTAATCGCAAAAAAATACTTTTGGTCAAAAGCTGCTGAATGTAGGTTTCGGCTCATCATAATTTTCTACCTCTGTCTCGCATTTTTTGTGATTGAATTGCAGAATTTGGGTAGCTTAGAAGTTTTATAATCACTTATGAACTCCAAAAGCTGTGCCAAACGGGGTCTAAGAGTATAAAAAAAACCATGTTCTAGCATACAAATGAGAAAATTAACCTTTTGCTTTAATAATCACTGTTTGCTTTCCTTGTAAATTAAGGGCTTGTTTGATAAAACTGAAAATTAAGTAGTGAAAATGTTAAGCTACTAAATTTGCAATAATGAAAATAGTGTTTTAAGTATTGAAATAGATTACATTTAGTAATTATTTTAATGGATTTTTTTTTAATTTTTTATTACTTTTCAGTAAGTGTGTTGTGTATGGTTTTTTTTTTCCTTTCAGTTTAGTGATATATTATCAAAGAAAATTTCATTGGTTACCATTATCAACCACACCTTAAGTAGAGGTTTAAACATTCTTTCTGAAGATTCTCTCTACTAACCTTTTTTATACGTATTCATTTGATGAGACAAAAACAGTTCTTTTTCAAACTGGGCTGTCTTTATAACTCATGATCAGTGTCTCACTATTGGGTAAGGCTATAAAAACCATGTTCTCGCGTGCAAATGGGATGTTCTTGGTTGGAAAATAATTGCTTTTAGATTTTTGAGTCAATATTTATTATTTAGTAGTGTCTTGCTCGCAATATTTGTAATGGGTAATGCTAGGGGTATAACTCATTTATAATCATCTTTATCTCTATCTCTCTCCTAAGCGCAGTTATAATTCAATGGGTCAAGTCTCTATCTCTCCTAAGCGCTTAGGAGAGAGATAGAGATGATTATAAATGAGTTGTACCCCTAACATTACTCATTTGTAGTTTAGTTTCATTAAAGAAAATCCAATCGATATCTTGTAAACGGGTTTTCTATAGTCTTGCCTAGGGGTGTATACAAGTTGGGTCGTTCAACAAGCACTCGCGAACATGTTCGATTAGGGCTAGGTTCAGCTTGTGCTCAAGTCTAGATTTTACGCTTATTTAATAAACAAATCAAGCTTAAGCATACATGAACTCGGCTTAATAGAGATCGTGAACGTTGGAATAAGGCTCGTAAGTAGCTTGTAAAAAAGTTGGTGAATAGACTTGTCAAAGACTTGAGAACTAGCTTATATATATATACATTTTTTATAAACTTATGTAGTTTTAGATGATACATGACCTCGACTCATATGTACGAGTCCTGGATAAAAATTTATTGAAGAGACTATAGTTTATGCGAGTGAAGGTTAAAAATGTGGTTCTCAACACATATGATAATGAGAATAACTTCAATAATGGCGGGACTACTTCAACTTTCTCCAATGAAAATTAAGTCGCCCCCCACGGCATGTGTTAGGAACCACATTTGGGAAGGTAGGACCACTTCAACATCTTTCAATGAAAATTAAGTGGGCCCTTATTACTTGTGTTAGGAACCACATTTGGGATACTGAATTGGAAAGCATAGCATTACTCATTCCTTCCTGAGTATTTCTTGGGACACAACTTTCATACAACTTTCACACAACTTTCTTAAAAGATGTGTCTATCTCTCTCTTGTGATAGTCATCACATGTCACATCCCAACCCGCCTCGTGTGGATTAGGACACATGTAACAAGAATATACGCACCCAAAATACACTAATAAACACTAAACCTTGTTAGTTATTAAGGAAAACATGATTTAAACCATCAGAAAAGAGCTTGTTGTGCCAAAAACAGACCCAAGGGCAAAATGGTCATTAATAAAGTATATCAAATTTTATACCAAAAGATAGATTTACGAGTCCCGGTTTCAACGCAAAAAACGGCGCGCGAATCCGAATTTTCTAGAAAGAGTTATGTGTGTTTTCGTAAAAGCGGACGTGCTGTGAAAAATACAAGCGGATTGATCCGCTCATAAACCCGAATCGATACATCTTATAAATTTTCTCGTAGAATGTTTCTTAAAAAGGCCGGATCGATCCCTTCATTAACCCGGATCGATCCGGGTTCTCCAGAACATGTTTTTACTGCTAAAAACACTGCTAAAACTTACCCAACTCATACCCAAACCAAACCAAACTTCTTGGGACATTAAGAAAACATTTCAAACACATTCATAAACATGTTTAAGCATTACCCAAGCATGTATCACACGTCCACAACCAAAATTGGATCAAAATCATTCACGAACTCAATTCTTTTTTAATCAAAATAAGCTTTGAAGCCTTGAAACAAGATCATGAAACTAGTTGGACTTGTACTCAAAATCATAACTAACATCATATCCACAAATAAGACTTGCTTACAACACTTGCGACACATACGGGCTTGCCGAAAAGGTCCAAGTTAGCCACTTCCGTACAAACAACCAAAACATAGAAATTTTACATAGGTTTTCCCAATTCAACTCCAAACTACCAAAATACAAGTTTAAGGATTTAAGCTCCATAAATACAACCACATTACCTACATTGTTACTAAATAAACTACATTTTACATCATTTTGCAAGTTCAATGGAAGTTCATAAGCATGAGTCCCAAATCTCTCCCATCTCTCCCATCCATAAGTCAAGACTTCACGCCTCAAGTCAAGGACTTCAAGCCACTAGTTACACTGTAATATATGTTAAAAACATAATTACAAGTTCCAAAACCCTTTTTCCCTTTACCCGAGCATGTCACTTCTTTTCTGGATATTGCTCCGTACCTGCGGTGGTTGTTATTTACCACAACAGAAACAGAAAACGATTTTCTTAAGCATTACGCTTAGTGAGCATTCTAAACATGATTGTATGTTTAACACGTGCAATGCTATGTCTAACACATAAAACATAAACGTAATCGCCGAGTCACCGGTTATATGGTTCATTCAAACCCGAAGACCTCCCTTGGTCCCGTGGTCACTTCTATTCCTTGGACTTCCGTATTTATCGGATTCTTCCTCTACACCACCCTTATTACTCCCAACAATGAACCATTTCCCCGGTGCTCATTGACTACCACATAGACATATAAGCACATAAACACATATTCATGTATCAACACATATAATTTCCATAGAATTGACATCAACAATATATGTTTACTTCTACACAATAGTTACCAACTCTAATATCACATGAAGTTTTGAACATATTAAACACAATCACTTTTTGGTGTAGAAAACTCACCTTATACACATATTTTATTCAAATTTACACCTAGAAGATGTTGAATTTCCCCAATTAGAGCTCAATTTCCTCTCCAAGTAAATCCTACAAGAATTTTGGTAGACGGTGTCTCACCAATTAGTGTAAACTACCAAAATCCAGCAATTTAAACAGAAATTAAGGGTATAGAAACCTTCGTCTCACCTCCACGAGTCCAAAAATAGCTTCGATTCGTGAATCCGACGAACGGGAGCGACAGAATGGCGGAAAAACGACGTCGGCGTCTCGTCTCCGTCTTTCTCTCCCGGGCTCTCTTTTGTTTGGTTTAATTTGCTGAAAATGGAGACTACTCCATCACTTGACACACACACATGCATTGGGCATGAGGTGTCTTTACCTCAAATTCCTTCCTTTTCATTTACACCCCCGATTTTTCTTAAGTTCTCATTATGAAATCCCCCAAACATTCCATTAACTACCCAATTATCTAATGAGTGTTTGTCTAAGTTCCGTATGGGTCCCACATATTTTTTGAAATTGCTATCGCACCTACAAATTTTAAATCTTTTTTCATTTATACCCTGATTTGGATGTCCAAGCTAATGCTAACACATATTAATATGATATTATGAAAGCAACTTAAAAAATATCCATGTAAGCATATAAAATGCATTTAATCATTTAAAATACAAATTACCAATTTACCCTTTCGTTGGGTTCCATTTCAATACATGTCCCACCTCACTGGAGACTTTTTCAATTAGTGTCCCTCTCTGAACACTTTTTACATGGGAGAGTCCAAGCCTCCCCTTAATCCATTTTATACACTAATTATATTAATTAATACATATTAACACAATAATTTACCCGTTCCCCGGGTACGGGTGTTACATCACAAGAGAGAGATAGACACATCGACTATCACAAGAGAGAGATAGACACATCTTTTAAGAAGAGTGTGTGAAAGTTATATGAAAATTGTGTCCCAAAAATTACCCTTCCTAAATTTGGAATTGGGATTTGCACAATATCTCCTTTTGCTCAGTTCTAAGGCATAGAATACTTTGGTCATTTGGAAGGTAAAAGATGCAAAGAAGCATATTTGCATATATAAATGGGACAATGTTACATGCACATAATATTTGCACAGAATTTATGCACAAAAATAATCCGAACTACTCATTTTGGTGGGCTTTACATATTTTGGTGTGAGGGTCACTGAAATGAGTGACCCGGATCAATTCTGTGCACAAATTCTGTGCATTTTTCTGTACAAGGATCATTACTGATATAAATGTGCTCTTATCCGTTAGAGTCAATTTTGAATTAATTTGTTACAAAAAAATAAACATAGCAATAAGTGTTTTTTTTTTTGGAGAACATAGCAATAAGTGATTTTGCTATATGACAATTGTTTTATAGGTACATGTTGAAGCATCAAAACAACTTACACAAAATGTTCATTATTTAATATAAGGTAGACGGAAAATCATTCTAAAAACATGGATTATTGTCATTTTTATGTGTCCATCAGCGACTTCACTAGCACTGTATTTGGGAGTTTAGGAGAGAAAAAAAGAAGAAGAAAGAGTCATAAGTGATGAGAGAAAAGAAAAAAAAAAGAGAAATGATGATTGTTTTTTCATGTTATTTGGGAGTTTAGGAGAGAAGAGAAAGTTACTTTCTTTCCTCTTGTTTGGGAGTTGCAAAGAAAAAAATAAAAAAATTACCAATCTATCCATCAATTGTACCTTTTTGTTTTTGCAAAGAGAAGATGAAAGATATCAATGAAGAAGACCCGGAGAGTACTATAACACCCACATTCGTGTTATTGCTTTTTGCATTACATTGTCATGCATGATAATGTGTTGTGGCGTGTCTTATGACACATGTTTGGGTGAGCTTTGACTCACGAATTGATTTGGGTATCTGTATTAGAGAACCCTTTGAAACTGTTGTGATTTAGAATTTGTTGTTGTGACATCTCTCCGAGTGTGAGACGGTCACTGTGGAACATTTTAAATGTTTATTTGAAAATAAATGTTTACCTGTGTATTTCAATATCTGTATTATTTTCTAGCTTAGAATATATTTCTGATGTTAGATTTAGTATCCTGGTGAGGACGAATTAACACGCTATTAATTTGGTAGGCTAATTAGCAACTTCGGAAACGTCATGTAGAAATTCGCGTTTTAGCGACCAAACGAAACTTAGTCGAAAACTTTTATAATTTTGAGGTTTCACTCATAAAGCTATGAATAAGCTGTATAGAAAGTTTCAGAGACTGATTAGCAGTTTGGAAAACTCGTGGGGAGGTAAACGTAATTCCTCGAGAATGTTGCCTATATATAGATAGTGATGAACTTAGATATTTTTCATAAGTTAACCTAAAATTTCAAGAGGAGGCCAAAAAGGGGGGGCTAGAGGGAGATTTGGTTGCTTCAAGCTTTGCGACTCCAAACGACGACCTTCCGTCAGTTTGTTTTCTCCCATATTTCATATTCGAGCTCCTCGAGGTAAGAGCTTCGTTTTGATATATGTTAGGGCCTGTTTGGCTAAGTTTTCTGAAAAGTTATTTTCTAGAATTTTTCATAAAAGTTGATAAATGGAATTCTGATCCATAGGAATTGTACTAGACGGACTTCTGCACGTTCTTTGTGCACGGGTTTTCTTTGGATCGTATTATAAGCGCGTAAATCGGAGGTGTGTGATTCAACTATGTTTTGGAATGATTTCCTGGCATGTATTCATGTTATGTTTGAATAGCATGTATTAACCCTTAGAGATATATTGTGTAGTTCATAATGGGCAATTATATTGATAAGTAGGCTCAATAGCACGGTGATATGTTTTGATTACCACGAGCATGGTGATATGTATTTGAGCATGTTAAGTTGCTTATGTGGGTCAGAAGGAGCACGTGGTCACCGTGCCATTTTGTGGAGCCGATATAGGCATTAAGGTCGCACGATTGTTTGTAGAATCGTGGGTCTTACCCTTTCGCGTGGACTTATTGGCGAGGAGTCGCGGATTGGGAGTATGGACGGGCACGTGAGTCTCCGGCGACTAGTATGAAATGTAGAGATGTGAATGCGGACATGTTTATCATTCATGTACATATGCTGATTTATTCACTAAGCTTTAGCTTAAACAAATCGAAATATGTGTGGTTATTCAAATAACCATTTCAGGTGTAAATGCTGGCGAGGAATCAGAGAAGTGAGTACGTGGGTTGGGAGTTCGCTTGGAAGGCAACTTAAATGTTAATCTTGTAGTTTTGGGATCCTAGAAATGTTGTAATAAGAATTTGGTTGTTTTAACCCATGTTTAACTTTGTATGATAGAATGGATCTAGAACATTGTATTAGACTATAACATGTTGTAATTATGTTTGGTAATGCTTTAATACAGTTAAGATTACTTTGGACTGAGTTTGAATTGAGTGGTTGATCATTGGATGGAAGTTAGGAAGCTTTTAAACTTGTTTTCTGCAGATTGGCTGCTGCCAGGGGAGCAGTCGACTGAACCCCTGAGCCTGTTAGCTACTGCTTCTTATTTTAGCAAAAGCAGTCGACTGGACCCCTCAGCAGTCGACTGGACCTCCAGTTTCAGTCGACTGGAATTGCTATTAAAATCTCTGCCTTCCTCCGTCGACTGAGCAGTCGACTGAACCTCTGCTTTTGAAAATGTGTTTTGTTTTCCGCTGCGTGTGTTCTTCAAACCTAATTTTTGGGAACGTTAATGAATTGGTTTAGCCTCGGTGGCGTGCCACGGGCTCCGGTTCCGCTATTGTGGGACCGGGCTGTGACAAGTACCCAGAAACTTGTGGGAGATGTGCTTGTGATTAACGTGAGTTTTTGTTTTTGTTTTTGTTTTTGTTTTTGACGTATGTAACAGTTTATTATATTAACCCTAGGACTTAGATGTAATTTAAATTTGTTAAGAATTAAATAAAGGGTGTTATGGGTATTAATAAAAAATTATTAATTCTCACTTTCTTTTCTCTCCATTTCTTCCCAATTTGGAGAGAAAGAAATAGAAAGAAAGTGGGAGTTATTTTTCTCTCCTTTTCTCTCCCTTTCTTTCATTACTAAAACTCGCAAACGAGAGAAAGTGAGAGAAAGTGAGGTACTTTATCTTCTTTTCTCTCCATTTTAAATTTCTCAAACATAGTGTAGATTTGGTCAAGTTATTTATTTATTTATTTTTGGTAAAACTGAAAATCAACAAAATCAAAACTAGCTACCAAGACTCAAGAGGGGATCTAATTCCACAAATATTTGTCATTAAAGGCGTACATAGTTCCCTAATAAAGGTATCTAACAAAACAAGAGAGTTCATATGATCTGTCTTGAAATTCACAAAAAAAATCAGCATATCTATTGACTTCTCTAAAAACATGTGTAATATATCCTTTACATAACTTAATTAAACTTTTGTATTGACTCTAAAGTTATGACTATTTGAGTATTGACTCGAGTCCACCACAAACCCATTTATCCTTCATTATTTGTCATGCATGGTGCTACTATTTTTTAGATTTAGACCAACTTCAACCAATACATCAAATTTGTTACTTCATATAAATAGAGTTTGTCTTAAATAGAAATTATTCCAGTTAGAACAAAAAAAACTACTCTTGATCACTTTCAGTCACCTAAAATCGCTTTTAGTTCATTGTAATTTTTTTGCTATTCATTCATATATTATTACGATCAATCGCAAAAAACTGAATTTTTTTTTATTTATTTATTTTCATTTTTTTATCTTAGCTATACAAGTCCAAAAGATGGTGTCACACCCGACCCTTACTTGAGCATAGTTTATTCCATTAATCACGGTGAGACATTAGCCGTTATGGATATGAACACAAAATATATGAGAAATGCTAGGTACACACTCAAAATTACATTATTGCTTTAAATATATGTACCCTAAGCTGTATAAATGGTGCACAAAAAGTGTGAAAAATTCAAACAACACAGAGTACATATATTTAAAACATAAAATATAATTTAGAGTGTAATTTGAGATGTGTGCCTAGAACTTCTCATATAATATTGGTTACAAATACTAGAAGAGTTATAAACTATTAAATCGGTGTACCAAACTACCCAACTGGTCGACAGGACGGAGAGAAAAAGTTAGGAATTTTTTTTATTTTTTTATCATATAAAAAATGGATAATTAACTTTCAATTTATTTTTTATGTAGAATTTAAAATTTAATTTATTATTTTTTTGTAAATTAAAAAAATATTAATATTTTTTATAAAATGAAAAAGTTATCAAATTTATATAACATTATATGACAACTCTTTCAAACGTTGAAAACAACTCTACTGTTTAGAAGCAACTTTTTACATTGTTGGAAGCAAGTCTTTTAAACGTTTTTATGCAAGTTCATAAAGTTGAAACTATAAAATAAATTAAAAAATAATACAACAATTCAAAAGTTAATTTTTTTTTATATAATTTTGTATGTGACTTTTTTTTAAAATAATAATTATTGATATTTTTTTAATTTTAAAAAAATAATAAATTAATTTTTAAATATTATACAATTATCTCTATAAAAAAAATTAGAAACTGAATACAATAACACGATTCACGTGGGTCCCTTAAGTTGCAACGTTGGAGAAAAAAAAACACACAAATTCGTAATCCGCGCCCACGCGCTGCACGCTGCTCAAACGCACTACATTCAATGTCTTTTATTAATTTCGATCTCATATGAGTTGTCTTTAATCCTTACACAAATTCATATTAAATTAAATTTGAATAAAAGAATTGAATTTTTTTTTTGGAAAAAATTGGAGAGATTCTCATTTGGGACTCTCTTAGCCCTAATAGTCATAAATAGCAAGAAAAACAATTTTCAATGCAAGGTAGGTGCATTGGGAACTGTTTTTCTTGCCATTTATGGCAAATTCGGACTAAAAAAAGTCTCAAAATGAGAGTCTCCCTAGAACTGCTCTTTTTTTTAATCAACTCATCTCTAACCCATACTTAAACCAATATTAAAATTTGATTCAATAAATAGTATTATTTCAATTAGGTACGAGATTTGGGTAAAAGTCACTTTGATATGAATTTAGTTTTAGGATTAGAGAGCATTTTACGGGATTTTGAACTAAATTTAATTTTGATATTGGTTTGGTTCAAGGATTGAATATGGTCTAGGAGCATCTTCAACCACATTATCTAAAATTTCTCTATTTTTTTAATCAGTTATTTTAGTTAATCACTTTTAAACGTCCAACTCCAACCACGTTCCCCCATTATAGGGAGGTTTGCATTATTATATTAATTTTTTTGTACAAACGTTAAAAATTTTAATACACTCTCTTTCCATAATGAATATGGTATGTATGCTTTTTTTATTTTATTTTATTTTACTTAGTGTTCTAAAGCTCGGGTTAAGCGGCCCCCCATCGCCCGAAGTTTCTCCTAGGCATTTGTAAAATCGTCTAATTTACTAGGTGGGGTCCTAGGCGGCCCTAGACAGTCCTTGGCGTAATTTTCACACATAAAAAAACCAAAAAACCAAAAACTAATTTATATTTACTGAGTCCTCTCATAGTCACATTTACACTACATGATGATGCCAGAAATTGGTAAGAGCAAAGTAGAGCAATTTTAGGAGAGAGAGAGAGACTATTTTTTGTATGTGGTTCGGCCCTGTTAATGAAGGTACCTACGTCCACGTGTGTGTCTGAGCACGTTCACTAGCAGATCACCGGCGGGCCTGGTGAGCCAACAAAGAGGGGCGACACTACCAGTAATACCGGCCGGGTGTATCCGTATAATGGTGAATTTTATAGAGGTGCTGTGTAGACTAAAGAGTTGGCGGCCCCTTCCATGGGGAGTGAGAGGTCTCTTTTATAAATGTAAGAGACCTACTCATACATGGATAAGGAAATGTAATCCTATTGATATAGATTGACATTAATTATGGGGATTTCCTAATTGGATTAGGAAATAGTGTGCACTTTCCATTAGTCTTCTAGCTTGAGTAGGAAACTGCCCGTAATGCTCGGGATCACGCCTGTGGGCCCCGATGAGCTGTTCCCGCGGCGGGATGTGCATGTGCGGTTTTCCCGACCTGCTGGCCGGGTCATGAATGAACCGCTCGGGACGATGAGTAGACAAAACCGCTCGGGCTGATGCTTCTAAGAAGTTGTGCATGATTTGCCCGGGGCATGGACTAGCTGCTGATTTGAACCGCTCGGTCATAGGATAGAGCCAATTTTGGGTGTATCAGCTGCCCCCCATTTCCAAGATTAGCCAGATGCTATATCGGGGCAAGTTTGGAAATCTGTTTAATGTTACTTGCCACTGTCTGAGTGCTTGGAGAAGCTGCCTCGAGGCTTCTGAGCCTGGTGAGTCCTCAGGAACTGGCTGAGAGTTGAGACCCAGCCTAGCTCGGGACCTTTAGGTGCTCGGGAACTGACCGGGAGTTGAGACCCGCCTAATTCGGAGTCTTTGAATGCTCGGGAAGTGACCGAGAGTTGAGACTCGGCCTACTTCGGAGTCTTTTTGCTTGAGTTAGCTCCCAGGATGGTTATCTTCTGCCCGTAAACCTTCGTCAAGGCTGTGAGTAGAAGGATTTTACCATGTTGGAAAAGCCGACCTAAAGCGTATTGCTCTAGGGTCCTTTTTTTATGTTAACTCCCCAGGATGGTTGTCTTCAGCCCAGTTAGCCTTCGTCAAGACTGTTGGGAGAAGAGCTTGACCATGTTAGTGGAGCCGACCTAAATCATGTTGCTTTAGGGTCTTTTTGCTCCTCTATCGTCGGCCAACCTAAGAGATTTTAGTCACCTCTATCGTCTGTCTGGACCTAAGTGGAGTTAATGCCTCTGAGTACTGTAGGTGCTCGGGTTGTCCAAGATTTTGACTTGGTTATCCGCGAGGCCTGTAGATACCCGGTGTGATTACCTGTTTAGTACGCTACGCCGTCTTGCCTCCCAAGATTTCGCTAAGACGAAGGTCTTATAGAGGCTATGATCTGTAGGTAACCGACCTGGAACATGGTGGTTGCAGGGTCTTTTGAAGCTTGCCATCGTCGGCCACCTAGGGGGTTTGACCCCCATCGTTGGTTGGACCTAAGCGAAGCCGGTGCCTCGGGCGTGACCCTGAGGTCTTTGGTGCCTGGGGTTCGGAGCCCGAGGTCTTTTGAGTGCCTGGGTTCAGAGCCCGAGGTCTTTGTATGCCTCGGGGTTAGGCCCGAGGTCTTTGTATGTGTTCTCTGACGATCGGTGGAGCCTCATGTGGTGATCGAGCAAGTACCACTGTAGTCGGGCTCTTCTAGACCGATGGAGATAGGAGGTCGGATCAGGATTGTCGGGCTTCTCACTTCTCTGTGCTGGAGGCAAAGTCGGAACTGTTTGATCCTGACCGATGTGAACTGGAAATCGGGCCGGGGCTGCCGGACTCAGACCACTGCGAACTGGAGGTCGGGTCGGGACTGCCGGACCCTGCCTCCTGTGAGCTGAAGGAACTGTCAGAACTCCCGGGCTGATCTCACTTTCGCTTATTTCTGGAAGACTCGTTGCTTTCTTGCCCGGTGTCTTTGGTCTTCAGAAACTCTTCAGTGTCAATGTATTTTCCAACCCTCTCTGCGAGTTCAACCAAGGTTACCGGTCGGTTTCTGTGAAACGACGTGGCGCACTTAGTGTGTTGAACTCCCGAGCAGAAGGCTATGATAGCGGCAGTTTCATCAAGATCATGGATGCTGAGCTTCCCTTGATTAAATCGGCCGGTGAACTCCTTGAAGGTCTCATTATTCCTTTGTATGACCGTCAGTAGATGTATGTCAGGCTTTGGCCGTTCGTGCATACCGATGAACTGATTGATGAACTGCTTGCTGAGTTGTTTGAAACTGCAGACCGATCGGGGCTCCAAAGAGTAGAACCACTGCATGGTCGGGCCCTTCAAAGTGCTGGGAAAGGCTAGGCAGTGTAGCTCATCGGAGTTGGTGGCTAGGGCCATCTGAGCCTTATAGGTCCGGACTTGGTCGACTGGGCTTCCCGAGCCGTTGTAAGGATCCAGGCGAGGCTGCTTAAATTTGCGCGGGATGGAGAATCTCGTGATCTGACTGGAGAACGGTGACTCTGTCTCGGTATTGGCTTGATTCTGAGCACGATTTTGACCAAGCTTTTTGGCCACTCCGTCGATGTGCTTCTGTAAATCCTTGATTCGGGCTTCCATCCCTTCCTGACCGGTATTTGAGGAACTGGTAGGGTTGGTGGAAGAGGCTTCTTCTTCATGGCGGGGTGTTGTCCTCTAGGATGGGGCTTGGCTATGACCTCGGGTAACCGTTCGCCTAGGGATGACTCGGCTCTTGACCGAGTGACCCAGGACTGATTCCCGGGCCATATGATCATGTCTTTCTTCTCGGGCAGCAGGCCCACTGTTGACGTCTTTGGCATCCTCAACACGAGACGGGATGGCTCGGGCACGTTGTCTGGTCAAGATCAGTTCCCGACCGTATGCAACGTTCCCGGATCGTTTCTCGGCCACTAGAGGATTGCTTTGCTGGGCTAGCAGGGCTTCGATCTGTTGCTGGATTTGACGTTGGCCCTCCAGAAGTTGTGTAAGGGTCGCGGTGATTTGCTCAGATGTCATGACTGCCGCAGCCGTTGCCGGGACCGGAGGAACATCCCGGTCGGACTGCTGGTCAGCCTTCTTACTCTTTTTCGGTGGCATGACGATCAGTTGAGAAATTTGTTGATGAGAAGACTTGTCGTTTCCCACAGACGGTGTCACGCCCCGGAGCATCATAAATAGAGAAAAATAAATTTCCTTTATGAGTCCATAGGGAATGACAAGTGAAAGTCACTGATATCCACACCACACAGTACTAGTCCCAAACATGAACAAACAGAAATAGTAAACCACTGAAATATAAACACGATTCTATCTATTACAAACATCAGAGTATGGTCCACCGGATCACAACAGGTCTGGAGACAACATATGCCCAAGTACCCGTTAAACTACAAAGTACAACAGTAAAAGAAAAGTAGTGATATAAACTACTATCTATCTTCAGGTCTTCAGCTGGCGTACGGATAGGCATCAGCATAACTGGCATCAGTGGGGCCATTCTCTACGTAACTCCCTTCAGGGTATTCGTTATCGCCATAAGTTCCGTCATCTGCATTGTAAAGGACAGGATAGTCTGGACGGGGAATGTCCAGGCAATAAAGGCCGTCAGCTTGTTGAAAGCTGAGTGAGCACTAACTAACACAGTCTCATAGAAATAACATAATTACAGTTATGAACAATATATGACAGTGATACGAAATATATCTCTTCCTCTTTTATTCAAACATATTACTAATAGATTCCCATCATTTTCCCACTCTAAGCCTGATTGCACAATTTTCCAACTGATTATCTTGATCTGGTTATATCAACACAACATACTAGTGCTCTTGTTCACCGCTATACCGATTTTAAGAACTCTTGCGAGCACCCATACATCGTTCTCATATAACGACTGGTCCATAGATGTACCCATACTCTTATTCACCGCTTTTAAGAACTCTTACTGTTCACCGCTTTTAAGAACGCTTGCGAGTACTGTACATACACAGCTCTAGTAATTCAAATCATGGGAGTGCCACAACTACTCTTGTTCACCACTTTTAAGAACTCTTACTGTTCACCACTTTTAAGAACTCTTGCGAGTACTGTGCACCCATAATTCTCACGGTCCTGATCAAATCATTGACATACACTTATTGGATTCAGCCTGAGTGAATCATCAGCTCGACTCACACAACCTTGAACATACCAATCATCTTACTGACTTAACTCCCAGTTATCCAATACTACCCAGTGTTATCATCTCAAACTTATCTCGTTATCACGTCGTACTATTACTAACGTTCTGAACCCGACTACGTTACTCACTATGTTATCTCAATCTCATTATCGTATCCCATTACCTCCGTAATCCATAATATCACATAATAGGAACATGAAACGATGATTAAACAACTACGCATTATGCATTATAAACTGAAAGGAAATACATTCATGTTCTGCTAGGTTCGATCGATTGAGGTCCTCTCGATCGCTCGAAGAAAAGTGAAGTTCGATCGATTGAAGTATTCTCGATCGATCGAAGTTAAGGTGGTCTCGATCGATTGAACTCATTTCGATCGATTGAGACTTAGTGATGTTCGATCGATTAAAGTCAGTTCGATCGGTCGAACTTCGTCTTTCGCAGATTCTGCCAGTGAACGTGCAGAATGTGCTAGGGGGTGTTTAGGCTACAATTAATACGTCCAGAACTCGTAAAACATCATAACTAAGTTACCGAGTGAGTTTGGAACTCACCGAAAGTCGTTAAGGGCGCGTTTGGCAAGTTGAAAGCTTCCAAGCTTTAATGGCCTCTCTCTCTCTCTCCTCTGCCGTGTCTCTATCTCTCTGTCTCCTTCTCTCTTTCTCTCCTTCTTCTTGTTCTTCTTCTTCTCCTCAGCTGTGGGTATATATATATATCTATAAGTGTGTGTATATATATATGTAAATATGGATGTATGTGTATATATATGTATATCAACACAAAAACACACACATTCTCTCCCTCTCAAACTCTCTAGTGTTCTGAACTCACACACACACGAATCAGCTGTATATATAGAGAAATGGGAGTGCAGGTGGCCTGTTCTGCGCAAAAATTGGAAATTATGATGATTGCACTTTCGATCGATCGAAGTATGTTCGATCGCTCGAACTCGGTTCGGCCAGTTAGATCGATTGAAGAGGGTTTGATCGATTGAAGTGGGGACCACGTATTAAATTCAGGTCGGTGGGGTTTCGATCGATTGAACAATGTTCGATCGCTTGAACTTGAAGATGCTCGATCGATCGAACAAGCTTCGATCGATCAAAGATGGAATTTCATGAATGGTCAAAGGAAGTATATAGAATCTCTCTGCATTAAATATTTATTGAAAATATAGGGTATTACAGACGGCGCTAAACTGATGATGCCAGAAATTGGTAAGAGCAAAGTAGAACAATTTTAGGAGAGAGAGAGAGAGAGACTATTTTTTGTATGTGGCTCGGCCCTGTTAATGAAAGTACCTACGTCCATGTGTGTGTCTGAGCACGTTCACTAGCAGATCACCGGCGGGCTTGGTGAGCAAACAAAGAGGGGCGGCACTACCAGTAATACCGGCCGGGTGTATGCGTACAATGGTGAATTTTATAGAGGTGCTGTGTAGACTAAAGAGTTGGCGGCCCCTTCCATGGGGAGTGAGAGGTCTCTTTTATAGATGTAAGAGACCTACTCATACATGGATAAGGAAATATAATCCTATTGATATAGATTGACATTAATTATGGGGATTTCCTAATTGGATTAGGAAATAGTGTGCACTTTTCATTAGTCTTCTAGCTTGAGTAGGAAACTGCCCGTAATGCTCGGGATCACGCCTGTGGGCCCCGATGAGCTGTTCCCGCGGCGGGATGTGCATGTGCGGTTTCCCCGACCTACTGGCGGGGTCATGAATGAACCGCTCGGGACGATGAGTAGACAAAACCGCTCGGGATGATGCTTCTAAGGAGTTGTGCATGATTTGCCCTGGGCATGGACTAGCTGCTGATTTGAACCGCTCGGTCATAGGATAGAGCCAATTTTGGGTGTATCACTACATATTGTGTGTATAATGTATATTAATTTTTTTGTGTTTTATTTTATTTCAGAACTTATTTATATCAGTGTATGTGTGTATATAATGTGTTTTTTTTTTTATTTATTCAAAACTTGTTTTATAAATTAAACTTGTAGAATTGTCTCTATATTATTAATTTTGCTTTACAATAATTTTTCCGCCTAGGCCCCCCTCCACCGCCCGACTAGCGCCTAGCAAGTTTTAAAACACTGGTTTTACTTATGAGTAATTACCCATATTCACATTCTCTTTCCTCAAATGTGGAGAACCAAAAAGGGATTTTTCAAAATGGGGAACCATTTGAGACACTCGTTGGAGCTTCAAAAACGCAATTTGGTTCTCCAAAATAGCTAGAAAATGACTACGAATAATGTGGTTGGAGTTGCTCTAATAAAGGAGTAATGCTATGCTTCCCAAATTCAAATCCCAAATGTTGTGGCACCAATCAAAATCTAATGGGGCCATTGAATATTGTGGAGTCACTTCTACATCCCCCAATTAAAATCCAGTGGATCCACTGCCACATCATTTGGGATGAGAATTTAGGATTTGAATATGGGAAACATATAGGGATGGCAATGGGGCGGGTATGAGACTGGGCCCCCATACCCCAACCCTACCCCAGTAGAATGAACACTTCCCCCGACCTGCCCCGCCCTGAGAAGATGTGTCCCCCGATCCTGCCCCGTAATCAGAAATTCGCCCCTGCCCCGCCTTGACCCCGAAAAAAAAATTTCATGGGATTCAATTACTGTTGAACATTTCTCTCCAAATTTATAACAAAATTAACAGAGTAAATAGAAAATATGGGGACAAAAATCAATTAATGAAATGGGTATATGCAAGTATTGGGATTTAGTTACAGCATACAAGAAATTTAATGGGGATTACTCAATCATTATAATACCCAAATCAACCAATTTATCATATAACACACAAGAACACACTGCAGATACAAATACACATACACAAGAACACACACTGCACACACAAATACACACACTACACATGTGCCTATATATACACATATACCCACAAACACACATAAATAACTCAACTATGAGAAGATCAACAGTGCAATTGGCGGCCAAATAGAGATGATGAACAATGACGAAGTGAATGAGGGCTTTAATGGTGTCTATCAGTGGCCGTCGGGACGTTGAGATAGACTGATAGAGATATGTATCGCATAGGAGCTCCGATGAGAAGTGAGATCTGGTTAGAGAGGAGAGTCTCGAGAGAGATGAGAGTCTTGATTCATGGCGTCTTGACAGAGATGAGGCCATGAGAGACTTGATTCTTGATTTCTTGGAGTCTTGAGAGTTGAGAGAGATGAGAGGCGCCGACTGAAGAAAAAAGGGAGAAATGAACCCTAATTCCAATTGAGACTATTTATACTAACAGAGTAAAAATATAATACTCAATTTAATTGAAGGTATTAATGTAAGTAAGAAGTACAATCGGGACGGGTTAGGGGGTTTTGACCATATACCTGACTCCGGCCCAAACCCGACTCGGTTGAAGACTCTTTCCCTATAATCGACCCTACCCCATACAAGTCTTCTTTTTTTTTTTTTTTCTAGGAACTACCCCCATATAAGTCACCCATCATACGGTCATACCCTACTTATTAGGGGCTGGGCGGGGCGGGAACCTGAAAAATCCGCTCTATTGCCATCCCTAGAGACATATCATTACTCATAAATAAAAGAGTAATGATACACCCACACTATCATTCACACCCCCAATAACATTCAGCACATCCTGACCCTTAATTATCCTTAATTCTGATGGATTCCACTTGAGTTCCACATAGGACTCACTAGAATCAAGTTTCAAAATGTGTTGAATGTGGTTGGAGGTGTGATTGAGGGTGTGGGTATATCAGTATTGTAAATAAAAAGGGAATAAAAGACGGTTGTTTTTGGAAAGAGTAATACTTGGGGCACAACCAAAGCCACAACCTTTTTTGCACAACCTTCATTTTGTGTCTATCTCTCTCTTGATGGGTCCTACAGTGCAAGTGACCCCACAGTGTCCACTAGGAGAGAGATAGACACAAAATGAAGGTTGTGTAAAAAAAGTTGTGGCTTTAGTTGTGCCCCAAGTATTACCCTTTTGAAAAAATAAATAATTTTAATTCATACGTGAACCGGAGCGTGGGAACGCGTACAGTAAGAGCGTGGGCATCGTATTTAATTTAGAAAATTTTGTCTCTACTCCTACAACGCTTGCTCCCCCCACCCAGTCCCCCCCACTTGACAAAACCTGAAAATATAGAGAGAGAAAGAGAGAGAGAGAGAGGAGAGAGAAACTCGTAAACTGCGCGCAGCAGTAGCAGCAGCCAGCAACCCAGAAAAGCTTACCACCAGACTCTCCAAATGCTCACTCTCTAGTATTTTATTCCCCAAAAAAATAGGGTTTTCTGCTCTTCAAACTTCAAACATTTCACTCATTTCAGCTCATTCACACTGTAAATCTTCTGGTAAGGACAAAACATTTTCGTTTCTCTGTTTAAAGAAAGAACATACATTGTTTGTTAATCCATCAATCTGTCCTTTTTCTGGGTTTTTTGATTCTTTGTTCGTGTGTTTTATTTTTTATTTTTTTATTTATTTTGGGGGCGAAAGTTCAGTTTTTTTCTAGTGGGTTTGAACGATTCTGCTTCTAGAAACAGAGAAAATCGGTTTATGGGATGGTGTGTCTGTTGTTTTGTTGAGATCTCATTTTCTCGGAGAGTTTTGATTTGAAACAACAATGTCGATTCTTATATGTTGTAGTCTCTCTCTGTCTGTTCTGTCTCTCTCTCTCTCTCCACATGTTTGTGTGTATGCTGCTTTTGACGGGAGTCCAGTAGATCTAAGTGTTTTGAAAATCTAATGTTTGATTACACTTCAAAGGCTCAGAAACTATTTCACTTTGTTTTACAACGTTTTTTCCCATCTTTTTCTGTGACTTTCACAGAAGAGAAATTGTAGATTCATCTCTCTCTCTCTCTCTCGCTCTCTCTCTCTCTCAAGTCTCAACCATATATCACAGTTAACTGACATGTGAATTTTTTTTCGCTTTTATTTTGCCATTGTAGCGAATAATTTCCGCTCTATTTATTTGCTATAACCCATAAAATCCCATTTTATTTATTTATTTATTTATTATTTCTTTAAATTCATAATATAATCTTGATTTTGAGATATAAGTTGGGTTGTTTGTTTTTGATTGGTATCTTGAGCTCTTGAATTAGATGACCCTGTTCTTACACTGTTTCTACACTAAACCATTTAAGTGACTTCTGAGTTCTGAGTAAATGGAACAAATCTATGTTCTTCAATAGTTGCAGAGTAGTGAGGGGTATAATTGTAAATTGCCACTCAATGCCTCATTGTATCATGTTGTCTCAATAATGAGTTTGAACTACTGTATAAATACTGTAGAGAAAAGGGCTAAAGGAAATAAAAGCAGAAGGATTGCTTGTGTAATGAATTACTTTTTCTTTTGATTGTTTCTTCCTTGTACTAATGTATGTATATATATATATATATATTCATATGTGTATATGTTATTATGTCTTATGAATAATGTATTGTGGGTTTGGTTGGTGGAAGTGGTCCAGTGGAGGTAGTTTCTATGGAATTTCTTTGAAGGGATTGTTATGTTTGTTTTGTCTGTCTGTTTGGATTGTGTTATTAATATACTATGTATTAAGTGTTTGGTGTCCTTCATCAACACATTTATTTGATGTTTGTACATTCATATGTTATATAGTCTTTTATAGATTACCTTTTTCTGATTCTCTCTCAGCCTAAGATTTCTCTGAAACTATTTGCAGGTCTTGTGGGTCAGGTGGGACATTAAAGCAAAGTGCTATTAATATTTGCCCTCTTTACTCTACTTTCATTACTAAACATGCAGACACCTAAAACAAGGTACCCTTCTCACATTAAAGTGAGTCTCTAGTTTTAATTTCATAAGATTTGTTTGGCTTTTTATGTCAGCTAGCTCCATAAGTTTGGAGAAATTTTCACTAACCTAACCTCACTTAAGCTTTATATTTGCGTTTCAGTTAAACTCTTGAGTCTTCACATTTATTAATGAAATGACTATAATGGCCCAATTAATGATACAATTTAATGATATAAAAATTCAGAAGGTATTGAAAAGTCGGATATACCCAAACCTTATATACATGTCTATCAAAATTTTATGAGCTAGAACATAATTTCTGGGGCATATCTGTCTTTTCATACTTTTGCGGATTCTTGGAAGGGCTATAAACCTCAGTTTTTGTAGTGTGCACCTTTTCCTATCCTTATCTCTTTCTTGGCGAAATACATGGTGACTGGTATTGTGTTGTATTGGCGTATGAAACAATTTACTTGAAATATTTCATTTGTTTAAAATAATTTCTAAACTTTGTTATACCTTATGGTTATGGGTGTATTCAAGCCAAGCCGAGCTCGTATATGTTTGAGCTTGGTTTGTTTATTGAACGAGCTTGAAATCTAGGCTTGAGCTTGGCTTGTTTATTAAACGAGCCGAGCCCAGTCCGAGCTCATGTATGCCTGAGCTTGGCTTGTTTACTAAACGAGCCTGAAATTCAAGCCTTTTATCAAGGCTATTCACGAGCTTTTTCACGAGGCCTACTAACGAGCGAGAAATTCAAGCCCTTTTCATGAGCTTGGCTTTGTTTATGCTTGAGCTTGGCTCATGTATCCTAAAAAACTACATAGTTTTATAATAGATGTATATTTACAAGTCGGTATACATGCCATTTATCAAGCCTATTCACGAGCTTACTAACGAGCCTGAAATCTAGGCTTGAGGTTGGCTTGTTTATTAGACAAGCGAACCCGGACCTTTATCAAACATGTTTAGGAGGGCTTGTTGAGCGGCTCGGCTCATATACTGCCCTACTCATGGTCCTTTTGGAGAGGTTAATCCTGATTCTGTGTCCTGAAATCAGTTTGTCGCAAACTGTTCTCCTTTCGTCTTGTGATTGTATTTTACTCCATTGATGCATGTCTTGCATCTAGTTGCTTTACTCGACTGCATGAATCTTAAGCACAATAATTATGTGTATATATATGTATGTATATGCTGATTTCAATTTATTCACTCGGAGAGCAGAGCTACCTCTTTGGAAGTTCCTCAAAGGACATCTCCAGCGACACCTCGCAATGCTCGCCAGCTCAACAAACCAGTATCGGAATCTGAATCAACTTTGTCTCCTCATTCGGCAATCAGGACGCCTAAAAATAGAAGTCCTAAAGTCGTTGAGCGCAAATCGCCACGAAGTCCAGTACCGGAGGTATACTACAACCACTATAGCCCTTGATAGTCTGTTAAGATGCTGCTTGTCATGAAAAAATTGCCACGAGCCTTTTGACCTCACTAAAAGTAAGAATTAGAACTTCATCTCTTAGCTACATTAGGATATACTGTAATCGTTAAGATCCCATGGAACTTATACAGTTATGGTTAGTGAGTGATTCATACTTGTCAGCAGTTATAGTTGGTGTTGGATCGAAACTGAAGCAACAAGAAGAATAAGAATGATTAAAGGACATATAGATTTAACGTGGTTCAACATTGTGCCTAGGTCACAAGGAGAGCCAACAAGGTTCCACTATACCAAAACGAATTAGCAGGGTAGCGGGAAAAGACTTTGGTCTAATATGTGCTACAATGCCATAACTTACATCTATGCTTTCTTTGCTATAAAGGAGGGAGGGAAGGGAAAATACTTTTCACTTTTCTGGTTGTTTTGTCCTTTGGATAAAACCAATTGTTTTTTTTTTCGTTATGAATGGAAGACTCCCTTCCTTCCCTTGCATGTCCATTGCTCCTACCAAACATAGCTTTATTGACATTCCAAAAAGTATTTTCCTTCACAAGAAGATCTTTAAAATAATTTGGAGTTTTATTTTTTGGAGTCATCTTTCTGTGTGAGTTCATAACTCGTCATTTCCTCGTAATAAGTTGATTGCTCTCCTTGACTATCATACGCACCATGAGATTTATTATACATATCTTGCCCCCGATGTGTTACATCATACTAATCTTAGCAATAGAACTTTGCTCATACTTCATTTCTTTTGCCCTTCACATTTCTCCTACATATCGTCTTGTGCAATGGCAAAAGTTCAGGCAGACAAGTTAAGAGTTTGCAGTTTTGAACAGAGACATAACCAGGAATCTCTTTTGCCTCTTTACATATTTTTTTTGATACATGTTACTGATATGTAATTCAATTAAAATTGCTGTTTTTTCCGTAAATTATGATGTACCCACTTAACGGCCCGACCACGTGTCCTATGAGCTTCAGAAAAAGCGACCAACCAAAGTGTCTGAACTAGAATCACAGATTGCTCAGCTCCACGAGGAACTGAAGAAGGCAAAGGACCAGCTGAGCTCATCCGAATCATGCAATAGACAGGCCCAGCAGGAGGCTGAAGAGACCAAGAAGCAGCTTGCCGCCACGTCAGCTAAGCTCGAGGAGTCTCAGCAGCAGCTTCTGGAACTTTCCGCTTCCGAGGAAACTCGTGTCCAGGAGCTTCGTAAAATCTCCCAAGATCGAGACCGTGCATGGGAATCTGAACTCGAAGCTCTTCAGAAACAGCATTCATTGGACTCTTCTGCCTTGGGTTCTGCCATGAATGAGATCAAGAAGCTCAAGATCCAGCTAGAACAGGTCGGGGAATCTGATGCGGCGCATGATGAGATACATGGGTTAAAATTGGAACTCGCGGAAACCCTTTCTCTTGTTGACAATTTGAAAACCCAGATCAGCGATAGCAAAGAATCGGAAGTTCGCGCACAAGAAGTTATTAGTAAAGCTCAAATGCAATTGGAAACGGCAAAGACTAGTGAAGAAATACTAAGATCAGAAGGCCTTAAAGCCATAGATGCTTACCAATCTTTGGTTTTGGAGTTGGAGCAATCGAAAGCTCGAGTTAATTTATTAGAGGGTCTTGTTACAAAACTCCAGAATGATTCAGGCGATATCAAAGTTGCAGAGGAAAATGGAGAAGATGATGAATTGAACCAGCTCAAGACAGAACTTAATCATGCTAAATATGAGGTGGGTCAATTAAGGTCTGCATTAGATTCGGCTGAGAGGAGGTACCAAGAGGAATATGTTCAGAGCACATTGCAGATAAGAAGTGCTTATGAATTAGCGGACCGCACAAAATCAGAATCAACCGATAGAGAGTCTGAATTGGAGGAAAAGTTGAAGCAAGCAAAAGCTGATATAGAAGAGTTAAAGGCTAACCTCATGGCCAAAGGAGCTGAATTGCAAAATATTACGGAGGAGAATGAGGGGCTGATTTTAAAACTCGAGGAAAATCATTCAAACGAACGAGAATCTGCTTTGGAATCATTGCTTAAAAAATCCGACGCATGTTTGGACGACTTAAAGGCAAGTTTGTTGGATAAAGAGACGAAACTGCAGAGTATATTCGAGGAAAATGAGATGCTGAAGATGGAAATTGAGAAGAGGGAAATGGAAAGGAAAAAGGTGAACGATGAGGCCGTAGCTTTAGTAGAAGCAGCCCGGGCTGGTGAGAGAGAGGCATTGATGAAGCTTGGGTACGTAACTGAGGAAGCTGATAAAAGTAGCAGAAGAGCCATTCGAGTCACTGAGCAGCTCGATGCAGCACAGGCTGGGAATTCAGAAATGGAGGCTGAGTTGAGGAGATTAAAGGTCCAGTCTGACCAGTGGAGGAAGGCAGCCGAGGCAGCTGCTTCTATGATTTCTTCGGGGCATAATGGAAAATTTGTCGAGAGAACTGTGTCTCTTGACAGTAACTACCATACTATCGGTGGAAAGATCGGTTCACCTTTTTCACAAGACTTGGACTACGACGTGTCACCCAAGAAGAAAAATGGTAACATGTTGAAAAAGATTGGGGTGTTGCTCAAGAAGGGGGGCCAGAAGTAGATGAACCATTTGGCAGGTCGAATAATTTTATACATTGGTGTTGGTTGGTAGGAGAGCAATATAGAATTTTTACAATAAGGGCACTAAAGCAATTTAGAGAGCTGCTAAATACACTCGCCAATTGCTCGGAGAATTCTCTTTGCACCCACAAAATTTCTCTTTACACCCACATCCTTATTGTGAAGCAGTACATACAACATCATCTGTTGTACATGTGGGTGCATTTATAATCAGGTATACAATGAGGGATGGTACATACATCTCGTTTTGTACATGGTGGGTGTAGAGAAATTTGGTGGGTGTATTCAGTAATCCCTATTATTAAATTTCGGTGCTTTTTATAATCATTTTAGTACCCTCATTCTAATGAGCAGACAAAAACTTACTGCCCATTTAAGAATGGATGTTTTTGGAAAAGTAGTAGGTTAGCATTTCCCATTGTCAATTATGGTTTACTTTTGTTATGTCCTCTTAATGTAATTTTGACTCTAATTTCCTTTTTGACAGGTATTTTGATGGGCTTCTACTTCAGTACTAAGGTGGAGATTGTTTGGAGAGACTCTTCTGCAGACTTATGTATAGCTAGCTAAGTGGAAATGAGTGAAATCCTTTTGACAAAGACACCAGAATTCTGGCAACCATTCTCCTTATTTTGTCTTTCTGTTTGTAGTAAAACTTGTCTTTGAATTGATCATCAGTGAGACTATTATTACTATTATTATGTATGCACCTAAAAACAAGAGATCTGAGGAAAGAAACTGCTGTATTTTCTTGTTTGGGACAAAAAAATAGTAAGTTTGATTAAAAGTAGCTTATGAAGTTTATTATTAAGTTTGATAAGTAAGTTTGATTAAAAATAGAAACTGCTGTCTTTGAATCTCCCACGTGGCTTTTTAAAAGTAGCTTATGAAATTTATTATTAAGTTTGATTATTTTGCACAAGTGACACTTTACTCTTAAAAAAAAAAAACATTTTGAAACCAAAAAGTAACTTTGAGTTTTTAAAAGTTCGATTTTAGAGCTTTTAAAAGTTTTTCCAAAAAAGTCTTAAGTTCAATTTTTTCAAAGTTCATAAACTAGTTATTAAATGAATTGACATGAAATTATGCTTTAAAAAAAAAACAGAAGTACCAAAATGAGGGCCAAGCTAAGCCTTAGCCATGTCTACACACCAGTCACCATCCATTTTAAAAGCAACCATGCATACTATGCCATTGTTGCTTGTATATGTCTTGCTTATATAACGAGGATCTACATTGGAGCACCCTCACCACATATTTTCGGAAAACCTTAGATTTGCACTAAAAAAAAATTATAGTTAAGCCCACTCTGAAAATTATAAAGTCTCATAATATTATAAATTTGTCATATTAAGTCTAAAATACACACAAAATATGTATTAATAGGTCCAAAATCCACCCTGATGTTATAAACTTGTTATATTAGGTCCAAAATATGTATAAAAGGTCCAAAAGTCCCCCCGACATTTTAAATTTGTCATATTAGGAATTTAGGTCCAAAATATACACAATATGTGTAAATAAGTCCCAAAAGACAATTTCCGGGTGTATCAAGCCCCCCGGATTTATTTCATAGAATCGCCCCGACTTATATTCTTTCTAGTTGACTTACATGGATAAGATAGTTATTCAAAAAGTATCTAATCCTAAAGCACGCGGGCAGCTTAATTGGGAGAATCTCTGGGTTTACCATCTAGAGGTCTTGTGCTACAGTTGGCCATGATGTCTGTCTCCACACGTAAGTAGGTGTATGTCATCCTATTTGAAAAAAATCTTTTGGAGCTGGTTGAAAAAATCTTCAATGTGCAAGCAAAATCGAGGTCGGAAAGATTGAAAAAATCAGTCATTCACAACTACTGATGAATCATTGCTCAAAAATTGAATGGAGTCGGTCTTATTCATATGCAATCAAGGTGATTAAAAAAAAAGATGAGTTCTCTTCTTTTTTGTCACTTATTAGGAGCTGTGAGATGAAAGTCTCGTGCGGTTTTGAACGAGGTTCCTCATCATTACTGAAAGTAGAAATTAATTTTTTTTTTCAGCACTACTACAAAGAACTACCTCATTATTACACCCCAAAAAAAAAAAAAAAAAAACTTTAGTAGCTTTACAAAAAAGACTAAATTTCCTAATAAATATGAACGTTTTAATAAATATCTTAATAAATATGAACTAAATTAATTTCGTTGTGAATTATTAGAACGAAAAATATTAATTTGATACACTCACACACCTGTGTACACATTATTATACACATATCAAGACTAATAAGATTGTCATTTTTTTTTTCCTTCTGAAAGAATAATGTCATGCTTCCCAAATTTGGTTCAAAAATGCGTTGTCAGTTGTACCACATGCAGTAACATCTGATAACACTGATCACTTCACAGCTAGTGTTACAATTGTTAAGCCAATTTAACCAAACCTGAGACTCAAATTTGTCAAAAATTAAGAAGCATCAATTGTACTTATTTCTTGGGTTCATTTAGTATGTCGCAAAGAGTAATTCTATGCTTCTTAAATTTTGTGTCTCAGATGCGAGAACACATGTGGCAATGAGACTACTCTCAATAATAGTAGAACCACCACAACATCCTACAATCAAAATTAAGTAGGTCCACTATCACATATGTTTGGGAATAATTTGGGAAGCTTTTTCCATTACTCTGTCAAGAATACTATGGGCCAAACGGCATAATGGGCTGGGCCAGAACTGACTTTGGGCCCATTCAGCCCACAAACCACACCTTGCACACTGCTCTTTCGTCGACATATAAATAGACGACCCTCAGTGCATTTCTAGCCTTCTAGGGTTAGGGTTTCACTGAGCGGCTCTCTCTCCTTCTTCGCATTCTCCAAAGATCTCAAAACCTTAGTCTCAGCCGAGGAACTTCTCTCTGTCGCCATGGGGTATGTCATCTCACTTTGATCTCGAATTCTTTTCGTTGCGTATTATATATAGATATATACACTCGTGTATAGATGCATATATAGATACACACGCGCACACACACACACACACACATATATATATATATATATAGCATTTGCTTTGAGTTCTGGGTTTTTTTCTGAAATGTTGGTATTTTGAAAGAATAAATTTTAGATCTAGTGACCTTCCTTGTGGGGAAGGTGTTGAATTGACCTTTTGTATTGTAGGAGAGATGTGATTACATTCCTTTCCATTGCAATGGAATGAAATACTATAGCCTAAATAGGGTATTCATGTAAAGTAATCACTAATATGGTTTTTATATAAATGCATGCACCAGAACACAAATACATGTTGCTTAAAATTGCCCAAGGCTTTGTTTGGTTTGCGGTTTTATTGAAAGGAAAAAAAAAAGGGAAAGGAAAACAAAAAAAGGAATACTAGTCCTTTGTGTTTTTCTCATTGCTTAAATAACATTAAAATTTAAATTTTTTCAAAATATTGCCTTAACTTAAGAAATTATGGGAGGAAAATGACTTACAAAATTCGAATATGTTCAACTTATTTTTGACCGTATTTTCCTTTCCTTACTATTTTTCCTCACTATTTTCCTTGGTAACCAAATAAAGGAAAGAGCCTAAATGTATTTGTCTAGTATCCAGCTGTGATTTTTTTTTTCTTTTTTCCTTTTTGTGGTTTATCTGGGATGTAAGATATTGGTTAGAAAACCAAGTTTCTTGTGGCCGAGTGGTAAGCTTCTTGGGTGTACTACCCAAGAGGTTTAGTGTTCGAATCATGGGGAGCGTGGCCCGGACACCCCCGATTACCAAAAAAATAAAAAAGATATTGGTTAGAAGGCACTGTCATATTTCAGAATTATTTATCATATTTATTTTATAATATAAACACAATTGAGGGGACATTTTTTTTCAGGTAAGTGTCTGTTCTAATGATTAAGTTAGTAAGCAAAGATTAGGTGAGGGTGGCAAAATGGCTTTACCAGTCACACCCTGTTGGTTGCTCCAGATATCCTAGAAACATGTTAGATAAGATTCGTTGTGATAAGTTTTGAAGCCATTATGAGACTCTTTGGGGCTAGTAGATAATAGGAAACAAAAACGAGCTATACGTTCTTAATCAATTGTGAAGTTATATTGTCATGCAAGATTCTCAGTATAACCAATACAGGAGTTCAATTGTACGAAGGCTGAGAACATGCTTGCTTTATTGACTTCAGTGATCCATTTGATTGCTCATATATTTTTGTATAAAGAAACAGTTATTGGGTTTTTAATTTTCACATTGTTGATTGGGTTGAATTGTCACCTTGTCGGTTGCAATTTTCCGGGTTCTATTCTACCCGCAACTTCTCATCCAACTGTAGCATAAGTAGTACTTTGGATTGAAATCGCCATTAGTGCTCTATTTTGGAATTACAGGTTTTATAACCAAAGTATTATTGTTTCACAGGAAGACACGTGGTATGGGAGCTGGTCGCAAGCTGAAGTCCCACCGCAGAAGACAAAGGTGGGCTGACAAGTCATATAAGAAGTCCAACCTCGGGAATGAATGGAAAAAGCCGTTTGCTGGGTCTTCCCATGCAAAGGGTATTGTCCTTGAGAAGATGTAAGACTATGAATATACAGTGTTTGTGTATGTGTGTATTTGCCTTCGTTAATCAGTGGTATTTGGTTATGGTGTTAAATATAATACCTGATTTAAAAACTGCTTACCAATGTGTGCAGAGGTATTGAGGCTAAGCAGCCCAACTCTGCTATTCGAAAATGTGCCAGGGTTCAACTGATCAAGAACGGAAAGAAGATTGCTGCGTTTGTCCCCAACGATGGTTGCTTAAACTACATAGAAGAGAATGTGAGTACTTCGTGTAAAATTATGGTATTATTGTCACTGGTAAACTATTATATGAATGATTAGTAATGCTATTTCTTTTCCTTTGCCGTATAGGATGAGGTGTTGATTGCCGGATTTGGACGTAAAGGTCACGCTGTCGGAGATATTCCCGGTGTCCGATTCAAGGTAGTGAAGGTGTCCGGTGTCTCACTTCTTGCACTATTCAAAGAGAAAAAAGAGAAGCCCAGATCTTAGTTTGGTGCTAGGAGCTCAGTCTCCTTTGGTCTTTTGATAGTTTTGTTGAAGTACACTAATGGTACTTTTTATTCGAGTGGATTTTGCAGACGATTATTAATTTTATCAGATTTCTGGTTACTCTTTTTGAGTTTAGACTACTATTTTGACTTTTAGTTCTTCCAAATATCTGTTTCTTGTTTGGTCTTGAAGATCTCTGTCCGCCCCCCTCCCTCCCTCCCTCCCTCCCTCCCTCCCTCTTCTCTTCTAGGTTTTCTTTCGAGGTTGTGTTGATGTTTGTTCCTAATTTTGGCACTCGGTGTACGCAGACCGTGAGTGATTCAACCTCAGAAAATGTTTTAGGCAAAAGTAGTTATGATCATTTTTGACGAATTGCAAATTTCTGCAATTAAAATGTAGAAGCTGGCTATGGTTTGCCAACAGTTTCAGGTTATTAGCTTTTCGAATTCTATTTGCACTTTTGGGCTTCAAAAACTGTTGCCAAACAGCCGTGACCCTGCCAAGACAATCCAGCTCGTTAGGCTCCTAGGCGCAAGGATGGTTCTTTTAAGCAGTTTTGTTTTTTTATTTTTTTTATTCTATAATTACTGATGAGTTCCAAAAGCTGTAAACAAACAGACTCAGCTGCGGCAGCTGTCCCTGCAATCAGTAACTTTCTGGTAAAATTATTTTGGTGCAGTCCCTGCCCTGGGATCATTTCATCAAACCCTTTATTGTCTTAACTCAAACCCTCTCCATTTGTCTATTTGCTAATTAGCAAAACCTTTTGATGCGGTCATATGAGTTTGCCACAAATTGGCAGGTGAAAAGTGTGTAACCCTACTTTTGTACGATTAAGCTCTGTTGAATAGAAACCTTTATGTCTCAGATGTGGACTTTTTGTAGCCCTCTCGCTTGAAAGGCAATCATCACTCTGTTGATTGTGTAAAGTTTTGTTTGGTTTGCGAAATCAAATAAGGAAAATAAAAGAATAGACAATCATCACTCTGTTGATTGTGTAAAGTTTTGTTTGGTTTGCGAAATCAAATAAGGAAAATAAAAGAATAGACAATCATCACTCTGTTGATTGTGTAAAGTTTTGTTTGGTTTGCGAATTCAAATAAGGAAAATAAAAGAAAAGAAGAAAAAAACGATAAGGAAAACATATTCAAGGGGAAATTTTCAACTTGGCGTTTCTTATTTCTTATTCATTAATATTATTCAAAGCTTACAAACAAAAAAAAGAAAAAGAAAAAGAAAAATTCTTGCGCACCCTTTCAGCATATGTTTTTCTATTTTTGTCATTAAATATGTGAACTAAATGAAGTACGTAAATATCATTTCAACCCAATAGTTTGCCACCATTTTTTTTTTTTTTTTTTATAAAATACCATGACAATTGAAGTAGACTAAAAGTCTTTAAATTGTGCCTTTAAATAAAAAAGAAAAAGAAAAAAAAGAGGAGTGTGAAAACTGATTATTTTAAAAGTTAAAATCCAAACAAACTCTAATTCTCTAGCTATGAGTTATAATGCTGGCCATCACACAATACTCAGCGTCAAATTGTTCCAATCATAGTTATTCGCACCGCACCAACATTGATCCAACGGGACTGGTTTACGTTGGGCGAATCATGCTTAACAATTTCATAGCATAATTATAAATAATTTTATCAAAAAATATGAATATACGATGAATTAACAAATTTCCATATTGTACTCCCTCGATCAGGTCATCATAATAGTTGACAAGACGCAGAAGATGTTCTAAAACAATTAGGGTCTATCAGTATTAGTCTTCGGGGAGTTGAAAATAAGCATAGATCCTGAGATTACGAAGGACGACACAAGCTTGAAGCAATGTATACGCTCAGCCGGACAGTTCAACCGAATCAAGAACTGAAAGAACAAATGTAAAGAACCGTCGACAAGGACGTACGTTCTATTTCATTGCGACTGAGAGGCCGCCGATTAGTTCAGTAGTTAGCCGAGCAAGAGCCATAAAAGTTCGACAAAGCAAAAACCATGTTAGCACTATAGCTGTGTCCATTACTCAGCAGCTTGATCGAACTAAGTCGACAACATAAGATCAACAAAAGGGGAGAAGAGGGGGTTCCATTGCTCCTTTTAGGGGTTATAACTTCCTTGGTAGCTCAACGCATGTGCTCTAGGTGGTTATGCATTCATAGCACCAGACTTTACTACCCAAGATGCCATGTATACTCATCACCGTGTGCACTCAATTTTCATAGCAGCTTAGTGATAGTAATAACTTATTTCACAATCTTTTTAAGATAAACATTTTTTGTAAAGTTGACGAGTAGTATAAGTTAACCGGTTCAACCAACAAATCCAATCAAATTTTGTTTGGTTAATTGGTTTAGACCAGTTTTTACCAGTTCAATTGTACAAGCAATCCAATTGCAGACCCAAATCGGATGACCTATTGGTTCACAGTTATACAAACGGTACGGTTTGGTTTTGATAACACTAGTTCCAAGGCACAAAAGTAGCAGCACCAGAAAAATCAATCACCAAGAAAGTTTTGTAAGGGATAACTGATAAGATGTAGATAAGCTTCCTCATATGTGATGTATTAAGTCTTACAAGTGAAATAAAACAACGTAAAGTCAACATTATAGCATCCAACTATGTAATAGTAAATCAATATCAACATCCACTAAAGGTAAAAAAAAAACATGAAGAGTTGATTCTCCACAACAAAAAAACAGTTTCCATCTGCGAGATTGAAGGTGCAAGGGATAGAAATCGGCAATGTCGGCAAGTTCTTATTTTTTACTCATTTCTTGGATAGCAAAGGATGAAAACAAACCAAGAAACAAACACATTGAGGGAAAAAATCACTCAGTCCGGGGGCCAATATGTGTGTGTATATATATTTATAAATATATATATATATATACATATATATATCATAGGTGCAATTCAGTCAAGATTCATGATTTCAAATCTGGACATGCAAAGGCAACTAACAAGCTAAACATATCATATATACTTCAAGAGGCTCTAATCCATCTTTTTTCCTATTTAAAGACGATCAAGCTAAACAACAGAACATAAGTTTTGCTATACCGTAAATGTAGAGAGTCAAAAAACATACATCAATTATACGCGACTAACAAAATGGTGAACTGTAACTAAAGTCTGTAACATCCAAACTCTATTTACCAGTATCATATAAGTCATCACGGACAAGTTAGTATAAAAGACCTCCATCTACATTGTCAATCACATATTTTGATTACAGAACAAAGAATAAATAAGAAACCCCAGAAGTCCAAACAGTCTCATTTCATGATACAATTCCACTGATGGCTGAACTGAAGCAACTGATGATAGCTTCAACTAGGAATACACCCACAATAAATATAGAACTCTTATCCCAAGGAACAAACTCAATACAAAAAGGAATTCTGAATTCTGCCAATACTTATCTACTAGCCTACAAAATCAGTTAGTCAACATATTATATACAAATGCACATAACCAACTGAAAATATCAAGCATTCGATCATTCCCAAAGTCAATTGAAAATAACATGGTTAATTAGCATAACTCGATGTTATGGTGATCCTAAACTTGATGAGAAGTGAGTGAAATGAATGAAAACATGCAGATGAGATTCTTCAGATGTACTGTAGTAAATCTACAAGTGAGTGAAATGAAACACAAACATCTAGGAGGAAAAACACACACGCAGCTCAGGCAGAAATTCACATATATGATACATACACAGAGAGAGGACACAATGTTGAATAGTAACCTTAAAATACAAAACAGTCAAGAACCATGATTTCAAACCTGGAACTCATAATGCAAACATATCATGGATGCCTCAAGAGACTCTAATTCAGTATCTATGTATTTTAACTTCGACAAGACGAGCTCAATAACAGAACATAAGTTGCAACACCATAAATGTACAGAGTCCAAAAAACACACATCAATTTGTACATTTGATTCACTGACTGATAAAATGGTATAACATCCACACTCTATTACCAGTTTCACACAACCAATAAGATTCATTAGTTCATCCATCCGTCCTCCTATTTGTAGCAAAATCAATTCCAACTCAGCACAACGTATGTTTGGAATGATGACTTTCGAATGCATTCTTACCAAATGTAATTGCATAATCATCTTCAATAGCAACTTATTTTAAAGAAGCATTCGAATACAATTTTTAGCTATTCACAAAGCAAGTCTTACTTGCTCATGCTTTTAAGTTAGAGATAGTGTTTTGCACACGAGGACGTGAGTTAGGAATTGACAGAACCCCATGCTCCTCAACTTCTATAGCAAATTAATCTCCCTCCTCCCTCCCTCCCTCCCTCTCTACCTCCGGAGCTCGTGTGTGTCTATGTATATAAATATATATAAAAAAAAAAAAATACATCAATGTCGGTACATATAATTTGAGACACGTGGTATCCCCATTGTATCCATATTTACTCGTCAATCATAAAACAAAGATTAAAGAAATAAAAAAACACCCCCAAAAAAGTCTCATTTCATGACTCAACTTCCACTGTATTGAAGCAACTGATGATGGCTTCAACAGATTTCATGATCTATACCAAACTAGAAATACACCCACAATAAATATAGAACTCTTATCTCAAGAAACAACTCAAAATAAAGGTAATCTGAACTCTGGCAAATACATATCTAATAGCCTGCAAAATCTGTTAGGCAATATAATATATGCAAATGCACCAAACCAACTGAAAATCTCAACCATTCTATAATTCCCAAAGTCAATTGAAAATAACAAGGTTAATTAGCAAACGCGATGTTATGGTGATCCTAAACTTGATGACAAAGTCAAATGCCTGATCCTATATATTTGCAAGCAATTATAGAACTAATATAATAAACATAACGACCATAGATTTCCTAAAATATGAAAAAAGGTGCCTGTTCAATCATTAAATTGCATCCTTTCTCCTTCGCTTTGTGTCTGATATAGGACTCTTACAAGGAGTCGGTGAATAATTGAGGCGGTAACTAACAAGTGAAGGCCCGAAAATACTGAACTTTCCAGCACTGCTGAAAGCAGTTTCTGCATCGGAACGTCTCTTAAAGACCACTTTAGCACGTTTGCTCTTCCTTAGCACTTCGGTCTCTGATTCATTTAGAGGTCCATAGCGGCTAAAAATCTTATTCAGATTTCTTTCTGTAGGAACAGTGTCCAAGTCCGTGAAGTTCAATATTAGAGCAGTTGGAGCGTTTTCTTGCTCACACTTGTCAGATTTGGGAGTTGACTCAAGGGCTCCTTCCGGTTCAATGGTGGGATTGGTCTTCCCGTCTGGGGTAACAGGTTCAAACAATACTTGCTCTTCAGGGTTACTTTGAACAATCATGTCCGTCCAGTAAGAGTCCTCCATACCCTCAAACTCTGATGCTTTATTAGTTTCTGAAATACATTGTTTTTTCCCAGTCTCCTCACCTGATAATTTCTTTGTTGCTTTTTTGGGTTTTTGGGATTTGGAATTTTCCAGGCAAAAGAAATTCCTGAAGTCAGAGAAAAAACTAACAATTGGAATCAAGAAGCTGTGCCCTTTCATGGGTTCTCTGGCAACCAAGCAAAGCTGAGAGAACATTTCATTTTCACCTATAGCTTTTTGAGAAGCAACCTTTTGAATGGTGTCTCCAATTCTTAAAAATGGCTTGCTCATGCCTGATGATGAAAGATTCTTCCTTCTTTTCACCCCCAAATCATCGTATGTGGAATCACCCACCTTACGTTTCTTTCCAGAAGAAGATGAAACGGACTTCCTGACAGATTTTCTTTCAGCTTCCTTCTCATCTTTGGGCGAACTTGAACCGCTCCTCAACATCAAGTCGGACATTCGTTTCACTTTTTTGCCCGGGCACCCAGCATCCCTAGAGACGCCATTTCGCCTTCGAGAAGATTTACCATCAACAACTGACTTTCCTTTCCCGGGTAAAACTTTTGCATCATCATCGGAACCCAGAACAGCATCTTCAAACACTTGATCAGGATTGTGTGTCTCCTCTCCCGATACTAGCGCCAAGTCAAGCAAGTTAAATTCAGGTAGTTGATAATAACGCTTCCAACGGTTGAAAGCGGACAATTGGGCTCGTGAAATAAAAAAGTTCAGTCTATCAGTTCCACTATATGAAGATTCTGCCAGTTCTTTCAAATATTGAACAAGTTTCAAAGGCTTAAAAGAATCCACGCTCGAAAAGTCATCCCCACCATCTCTTCTACTTGATTCTTCCCGAATACCGGCATTAACAACAATTTGAGTTTTGATCTTAGCGTACATGTCTTCTGACAAACATGAACACGCCAACCCAAACTCCACCCTTCTGGAAACCTCATCCAAAGCACAATCAACAGCACAACAGAAAGCTTCTGAACTGCTCTGCTTATCCATTTGAGAGAAATGCATCCGAAATGGCTTTGTCTGCGAGGCATCATTCCAAGCAAAGGTCTGGTCCCCAAAATATGCTATCAAGAAACTATCCTTCTTGTAATGTTTCATTGCCTTTTCCGATGAATCTGAAGAATCAAAAATTTGCCCAGGCCACCAAGGATGGCTCCGTACTTTGCCCCACACCAGATCAGACACGTAAAATTCACCTTCTTTTTCAGTTCGAACCCCATTGAAATAAAGATCCGGTCTCAACACATCACAATTAACTTTTTTCTTCTCAATGTCATTCACTATATCTTTGTTTCCATTAATACCACAAGCCCTATTGTTTGTTAATCCGCCCGAAAAAGATAGACTCCCATGACTCCCATAACCCGGAAACTCTTTAAACTCAATTCCTTCTTCGCTACTATCACCTGCCCCGCCTTCACTGATATGTGAATTTAAATCTACAACAAGCCTGAGCTTTTTATCGGCACCTAAGTTATGCCTGTAATACCCTGCTTCACAATCCGAAACACCCATAACTTTATTCTCATCCGTATCTACCAGCGTATCAACTTCCATTGCCGATTTTGCTATTTCATCAATGTCTACTGCTCCAGAAACATAAACACCCACATTTCGATCTACTTTAGACAACATATCGAAATTCTTCGCTATTTTGCTCTCCAAAACATTGGAAGCTGGGATCGACAAATCGGCCATGTCTGTATCATTCCCACTATCATCTATAGATATCAATGCAGACTCCATACCTAATCCTTTATCTAAAAATTCGCTTTCTCTCTCCAAACCCTCAGTGACTGACCCACCACCCACCCCTTCACGGCTCAAACCCTCATTAGCCCCATCAATTCCAAATGCCTCCTCTGATTCCTTCACTTCTCTGAACACCTCAATGTCATCATCGACCCGACCCACACCCGACGGAGATTTAATTAGGGTTTCAGTTGTGGAAACGCTGGTTCTAGCTTTTGATTCCAAAATGTCAATTCCATAGACATCGCTGTTTTGTTCAACAGAGACGATGTCCGAGTTGAGGTCTACGCCGTCTAAATTCACAGACATTGAGAAACCCTAATAAACACCACATATGCGTCTATGATCGAAACTTATATGCATAAACAGCGTAGATATATATATACACCCACACACAAATATATATATATATATATATTTATCTATTACAGCAATACTTGGTTCAATTGAGAACTACCATAAGAGAGAGACGTATATATACATGATTACATGAATACGCTTGTAGTTGTGGAGAGAGAGAGAGAGAGAGAGAGAGAGAGAGAGAGAGAGAGGCGTACCTGGTTTGAATCGTGAATTTTCTGGTGATTCTGTTTTGAGAGAGAGAGAGAGAGAGAGAGTAGGGTGAAGTTTCAAGTAGGTGCCCGTTTTCGTGCTATCGAGGTTTCTATAGAATGAGCAAATTATAGTGATCTGAGCAGACACGTGTCCTTCATCAATGAACAAAGATAGGTATAATTTGGGAAGTGTTGATCAAGCGGCCTTAAATTGTTCCACCTGGCTAATATTGTAATGCTTTCTTTAGCAATTTAAAGCCGGATAAGAAAATCATTTGAGAGTGACATGTTTTGGAGACATTATTCCATGCTATTTCGGGACCATTCTCACATGGTGATACTGTTCAGTAAAGAGTTAACATGTGGTAAAGTTGTTTGACTTTTGGATGAAAACGTTTGCACTTGGCCATATGGCAACTCTCAACTGGTCGAAATCACCACGTGATATTTGGTCTATGACCATATAATAACTTCTCCTCGTTTTGTAATAATTTTGTTTTTAAATAATGTTATGCTTCTCAAATTTTGAATCTCAAATAGATGTGTCAGTGGAACCACCTTTAATTATGGTGGGATCACTTTAATATCCTCTAATCAAAATCTAGTGAGAGACTCGTTTCGTAACAATCCATTTTTTTTTAGAGTAATGCTATGCTTCCCAAATTTTGAATCCTAAATGCTTTCTAAACACATGTAGTAGTGGGCCTAATGGATTTTGATTAGAGTAGTGGGCTTAACCAAAATCCATTAGGCCCCACCCACTACTACATGTATTTGAGAAACAACAATGTTAGGGTGACAAACACTTTTTACAAACATTTACAAACACACTCTATCTCCCTTCAGGGTGGCACTGTAGGGTCCATTGAAATTATCTGGGCCCTACAGTGCCACCCAGGAGAGAGATAGAGTGTGTTTGTAAAAAGTGTTTGTCATCCAATTATTACTCATTTGAGAAATATTTAAGATTCAAAATTTGGGAAACATAACATTACTCTTTTTTCTTTTTACTTTTTTTAAATGTTTATAGGTGATTACAAAACTCGAAAAACTGAAATAACATTGTTTGCAAACTAGCATCCATGTTTGGTACTACAGAAGAGGGGAAGGACAAAGAGGGGAAGATAATAGAATCTCTTGTTTGGTAGAATGAAAGGTAGGGAGAGGAAAAGGGGAGGGATACATTTTCCTTCCAAGCCCAAAAATTTCAATCCGTCAAAAAATAGACACATTAGGAGAGAAAAAAAGTTTCTCTTTATCACTTGACATTCTTGCCATCCAATGAAAATAATATTGTATTAATTTAAGGGCATAATAGTAAAATGTCTAATATTATATTCATTCTCTCCTAACTTCCTTTTTATTTAACCAAACACAATGAGGGAAGACCCATTTCCTTTATCTAAGGATACCTCTTCCATCCCTTCCATCCATTTTTCCATCCATCTTATCAAATGTAGTGTTAATCATAAAAAAATTTACGTTATTTGCAAAATTTTGTGATTGGCTGAAATCTGTCCAAAGTAGCCTTTGGACAAAAATAATTTTTGTTATTGAATTATAAAAGCAAAAGTTGTTAACAAACTGAACCTGTATATTAAGACCATCTCCAAGGAAAATCGGCATAACACTGACCTCCCTTGAGTTTAGCATTTAGTAACAATATGCCCCCTCCGTTAAGGGTATAACGTTTTCCTAACAGAAGGGGCAAATTGTTTCCTAGACGCTAAACTCAAGGGACAGTGTAATTATGAAAATTACAGGAGAGATTCGTATAATTAGACCTAAACTCAGGGGAGGTCATAGTAATTATGCCAATGAAAAACATATGTGGCAAAAAGGATAGATAGCCTACAATTATTCACTTCAACCACATTGCGCAAAATGATTAGCCAATTTTACTTTGTCCTTGAAAACAACTGATGACTGTTGGAATCCAATTGGGGCACCAACTGTCATAACAGTTTGTTTGGTAATTGCAAATTCACTAAGCAAGAAATTTGGATTAGGCATTTTACTTAATGGGACACCAAATGTCGTAAGAGCATCTACAATATTGGATTAAAACTTAGCTTAAATTTATGTTAAGTTGTGGTATATGTTTTGTGCCCATTGCATCAGTGTAATAACCAAACAGCGTGCACAAAGCCATGTGAGAGGTAAACGGCACTCCCTAAGCCGTTTGGGACAAAAGGGCACTCCTAAAGCCGTTTGGGAGGAAATGACACTCCCATAAGATTTGGAATGAAAAAAAAAAAAAAGAAGCATTAGAACCAAACGGCTCACATAGTACCGTATCACTCATAAACGGTGTTGTGAGTGCCGTGTGGTTTCTAACGGCTTTCAGTGTGCCGTTCCGCTCCTAAACGTCGTATCACTCCTAAACGGCATTGTGAGTACCGTGTGGTTTCAAACGGTTTTCATTATGCCATTCCGCCCCTAAACGGCTTAGCTTGTGCCGTTTCTACAATAGCCAAACTTTGGCATTCCACAAATTTAAGTTTTACTAAATTTCCTTATACTAGGTTATCCTACGCCCTACACCACTGCACGCCTCAAATTCGCAACTTGTTCTAAGTTATCCTACCAATCTACACCACAGTGAATGCTCTAACAGTTTGTTTGGATTCACTAGACAAGAAATTTGAATTAGGCATTTTATCTGTGATGCCTAGTCCTTCACTAGTTATTTTGACAGCTGAAGAAAATAAATGGCTTACCTTATACCTTGCCCCTTGGTGACTTGGAGTTGCTCTAATAGAATTTAATTTCTTAATTTATAGAAATTGAGTCATAAATCTCCACTCCCCTCTTTCGTCAGTTTACAGGACAATTTGTTTTGCAATTTTTTTAAAAACTCATAAAAACATATTACATGTTGGATAAAACACCATTTCACCGTCTAAACATCATAAATCATCATTTAACCCTCTTCGCTTGGTCACTGTAATTTACTCAGTTCAATTCTAATGGGCTAGCATCATAGTAAATTAGTAATCTTATCTTCCAAGCAACCATTAGGGCCTATTTGGGAAAGCTTAAACAAGATCTGGTTCAGTCCAAGTCTAATTTTTATCTGATTCTTGTGAGAACGCAATTTGGTGAGTGTCTATTTATTATATAGGAGTTCGTGCACAGTATAATAAATTTCTTAAAACATGTTCTCTGTCAAACTAATTTACACTTGATTCTCATAAGAACAAGATAAAAAATGGACTTAAACTGAACCAGATTCTATTTTAGATATTCCCAAACATGCCTTAAAAAACGGCAACACTATAAATTCAGTCCGAACATCATCATCGAGGCACGCCCTCATAGCATCTCCAATGCTATTTTCAACTTGTCAGTGTTTTTTTTTCCTTGTTACACTATCAAACCGTCAAACGTTATATTTAAACATTTCTACTTCAATGCTATATTCATAATAAATGTTATTTTTTTTTTACACAACTACAATTCTCAACTAAAGACAGATATATTGATATAGAGCAACTCCAATGCAACATGCAATTTTCAGCATGCCAATACTATTTTTTGGTATTACTACAGTGTCAGTTGCTATATTTTAACATTTCTGCTCTATTGGCACATGCCATTTCAAATGCTATATTTTTGCTCAACTACCGTTCATCTTCTAAAGTAGCCTTTTGTTAAGGACAAAATGATCATTTACTAAAAGTATTCGTCGGAGCAAAGTAGTTGTTGGTGCTCAAATTAATAATGTTTTGCTTCCCAAATTTTGCATACCAAATGCTCCTCATATGTATTTAGGAAATATTTGGGATACAAAATTTGAGAAGAAAAGCATAAAGAGTAGTGAAATATTGACTAAAGTGATAATGTGACAGAAATGACTTGTGACATTTCTTGTGCCAAATATGGCACGACATGCCATAAAGCCAAATTTTAGCAAGCCATTTGGAATGGCATTGGAGTGCCATGTTCCAAATAATGGAATTGGCATTGGAATTGGGTGCTGGGGTGGAGTTGGTCTAAGACTATCTCCAAACTTATGTCATATGTTATGCCAATTCTATATTATAGCATGAAAAGCAAACATGGCTGCTCCAACCCCATGTCATATGCCATGTCAAATTTTGGCATGACCACTTTTCATGCCATATGTGGCACAATAATAAGAGCATCTCCAATGGTAATGCTATTTTCTTCGTGCTAAACCTAGGATGTCAAAATGGTCCGTCGGGCTCGGCCCGGCCCGACATTGATCGGCTTGGGCGGGTTTGGGCTTTGGCCCACGGGCTCATGTCTCTTTTCGGGTCGGATCGGGCTCGGGCCGGGCTTAAGAGTTCACAATCCAGACCTGGCCCTAGGCCCTAAGGTAGAGTCTAAGTGAGGGCTTTAAATTTATTCTAAAATGGTATAAATACTATAATATATGTAACCATTTTTTTTATAGGTTGGAAATAACTTTCAATACAGCAACTTGCAATTTTTTATATTTTAATACTTGAAAACGATCAATATTTTTGTCATGCCCCAACGTAGCATAAATAAGGAAAGCGTTTAATTTCCTTTATGGACCCGTAGGTCGCGACAGTTTGAAGGATCGATTCCGTCCCAAACGTCGAACAACAAAAATAATAATCAGAGCAGAGCAATCAAGGCTTATAAAATTTTCTAACTTATTACATCTTATGATACGAGGTCAACTAAGGCACAGACCGCCTTGAAACAAAACAATAGCTTAATGTCTATTACAGTCATCCTTATGAAACAAACTATTTAAAACTTAAACATAAAACTTAAAGCATATCATCAATAAACAGATTTCGCATTCCAAAGGCAGCCATTCTCAGTTAGCGTAGTCATAAGATTCCTCCTGATTGTAACCTGAAAAGCCTGAACACGAATGTCCAGGACGCATCAACGTCGTCAGCTTCAAGAAGCTGGTGAGTATTAAAAACATAGCTTTAAATGTAAAACATCCTCATTTACCATTTTCCAACTCCCATTTAAATCCACAAGTTTATATTTAAGATAAAGAGTTCGTTTAGAAAACAACCACAACATTATTTAAAAGATAAATTCACACATATGTGACCGTGTATGAGAATGATGCACCATCTCATCTGACCGACTCTTTTCTCTCGACAAAACCCAACAACCCATTATCTTACTCCTGGTATCTTTGAAACACTAAGATAGCCACACTTTAGCAACGGGGCGCCAGGGAGTGTCCAGTTTGCCTCACTCTTTGGTCCGGGGTACCAGGGAGTGTCCATTGCCTCACACTTTGAATACCTAAACCGCCATGCAAATACCAGAGCAACCTCACGCAGTATCCAGACTCGGGTATCAGGGAGTGTCCGTAGGCCACACTTTAGCACTACCATGGGTGCCAAGGAGTGTCCAAGTTCGGCGTCACACACTTTAACGCTTCCATGGGTGTCAGGGAGTGTCCATATTTGCCACCGTCGCATTTCAAAGATACCCTCACCGCAATCTCAACCACAACCATAACCGCAATCTCAACCACAACCACAACCACAACCACAACCACAACCACAACCACAACCACAATCTCAATCTCATACTCTTTCCACACTACCATTACTCTTTTCCACACAGACTGACACCCACATGCATGTACCACTGACCCCACATGTATGTCATGAACCTTAAACATGCGACAATTCACTGAAATATAAATACAACATGCGTACGGGGATTGATAACTTGCAATTCATTGCCTTAATCATTTCAAGCATAACTAATAGCATTCTGTATTAATAAAACTCCCAAACAGAACCTTAACAGTACTTAAAAGTTGAACCAAACAGTTCCTTAACATAAAACAAGCAAAACCAGAATCTGCCAGATATCGCGCGCGCGGGCCGCTCGCGCGAGGGGTCGCTCGCGCGGGCTGCTCGCGCGATATGCCCCATTTTCATTTTATATAAACTTTTCTGTCTGCCTGAAAAAGCCAAGGTCGCGCGCGCGGATCGCTCGCGCGAAGGGTCCCTCGCGCGATCCTCGCTCGCGCGACCTGCCTAAATTTCATTATATATATATAAACTTTTCTGTCTGCCTGGGGAAGCAAAGATCGCGCGCGCGGGTCGCTCGCGCGATCGCGCGAGCGAGTTCATGCAGTGTCTTCGTCTTCTTCCCCCAGACTGCTCTGTTTCAGAAAACAGGGTCTAAAATTGACCCATTTCAAATCTGTAAGTATATAGATCATATAGTATATGATTTTCTTCGTTTTTCCACAAGGATTAAGAATCCATTATCAATTTAACATGATTCTAACTATAACTCCTAAATTTTATGAAACATTAAAAGAGGACAAAACTTAATTTCTAATATACTTTCTCATGTGAATAAATTAGGCTCTAAAACTTCAAACATAGCATATATGATGTATAATCTTCTATAATCAACTCTAAAAACAACTTTTGGTTAAGGTTTGGAAAATCATGATTTTGAAGCTCAAGTTTCCATGGACGAATTTAGCAATGGTGGATTATAAATTACAATCATATACATAACAAACAAGTATAATTAACATTCTTAGTGAGTTATAAATACTCACTCAGATTGAATATAGAGAGATTGTTGAGAAAGATAACTAAATCAAGAAACCCAATACAAGCTTGAAGCTATGGTGATGTGTTATCTCTCTCTATAAAACTTTGTAGAACTCTCTCAAGCTTCCTCTAAACTCTCTGTGTTTCTCCAGATATGAGAATGTGTGTGTGTGTGTGAGAGAGCTTTGTTATATAGAGCTTAAGAACTTGGGCTCCAAGTTCCTTCACCAAGGCTTAATCACCCAATTAAAACATACTAATCTCTTAGACAATCTGTAGGTTAGCAAGGTTAACACATGCTGCATTATACATACACATTGCTTCACTGATGAATTAGCTCAACAATTACACCAAGGGTCAAGTATAGGCTAGTAGGGGGCAAGCTTGAGTTGTTTGGAAAAAACAACTTGTGGCCTAAGAATACACATACAAAATTGCAATATCCAAACAAGGCACAAGTAAATCATGAGTTGCCATAATTGGTAAGTAAGCATAGTCACTTCAACCTTTACGTCCAAATCACAAACTGTGCAAGTTTAACGCGGCACGGACAGTTTTGAACATAAACTGGTATTTTCGTGACGCGGTGGTCGTCACAAAAATACAGAAAATTCATTTTAATTAAGGAAATGATTTTCTGGTTTTAAAAATACTGATTGAGTCAAAAGGAAATATTTCCACCATTTTGAAATACAGATTTTGAAATCCACACATGTATAAAAAAATTACAATTTGACCCCAAAAGAATTTTAATTACGAAATAAAACAAGAAATCAGATTTAACAATACAGATTAATCATGGAAATTCAAATTGAATTTAAAATATGTCAAATGCAATTACAAGAAATTAAATGAAAATGCAGGTTATTACAATTTTTATTATTGGGAAGCTTTTAATCGGGCTTTTATGCGGGCCTCGGGCTGGACTTTGGTCGGGTCGAGCCTCAGGCCGGGTTTGGGCTTCGAGAGATAGGCCCAGGCCCTACCCGGGATGCTAGGGCCTAGCCTGGCCCTTCCTCGGGCTTAGGGCCCATTTTTTCGGGCTGTCCGTCGGGCCGGGCTTTTTTTACACCCCTAGCTAAACCTATATTTTAGCATTGCTGTAGTGCTAAAATGCTATGTTTTAGCATATGTGCTCCAATGGTACATGCTAAATGAAATGCTATTCCTTTTCTTGTATTGGAAAAAATTAAGATATTGCCTTGTTGGCATGCCAAATTAGAGCATGACCCTTCAAAAACACATCTCCAATGGTGTGTCAAATATCATGCTAAATTCTAGCAATGCCAAAGGTCATGTCAAATTTGGCACAGTATATATGATTCGAGGTGAAAAGCGCATATTCATAGCATATTATATGGTCTTTTATACATACTTTTATCCCCAACGTCCCTACATTTAGGTGCATTCTAATAACAATGTTATTTTTATTGTGTTAATGCTAAAACATATAGTTTTGCATTGTTTTATAGGTATTAGAATGTAAATCAATGAAGTGAAGCTAAAGAAAAAAGTGATTCTGGTGAAAAGAACAGCAGAAGTAGTTGAGAAAACGCCAATTTTGACAATGAAGACTTCAGATTTGGAAGATTTTCCCAGAAATAAAAAATGTAGATCTTTGAGTTACGGTCACATGGCAGCAAACGGGAGGTCAATCCAAGATCTGAGTGAAAAGTTATGGCCATTCTCCCATCGGTGCGCAAAGCTGTCAAAATCAGAGAGTTCAATGGTTTGAGGAGAGTTCAATTGATCGAACCTTCAATTGATCGAACTAAGCTCGATCGATCGAACTTTATTTTCACCCAAAAGTTGCATAAACTCTGCAGGAACCCTATAAATAAGTCGTTTTGATACCAGACGAAGAGAGAACGCTCCAGAACGCAGAAAACATCAATTTTAGGGTAGTTTTAGGGTTAGATTAGGTGTAGATTAAGTTAGATTCATGTTTTCTTCCTCCTTTTCAATTGTTAAACTCAAGATTGATGTTGATTACAAGTTATATTCAGATTATTTTCAGGTTTTTCTTCTCCTTTTTCTTTATTTGATTGTTTATTACTTTAGATGTTAATGATTGCTATGTTTTGTTATTTCTGCATTAGATTTATTATGTTTCCGTAGTTTAAAAGTTGGGAATATGTGATGAAACATTGATTTTCAGCCTCTGCTATGCAATCTTTAGAAACCTTGGGCTCGATCAATCGAAGGTATTTTGATCGATCGAACCAGAGCCATAGTCAAGCGATCGAAGACATTTCGATCGATTGAAGGATGATGCAGTCCGATTGATCGAGAGCGCTTCGATCGATCGAACTTGTTAATTCCTGAGATGATTCTTGTAAGTATTCCATGAATTTCTGTTTTAGAAATCTTTCATCAAATTGTCCCTATAAGCTCAGTTTGTCACAACAGTTTTTAGAACTTAAAACCTTAAGGCTATTTTCTTCAATAACTTTTGAAAACCACTTTGAATGCTAACACCATTTAGAGTGCAAGTAATAACCATTGTTTTAAACTGTCTTCAAAATATTTTAAATCAACTGTGATGATGTAGTCCCGGTCATGAAAGGGCTATTGATTCTTTATCTTTAAAAAAATACGGAATGCTGAAAAGGAATGAACTCCATAGAACGTTAACGAATGTGCATGGTAGATGGTTAGGATCAATGTGGATTCACGTATTTTCAACACCTTTAATTTATCTGTTTAATTAGTTATGTTTCTTTATACTTTAGTTTATTATTTAGTTTAATTTAATTAATTAGGATTCGTTAGAACATCCACTCCCAACATTCTTATTTTCTTTTCCTTTTCGTTAGGTCGTAACTTAGTATATATTCTTCCTATTCCTTCCCTGTGGGATCGACCTAGACTTCCAGTACTGTATTACTTGCACGATCACCTACACTTGGGTGTTGCACAAGAGCGCACAACTTTTTAGTCGTGTCAATATAGCATTGCTATAATTTGGTATGAGCTTTGGTATGCCATTGGAGATAGATTTTTCAAGGTCATGCTATAATTTGGCAATGTCATGAAGTATAGCATGCTCATTGGAGATGGTCTAAATGGCACATGTCATTTGTGCCACATCAGCATATAAGTATTGAAATGATATAATTTGACCATTTTCCTTGCTATGTTTTACAAATTTTGCATTCCAAATACTTCTCCAATACATGTGGTAGTGATACTACTTGATTTTGATTGAAAGATATTGAAGTGTCTCATTGCCACATGATTTTTTATTTTATTATTATTAATTTTTTTTTTGTGAGGGGGAAGTTCTCCACCCACATGTATTTGGGAGTATTTGAGATGCAAAATTTGAAAAATATATACATTTATTAAATGATCCTTTTGCCCCTTAACAAAAGATTACTTTAAAAGACAAATGATAGTTAGGCCAAAATATACATTTAAAATAACATATAGTATTGGAGCAAAAATATTAAAATATAACATTTAACACTATAGTAATACCAAAAAAAAAAAAAAATTAACATACAGCATTAGAGTTGCTCTAAATTGTCGAGATATGTTGAGTTGGCGACAATAGCTCGTGCTGTTTCCTGTGCTATATTTGATACACAAAATGGTAAAGCCAAAAAAATGGCATGTCAATTGGCAGTGCATTAGAGAGGTTGCGTTTGGTAAAAGTATGCTATTTTATAACATTGGCATGCCATTTGGCATTTACATTGGAGAGGTTCTTAATGATCAGTTTGCTCTCCTTTCTTTTCTTGTTTCTTTCTGATTTTTATTTATTTTTTTGGAGGGGGAGGTTGTGCTGTTTACACCCTAATTTAGGGTTTCTCAAGGCACAGGACAATCACATGGGATAATGAGGTCATCAAATGGAAAATGGACAGGATAAGGCCGATGTAATTAAGGGCCATCTACGAAGTAACATATCCCCAGCATAAGCATAGTTGAAGACCCAAAGGATACCTCGGTCATAATATCTAAGACCGAGGTTGAAGGGCAAAAAACGTAAGAGGGAATCGGTGAAAACACATCGGCCTCAACAAATAAGGTCGATGATTGCGTGATTGGTGTTATAGGATCTGAAAGTGACCAACAATAGATGAGTGGCACAAGATTGGGCTTGATAAACAGGTAAAGATCCAGAGAGGTATCCACGTGAAGATATCGGTCACCGATACCGATAGGGTAGCGGATAACTCACAAGAATTAAGACCGAGGTATTTCAGCTAGTATATGTCAAGCAGTTCAAAAAAAAATGAAACTAGATCTTTGGACGGTTGAAGTGAAGAACGTGGGCACAAAATATGCTGAGCTGGAAGAAAAAGTAGTTGCACAAAAAAGAGAACATGGCAAAGGTGGGTACACTACAGATCATGGGAGCTGGTCATGAGGCAGAAAGAGCATACAGTAACCTATTCGTGCCTAGAAATCAGGGGCCACTACCCACTTACCCACTACCATTGACAGCGGTTACTCCAAAAATCTATAAATAGAGCAGGGTGTGCAACATTTAAAAGGGGCTAACACACACGCCACTTCTGCTCTGGAAGATTTATATCTTTTCCTCATAACAATACTTTGTTCTTGAGTGATTTCGAGAGTTTCTTTTCTTAGCTTGTTTCGAGTGATTGTAATCGTATTTAAATCCATCAATGAAGATGTCGTTGAAGGTATTCTTGATTTCCAGTAATTAATTTGTTCCTTTCTTTCCATTTGTAGTTTTACTTACTTGCATCAGAGTAGAGTGAAGACTCATTTACTGTTAGTAAATCATATTTATTAGCTGTCGTTTGATCTAGAAGTTAGATTAGGTTGCTTTAACCTCTTTTTTGAGTCCACGTGGACTCTGGCACGCCCAGCACACACCAACACCAGATATTTATTGCAAACAATTTTTGGCACGCCCAGTGGGACCGTGTCAAATGGCTGGAAAAGGAACGAAATCAAGGGGACAATCCCAGGAGGTGGGCTCACGTGAGCCTACTGTGGAATCCCCAGATAGTTTATTAGCAAGTCAGGCTGATTTGGCTAATCTGAGAACAAGCATGTTAGACCATTTCAATCAACGGTTCACTGCAATGTCTAGCAGACAGGACCAAACATTTACTCACGTGAGTGAAGTGCTGCGTGAAGTCAGAGAGATGAAAGAACATCAGGCAAAGGCTTCCTCACAACCATCGGTACCACCAACCTTGTTGTCTCAGGTTGGGGTGGGGGCAAGTCATGAGGCTCCTCCAGGCTCTCAGGCCGAGAAATATGTCACTCCTCCTAAAAGAAGTGGCAAAGAGGTGTTAGTTGAGACCTCGAATCCTAAACAGACCTCGATCCCGATAAGAATTCCTTTCATAGAATCGCTCGGCCAAAATGGGCTGGGAAAAGATCAACAGTGGGGAAGAGTCAACCCGTTGTACAGAAACCACGAAGAAACCGATCAAGAAATATTCGGTTGTGAAAGGCCTCTCTTGGCCTATGACAGAGGCGAAAATCTGATAACCCCTGATCAGCCTGTAAGGGTTAATCGGGAGCAGATAGCCGAGGTTATTCGCCAAGACTTCGGTGGTTTATTCCGTAGGACCCAGAGGCCTGTGTATCGGAGGCCTCACTGCGACGCGGTTGAGAGAGTGCCTTTTCCCCGAGGATATAAGGTGCCTAACTACACTATGTTCTCAGGTGAGAGCGATCAATCGACCGTAGAGCATGTCGGTCGTTTCTTGCTCCAGAGTGGAGAGGTGAATCACCAAGGAGATTTGCTGCTGAAGTTATTCCCCAATTCCTTAACAGGGGTAGCCTTCAGTTGGTATATTAATCTGCCTCCTAACTCCTTCTACACCTGGAATCAAATGGAGGAAGCATTCCATGCCCAGTTTTATCGAACTGAGCCCGAAGTCTCTATGGCCGATTTAACTCGGTTATATCAACTTCCGAATGAGTCAGCAGAAGCATACATAGCCAGGTTTAAACGGGCTAAACATCGGTGCAAGATTACGTTGCCTGAAGAAGAATTCGTTAATATAGCCCTTGGGGGACTCTCCTTCGAACTTCGAAAAAAGTTTGAGGGCATGGGTTTCCGAGATCTCTTCGAACTCGCAACACGGGCTGCCCGATATGAACGCATGCTCGAGGAAGAATAAGAAAGAAAAAACTCGTCCAAGGGGACGTATTATAGAGATCCCAACTACGACATACATAATACAGAGTGTGAGATCAACACTGAGATAGATGTGGCCGAGATTGTGTCAAAACGGCCATATATGTGTCAGCCATTGCCAAAGCCGACCGAGGCGCAATTGTCGTCGGTTAAAAAACAACCCTTTGAGGCCGGAAAACAATACTCATTTAACATTACTATGGCCGACCAAATTTTCGACTTCATGATGGCCGATAGACAGATTCGGTTGCCTCATGATGTGAAGCTACCATCGGCAAACGAGTTAAAGGGAAAGGAGCATTGCAAGTGGCACAACTCCTGGCGCCACGCTACTAACAATTGTTTGGTATTTCGTAATGTTCTGCAGGATATGATCGATAAAGGGAACCTGAAGTTCGCCGAAAAGGAAAAAGAAATGGTAGTGGATGGCAATCCGTTTCCGGAAACATTGGGAGCAAACATGGTTTCACCAGATTTCACCCTTCTGCGAAGGATGGGGGAAAAATTGACAATCGGAGAACTGAGGTTGCTGAATCAAGCACAAAAGCGAGTAACCAGAAACCAAAGGCAAGGGTGGCTTCCCAAGTCACGACAGAGGTTCCTAAAGCAGATTCAGCAGTCCCAACACCATTGCAGTGGATGATCGATCTAATTGAGAAAGGACTATGTCCTAAATGCAAAGCCAGTGTGACTAATCAACCCAAGCCAGTGACTGAAACGGCTTATCGGTCTTGTAGCCCAAGGAGGCCGATTCAGAGCCGTTTGACCTATCCAAGCCAATACTACAGAAAGCCCGAGTTTGGACGGACGGAATATCGGTGAGAAGAGCCGAGGCAGGAACGTAGGGATGTTAAGAGGAAGGATTACCCGAAGGAAACCTATCAACACCGAGCTCGATCTCCAGGAATGATTGTTCCATCACGTCCAGAAGTAAATCGCTGGAAAAAAGTGGAACACCCAAAATTCCCGGAGCAGTCTTATTTTACGAAAACACAAAAGAGAAGAGTACAACGTTTGAGGCAGTCTGCTCGGGAATGGGAGGCCAAGTACTGCATGGAGAAAAAACGGGCAGACAAGGAAATTTGCAAGAAGGAAGATGTGGGATCGAAGGTGACCCCAAGCCATAAAGAAAAGGGAAAAGTGCAGATTGAAGGGGAAAGTAACAAACTACGAAGATTGGATGAGCCATCTGTTCCCGAGGTCAACGAATCGGACGTGGAAATGACCAATTTTGATTCAGGATACGAAGAAGAGTCAAGGCGACGTATCCAATTCGGTAGCATCCCGAAAGATCTTTCGGTAAACATGGTTTACACCTTGCCGATGTCATTTGGAGCGAAATCCAACCAGGAAAATCAAATGGAAGGTGACGTGCATGAGGATCACAAAGGTCCGTCAACACCTGTATTCGTTGATCATGAAGTAAAGGCGGAAAAACCAAAGGTTTCGGTGATAAGGCCGAAGGCCGAGAATGAAGCAGGGAAGAAGCCCGCCAAAGTAGTCTTTGAAAAACCTACGGAAGGGATGTCTCAACATCTGAAGCCGTTATACATCAATGTGAATATCGACGGTGTGCCATACTCAAGGGTGTTAATCGACAATGGAGCAGCTGTAAACATCCTCCCCTCGATCATGCTGCTAAAGCTACAACGTGATGAGAGCGAGTTGATCCCAACTGAACTCACAGTTTGCGGATTCACTGGCACCCCGGCAAAGACCAAGGGAATTCTTCCAGTAGAGCTCACAGTAGGAAAAAAGACCACCATGACGGCCTTCTTTGTTGTGGATTCGGGGGCATCATACAACGCTCTGCTCGGAAGAGATTGGATTCACACTAGTTGGTGTATCCCTTCCACATTGTACCAGTTTCTGATCTTCTGGAATGGAGATGAGGTTGAGGTCGTGTGGGCCGATCATAAACCTTTTGTCGTAAGAGTACATTGCTCTGAAGCTGTTTTGTACGAGGATGATATCGGTCCAGTCAAATTTATCGGGACGGACAAAAACGGAAGGCCTAAATCGGCCACCATGGTGAGGGAGCAGAAGAACCAGTTAATACAGGTATACAGACAACTTGATCGGCCATCCATTGTGATTACGCCGATTGATAACGATGAAGAACATACCTCCAATGGACCAGAACCAATTATTACTGAAGCATAGAAGGGCGCAGGCCGTACAGGCCAGTGTGGCTAGGATGCAGGCATTTCTGGCGGACAAACAGGCATTAGCATCATCGGCTAGTATGGCCGATGTCACCGTTGAATATCAGGAAGAAATGCTAGACGATTGCATCAACTTGGATGAGTTAGCGTCGGCTCCCGCGAAGCTTGATGATCTGAAAGCCGATGTACAGGATCCTCTCCTGGAGGTTGATTTGGGGGCAAGTGGAGAATATCAGCCAACATTCATAAATCAACGACTCGAACTCGATTTCCAAGCATCTTTGATTTCCCTCTTAAGGGAATTCAAAGATTGTTTTGCCTGGAATTACCATGAAATGCCAGGGTTGTCCAGGGAATTGGTAGAACATCGTTTGCCGATTAAGGAAGGCTTCAGGCCGTTCAAGCAACTACCGAGAAGAATGTCTCCAGAGGTCATTCTTAAAGTAAAGGAGGAAATCGAACGGCTTTTGAAGGCCGGTTTCATAAGAACAACCAGGTATGTAGAGTGGATTTCTAATATTGTGCCTGTTGTCAAGAAAAACGGCAAGATAAGGTTCTGTATAGACTTTAGAAATTTGAATATGGCAACACCGAAGGATGAATACCCGATGCCAATGGCCGATCAATTGATTGATGCTGCGGCCAAACATAAAATTTTGTCTTTTATGGACGGACATTCGGGTTATAATCAAATATACATTGCCGAAGAAGACGTTCCTAAGACTGCATTCAGATGTCCCGGAGCAATTGGGACATTTGAATGGGTAGTAATGCCGTTCGGATTGAAGAATGCTGGGGCTACATACCAGCGAGCCATGAATGCAATATTTCATGAAATGATAGAAAAGATCATGGAGGTTTACATCGATGATGTAGTTGTAAAATCGGCTACACAGGAAAAACACTTGGCCTATTTACGAAGATCATTTGAAACGATGAGAGCTCATGGGTTGAAGAGGAATCCTCTAAAGTGTGCTTTTGGCGTATCGGCAGGAAATTTCCTTGGTTTCCTAGTACACCAGAGAGGGATCGAAATCGACAAAAATAAAGTCCGATCCATTCAATCAGCTGAGCCCCCAAGGAACAAGAAGGAACTACAAAGGCTGCTCGGTCAGATTAACTTTTTGCGGAGGTTCATTTCAAATTGTGCTGGACGAACACATGTTTGGTCCCCGTTACTCAAGCTTAAGGCCGAAGAAGAATTCAAATGGGAAAGTCAGCATCAAAAGGCCTTCGAAGCTATCAAACAATATTTGTCTGAACCACCAGTAATCATGCCTCCAAGAAGAAGAAGGCCGCTTAAGTTGTACTTATCGGCCTCCAAAGAATCTATAGCGTGCATGTTAGCACAGGATAATGAATGGGGAAAAGAACAGGCTGTTTATTATTTAAGTAGAGTGTTAACTCCTGTCGAGCGTAAGTATACGCCGATAGAAAAACTATGCCTAGCTTTGTATTTTTCTTCACAAAAATTGAGAGTATATATGCTTCCGGTTTTGGTTTACTTGATTTGTCAGACAGACGTGATTAAATACATGCTATCAAAACCGATTATGCGTGGGCGTATAGGAAAATGGACTCTAGCTATGATGGAGTTCACATTCCAATTCGTCCCACAAAGATCAGTAAAAGGCCAAGCCCTCGCTGATTTTTTGGCCGATCACCCTTGTTTGGATGTCGGCCCAGAACTTAATGAGGCAATTGATTCCACTCTATTATCAACAATTTCTCTAACCCCTTGGACGTTAATATTTGACGGATCCAAAAATGCCGACGGCGCAGGAGCAGGGATAATTGTAATATCACCGAGAAAACGGAAAACCGTCTTCTCGTTTAAACTAGAGTTTGAATGCTCTAGTAACCAGGCTGAATACGAAGCACTGATCATCGGCCTTGAAATCATGGCCGAGATGGATATATCAGCAATCCATATCATCGGCGATTCAAACTTAGTGATTGGTCAACTAAGTGGTGAGTTTAGGTGTAAGAGTTAGGAGTTGCTGCCTTTTAACTCAATCGCCTTGCAGTTATTACGAGAGTTTGATGATGTTAGGGTCCAACACGTTGCTCGTGCTTATAATGACGAGGCCGATAATCTAGCACAAGTGGCATCGGGAACGAAATTGGAGGTAACCGACAGCGAAAAATTGATAAGAGTGCAAAGAAGAATCTTTCCGTCAGTAAGGCAACGAGAAATGGCAACAGAGATTTTCTCGGTGATCACGGATGATCAAGATTGGAGAGATCCAATAATTAGGTGCCTCTTATGCCCAAATAGAGTGACCGAGAGGAAAACCAAGCTGTCGTCAGTCAACTATGTCTTATTGGATGGTGAATTGTTTAAAAAGAGCTTAAAGGATGAAAATTTGTTAAGATGCCTAGATAAGACCGAGGCCATGAAAGTAATGGCCGAAATACATGAAGGTATCTGCGGGGCACATCAAGCGGGGACAAAAATGAAGTGGCTTCTTAGAAGATACAATTACTATTGGCCTAGTATGTTAAAAGACTGCATTGATTATACAAAGGGATGCCAGGCTTGTCAAAGGCATGGGCCGATACAGAGGGTACCCGCGACCGATATGCAGGTAATCGTTAGACCGTGGCCATTCCGGGGCTGGGCCATGGACTTAATTGAAAAGATATATCCACCGTCATCGGGCCAACACTGTTTCATTGTGGTGGCTACCGATTACTTTACCAAATGGGTAGAGGAAGTACCAGCAAAATTGGTGAACCAAGCGTACGTGATAAAATTCATCAATGAACACATAATTCACCGATTCGGACTTCCCGAAACGATCACAGCAGACCAAGGATCGGTCTTTACGGGGGATGAAGTTAAGGCATTTGCAGAAAGCCGAGGTATTAAAATCCTTAATTCAACTCCGTATTTTGCTCAAGGGAATGGGCAGGCCGAGTCATCCAACAAAACAATCAAAGGAATAATCGAGAAAATGGTGGAAGGCAATCCTAGGGTATGGCATGAATTGTTATCTGAGGCGTTGTGGGCATATCGGACATCCAAAAGATCGGCCACAAACATAACCCCTTTTATGCTTACCTACGGTCACGACGCAATGTTACCTATGGAAGTCACCGTTCGGTCAGTAAGACGGGCATTTCAACTCGGTCTGGAATCCGCCGGGTACACTGAGGCAATGTTGGCCGAGTTAGAAGAACTCGATGATGTCCGCCTTAAAGCGTTGGATTGCATCAAAGCACAAAAGAATAGAGTTACTCGGGCATACAATAAGAGGGTCAAACCTAAGTCATTTGGCGAAGGAGACCTAGTTTGGAAAACTGTATTACCTTTGGGGGAAAAAGATGCCCGATATGGAAAGTGGTCGTCTAAATGGAAAGGTCCGTATCAGGTAATATCGGTTATTAATGGAGGTGCATATCGGTTAATGGATTTAGATGGAGAAATGCATGCAAGACCGATAAATGGGAAATATCTAAAGCAGTACGTTCCTTCACTATGGGAGACAACAAAATTAGATTGAGAAGAAAAAAAAAACGAAACGTTTTATTGATGGTGTAAAGTTACAAAATATGGTTGTAATATAAACGGCTACAAAAAAAAAAAAAAAAAAAAAGGTATACATCATTTCCTAGCAAATTTAAGTCTGAGCTCCTCCCAAGCTTGATCAAGGTATTCCAGTTCCTTCTCGGCGTTAGTCTTATCGGCCTCCCATCGACTCGCTTCTGCAGCAGTGCTAGTCAAAACCTCGACATGCTCTTGCGTGGTTCGGCCGATGTCAAGAATGGTATTCTCAGATAAAGCCAAGCCAGCATAAGCATTGTCTAGCTCTTTCTGAATCTTGGCCAGCTCAGACTCGAGCCTTGTTTTCTCCTGCAGAAGGCGCTCCTTCATGGCTTTAGAAGTCCCATATTGCGTCTTGCAGGCCGCAAGACTGTCCACTCGGGCTTTTCGCTTTCGGGATTTCTCCTCGATCTCAGACACGACCTTGGTGGCTGCCCGGTGCCTATTAAGGTAATCGGACAATCTTACCTGCAGACTCCGTAGATCGGCCTTCATCTCATCGGATATGTCCAGACAAGAGAGCAAAAGGCCCATAGCCGAATGAAATTCTTCGAAATCAGGAAGTTGGGAAAGTTTCCTCTGAACAGTAGTCCTGAACCATTCCTCAGCCCTTTGATATTCAGCCGTGGAGGGAGCAGCGCTGGCCTGAGCTACCATGGGCTCGGCCTGAAGAAGCTTCTCAGGGTCAAGAAGAGCGAAGAAGGCGTCAATGGAAGTAACCGAGCTAAAATCAGGAATGGGAAAAGAACTGGGAACCTGCACAAAAAAACACAACTATTAGGCACAAGTACAATAACGGAGCGATCAGGAGAAGGCCATTGGATGAGCTAAACTACCTGGACCGAGGGAGAGCTGGTCGAGGAGGTGACCGGTGGTGGCGGTGCAGCTGGAGGGTGAAGTTCAGCTTGTGGGGAGGCCGAAGTCTCAGTATGAGAATCATCGGTGGAAGGAGGTTGTTCTGGGTCGTCCTCACCCAAGATATCTGATCGGGAGAGAACTAATCCTAATTATACGCTTTAACGAGCATTTGTTAGTACCTTTTTATCCTGTTTTTGTATATTTTTACTCTGTTTTCTAGTTTCTGACAGGTTTTGGAAGAAATCAACTAAACCAGGCTAAACAGGGTGAAAAAGCATCAAGAAAGAAGCTGAAAAAACCAATTCGCGCGCGCGATCCGCGGGCGCGAGAATCCAGAAGTCGCGCGCGCGATCCGCTCGCGCGAGATCCCCAATAACTCGCTCGCGCGATCCGCGCGCGCGAAGGACCAAAAGTCGCGCTCGCGCGACCCGCTCGCGCGATATGCCCAAAAATCAAAGTTGCGTATTTCAGTATACTGAAGACTCCTGTGCAAACGAGACTGCTAAACGACGTCCAGACTGTAAATTACATGCGTTTCTGTCACACCCCGATTTTTGGACAACCAAATATTTAATCCAGAGCATGTATCCAGACTAATATTCAATTCCCAAAACACCGAGAGTGACACCCTCACACATGCTAATAGAAAATTTATAGAAAACAATATTTAATACTCCTTAAATAAGGACATGTGATCTTGTGTTTAAAAAAAAACTCTTTATTATTAAGCATGTATTCCCAAACGTCCATTTCATTGTAAAAGAAATAAAGTTCCATTATAAATATTAAATCACTTTTCAATTTAAAAAAAAAATCATTTTCATAAATAAAATGTCCACATACAGAGTTCAGCGGGAATATAAATAAATAGGAATAAAATCTATACATCCATTGGTCAGAGTAACTACAACGTTCCCAATACCCAATATACCATATTTATTACAATTATACATACTGGCCCACAATGCCAGATAATAAAATACAATCAAGTACAACAAAAATAAGTACAACTCCAATAATAAACAACACAACGACCATCTCTTCACCCAAACAGAAGCTCCAACGAAAATCTCCAAAAACTAAACCTGCACAAATACATTCGACTACGTTTCATATAGAAACGCCCCCGAATGTATAACACACTCGGGTCAGTCACATGACTGGTATGAGTTAAACAAAACAACAAGTCTTAGGGATCCAACTTGAACCCGTAGACAACAAATTACACTACAACACTCTTGGGTCAAGACAGGTAGTTCCACACACATATCTGGACAAAAGAGTAGTTTCCATTTATGTGGTGGCAAGTAGTTTCTTACCCAAAAATCCAAAGCTACTACGAATTTCATACTTACCCATTACTTATGGTGAGCCAAACCTGTAATACGTTAGTGGGCCCACCATCCTGCAAATTGAATGATCATAAACCAAGCAAACAATTCTGTATACAAACCGTCCACATTCTAACTCAAACATCGCTTTCATTTTTCCACGCTTATCAGTCTTATGAAATAATCCATGTTCATTACTTATTAACTTTAAATTTATCTTTGCATTCCCTAGCTTCACCACTTGGCCACCCTCCATGGTACACCCACACATATATCCCATGTGTGCCCGGACATACTACCAACATCCACTCTGGTGCTAGTTTGGTTGGGGTATCAACCAAACCAGGTATACACACAGAAGGCCAGTCAATATGCCTAGACGTCTAACAAATAAGCCGAGCATAAGGCTTAGGCCAGCTTGATCACGAAGCCACTGGCAAAAGGTACACTCAGCAAGTCGAGCTACCAAAAACAAAACATATCACACAACGGGGAGCGGTGAACACTAAGGAATTATGTTGCAATTATTGTTTATCGTTCGTATTATCCCAATAATTGTGAATTTCACGATTACCACATAGTTCCGTCTCATCATAGTCTAATCACATCTCTAACTTTTAGATGCATTCTGATTTCTTACAATAAAGGGTTTTATCAATTAACCCATAATAATCTTCCCTCATTAATTTCCAATCAAATTATAAGATCCCCAATATATTATTCAACGAATCTATTTTACTCCTTTTTATCAAAATGACCACAAAATAAGGTCAGTTATTTCAGGTACAAATACCTCAACCAAATATTCAATATTAGCATACATAAAGCACATAATAAGAAATCATATTCTCCAATTTGCAAGTTGAACTATATTGAAAACTGCTACTGTAATCTTAAATTTCTGCCCAAACAGTGCAGAATCAGGAAAAATACCATTAGACGAAAAACGTGCAGAATCACGTTTTACATGAGACACGCGGACAGAATGTTCAAATTCAAAGCCACGATTTTCAAATAATTTTCTAAAGTTTCTGCGACTGTGTGAATTACACATAAAACGAATTTCACATATATTTTCTAACAAACATGAATATTTCACCTATAGTTTTGATTAAACTAACGATTCACCTAACCCTTTCGAATACCCTAATGTCATGATCGCAAAGTCACACGAAGGGAAAGAATGTATCTAAATTACTTCAACAATAGCAACGTGTATCGATCCATTACAAAGATTTAACCCTAACAATTAAATTTAACATGCACTAATTTACTCCCATACACATACATATATATACATACGTGTATATATATATACTCGGATACACAAAGTTTAACTCACCTCGTTGATCAAAAATTGGCACCCACGAATGCTCCGCGATTCCCCACGTGCCCACGAACCCGAGACCATTCTCCCTTCTTCTTCTTCTTCTTCTTCTTCTCTCTCTCTCTCTCTCTCACTCTCACACACACACACACACACACACACACACACACACGTCTGTTATCTCTTTTGGGTGGCTAGGGTTTTTAATATAAGATATATGTACACTACACACACAACACATGTAAATAAAACACACAAAAATATATAAATCCCGTTTTTCTTCTTGTGGGCTCACAAAAGAGACCTATATGAGCCCAGAATGCAGTACAAAGTGTTAAAATGAGTAGCCTAATGGGTACCCATGACCCCGATACTATGTTCTAATGTTAATTACATTATTTAACACATTCGCGGGCCTGTAAACACTATATAACAAAAATAAATATCAACCCTTCATTTTTATTTTTTTAACCAATATAAATTAATAAAATATAACTCCCAAACTAAATACGCTCACTCATGATTTAATTTATATGTCCACCAAACACTTAAAATTTTCCAAACACATGTCTTACATAGGCACACTCATATAATATTGCTAACTGAAAATAATAATTAAAATAATTATTTACATAGAAATTTTAGGGTTGTTACAGTTTCAGTCCGTTTCGAGTGGTAAAGGCTTCCAAAACATGTTGTAAATATATATAAACTCTATTTTACTTCAATTAGGGATTTTGGCAATTATTATACATGTCACGCCCCGACGTAGCATAATTCAGGAAAGCATTTAATTTCCTTTATGGACTCGTAGGTCGTGACAAGTGAGTATGACCAATTGTCCCTGCAACAAATAACTTAACAAACAATTCTAGAGCAAAGGATACTAACAAAAAAAAAAAAACATAAGCTCTGAAAAAAAAAAAAAAAAACTTACTAAACTATTACAACAGTCATAGTCTTAGGCACAAAACGCCTTATTCAAAAGTCCAAACTAGTTTATTACAAAACCCAAATTAAAAGACTTAGGAAATATAAAGCAGCCTCCTGGAAAGTCTCCTGACTCTAAGTAGCATAGTCAAAATACCCTGGCTTCTCCTGACCCTGAAAATCTGGACATACAGTCCAGGACGCATCAACGCCGTCAGCTTATGAAAGCTGGTGAGCAAAATAAACAAGTGCTCGCAATGTATATATAAGCATATAAACAACGGTGCAATTTAACTTTTAAAAGCAATAACTTCAAGGTTCCAATTCCAACATAAGCTACGGGGGAATAAAGAAAGCAATAAATATGTGACCATGCGTGAATAATGTAACACCTCATCTTTCTGACTCTTTTCTCTCAACAAAACTCAACACAACCAAACCATTATCTTAGATACCAGGAATACTATCCGATCGATATCCAAAAGAGCACACCAAACCATCGCTTCAGATACCAGGAATAATATCCGATCAATATCCGAAACAAGCGCCTTAGATACCAGGAATAATATCCGATCGATATCTAAGCCGTACACAACACTACCACCATCGCTTCGGATATCAGGAATACTATCCGATCAATATCCGAAACGCGCGCCTTAGATACCAGGAATACTATCCGATCGATATCTAAGTCGTACACAACACTGTCGCCTCCAATACCAGGAATAATATCCGATCGATATTGAGGTCGCACAACTAGAACGCCACTCTTTACTCTTTTCACACAACCTCAACCCTAATATGTATGTCAATGTTTCATAAATAACACCATTAATAAATCACATGAATGTCATCAAACTTTAAACATAAAGGAATTCACAGAATTAAAGAAATAATACGCGTACGGGGATTGAAAATTCGTAATTCATTGCCTTAATCATTTTAAACATAACTAATAGCATTCAAAAAAAACTGCTACTGAAATCCTCGTTTTCTGTCCAAACGGTGCAGAATCTGAGAAAATTGCATTAGACGAAAAGTGTGCAGAATCGAGTTTTACTTGGGACAACGCAGGCAGAACCTTAAATTTCATTCGTTTTCCTAACAAAAGTCTGAAAACAAAATTCTGCTACTGTTAAAATTAAAAGAGAAAATATTAGATTGAATTTCTAATATACTTTGAAGTAATGCCATTAAAAATGAGTTATAATTTGTATACATGAATTACATATCAACAGAAAGCTCTTTGAGTCTAGTTTCCAACGCTTCAAACCGTGCGCGTTTTCGAGTTTCCTAGAGGAAGATATGGTCGTTTTAGTAAAAGCCGTCAATGCTGAAAAATGTCAATCGATTGACAAAAGTGTCAATCGATTGAATGACATGTCAATCGATTGGAACACATGTCAATCGATTGAATAACATGTCAATCGATTGGATATGTTTCCAATCGATTGGTATCAGCAGTTTCTCCCCTGTTACGAATTTGAAGCCTGTTTTTGACCCATTTCTCAATTATGTTCCAACCAAGACATGTAATATATGGATTTCTTCGTTTTTCCGCGTAGATTAAGAATACGCGATCGGTTTTAACTAATTTCAATCGTAGCTCTCGGATTTCACGTAAAACCGAGAGGTGACAAAACTTTGAATCAATGGTACGTCGCGATACGGATGAATTAAGCCGTAGTATTCGAAACACAGCTTATTGGGACTAAGATCTTTCATTCCCAATTCACAGAATTGATTTTGGTTAACTTTTGTAAAACTCCAATTTTTAAGCTTTAATGGTGTATCTATATATATACACATATACACACATATATACACTGAAATATACATATATAAACTTTGGGAGTGAGTTTATAATACTCACAGAGGCTAATTATACAGAAAATTAAAGGCCGAGAACTTCCGCCGTAGTGATTCGTCGTTGAGAAATTCTTCCCGATCTTGATTTGATCTTGAGATATATATATATAGCTATGTATGTGTATATGTATATGTATATACTGTATGTGTGTTATGTGTGTTATGTGTGTGTGTGTGAGATCTTGCCGAGAGAAAGAGAGAACTGCAGAGAGACTGAGAGATAGATGAGAGATAGCTGCAATGGGGGGGGATTAGTGGGTGTATAAATAATATGCAAAGTGCTTGGCACTATGCATATAAAACACACCAAAGGTAGCACTACACACACAAGACACTCCACACACATTCCACTAACCACACACTGCACTAATGTGTACACAAGATACCCTTGTGTGTGTTGAGCTCACGCAATGATACACACACAGGTAAAATTATACTGCCCATTTCTAAAACTGGTATTTTACGGTTGAAATAAAAATACAGAAAATTATATTAATGTAGGAATTCAATTCCCGGTTATACAAAAATATAAATATCGATTTTGAAACCATAGAAAATGTTTTAAAAATTACGGTTTGACCCCAGATAATTATTACAAAGAGAAATTAAATTAAAATACTCATGGAAATAAAATGCAATATTTATTTATTAATGATAATAAAATACAGGGCGTTACAATACACATCAATATACAGCCATATACACACACTTCCAGCCCTTGAAGAGGGAGAAGCAAGGAGAAGAAGAAGAAGACCAAGGATTTCCATGGACTCCTCCATCAACTACTTGCCGATCTCTACTCCTATGGCAGCTTAGATCATCGATCTAGGGTTTCAATGAAGCCCTAGATGAGTAATAGGGTTTTATTTATGCTTTTATTTTAGTTTTATTGTGTATGGATGACAGTCACATGTTTAGAGGATTTTATAAATAAATCGTACTTACATTGATTAAATCATTGCTTTCAGAATTTATTCTTGTCTTAGATCTATTTTGACTGTGATGTGCTCAACGATCTATTCTTGCTGTGCTTGTTTAGGTTGTTTACATGTGATGGTGCTCTATTGATTCGTGCTATCAAGTATCCGAATAGTCCATGCCTAGGTTAGACGGATTAGACCACAACCCTAGTTTAGTGTGAGATAATTCGTGCTATCCGCAGATGGATTATGTTGGTGCTTGAACCATGATTATCTTCTTGTCGGAGGAATTGGGCTTGTAGCTACAATTCCCCATATTCATCCAACGTAATGAGCTAAAGTGATTCATAAATATTCCTATTATGAATCTAGTGGTGGATTTGTAATCCTAGGTTTCCTTTAAATATTATTTAAAAACACTTTTAATTGCTTTCATAAGTTAGATTTACTTTTATTGTTATTAGTTTAATTAAATTCCAAATCAAATCCGTTTTTCCTAATTAATTAGACTTAGGTTTTAAAATTAAGTCGTTGTAGTAATCAATCTCTGTGGGTTCGACCTTTACTTCCACACTGCAAATCCTTTGAAAAGTAAAGAATACTTTTACATCTTGATTCTGACAAGATCAATTTTTGGCGCCGTTGCCGGGGATTGCATTATTACCTTTAATTTTATAATCTTAGTTTAGTTAATTCGTAAATATTAGGATTAGTTTTTATTTTTATTTTTTATTTTCTCTTATTTTCCGTTTTGTTTTTAGTTACTAACTTGTTCTTTTATTTTGTAGTCAACGTTTCTGAGTGGAGCAGCTAATTACATCAAAGGAGCTTACGCGAATAAAAATATAAATAAAAAAAAAAAATTTGCTTCTTTTGAAATTCGCTTTAAACCACTGTAAGTCAGGGCGCTGTGACGCACTATTTGCATTAGTTTAGGGTTAATTGCACTGCATTAGCTAGGAAACCCGGGGCGCTGGGCTTGACGCGGTCATTGCATTACAGGATAATATTCATGCATCACAGTAGTTGAGTGCTTGTTATCTTAGTTGCGTGATTGCTATTTGTTTTTTTTTTAGTTGAGTCAGTTTTTGTTTTTAGTTTACTTTCTTTTAGTTTATGTTAGGTACACGTTCAAATAAACCGGAATTAAAACCTTTTGACTCTGAACTTGAACGTACATTAAGACTTGACAAGTCTTCAAACTTAACTTCTAGAACACGGTTTTTAATAGACGACGATTTGACACCGAAACCAACGTCTTTATTTGAGTCCGAAATACGTAGTACTCTTACAAGACTAAAGAAACCACGCTTTCATAACATAGAACCAATTAAAATGGCAGACATTGGAAATAATAACGAAAACAACCAAAATAACAACGGAAATAATTTGAATAATCCTAATATACCACCACCTCCTCCACTTAAAGATTATTTTATTCCGACGACTTACACGCCACAAACTTGTATCGACTTACCGGAGGCGACGGCATCTCACTTTGAGATAAAGTCGTCTACCATCTCGCTACTTCCATCTTTCCATGGCCGTTTAAATGAAGATCCATATAAACACTTAGGAGATTTTCAAGATATATGTTCTACTTTGAAAATCCAAAACTTAACTGATGATGAATTAAAATTGCGGCTCTTTCCATTCTCTTTAAAAGATAAAGCTAAATATTGGCTTCAATCTTTGGAGCCAAACACAATTAGAACATGGGAAGACTTACACACCGCATTTTTACAAAAGTTTTTCCCGATTATGCGTACGAATCAGATAAGGAAATCCATAACTAATTTTGTGATGCAAGACGGGGAGACTCTTTACGACACGTGGGAAAAATTTAAAGAATTATTACGTTCGTGTCCACATCATCAGGTTCCTAAGTGGCAACTTGTTCAGGGCTTCTATGAGGGACTAATTCCCTCTGTCCGTAATACCGTCGATGCCGTTTGTGCTGGAACTTTCCTACACAAAAGCGCCGACGAGGCCTGGAAAATTTTTGAAACTTTGAGCGAGAATTCGATGCACCAAGCGGTGTCTGTCCGTTCTGAGGGATACCTTCAACCTAAGCGAGAGGTGACAGTTGAGTCAAGTCAGTCAATGCAAATACAAGAATTAAATAGAAAACTTGATCGACTGATGCAAATGAAAAAAACGTCAAATCCACCTTCTTCAGAAGTATGTGCATTATGTTCTGAACCGTCACATAATATCTTTGCATGTCCTTCTGCATCTCAATTTCCGGAATTCGTGGAGCAACACATTAATTCTATTCAACAATACCCACGAAATAATTATAATGCAACTACTAATAATCCGGATGCGCCATGGAGAAACCATCCTAACTTCTCGTGGAAAAATAACAATAATAATCCTAACGAGGCGACTAATTTTCCTAATGCGTATCGACCTCAGTTTCAACCTAACCAATACCAACAACCATCTCCTAATGCTAATCCTTCAAGGGGAAATATTTTTGAGGAAAAGGTGTTGGCATCCCTTAAGACTATTGAAACGCAAGTTCAAGCACAAGCACAAGCACAAATAGTGCACTCTCATACGCAATCCATTGCGAAGCTTGAATCCCAAATGGGACAACTAGCTACTGTAGTAAGTCGTAGAAACGAGGGGACGTTGCCTAGTCAAACAATCCAAAATCCTAAGGGACAATATGAGGTTAAGGGGTCGAATGAACAAGTGAACGCCGTCTCAACTAGGTTGACTACCCGAGAGGAGGAGGTAATAGAAATTCCGAATGGGAATATGAAAGGTATGAATATTAACTCTAATAAAGAGACGGGTGAGGACATGAGCCAAAATAGAATTCAAAAAGATAAAGAATCGGTCCCAACGAATTATACTCCTAGAATGCCATATCCACCTAACGTTGAGGAACCGTCTAATCTTACAAATAAAAAGTCTAAGGTTGAGGATATACTCGAGGTATTTAAACAAGTCAAAATAAATATTCCTTTCCTCGATGCTATAAAACAAATTCCTGCTTATGCTAAATGTCTAAAAGACCTTTGTACACAAAAACGCAAAATACGGAGTCATACTCCTAAAAAGGTCTTCCTTACGGAAAAAGTAAGCTCTATATTCCAACACGCTCCTCCAAAATATAAAGATCCTGGTACGCCTACGATTTCATGTGTCATAGGTGACACTATCATCCATAGAGCTCTCCTTGACTTAGGAGCGAGTGTTAATCTTTTACCCTATCACGTCTATAAACAATTAGGTTTAGGTGAACTTAAGCCCACGGCCGCTACTATTCAATTAGCGGATCGTTCTGTTAAAATACCTAGAGGAATTGTCGAAGACGTACTAGTAAAAGTTGATCAATGTTTCTATCCCGTGGATTTTATGGTCCTTGACACCGAACCGGTGCTAGATGCTAGGAAGCACACTCCTGTCATTCTTGGTCGTCCATTTTTAGCCACGGCTAACGCACGTGTTAACTGTAGAACAGGGGTGATGAAAGTGTCGTTCGGGAATATACAATTAAAATTAAATGTTTTTAATGCTATTGATCAACCTCCCAAAGACGATGATTATCTAGGTGTGGAGGGTAGTGAGGTTACACGGAATATTGAGCCTAAGAACGTAATAAATATAAGTGCGGAAAATAATGTGGACGATGATGAGTGGATGAATCCTAATCCTGTGGACCCTAATGCGGAATCTACTCGGAAGGTAAGAAATCGATTCGAACATAATGACAAACCGTTAATCGATTTAATTCAAAGCGATGTAATTTCTGCTTACCACCGAGCTCTACCTGACATCCTTAGGGGTACACAGTCCGATATACGGCCTCCATGAGTCTTATGCTAGAAAGGTCTAGCTAAAGACGTAAAAGTTAGCGCTTCTTGGGAGGCAACCCAAGCTTTATTTCATTCGTTTTTCTTGTTTTTGGTTGTTTTTGGGTCTGTTTGTGTTTGTTTTGGACATTTTGGATAGGTTTGGGGGCTGGTATTAATTTATTTTAATAGTATATACATAATTTTAAACAACAAATGGAAAACACCATTCTCGCGCGCGCGGCCCGCTCGCGCGAGACGTCGCTCGCGCGGCCCGCTGGCGCGAGATGGCCCCTTAGATGTTTTTCTTTGCTTTTCTTTTTATGGTGCCTCAGGTTCTCCTCGCGCCTCATTTCGCGGGCGCAAGGTACCTCGCTGGCGCGGCTATTAAAAAAAAAAAAAAAAAAAAAAATTGGAAATTCGCGCGCGCGACGGCCGCTCGCGCGGACCGCGCGCGCGATTTCCCCATTATCTTGTTTTTCTCTTTTGTTTTTTTTGTATCCTTCCCCCATACTCGTTCTGAGAATGTTTTTGTTTTTTTTAGCCATTATAGATCAAATTAGTTATTGTTTTCCTTATTACATTTATACTTTTTCGTTGTATTTCTTTTCCATTTGATAGTTTAGTTTAATTTAGATTAGTTTTACATTTCTATTTTATATTTCTGTTTCATTTCCTTTTAAATATTATTTTGTTAGTTTCTTTTCGTTTATCTAGTAGTAACAGGTAACATTGAACTCTATTGTCATATTCCTTTGTGTTCACCTGTTCTATGCTTGTCAAGATCGAGGTACTATCGTTCCTTTCTTCTGTACTCTCCTTTCTTTCGTTTTATTGTTTCATTGGGGACAATGAAAGGTTTAGGTTTGGGGGTATGCACACACATGCACGTTATTATGCATTAAAATTTTAAAAATTTTCAATAAGTGTGTTTAAATAAACGATGTTACCTACGGTTTTTTTGCAATTTTAATCCGATACTTCTTAGTATGTAATGTGATTTGTTATAGAATGATAAACAATGAAATATGTGATTAAATATTTACTGAAGTCATGTTGAAGTGTTTTAAGTTGTGTATTGTTTGAATCGTAGTTTTATATCATAGATTTGCACATAAACCTATGCACTGCACGTAGTCATTTGAATACATGTGGGTTGAGAACGATAATATGATTCGGATTTCTAGATAACACATGGTGGAGACTAATCCCGGTGAGCTTTTGAGCCTATCTTTTCTGTTTTGAGGGTTATAAATACATCTTGTGTTTGTCGAATTTCATTGAAATAGCGCATCTACTTGTTGTTTAGTCTCAGTATTCTTGTTTTGGTTGATAATCAAGTTAAAATATTTGTTACCATGCTAAATAATCCTCCGTCGTAAATATTGAAGAACCGTATTACCATAGGACATGATTATAGGCCTTCTTTGTTTATTACCGACCGATAAATGAAAATTTTCCTTAGTTCGCCCTTTGAGCCATTACAATGCCTCTTTTTCTTGTTCACCATTATCCTCTTTAGAAGCTCCAACTTGATCAACTTGGAGTATACCACTGGAAGAGTGATCAACTTTTAGTAGTATTAAGGCGATGTGTTGATTGAGAAGAAGAAAATAAAATGCTATTGGGGTAGTTGCTTGGTATTCAATGAATAATCATTTGAGAAGCAAGAAAAGAAAAAGGAAAAGAAACGAAATAGAGAAGATGAAGGTTGAAAAAAAAAATATATTGAAAGAAAAGAAGAAAAATGAATGAGAAAAAGTATGAAATGATGACGTTTGTAGAAGAAGAATGAGAGAGATCGAACATGCCTTACAATGCCATTCTAAATCTACCATATCCATTTTATCATTTTTCATTACCTGAGCCACATTACAACCTTTGAAAAGTCCTATTTGATCTTGGGAAACATGGTTCGGATATGAAAACGATGGGAGGAGGATTAAAACATGGGAATGATTAATTTTTCTTGATTATTGGCATCCTATCCATGAGACTACTGTTCTTTCGTGTCATGCGTCTTTTTCATGTCATATGTGAGCGTTTTTCGTTTTGAAAACATAATTTCTTTGCTCACATATATTAGAAAAATTACACTTGTTTCTGAGTGTTTTATTTGAGAGTGTAATTGACATTGTGAGATTCGTAGTCGAAGCATAGTTAGATGGTCATCCGAGTTATATTCCAAGTTTGTGACATGCGCGTGTTCATTTGACTACCTCATCACACACGTGCAATTTTATGAGAAACTCTATTGATTTATACGATGCATGTGCTTGAGATTGTTCTTCATGATGTATGTAGACGTTTGATTCTATTTCTTTATGGTCGTTATTCTATTTCGAATCATTGTTTTATAATAAGGAGTATTGATTGTTTTGTTTGAATAAAAGTTTTTAAATTAATAAGTTAATAAAGATGGTTGTGGGTAACTTGTTGACGAGAACCCTCACGAGACTTCACTCGTCCGACTAGGGACACCTAGGGGTTTAAAAGGCTTGTTGCATACGCTAAATGCAATCGTGATCCATACGAAAATGGAATAGATTTTTATTAGTAGTTTTTATTTTTAGTTTTGCTCGAGGACTAGCAAAATGTAGGTTTGGGGGTGTGATCGGGAGAGAACTAATCCTAATTATACGCTTTAACGAGCATTTGTTAGTACCTTTTTATCCTGTTTTTGTATATTTTTACTCTGTTTTCTAGTTTCTGACAGGTTTTGGAAGAAATCAACTAAACCAGGCTAAACAGGGTGAAAAAGCATCAAGAAAGAAGCTGAAAAAACCAATTCGCGCGCGCGATCCGCGGGCGCGAGAATCCAGAAGTCGCGCGCGCGATCCGCTCGCGCGAGATCCCCAATAACTCGCTCGCGCGATCCGCGCGCGCGAAGGACCAAAAGTCGCGCTCGCGCGACCCGCTCGCGCGATATGCCCAAAAATCAAAGTTGCGTATTTCAGTATACTGAAGACTCCTGTGCAAACGAGACTGCTAAACGACGTCCAGACTGTAAATTACATGCGTTTCAGTCCGTTTCGAGTGGTAAAGGCTTCCAAAACATGTTGTAAATATATATAAACTCTATTTTACTTCAATTAGGGATTTTGGCAATTATTATACACATCAATATACAGCCATATACACACACTTCCAGCCCTTGAAGAGGGAGAAGCAAGGAGAAGAAGAAGAAGACCAAGGATTTCCATGGACTCCTCCATCAACTACTTGCCGATCTCTACTCCTATGGCAGCTTAGATCATCGATCTAGGGTTTCAATGAAGCCCTAGATGAGTAATAGGGTTTTATTTATGCTTTTATTTTAGTTTTATTGTGTATGGATGACAGTCACATGTTTAGAGGATTTTATAAATAAATCGTACTTACATTGATTAAATCATTGCTTTCAGAATTTATTCTTGTCTTAGATCTATTTTGACTGTGATGTGCTCAACGATCTATTCTTGCTGTGCTTGTTTAGGTTGTTTACATGTGATGGTGCTCTATTGATTCGTGCTATCAAGTATCCGAATAGTCCATGCCTAGGTTAGACGGATTAGACCACAACCCTAGTTTAGTGTGAGATAATTCGTGCTATCCGCAGATGGATTATGTTGGTGCTTGAACCATGATTATCTTCTTGTCGGAGGAATTGGGCTTGTAGCTACAATTCCCCATATTCATCCAACGTAATGAGCTAAAGTGATTCATAAATATTCCTATTATGAATCTAGTGGTGGATTTGTAATCCTAGGTTTCCTTTAAATATTATTTAAAAACACTTTTAATTGCTTTCATAAGTTAGATTTACTTTTATTGTTATTAGTTTAATTAAATTCCAAATCAAATCCGTTTTTCCTAATTAATTAGACTTAGGTTTTAAAATTAAGTCGTTGTAGTAATCAATCTCTGTGGGTTCGACCTTTACTTCCACACTGCAAATCCTTTGAAAAGTAAAGAATACTTTTACATCTTGATTCTGACAAGATCAATATCAGCAGCCCGTGTTTCAGATCCGCTGAAGTCCGTGGGATCATTTAAATCCGATCCCAAAGGTCTTTCTTCACCAGCCTGTTCAGAAGAGCCACCGACGATCGTCTCATCTATGCTCGGCGTGGTAACGTCGGCCGCACCCTTTAAGATGGCCTCCCGGGCCGCATCGAGACCCCTAAGCCTTTGGAGCTCGGCCATCAATTCCTCATAGGTCGGCAGCACAGTGACCTCGACCGGAACAGTGTGGGGAGTGACCACGGTGGGGGCTGCTAAGGAAGAGGCTGGTGGCTTGAGAGGAGATGGAGGGGGTGGCATTGTTGACCGAGAGGTAGGCTTCGACGCTGCTTTCCCTGTCTTTTTGGTGGCCGCACCCCCAGCTCCCTGTCATCAAAAGGGTAGAAGTCAGTTTCAGAATTATCTATACTGATTTAAAAGGAAAAGGATTTGATTGGGGAAATTTCATACCTTGCCCGATTTAGATGCGGCCGTGGCAACGTTGCGAAGTTGATGAGTTGAGAGAGGGATATCCTCGTCTGACTCAATATCGGTCAGGCCAGATGGGTTCTCCCTCGGAAGAGCCTCTGAACAAGAATGGAAATAAAATCAGTTAGAGAAATGGAAGTGGTAGTGAACCATAAAAAGAGAGTACCTAAAACTGGGGCTCCAGTTTCTACAACCCATATGGTCGACGAATGATCAACAACCCCGAGATCATGCCAGCCGGTAAAAGTAACTCTCTCCCAATGTTCCTTCGTGGACGATGCTTGTTTGTCCACCATCGGAATGGCAATTGCAAAATCGGCCTCGGGTAAGGGAGGTGGCCGACATTCAAAGGGCTTGAGGAACTGCTCAAAGGACATGACAGAGGTGTAGTCAGCCGTCTCAAGGTACCTCTTATATGCCCGTGCCGTCTTCTCCCTATGTTCCTGTTCAAGCATCCTCAAATGCCACTTCATGTCGGACCGCATGATCTCGGGGTGCCTGGGATCAAACTTGAATTTAAAGAATTTTTCAAAAGCTAGAACGGCTTGGTACGGTGTTTTACCTTTAGAGGTGGCCGCTTTCCTTTTGTGACCTGCAGCCTGAACCAGAGAAGGGTTAGTGGAACGGGATGGTTTCTCGGCAACAGGAGGAGAAATACGTCTAAGTACTGAAAAAAAGGGGCTCAGAACGTAAGCCCGACAATATTTTGGACCACCAAGTCTCAAACTCGGTGGATGTTGAAGGAAGCTCTTGGAAGGGGATGAATTCCAATCCTTCATAGGCCATTCTGCCAAAAGCTTGGCACTTCTCGACCTTGGCGAGGTCGGAAAGGAGAGATCGCCCTGACATGGAACGGTTGAAGGTCCGGAAAGGGGGAATAGGAATAAGTTGCTTTAGCCCGAGTTGTCGGGCTAAAGCGGGAGCATTATAATACTCCACCCCACACTTGTTATTACGTGGGGGCACAACAGGACTATACAATAGATCTCGGCCAACTAGGAAGCTGGCCCAGATTGATTCATGCTCTTTTGTCTCGGCCTCAGGAGCCTGGCCAGGACTGTGGAGAAGCCATCTCGGACATATAAGCCGAGGATGAAAAGGGAGGAACTGCTGGGGGGATCGATTCCCCATGTGTTCATAGAAGAAGGAAAAAAGGTGTTCAAAAGAAAGGCCCATGGGGCTGATACCGGCAAAATGAAAAGTGAAGGCCGAGGAATGCTCTGGTAGAATGGTGGGATCGAAGTGATCAATTGAGCATTTCTCGGGGAAATAAGATTGGAGCCAACACTGGAGGAGCCAGAGGGGACCCCCCCGAGTTTTTGAACTCTGAAAAAATGAGTTCAAGAATACCCCGGTAAAGATGAGAAAGGGCGAGAGGAGCAAGAGCAAGTCTTCGACCCTCGGCCAATGCAAGGGCGATATGGGTATACTCTTGGGTAACGGCGTATGAGGCTGAGCAAAACACAAAGCGGTTCAGCCAGTAGACCAGGAAAGCAACGTGCTCTTGGTCAGAGACATCCCCTTGTCCCATACAGGCCGTTATGAAAGGACCAAAGCCAGTAATTACCCTGGAACCCTTGCCCGATGTGGTCCTGGGGTATTCAAATTCGAGAATGGAGGAAAGGCTGGGAGTGACTTCCTCACCGTGAGCGGAAAGACCGGTAAGGAAGCAAACATCTTGAATTGTTGGGCTCATGAGGCCGCAACGAAAGAAGAAAGCATTGGCCGAGGTCGACCAGAAGAATAAAGAAGAGAAGAAGAGAGGTTTATCAAGAAGGAACTTCTCGCGGCTCAGCATAATGGCATCATAGATGTCAAGGGCCTTCCACAAGTCCTTTTTCACCTCCACCAATCGGTCCACCCATAAAATCCAATCAGGAGAAGGAATAGGCCAATTCCTCAAAGGATTGGAAGGGGCGTACTGAGAGCCCCAATCAAAGGAAGAGGAGCGATAAAGAAATTCTTTATCATCTACAACTAAAGGGAAGTATGGGTCCAAAGAAGATGGGGGGAAAGAATCGAAGAAGGGACCAAGTCCCGTTGACCAGAAGATGAAGGAATCAATACCTGAGGAATGATTAGCCCAGGAATTGTTTCGAGGGCTTGTTTGACGGCAGTAGCATTAGTTTTGACCGCCGGCGCGGTACCAGTAGCGGCGGGAGAAGACGCAGTAGCGCCGGTGGCATGCGAAGCACTGGTAGTGGAGGAAGAAGCCATGGAAGTCTAAGAACAGATAGAAAAGAAATTTTCCGGGAAAGTTTAGGGAAAAGAAAATTTTCTAACTAAATTTAAAAGCAAAGGCAAGAAAGGGTGAGAGGAGTGATGAGAGGATGGCTTATATAGGAAGGGGAAGAAGTAATCATGACTGGGGAGCACGGAGTCCCAAGAGACGTGCCTTGATTCTGGAAACGAGGCAAAGAAGGCTACTGGGGTGATGCCACGTGGAGCCGTACGCCGTCAACTGCAGGGTGGCATTAAATTTGAATTTCAAACGTCTCATCAAACTGACGACGCAACGTTTGACAAGACGTTTGAGGGGCATTGTTTACACCCTAATTTAGGGTTTCTCAAGGCACAGGACAATCACATGGGATAATGAGGTCATCAAATGGAAAATGGACAGGATAAGGCCGATGTAATTAAGGGCCATCTACGAAGTAACATATCCCCAGCATAAGCATAGTTGAAGACCCAAAGGATACCTCGGTCATAATATCTAAGACCGAGGTTGAAGGGCAAAAAACGTAAGAGGGAATCGGTGAAAACACATCGGCCTCAACAAATAAGGTCGATGATTGCGTGATTGGTGTTATAGGATCTGAGAGTGACCAACAATAGATGAGTGGCACAAGATCGGGCTTGATAAACAGGTAAAGATCCAGAGAGGTATCCACGTGAAGATATCGGTCACCGATACTGATAGGGTAGCGGATAACTCACAAGAATTAAGACCGAGGTATTTCAGCTAGTATATGTCAAGCAGTTCAAAGAAAAATGAAACTAGATCTTTGGACGGTTGAAGTGAAGAACGTGGGCACAAAATATGCTGAGCTGGAAGAAAAAGTAGTTGCACGAAAAGAGAACATGGCAAAGGTGGGTACACTACAGATCATGGGAGCTGGTCATGAGGCAGAAAGAGCATACAGTAACCTATTCGTGCCTAGAAATCATGGGCCACTACCCACTTACCCACTACCATTGACAGCGGTTACTCCAAAAATCTATAAATAGAGCAGGGTGTGCAACATTTAAAAGGGGCTAACACACACGCCACTTCTGCTCTGGCAGATTTTTATCTTTTCCTCATAACAATACTTTGTTCTTGAGTGATTTCGAGAGTTTCTTTTCTTAGCTTGCTTCGAGTGATTGTAATCGTATTTAAATCCATCAATGAAGATGTCGTTGAAGGTATTCTTGATTTCCAGTAATTAATTTGTTCCTTTCTTTCCATTTGTAGTTTTACTTACTTGCATCAGAGTAGAGTGAAGACTCATTTACTGTTAGTAAATCATATTTATTAGCTGTCGTTTGATCTAGAAGTTAGATTAGGTTGCTTTAACCTCTTTTTTGAGTCCACGTGGACTCTGGCACGCCCAGCACACACCAACACCAGATATTTATTGCAAACATGTGCGTGTGTGTTTGGGGGCAAGGAATATAAAACACTAAAACTTATTAGACACAAAAGGCAATGCCTATTTGGCAAAAAAAAAAAAAAAAAAAAATTGGTTCATTGACCTCTAGTGGATTGACCGTGTTAGGATCGCTAGTACACTAATTTGGTGATAATGCAGCTGCAAAGACAATAGAGGATTTTGCCTAAGCAAATTCCTAATTTGCCTAGTTGAATAGTTCAATACCAAGCCAAACATTTATTCAACCAAATTTATTAGCCATTCCTTTTTATTTATTTATTTATTTAGGATTCTTCTTCTTCTTATTTTGTTTTTCCTTTATTACATAAAAGAATAAAGAGGCAGCAACCAGAAGTGATCATCCTTACCTCGGCGTGACAAGCATAGCCGCTTTCCGGTGAAACCAATGACTATAGGGTCTAGACAATTGAGGGTATACAGGTATTCCTTCAAATTGATTTTGAGTCATAATTTGACCAAGTCATACCAAAAGTGCCCCATTGCGGAATTCAAAATCAAAACTTACTAGCCACCATATCGATACTCTCTCAAGTCGATCGAATCATAACCTGACCAAGCCTTACCAAAGACGCTAGCGGACAGCCAACCGATGGCCGAGCAATAATCGATAATTCACATGACAAATTCAAATTCGGGACTTACTAGCCACCAAACCACTTGGAAGTAAGCCCAGTGTCACTTACTACAAATTTTTTTTTTTTTTTAACTCAATCATATCAATTCTTCACAAAACATTTTTACCCAATCCTAAAGTAGTACTCCATCTGTCCCATTTTAAGAGTCCTTAAGGGGACATTTTTTGATATCCCTATTTTAAGAGTCCTATTTGAGAAGTCAGAGCACTTTAATACACACTTTCCATGTTTGTCATTTATTGCATACAACTTTTTCATCTCTTTTATTGATGTGACACTAGAATTTTAAATTTCCAAAAGGACAACATTGAAAAGTTAGAAAATCTTACAAAAATCAAAATATCCCCTTAATAAGTTGAAATTCTCAAAAGAGACTCATAAAATAGAACGGAGGGAGTAGGCATTTTGTCGTAAGTCCCTCGAGAGTTTATTTTTAGGGCTTTCAGTAGGCATTTTAGGAGTACATTTTTGTTCACTTTTGCTTGCTCACTCATTACTCACCCACCAACAATTTTATAACAAGTCCATTTTCATCATCATTTTATCCCTATTCTATCAACACAAGTACTAAACTGGACATGAATGGAACACATGTCTGAAAACTACTCGTCGGTGAGCAATAAATGGTTGAACAAAAATGCACTCGCATTTTAGTGGTTGAAAAGGAATTTCTAGTGGGCTGCCTAATGGAGTTGCTCTCTTCGGCTCCATAATCCGAGTTCCACTAGAACACCCATTAATTTCAATGAAGCTCAACAAAATGCAGATACTACAAGTACTTTGTACTACCAAAATGTTATCAATTCCTTGTGAAATAAGAACTTTGTTCATTTCCAACACCTGAACAAGCGCATACTGCATGCAAACCAATTGAACAAATATCTCCCAGCCAGGTAATCTTAACATACATCAATGCATGAATGCAAAATTGAGAAACAATTTCACCGGATGGGTGAAAATGGTCAGTAATTCAAGAAATTGCTTAGAAAGGAATGAAAACAACACAAAATTGTTAAACGGGAGCATTAGTAAGTAACAAACAAGCTACAAATTAAAATATTCATTTCAAGATCTGTTTTTAACCAAAAATTTCTCACCCTAGAAAGAAAGTGGACATCAAAATGGGAAGGAAAAAACTCAAAATTAGGCAAGCACTCTTATTCCAGTAATTTCCTTCCCATCTAAAACTCTCATATCATGTCTTTAAACTGCAAACGAAGAAAAAAAGACCACACAGAAAACTGATAGAAAGATTCAACTTTAATCGGTTCTAAGAAAATTTTCATTTGCGGAAACGAAAATTACTGGGAGACACCCAGCCACTTCGTGAAGTTCTCGAACTCGGTGTAATCACTGTCTGAGATCATTGTCTTGTACCATGCCTTGCCAGCAGCCTTGATTGAAGTTGCCTCCTCCTACAAGAGATATGCGAAGTAAATGAAATGACGACAACCTAGGAAGAACACTTGTAATCCACACACAAGAAAGCATCCACTATAATATCTAATACTCCGTAGTACACAAGAATTAGCTGCATGAAAGGAATATACTATGACCATGTCCAGTTGCCCACTATGGCATAAACTACCGTGGAACAAACCAACAACTCTTAAAAGAAGCCATTAAAACATACCCAATATGTACTACATTATATATTAACTAGATTGAAGCTTTAAATTGACATATCGTACCAGCAACCTTTGAAACTAAGTCAAAGTAAATGTGGATTATAACTAGGCTTAACTGAATAACAGGATACAAAATATGTGTGCATATCCATTGAGAGAACCGTATCATGTAACATCATAAAGTGGAGCACCGAAGTCATACCAGTATTCTCCTGTGCTAGACAACTAATCTAAGCCAACCAACCAAACCAACCATATGCCACCTACTTGTAAGTTGTAACACGAATTTCCATACACTCCAGCATGCACAAGATTGGTAGTAGAAAATAGCAACACTAACACTCTAAGACCAATCACCAAGCTTTTGTATTCAAGTCCAACCACCTATCCAGATAAGCATATGGATAAGTATATAGTTTATATACGCCGATAATGCATATGTTCATTGTATAATGATCTTTGTTCAAACCACAGTTAACGTCATAGAATGGTTCAGCCACACGGCCATAATCACATATCATAATCTAAAGAAAACGACTGATACCATATGCTTCCCAATATCCTAAATCGTAAGACAATTAATGAAGAAAAAAATTTTAGAATAGATGAGATATATTCCTTTCAGCCAAACGGCCCACACCCCCCACAATACCCAGGCCACGGCCATAGACAAGAAAATACTTAGGCAGCTAAATAGAGATTCTAACCATACATAGGAAAACAACTTAACAAATTCATGCAACGAACTTACAACGCATGAGAAAAAGTCTCACATAACCAATTAAATTAAAAAATCTAAATGTATATATTTGGAAACCAAATACCAATGCATAGCAATAAAAATCAATTGACAAACTAACATAAAACAAAATACATGAAATAAATACAAAAATACCTTAGTGATTGGCTTCCTTTTCTTGTCAAGCTTCTCTTTCTTGGCTTTCACGCGCTGAGCCTCAGCCAAAAGAGCCATCCTCCTAGCAGTTTTTGCATACGGATTTAGCTTCAACAAAGTATTCAAATTCTTCAATGGGTTCTTCTTCAATGGTGCCCTCCTAACATCCTTCTTAATTGGCCTCACCACAGACTGAACCTCATCGGAGTTAATAATCCTAGCCAAATCAGCATTCACCATCTTCGACCTCGGAAGCACATAGCCCTTCTTCTTCTCCGAAGCCTTCTCAAACGAACCATAAATCGAATCCAACTTCTCAAAAGCAGACTTGGTCCAGATAATGAACCTACCCAAATGGCCACCAGGGGCGAGCTTCAGCAAATTGAGTCGCTCAACGTTAGCGACCTCAACACCAGGGATGTTCCTGAAGGCCTTAACAAGCTTCGATCCCTCAGTACCATACACAATCAACGGACCTTTCCGAGAAATGTATCGCCGGTTTCTCATTTTACCTTGTTGGAATATGGTAGAATATATCATGAAATTATATTATCTAGTAAATATGAAATTCATGTATTGTGATATGATATTATCCAATACATTAATATAAACTATACCAAATGATATGATGTCTATTGGATTTCATATTGCCTATACTAAGGCCCCAAAACATTGTCCAAAAATCAATTCCAATACAAGCAGTGGCGGGGCTATGCATCCGTCAGTACTGAATTTTGGGAAGAACACTTCTATAAACACATTTTAATGCTTGAAAAACGACTATATACTAAGTTGACTCCACTGAAATAAAGGAAAATTTTAGATGGTCAAAATTCGTAATTTCATTAGGATAAAACAAAACCGTTCTATTTCACACTTGGTGCATGTGTTCAACCAAATGGGTGTGTGTAGTGCACCCTTATTTTGTGGTGTCCTATAACCTAAAACCACATCTTTGTGATGTTTGAATCTAATCAAATTGCATCCTACTATACCAATGGGTGAACCTTTGAATCTAATCAAAGTTTCAATTTTCAAATGTGACATTTTGTCCCTAAAGTTTTGGATGAGTCGCAATTTGGTCCATCCAATACTTTTTAGGTTTACTGTCCGAAATTATTTTACACCGAATTGGTGAAACCTCAGGGACCAAAATGCCAATTTGAAACTTCAAGGGTGAACAGCGCAATTCAACCTATATATTACACGATATAATGTATTGATGTAATGGGTTTCCTATGGCATATGTAAAGTCCCCTCATGTAACATTGTAAAAAATAAATAAAATACAATCAATTACAATACAATACAGACATACCTTTCCCAGGACGAATCGCGTGACTGTCCTTGGCCTTCTCTGCATCGGGATAAGCACCAATTTGCTTGAGAACTTTGATCGCGCCAGATGTTTTCTCAACGCTTTCGACCGAGTCATTGATCACAAGCGGTATCTCAGGGACCGAATCGATCTTGTGACCTCGGGCCATGACCAGAGACGGCACAGCCGAGGCGGCGATCGCCGAAGCGACGGCGTATCGCTTCTGGTTAACATTGATCTTCCGGTGCCACCGCCGCCAGATCCTGGTTGGAGCGAACATGCGGCCGCCTCGGCACATGTTTCCGAAGGCGCCCTGGCCGGCGCGGTGGGTCCCGCCGCCGGGTACACGGGGGATACGAGAGACGGCTCGACCTGTGCCCCATGACTCGGCGGAGGTCTGGTGGCCGGCCTTCCTGGAGACGGCGTAGGGCTGGCGGCTGTTCTTGGAGATGTTAGAGTGGACGAAGTTGACGATGTCGGGTCGGATCGAGGCCTTCATGACGTCAGGTAAGGGGAGGGCGGCGCAGTCGGTGGCCATGTCGGATTCCAGGTTGTGGACGGAGACCAGAGGGCGGACGGCGGCGGATGCAGCGGCCATTTCTGGTGGTGGGTGGAAATGAGAGAAAAGGGGCGCCTAGGGTTTTTAGTTAGAGAGAGAGAGAGTGAAATTAGGTTTTAGAGTGTAGTGAGGTATATATAGGCGTGGAAATGATTTGTATTTACGAATTTGCCATTGGGTTTAGGTGGTGTTTGGATGTTGGAATTGTTTGTTCCAGCTTACAATGAACTCTATTCATAGATCCAATTGGGATGTGGTCGATAATGGGCCTAGTTGGATCCTAACTGGGCACAGCTTTCTAGCCCAAGACTCTAGAATAGTCCCACTGATGTGCCACTGGCCCACTAGGGCTCTGTTTAGAATCACCTGTGGAAATGATCGTATTTACGAGTTTGCCATGAGTTTAGGTGGTGTTTGGATGTTGGTTTGTTTTGACCAGTTTACAATTAACCAATATTCTATGGGTAATGTCACAACCACACTCAAATCTCACACCCATCCATCCACACCCTGATGTGGACCGATGACGAGAGGAGAGAAATTGTAAAGTGGTGTGAACCACAATAGATTCCACAGTCTCTCTCCTCTCTTCATTAGTCCACATCAGGGTGTGGATGAATAAGTGTGAGATGGGTGTAGGTTGATGACATCCTATTTACGCGTTTTCTTATCACACCTAAGTGTAGGTGATTGTACAACTAAAAAAGTTTTAGAAGTCCAAGTCGAACCCACAGGGAACGGGAAATAAAAATAAGCAATAACTATTTTATTACTAAAAAGAAAATAAAAGATGATGGATTCTTGTGAGGTTTTTCTAAACTACTAATTTTTTTTTTTTTTTTACAATAAAACTAATTAAAAGCTATTTTCTTAATAACAGTTTATGGTAAAGATTTTATCAGTCCAAAATAAATTAACTAAGATACTAGTAAGAAAATGAAGAAAAAGAAATAAAATTACATTAAATGACTTTATGGATATTATTATAGCGAAAGATGAAAATAATACAAAAATTTAAGCAAACCTATTAAAAACATGAAATATTAATTAACTTGAGAGAAATTATTTAAAGGAATTGGGAATATGTAAACCAACACTAGATTCCACAGCTTTTGTGCATTTGAAAATGATTTGGCATTTAAGACCGCAGAGTCATTCTTTATTTGAAAATAAATTTTCACTAGTCAGGGTCATATCAAATGTGTCAAATTTGATATGAAACGATGTCGTTTGGTTTAAAGAAAAATAAAAAGTCAATTGGGCAGCAGTCAGGTTCGAACCGTGACCCGCCGCGGACGTAGGTTATTCGACGCCTAGTCCCCACCACTCTGCCACTACACAATTGCATATCAATTAGTGGATAGAAATATATATACACATATTTGATATGTAAACTTTGTCATATGAATTGTTTGAGTATGCTTGGTGTTTTTTATGACAAAATGCATAGTTTGACAATTCTCATAATTAAAATATTATTTCAAATATGTAATCTCTTGAGCCCAATATAGCTATAGTATATAAACATGTGAAATGGTCATAAACTATAGATACATAGATATTTTTTTGCCATAAATGGAAAAACAACACATCTAAATAAATTTGCTCATTTAAGATTAGTGCACAGAAGCTATGGTTTCTAAGTTTTTAATTGCATATCTCCAATTAAAGTTTTAGCCTACCATTTTGGAATTGAAACTGTTTTTCAAATAATCTTTTAAAAAATATTAAATAGATGTACACAGTGACTGCCCAATTAAAATTTAAGTTATAAAACTAAAGTAAAGGTGAAATATAATATTAATATTTTTTTTCTCACTTAATATGAGTTGGGATTGAATTTGTAGAATATGCAAAATAACAAAGTTTAGTACAACTAGGCTAATAAAACATAAACAAATGGAAATACAAAATTAATAATAAAATACTAAACCTTTAATTTTGGATTCTTGTGGAGTCACAATGGTTGAACTCCAATAACACAAATAAGGCCAAACAAAATCCTAATCTAATTTGGGAGTGGGATATGGATAGGGTGTGCTTGGGGCTTTGGTAGGTGATTTATAACAACTACGTGGCTAAGAAATCTGGCATTTACTTGCAAAATCCGTCTTTTAGTAAATGAAAATATTGCTATAAAAACGGAAAATTTAGAATTTCAAACTATTTTAGGGGACAACTACAAGTACTATTAGACTAAAAATATTAAATCTAATTTTAAATAGGACTATTTTTACTACTACAAATTGACAAAGGACTTACAAGAAAATAAATATTTTAATTTAAGAAATACAGTACACAAAGTTTTGATACATATTTTTTAACATGAAATCATCAATTACATAAAAGTAAATTTTTACAACTAATAGAACTAGAAAAGGCAAAGAAAAACTAAAATTTCCTACTTCTAGGGACAATATAAAGTATTCATATGATAACATACCTAAACTATTTTTTCCCTAACAGTGTGTGTGAAGCTGTTGCAGCTTGTCGGTGTAGGTTGTTGGTGTTCTTGAGAATTGTTGTGATGCCTCGTTTTATAGACGATTTTTTAGAGAAAAATCATCATTGCATTCGTCAACTTTGGCACGAGATTTGCCATTTCTTTATCCTCGGTCTCAATTTTCAACTGTTGTCAGTTGAGTTGTTTGACTAACCTGTATGTGTGTGTGTGTGTGTGTGTGTGTGTGTGTGAGAGAGAGAGAGAGAGAGAGAGAAAAATTTTATATAAACAAACATTTCACCATCCGAGCTTTGCTTGGATGTTTACGTTTTCCTCTCTTTTTTTTTCTTTTTTTTTGGTCTCATTTGGTTAGTTTCTGATATTTACAGGAATATTACTAATTGTTATTGTTAAGCTTTGACTAACAAATGAATATACTATGATGTAGTTGCTACTTCTTTCCTTCCTTTTATTTCACTTCATTTTTACCTAAAGATATAAAAAATGTAAAAACACATAATTACATGCATTTGAGTGACATCACCATTAAATTATATTAATTCAAATATGCGTGTAAAACTAGAAATTTGGGACATTAAATGAGCATTATATCTACTATATTGACACATGAATATGCAATACTCAATGTTTGTCATGGGTCTAGCATTACTCATATTCAATTGATCAAATTTGGATGTGATAGATAATGGGCCTTGTTAGATCCTAACTGAGTCTAGCTTTCTAGCCCAAATACTGTTTGGATCACTAGTCAAACAACTCTTGGATTCAAATGTAGTTTTAGTATCCAAATTACATATGGTGACCTGTTTAGGGATGTTCGTGGTGGGGTTTTTTTTTTTTTTTTGTAGTTTTTTTTAGTGATTTTAAAACCAACCAATCAGTTTTGGTAGGTCAGTTTTACGCGGTAACGGTCGGTTATCGGTCGATTTTAGCTTGTGCACTACTTAAAAAAATTGACCAATCGGTGTTTGGTCAGTTTGGTTTCGTTCGATTTTCGGGTTTTCGATTTCTTGAACACCCCTACCTGTTTGGATATATTTCAGTTGAAAATTACTTTACAGCACACCATTTCTTAGTTATTTTATTTTTTACAAAAAAGAAAAAAAATAAGTGTGTTATCAAACATTCATTGGTGCTTTAATTCAAGAATCCTTCAAAAATCATTATTCCAAAAGAAAGAAAAAAAATGTCATTTCTTATGTCACAATAGCTACACTTTAGTGTGAATTTGCGCTAGGACTGATTTTTGGATGGGTAGGGTAAGGTCAGAATTGAGGTTAGAAAATATTTCAAAATTTTTGGAATAGAAAAACTCATCCTTTCAAAACGCCATTACAACTTCAAAATTTTCAACACCATTCCAATTCCAATCCTATTTTATTTCAAATTTTTTGAAATTCAAAACTAATTTTATATTTTCAAAATCAGAATTTCTTAGGTTTAAATTAGAATTTTGGGTCCAACTTACACCCCTAATTTGCACAATATGATGTATGAATGATTAAAAAATCTACTATTAGTCAATTTTTTAGAACATAAAAAAAAAAAAAAAAAAAAAAAAAAAAAAAAAAAAAAACACTACTATTAAAAAATTTGACCGAATGCTTCAAAAACCGACAGACCGCCACTATTAGTTAAGGGCAAAAAATAATTCGGTTTTGTCACGACCCATCCAGCAACACGCGGAAATAGGACACGTGGCATAGCACGGAGGCTCATCCAATCCATTAAAAAGATTATAGCTGCAGAAAAGAACTTGTTAGCCTTGAATATCTTTAAGGCATTATTTATATTTGTTTTGATGATGACAAATCTATTGATAATAGCATGTTTGTAATTGTTCTACTCTAATCTATTATCAAGTCATTTTTATTGTACTAATCTCTTGATTTATGAACTTAAATGTTCTAACTTTGTTTGAGAGTATGAGATAACATATGGTGAAAATTCAAGAGTGATGGAGCTCAACAAAGAGCAAGCTTGAAGACTTGAAGTTCTTTTTATCCTTTGTTGAAGACTAAGATTTACATGTAAGCATTTTGATCAATTACTCATAGGGGCTCAAGTAACTTTAATTGGACTTTAGGATCCTTGCTCTCATACTTTAAAATACTTTCAAAGACCTAAACATACTTAGACCACTCAATTAAATACTTTTCACAAAAGCTTTCAAGTGGCTAAGTCAAAACAAAGACCTTTGTGCAAAAATGTCAACTTTAAAGCCAAACCTGATCTAATTGGTAAGGAACTAGATGTTGAGTTTTATATGGTTGGAAATGTATTTGAATCTAATATTCGAATCTTCAAACGGATCGCAAAAATGAGTTTCGTAGAAGGAGTTATGGTTATTTTAGTACAGAGCTGTCAGTCTGCCCAAATAGTCGATTCAGTCGACTGAATGGTTCAAATTTTAGTTGACTGGACCATAAATCAGTCGACTGATTTATGTTTTTATTGGCAACTTCTGCTACATTCATCCAGTCGACCAGATCGCTCATTTAGTCGACTGAATCGCGCATTACAGCATAATCCAAACGTTGTTTTTACAACCCCCCCCCCCCCCCCCCCCCCCCCCCAAAAAAAAAAAAAACTATTCCCAACAGATATAATATTTCAAAAGCTATATATAGGGATGTTTTTAAAGGTCATAAACAAGATGTAACAATAACAAAATCATTCAAACATCTTGTTTAATCATCATTCACAATTGAGCCATAGTTTGAGTGAAAAATCAAGTTGCTCAAGATTTCAATTGCAATTCTTGAGAGAGTAAATTGTAGTGAGTTTTTAATTGTATTATCCATTCTAGAGAGAGAGTTCTATTTATACTTTAATTATTTGTAAAGAGTAAGGGTTAGTAACCCTTGATTGCAAAGAAGAAGTGTTCTTCTTTGGAAGAGATTCAAGGCTCTTGTAACGGTTTGATCTACACCCGTGAAGTAGGTCGGATTAAAGGAATTCTCAAGATGTGTTCTTGAGGAGTGGACGTGGGCCATGGTGTGCGGATTGCCGAACCACTTGAAAACTCGGTTTGCAAGTTTCTCTTCCCTTCTCTCTTTACATAATTGTTTGTGATTGTGTTTAATTTGCAATTAAGTTTTAAAAAGGTTTATTTTCCGCTAAAACCTTATTCACCCCCCCCCCCCCCCCCCCCCCTCCCCCTCTCTAAGGTTTCCATTTTGAGCCAACAGAACTTAAAAATAATATTGAGTATTCAAAACTTTTGGAAACAATACCTTTGAGTTGTAAAATCCGTATAAAATTGAAAATGTAATTATGTTTTAAAATGAATGATTTTTTTGTTAAAAAAGGCTGTCAAAGGTACCCTAAGAACCAATCAAAATAATTAAAATCTTTTTTAAAGAGGTAGAAAAGGAAACCATGTAGGGGTATTCGACCGGTCGAACTGCTCCGTTCGACCGGTCGACAAACCCCCTAGCAGAATCCCCCCCCCCCCCCTTTGGCAGAGTTTTGCCTAAGGATCAATCAATCTCACTTCAAAACCTTTCGACATGATTTCAAACCTTACAAGCCATGATGAGACTATAAGAACATTCATTAATCGTTACTTATGATGCCAAAATTTGGTTAAAGTAAATTAAAGCAATTTAAGGGGAGAGAGATTGAGAGACTGGTTTTTTTTGTATGTGGTTCAGCCTTGTTAATGAAGGCACCTACGTCCACGTGTGTGTCTGAGCACGTTCACTATACTGTAAAAAGCCGGGGACCTGTGGTGAACCAACAATAGTTTGGAGTTACCGTAGGTCGGCCGGGCCTGTTGGTGACTGCTATAGAGGTGCTGTAGAGACTGAAAAGTCGGTCCCTTTGAAGGGAGGTGAGTGATCTCTTTTATAGATGCAAGAGACTTACTCATACATAGATAAGGAAATATAATCCAATTGATCTTTGATTGACATTAATTGTGGGGTTTCCTAATTGGATTAGGAAACAATGTCCACTTTTTATAAGTCTTCTATCTTGATTAGGAAACTGCCTAGAATGTTCTCGGGCATGTGTTGTGGGCCCAGCTGGCCTACGCCTATACGGACCATGCTAGTGTGGTCTTCCCGACCTGTTGGTCTAGTCGTGAATGAACCGCTCGGGATGGTGAGTCTCGGGTAGATTAGACTGCTCGGGTTGATGCTTGTCCGAGGAATTGTGCATGATTTGACCGGGACAAAGACCGACTACTGAGTTGAACCGCTCGGGTCATAGGATAGAGCCAATTTTGGGTGTATCAGCTGCCTCTCATTTCTAAGGTTGGGTAGATGCTATATCGTGGCAAATTTGGAAATCTGTTTGATGCCAATTGCCACTGGCTGAGTGCTCGGAGAAGCTGCCTTGGAGCTTCTGAGTCTCGTGAGTCCTCGGGAACTAGCTAAGAGTTGAGACGCAGCCTAGCTCGGAGTCTTTAAGTGCTCAAAAATTGGCTAAGAGTTGAGACTCAGCCTAATTCAGAGTCTTTTGCTTAAGTTAAGCTTCCAGGATGGTTATCTTCTACCCGTAAACCTTCGTCAAGGTTGTGGGTAAAAGAATTTGACCATATTGGAAAAGCCAACCTAAAGTGTGTTACTTTAGGGTCCTTTTGTGTTAACTCCCCAGGATGGTTATCTTCCGCCCAGCCAGCCTTCGTCAAGACTGTTGGGAGAAAAGTTTGACCATGTTTGTGGAGCCGACCTAAATCACGTTGCTTTAGGGTCTTTTTACTCCTCTATCGTCGGCCAACCTAAGAGATCTTAGTCACCTCTATCGTCGGTTTAGACCTAAGTGGAGTTAGTGCCTCTAAGTACTGTAGGCGTCCGGGTTGCCTAAGAGTTTGACTTAGTTACTGCAAGGCCTGTAAGTACCCGGTGTGATTGCCTGTTTAGTCCATTGTGCCTTTTTGCCCCCCAAGCTTCTACTAAGACGAGGGTTTTGTGGAGGCTAGGACTGTAGGTAACCGACCTGGAACATGGGTGGTTGCAGGGTCTTTTGAAGCTTGTCATCATCAGCCACCTAGAGGGATTTTCCCCCATCGTAGGTTAGACCTAAGCGAAGCTAATGCCCTGGGCGTGACCCCGAGGTCTTTTGCCTCGGGTGCGATCCCGAGGTCTTTAGTGACTGGGTTTAGAGCTCGAGGTCTTTTATGCCTGGGTTCGGAGCCTGAGGTCTTTTGATGTGCCTCGGGTGTGGCCCGAAGTCTTTTGATGTGCCTCGGGTGTGGCCCGAGGTCTTTTCAAGAGCTCTTTGACAGTCTACGGAGCCTCATGCGATGATCGGGCAAGTACCACTGTAGTTGGATTGGTTGAGACTGTTAGAGACAGGAGGTCATGCCGGGATCACCGGACTCCTGATTACTCTGAGCTGGATTCAAGGTCGGGATCATTGGATCCTGACTGCTGCGAACTAGAGGTCGGGTCGGGGTTGCCAGACTCAGACCGCTGTGAACTGGAGGTCGGGTCGGGACTGCCGGACCCTGCCTGCTGTGAGCTGGAGGTCAGGTCGAGACTGCCGGACCCTAACTGCTGTGAACTGGAACAACTGTCAGAACTCCCGGGCTGATCTTGCTTTCGCTTACTTCTGGAAGACTCGTTGCTTATGCGCCCGGGGTCTTTGGTCTTTAAAAATTCTTCAGTGCCAATGTATTCTCCAACCCTCTCAGTGAGTTCAACTAAGGTTTTCGGTCGGTTTCTGTGAAATGACGCGGTGCACTTGGTGTGTTGAACTCTCGAGCAGAAGGCTATAATAGCGGCAGTTTCATCAAGATCATAGATTCCAAACTTCTCTTGATTAAATCAGTCGGTGAATTCCTTGAGGCTCTCATTATTCCTTTGTATGACTGTCAGTAGCTGCATGTCAAGCTTTGGCCGTTCATGCATACCAATGACTGGTTGATGAACTGCTTACTGAGTTGCTTTAAACTGCGGACGGATCGGGGCTCCAAGGAGTAGAACCATTACACGGCGGGGCAGTGTAGTTCATCGAAGTTGGTGACTAGTGCCATCTGAGCCTTGTAGGTCGGGACGTGGTCGACCGGGCTTCCCGAGCCGTTATAAGGATCTAGGCGAGGCTGCTTAAATTTGTGCGGGATGGCAAACCTCGTGATCTAGCTAGAGAATGGTGACTCTGTCTCAGTATTGGCGTGACTCTGAGTAGGGTTCTGGCCCAGCCTTTTGGCCACTCCATCAATCTGTTTTTACAAGTCCTTGGTATGTTCCACTACACCTTTCCCGACTGGGATCCGAGACGTAGGTCGGGTTAGTGGAAGAGGCTTCCTTCTTATGGCGGTGTGTTGTCCCCTGGGATTGGGCTCAGCTATGACTCCAGTTCATCTTGTGCCTAAGGACACCTCGGCTCTCGACCAAGTGACCCTGGACTGGTTTCCGGGCCATATGCTCATGCCTTTCCTCTGGGGCAGCACACCTACTATTGATGTCTCTGGCATCCTCAACGCGGGACGGGTTGGCTCGGGTACGTTGTCTGGTCAAGATCGGTTCCCGACCGTATACAGCGTTCCCGGGTCATTTCCCAACTACTGGAGGACTGCTTTGCTGGGTCAGCAGTGCTTCGATCTATTGCTAGATTTGACGTTGGCCCTCCAAGAGTTGTGCGAGGGTCACGGTGATCTGCTCAGATGTCATGACTGCCGTAGTCGGTGCCGGGGTCGGCAGAACATCCCGGTTGGCCTACTGTGCACTCTTCTCACCCTTCTTCGGAGGCATGGCTATCAGCCAAGAGATTTGTTGATGAAGAACTTGTCATTCCCACAGACGACGCCAAGCTGATGATGCCAACATTTGGTTAAAGTAAATTAAAGTAATTTAAGGGGAGAGAGAGTGAGAGACTGGTTTTTTTGGTATGTAGTTCAGCCCTGTTAATGAAGATACATACGTCCACGTGTGTGTCTGAGCACGTTCACTATACTGTAAAAAGTCGGGGACCTGTGGTGAACCAACAATAGTTTGGAGCTACCGTAGGTCGGCCGTGCCTGTTGGTGACTGCTATAGAGGTGCTGTAGAGACTGAAAAGTCGATCCCTTTGAAGGGGGGTGAGTGGTCTCTTTTATAGATGCAAGAGACCTACTCATACATGGATAAGGAAATATAATCCAATTGAGCTAGATTGGTATTAATTGTGGGGGTTTCCTAATTGGATTAGGAAACAATGTCCACTTTTCATAAGTCTTCTATCTTGAGTAAGAAATTGTCTTGAATGTTTTGGGGCAAGTGTTGTGGGCCCAGCTGGCCTGCGCCTGTACGGACCGTGCCAGTGTGGTCTTCCCGATCTATTGGTCTGGTCGTGAATGAACCGCTCGGGATGGTGAGTCTCGGGTAGACTAGACCGCTCGGGTTGATGCTTGTTCGAGGAATTGTGCATGATTTGACCAGACAGGGACCGACTGCTGAGTTGAACTGCTCGGTCATAGGATAGAGCCAATTTTGAGTGTATCAGTTACTAAAACTTTGAAAAGAAACGAAAAACCACAAGATAAGGCTTGTTTGGATCAATTCACAAAACATCAACAACATTTCTTCAAAATCCAAATTTGAAAAGTTTAGTATACAAAACGCGAATCCAAGAGTTCGGATCTATTCGAAACTAACTACAAGAAGTTGATTACATAATACCACATTTCTAAATCCAATCTGAAGTTCTAAGTTCAACAAAACATAGTTCTGGTTCCTTACATCACTTATTACAACCCCCGGAATGGAAACAAAAACATATACAAGAGGATGATTCTCGTCGTTCCCACTGCCTCATTCCTCAAGCTTTTTCTTCCCTTTCTTCTTTTCACCTGCAACGGAAGAAGTCTCCACTGCTCAGCTATATGCTAAGTGCACAATTTTAAACATATGCATATATGGTAATTCATACTTTAAACATCTATTCCACATCAAATAGTCTCTAGAGAGAGACACGCATTCATCCGGTATAACAGCAAGCCCAAAGTCTATCAACCGCAATGCCAATGGCAAGCCCAGAGTCTATCAACCATTGCGCCCAACTACTGTGACAGGGCCTGTTCCCAAACCAAGCAAGTAATCGTCGCTACTACAACTCTCAAACATCCAGAGGCGTAGCCCGGCATGAACTTGTACCAAACTCCCCTTTGACCCACATAGCCACTTAGCATGCTCACATAACCATATCACCATGTTTTTCATATGCACTTGCAGTAAAATTAACGGCCCTAGATTAACACATAAGTTTTGCCCGGATCACAATCTCATACATAATATCTAAAACATCTAAAATTCCTTATATGTCATAAGTCAAGAATTCATACCTTAAGCTATGTACTTAAAATTTCAGGAGTTTCGTAAGAATGTCGATACTATGTTATATCTCCGATCCCACTCAAAACCTACGAGTTTTGACACGTTTTTCAAGAAAACACAATATTAGAATTTTTATAAAACTTAGCCAAACGAGGCCTAACAACTATCAAAACGTAGCTCTTACCTCGAGGAGTTCAAATATGAAATTTGGAAGAAAACAAACGGACCAAAGGACTTCGATTTGTGTTTTGAAGCTCTAAGCAACCCAAATCCCCAAATCTCCCAAAAATCTAACAATCTCTATATATAGACATAACTCCCAAAATTTATATTTACCTCCCCATGACTTCTCAAAACTTCTAATTATTCTCCGAAACGCATTATGTGTCTAATTCATTGCTTCACGAGTGAAAACTATAAATTATGAAAGTTTTGTCTAAGTTTCGTTTGTCGCTGTAATTACGTTCCGAAAACTATTTTCGTGAAATTTAGATAACCTATCTTTTATGCAACACATCCTTTTGCTTATCACTAAATCAATCAAAATGATCTTAATCAAGACAAAAAACTATAAAAAGAAATTACACTACATAGGTAATTTCACTATTCATATTTATCAAATAAAGATAAAATAACATTTAAGTCATATAAATGTCATTTACTCATGTCAATGCCTCATGGTTCTTCGAGTACCGTGTCCTCAATTGACACCTCACCGTTAACCTACTTCAACTCCATCTTAAAATTATTAATCAACATTAATTATTCATGAAAATAGTTATGCACTTAAAATGATTATTTTCCCCGGGACGGGTGTGATAGGTTCGATTCGGTGCAATTTTTAGTCAAACCGATCGATTTCGGTTTGGTTGGGTTTAGTGTAAACTTTCAGTTCGGATTGGTAATTACACTGCATGAAAATTTTAAAAACCGTCCGAACGATTGGTACGGCCAGTTTGCTTCCACCCCTACTATTAGTTGATTTTTTTGGGGTTAAATACATTTTACCCCCCTTGTGGTTAAGACTCACTTTCACTTTACCCCATGTGCTTCAAAAGTGGACGCTTAACCCCCTGTGGTTTCATACTACAATGAAACTATTGAGATTTTCCTGAAAATTGATGAAAATTGTAAAATTTGCCAAAAATATTATTCGTATACCGCCATTTGTGAGGTTAATTTTAGGGTTAATCCATTATGTGGTGATAATGATGCCATTTAACCCAATTGTGAGACTAATTTTTAGCACTTAACCTTTTTAGAGGCTAATTTTGGGGTTAATTTTGACTCTTAAACTCTCCTACATGGAGCTAATTTTAACACTTAATCCTCATATGAGATATTTTGATAGAAATTTTAGTAGTTTCATTTTAGTCCAGAACCATAAGGAGTTTAAGTGTCAAATTTTGAACTAGGGGTAAAAGTCGGTCGGTTCGGTCGGTGTTTGTCCAATATTTTCCACCGAACCGAAGGTATCGGGGTGCTAGAATTGGAGACCGAAACCGACTGCTGTGGGGTCGGTTCGGTCGGGGTCGGGGTGTTTCAGTTTCGGTCGGGGTTCGGGGTGGGTTTCTGGGAAGATGGCCTGCTGATTTGGGCCAACTTTTTTGGGCCTAACTGTTTTATGTTTTTTATTTTTTGGGTTTGGGCCAGTAATTTAAAGTCATGTTCATGGATTTGGGGCAATTTTTTAATGTCAACTAAAACTGATTAAATGGCCCAAACAAAAACCATTCTCCAACAAAAAATTACACACTTTTGAACTATGATTGTCCCAGAAATACTAAAATAAATGTCAATTAGTAGATCTAAGATCTCATCACCAGTTCACCACTATCCAATACCAATAATAAGTAATACTGAAACAAACTATCCAAGTCCATACTCCATAGTCCATAGTAACTTAGTAGAAACAGTCATAAGTCCGAACAAAAATAAAAAAAATAAAAAAAAAAAAAAAACTAAAAAGTCCCACAAGGCACAAACAGAGTCCAAAACTAAAAACTGAATTCCTACTCCAGGCTGCTGCTTCTTTGATTAACTTGATTAAGATGGCAAACCTGAAAGGATCAAGAAGAGAAGAAAAACTAAATTTAGAAACTCAACAATATCTACATTTAAAAAGGCTTAAATAAGTAAGCCAACAATTAAATTACCTCTCGTGCTACAAATAAGATGCTTAATCATCACCGATTATAGACTCCGATGAAGGCCCCTCCACATGAATTAAATAAATAAAAAACTTTGAAACAAGTTATAGAAATTAAAAAAAAACTAGCAAACATTTTAAAAGACACAATTACCTGATTCAAGCATTTCGAGTTGCTCAATATCTTCCATAGCTTCACGAAGACCAACGGATGAAGACTGCAACCAATTTTGTGTGCAAATAAGTGCCTCAACCATGTTTGGAGACAATGAACTACGGAAGGGATCAAGTACGCGGCCTCCCGTGCTAAATGCCGACTCTGAGGCAACAGTAGACACATGAATCGCTAGGACATCTCGAGCTATTTCACTAACAATGGTGCATTTGTCGGAATTGGTCTTCCACCAACTCAATATATCAAAATTAGGAGAATCGACTCCATATTCTTCGTTCAAGTACCTTTCCAATTCATTCTTGGATCCCATATCACTTTTACTTTCCAAGTGCCTCTGAAAGTCTAAATCAAAAGACGCCCTAGATTCTTCATCAACATCCATAACCCCCGATAATTCATTTACATTTACCTTCACACTTGCATTAGGATCATTCTTAGCATAACACTCGTATAGAACAGTCAACTTAGCTTTCACTTTATCCATAAGTGCATTCAACATACTTGATTCATACACATTCTTAAAACAATATTCAACACACTGCAATTTACGACATGGAGCAAGCACAACGGCAACAAACAACAAAAAATTGATGTTTTCAAAACTACCCCAATACTTCTCAAATTTGAGTCTCATGCCCTCCGCCATCAATTTCAAATTTAAATCATCATTTGTACACAACTTGTTTATCGCATTTTGAATTAAAACAATTTCCACATAGAAGGCATTGAAAGTGACAAATAAAGTGCCTGAAAAACGCAAGGTTGCCTTGTGAAAAAGTTTAAGGAACTTCAAAAACAACCTAGCTCTCATCCAATCAACACTATCTGGAGCTTCTAACATCTTCCTTCCACTATCTCTCCCATAATCATCCATTTCCACACCATCATTTCGATTTCCATCGCTTTTAAAGTGGGCATAAAATGATAAATCCTCATCCGCTAAACGTTCAAACGCCTTTCAAATACCACGGCCCTTTCCAACATTAAGTAAGTCGAATTCCATCTAGTTGGCACATCTAGACAGACATAATTTTTGGTTTCAATGGATTCTTTTTTGGCGCATATTTTGAATTCAGCCAACCTAGATGGTGATGACCTCACATACCTTACAACATTACGCACCCAAACAATTGATTCATCTATTTCCTTTAACCCCTCAGAAACTATCAAATTTAAAATGTGTGCGCAACATCTCATGTGCAAATAATCATGCTCTAATATAATCCCCTTCCTATATTTCATTTTTTCTCTTCAAGTAATTAATGACACTATTATTAGAGCTTGCATTATCAACCGTCATAGTTAAAAACTTATCAATTCCCCAATCCAATAAGCACATCTCAATTACCTTTCCAAGTGTATCACCTTTGTGATCAGAAACTAAATTAAAACTAATTAAGGATTTTCTTGTGAAGTTTCCAATCAGCATCAATAAAATGTCCAGTAAGACACATGTAGTTTAAATTTTGAACCGAGGTCCACGTATCAGTGGTAAGACAAATACGTTGACCTCTAACAATACACTTCAACAATTTTTTCTCATTTGCGTGAAGAGTCATAACATTCTTTGCAAACGTAATACAGGATGGTATCTTAACCCACTTTGGTTGAACCACTAGCATAAATTCTTTGAATCCCTCGCTCTCTATAAATCTAAAAGGTAACTCATTTTTTACAATCAATTTTGCAAGTGCTTTTCTACAAGTTTTAGCCCTAAAAATCATCGCTACAAGTTGGCTAACACTCCCACCAGGTTCATCTTTCGATTTGAAACCTAAGATAGTTTGGGACTTATCTTGTTTCCTAAACGGATATATTTTGCATTGAAAATTAAGGTGAGTTAACATGGACTTAGTCCCATTAAGCTTTGTATCACAAGCATAATCAATCCCACAATAGTTACAAAAAGCCCTTGGTTTTTCTTCGGCATTACATTTGAGTTTAGTAAAATGATCCCAAACGAATGACCTTTTCTTACCCCGACCCTCCGGATTTAAAGAAGGTTTTGTAGTTTTACTCACCTCCACCGTAGGTTGCGAAGCTTTATTCACCTCGGCTATAGGTGGTGAGGGTGTAGGTCTTGAATTGACCTCCGTTGTAGTTGGATTGACATCAGTCGCATCACCCATTATGGGGACTTGTCAACTTGAGATGCAACAGATCTGAGTACACAAGAGAAAAGTTAAAAAAAAAAAAAAAAAAAACAGGAGATCTGAGTAGTGAGTACATAAATAAACAAATACACGAGAGAAAATAAATTAAAAAAAATAACAAAACAAAAAAAGAAAATACTCATTATATAGGATTCATCATTCTGTTTTGGGTTTTGGGTAAACATTAAACAATGACATTTTGGTTTCAACTTACAAAATCTAAAAGAACCTCAAGTAGTTCAAGTTAATGGCAATCAACTCCAAAGTATCAATCTGTTCAAACTTCAAAGGTATGAGTAGAATATGAAAATAAAAATTAAAAAAAAGGTATGAGTACATATATATATATATTTTGAGGGTATCAATTTATCAAAGTTACAAACTTTAGATTCAAAGGTATGAGTAGAATATGAAAATAAAAATTAAAAAAATAAAAACGTAAAAAGAAAGAGGTAAGAACTAAGAACATAGTACATATATATAACTTATAAGATTCATCATCCTATAAAAACAGAGTACATATATATAGAGAGAGAGGTCGAGCATATAGAGTACATATATATATAGAGAGAGATAGAGAGAAAGAGAAAGAGAGAGATGACCGTGATCAGTGGTGAGCGGCGATGAATGGTGGTAACTGGTGAGCGGCGCTTCTGTCTCGTCTGACTCTCCAGATCTAAAATGAGTTTGAGACTTTGAGTGTTTGAGGCTGCAAAAACAAAAAAGTGATATTTATATCTAGGGTTTAGTATTATATTAAGGATACATTCGGTCGGTTCGGTTTGTTCGGTTTTCCGAAAATATATACTGACCACCGAACCGATACTTCGATTTTTGAGTTTTTAACCCCGACCACCGACCGGTTCAGTGTTAAACCGAGCAAAACCTTCGATTTCGGTCGGTTTCGGTTGATCGGTTCGTTTTTTTAGCAAAAACTTTCACCCTTATTTTGAACCATAGAGATGTAAGTGAAAATGACCTAACCACAAAGGTAAAGAACGCTTTCTTTTAATATATATATATATAAATCGAAAAAACTGATCAAACCGTTAACTGTACACTTTAATGATTGTGCTTTAAATATAGTGTCTCTTCTTTTAAAAATTGTGCATTGTAAAAATGATTGTACAATTAATTATGACTCTAACATTATTGTTATTATTATTAAAAACTTGCACGTTTTAACTTCAATGACGTGATCCGTCCGTCCATATATGATAAGAGTGAGAGTGTGAGACTCACAGTCACATAACACCCTTTTCTCTGTCTAAAAAATTAAAAATAAAATAGTACAGTATGAGATGAATATTTGTGGCTATTATTAATATTGAGAGAGATCTCTGGAAGATAAGCAAAATGGATATTCGACTACGAATCGGAAGCATCATCAAATCGCATACTTACTTGTGGTGTTTCAGAAATCAAAAGCCATTTAAACCTTTCTGTTCAAGAGAGCCACCCCCCCAACAAAATGGTGATAATACCAACAGATCAGGTAACATCACTCTGCCTCCTTTGCTATTTTTTTTTTTTTTTTTTTTTTTTGAGCTTTCTTTTCTTTCTAGAATTCACACACTTGTAAATCTATCTATATAGCACTGTATATGCACATGTATATAGAATTCAAAAATCTTTAGCTGTTTAATTTGTTTGGATCAACCGCTTTATTTATATATATATACAAAAATTTTATGGAGAGTGCGTCCTCTCTTTATTAAATAGATGACCTTTATTTTGACCGATGTTTAAAAACTATGAAATAACAAAATTGCTCTTAATGAAAACACAATCTGACAGTCAAAATAGAGCCCTCTCTTTACAGGGAGGGCGCCCTCCCCGTAGCCGGACTGATATATATATACATAGAGAGAGCCTGACTAAAAAATATATATATATATATATATATAATTTTTTAAGTTTTTGAGTACTTTTTCAATTAGGTGGTAAGCTCTTGTACAATATCAAATACACTTAAAAAAAAAAAAAGTTTTATTACTTCAATTGAGTTATCAAACACAGCAGTTATCAAACACACCCTAAACTTTGAGAGGTTCAATTTTCTAGAAACAAAGGGGAATATTGCTGGGCCTTTGGCAATTGACACTCTCTCAAGGGCCAAACTTTAAGGTGATGTTCTGGAAAAGACATTTAGGATTTGATTCATTACTAATTTATGTTATTGCCTTATGAGCCTATTTGTCTGTGCTTATGTTTCTGCAATTTTGATCGTGATTGATCGAACTCTTTAAAAGTATATCTGCTTATTATGGTTTAGGTGTTTAGTTGATATATTGTAGAATTGATTAAACACAGAGATAATCTTGAAAAACACTCCCTCACCTGCTTATGGCCCAACTGCTAATTGAACCAGATCTGCTTATGTTTTTTGCTTAAACAAACAAATCAAAAAGCAGTTTGGGCCACCAAAACTGCTTCAAATGGACAAATAAACAATAACAAGCGGATAAATTGATTATTTGGAACATAAGTGATTTATATTCTGTTATACATGCATCAATATTTATGCTTAAGGATATATAATGAGAGGAAAAATTGAAATATGGTTACAGATAGAAAGAGAAATATGATAGAGCAAGAACTATTTACTTACAAGTTTAAGAAGCATAGTGTTCCGTGTATGTACCCTTTTGCAGAACTCCATCCCTAACTTAAAAACAAAAGCTAGTAAGACTTGCTTTGTTAAAAAAATTAAAAGTTTGTATTAGAATACATCTTCAAAATAAGTTAACTTGAAGTATATAATGTCATTACTATTGGCAGGAACATGTTTTGAAAATACCATTCCAAACACACACTTAGCTCTTAAAACTCACTCAAATGTTTAAGTTAGTGTGAAAAGATTATCACACAAATGCTAGGCCTTTGGAAATCTAACCTTCCTTTTTATGATTTGAACTTTAGAAAGATTGAACTTTATGATTGGATGTATTAGAGCATCTCCAACGGCAACGGTGTAACTACATGAGTGACCAAAATGTCAATAGGACACTTGAACAGTTTTTTATCTACTAAATGTATCCCATGCAATCCATTTCCAACAATAATAGCCAAAGATAGGAGCCATTTTAATATTTAGTTTGTTTTAATGCATCTCACCACATATAATATACTAAAAAGACTATTTAATGACAATCCACTGGTTAGGATCATCCCAACAGATTTTGGATACCCTCTCTTTCTGTATCCGCGAACTATAAATATGGGTCCCCAAAACTTGCTGAATCCATTTTGGATACTGTTTTGGATCCCACATTGGAGCATAAACTTTGGGCGAAGACAGAAGTATAGATTTTTAAATAGCTACCCTTTTACATACCCGGTTGGAGGTGCTCTTAAGTTATTAGCTTATTTTATTGTCTTGTAAGCAAGTCGACTGCGATCTTGATTTTTTTCGTGGCAAGTGTCAATAATTCTCTGTGGGGGAAAAAAGAAGGAGAAAATGATTTAGTAACTACATTTACTCTCTTCATGAATATAGCATCTCACACTTCTCACTTAAAAAAACATTCTTGTTGCTCTTAAACACTGTCCAAACAAACACTAACTCTCACCGGCATTGTTTGTGTACATTCTCAGATGATAAATCTTCAACAGACTGGGATAAAGCCTGGAAGAGCTTCAAGAAGCAAGGGAAAAAGACCCTCTTCTCACAGTTCTCTCCGAACAAGTACGTGAGCTGGAACCCTAAACGCTCCGACTATCCGTTATCTGAGGAGGTTGATCCCATCAAGAGAACAGAGAGGTCAAACCTTATGTTATGGACAAGTCCAAGGTTCACTCTTGGAATGGCCATTGTGATAGTCACATTTCTGTTGGTTTATACCATTCTTGCTCCTATTAAATGAATTTTTTCCCAAGTCCATTTTCGGAAGCATGCCCTTTGTTGTGAAGATTGAATATGTCTTTGATGAAATGGGCATAGAAGTGGGATTTGTAAAAAAAAATATGTATATGAATGTAGATACAATCTACATCTTTTTAAGTAAAATGCAGCTAATCCATTGTTGTTGATATCGATTTTGTCATTCGTTTCCCCCATCTTTATGGAATAAAATTTCATTTTGTACTGTTCATTGGAATTTTTGCAGTAAAATATGTTAGGTTGGTTGTTTAAAGTTTGGTTGGTATACTAGAAGTGGCAAATCTGAGATAACTAATGTGTACTTTTATTACACCAGTGTCGAATTTACTACCTCGGAGCATCTCTAAGGGCAATAGGCATTTTGGCCAGGCAAATCAGTTGACAGTGAAATGCCTTGTTAAAATGGTTAGCGAACTCCGACCATACTAGCCAGAATGATTATTCATTCTTTATTTTATTATAGGTAAATAAGTTTTATTCATTCCAACCATGTCAATCTTCAAGAAATATTTTTGGCATCCAAATAGTACTAGGCATTTTGCCTAGTCAAATGGAAAGTCCCTTGGAGGTGAATTTTGGATCTTTCATTAGGCATTTGGTGATGCCTGGTGTAATGGCTAGCTCGTTGGAGTTGCTCTCAAAGATTTGACACTCCAATCCAAGTAGTAAATTTGTATACCCCTCCGTCACATATTAAGAGTCTCTTTTAGGAATTCCAACTTATTAAAGGGTCATCTTTGATTTTGGTGAGATTCTCTAACTTTACATTATTACCCTTTTTGAAATTAAAAATTCTAGTCACTTCAAAGAAAGAGGGAAGAATTGTATGTATAAAGGCCAAACTTGAAAAGTGTGTATTAAAACACTGTGACTTTTCAATGAGAACTCTTAAAATGGGTACGTCAAAAGATGATATCAAAGACTCTTAATATGAGACAGATGAAGTATTTTTTATCATACCTAATTTGACTTTTTATGCCTCTGTTACCTTCTACTTATTTATTTTTTTATATATATTTGTTTGGCCTTTTACCTAGTTTCGAATTCTTAACCCATCACCATGATTTGCTATCTTGAACAAGAAACAGTAAATTTGTTATCTTGGGAGGGTATGTCCAATTTGAAGAGTGGATTTGCTAATTGGTTAGGAGACTCAGTAAGAAACTACATTGCCAAACAAATAGCTAACTTCTATGTTCGTTAGGAACAAGCTGGATTTACAGCTTGGGTGAAGCTGAATCATAATTTCTCTGCCACAAATTAGAGGATGATCAAAAGGATTAAACTTCAAATTTAAATGTGGTTCTAGTTTTGATGTGCAAACAAATACCATCATTTTTAGGCCTTGTTTATTTCGCCGGATAAGAGATTAGGAGAGGATAAAAGTTATCCTATCCTGTGTTTGGCACGCGCAATCCGGAGGATAAAAAAAGTCCATAGGATAACTCTATAGTTATGGTGAAATTCAGAGTGAACCCAAAAAAAAATTGCTCTTGATTCAGTTTTTGTCTTTCCATTCTATGATTGCAATTGTTAGTATTGCTTGGCCTTGAAACATTGAAATCTGGGACAAAATAGAACGGAGTATCAGTTGCTGTAGTGCTTTAGAGCTTTTGAGGTGTAACACCCACTATTTTAAAAACACAATTATATTTATTTTAAAAAAGGGTTAATTTCAAAAACACCCCCTCAACTATGACCCGTTTTCAACTCGCTCCCCTGAACTTTTTTTTCCGACAAATTGACCCCCTCCGTTTGTTTTATTCGACAAGTTGACCCCCTCCGTTTGTTTGCAAATGAAAATGGGCATGTGACCATCACGTGAGAGCAAAAATGGACACTTTTATCCTTTGTGTCCAAAATGAGTTTGATCTCTCTTTACAGTCTACCCTGATTTCTCACTCTCCCCTCTCCCTCTCCCTCTCATTCCCTTGCCCTACACCACCACGACTAGTGGCGGATGTAGGGGGGGGGGGGGGGGGGTGGGGGGGACCCTTGGCTTTTGAAAAATTACACTTTTACATGTGTATTTTAGGAAATTTTTAAATTTTATTAAGCTTTGCCCCCCCAAAATAAGTAAACTTGTTATATAGCCCTCCAAAAAATATCAGTTAGGCTAAAAGAAAATGATTTTATATGTAAGATGTTGGTCCAATTATACTTCATTCTCCCAAAATTTGGAAAAAAATAAAAAAACTTATTATATGTAATACATTGGCTTAATTACAAGGAAAGAGTAATGCTATGCGTCCCAAATTTTGTATCTCAAATGGTTTCCAAATACATATGACGGCGAGAACTTCAATAATGGTGGAACGACTTCAGCATCCTCCAATCAAAATCAGGTGGGCCTACTACCACGTGTTTGAGAACCACCTAGGATACAAAATTTGATAAGCACAGCATTACTCATATTTTAAATATTATTAGTTTTCAATATTATTAATCATGAATGAAATAAAAGGGAAAATACCTGAGAACTAATTTTCTTTTTCGATTTAATTTCTTCTTTTCTCTCCCTCACTAAATCCATGAACCAAATAAAACCTAACAGTAATAAGGGTTGATAGTTGATTGAAATTTGTAAAGTTTGGCATGATGGTAAAACAATTTGTGTAGACTAAACTAAGAGATGAGATGTAAATGAGTTGGGACAAATGTTTAGGGTGTGTTGGATTACAGTTGGACCAATGTTTTATATGTAGTTATTTTTTCTAAATTGTGGGGTTGATTTTTTGGACCAACATATTACACATAGTTTTTTTTTTTTTTAAATTGGGACCTTATAATTTAGAGAGAGAAGTTGCAGAGAGAGAGAGAGAGAGAGAGAGAGAGAGAGAGAGTGAGGGGAATGGGGTGAAGTTATTCACTTTTTTTAGATCATGGGGTGTACTCAAAAATGGGCCATAGTTGAGTTGGTGTTTTTGCAATTCAGACCAAGGGTATATGCGTCATTTCATTACTTCCGTTAACGGCGTTTGAGACTAAAAAAAATTTGATAGTTGAGGGGGTGAAGTTGTTCACTTTTTTAAATCAGGGGGTGTACTCAAAAACGGGTCATAGTTGAGGGGGTGTTTTTGCAATTAACCCTTTAAAAAATGATTCTTGGGTGAGCGAAAATGCTCTCCTAAATGAAGGAGTTTCAATTTCTTCTTCTTGTTGTTTATATGATTTGTGATGATGTTTGTATTATGTTTGGGAGGAGGCCTTTTTGGCTTTTGCCTTGGGATCAAATGTTTCGCTGTAGGGTGTTATTTTGAGCAGGGGTCTCCTTGCCCACCAAATGTTTGATAATTTGCTCAAGAAATGTAGTTTTGGGGGTGCTTTGAACTCAGAATTTTTTTTTTACCAAAACAAAAAAAATAATGGATTTTATTTGTGTAAAAAATCAAAATCTGGCGATATATCCGAGCACTTCCAAACACATGATTAGTATATAACAGCTTATTCGAAAGTGTAGTCCCAATATGTTGCAAACACAAGACAACATAATAGCTTATCCGATAGAATAACTATTCTATAAGTATCTGATCCTGCCTTATCTTATCTTATCCGACAGTTTTATCAGGCCTGCAACGAGCCCTTAAGCTTTAAATTAGCAATGAAAAAGGAAAGAGAAGAAGACAAAGCAATGGCCCCTTTTATCATCAAGACTTGCAAGTTAAAAGATAGTCTATGAAATTAACTAAATTTGAACTGTCATTGCAACAATGAACTTCAATCATACTATTATACTATTCTAACATAAGTGATGGTATTTTAACCGTCTTTTGCAACAATGAAAGAGAAGAAGGTAAAGCAATGGTTCTTTTTAAAGATGTTCTATACAATTAACTAAAAAAATTGAACTATCGGCTTTGTTTGGTTCATGGATTTCATGAGAGAAAACATATGTTTTCCTTTCCCCTCTCTTTTCCCTCACGACATCCATGAGCCAAACAAAGTCGTAGTGTCATAGAAGTGAAAAAAAAAAACGTTCAGGCTTTACTAAACAAATTCCCACTCCTGATACCCAACAGGGATTACAAGATTTTCCACTACAATGTCCTCAAACTTCAAATTCACATTCTAAGGTGGATTCTAGTTTTGAAATGCAAACAAATTGCTGTAAACCATCAACATTACGCTTTCAATTGAAAAAAGAATAAGGAGAATACGACAAAGCAATGATCCATTCCAACATCAAGCCTTGAAGGTTAAAGATGCAATATGAAATTCTCTAAATTTGAATTTGTCAGTGCAACAATGAACTTCAAAAATACTAATCTCAAATAATTGAAACCTATGATGAAATTTGATTCTATTTTATTTCAAATAATACCAAACAACTTCCCAATCCTAAAACCAAATAGGAAATAATGGAATATAAGAGTTACCATTACAATATCCTCTCAACTTTGAGCCCGAAACAATCATAGGCTTATGGAAGTAAAGTTCATTACTTCCCATCATCAAGCCTTCATGATACAGATCCTCTATGAAATTAGCTAAATTTGAACTGTGGTTGCAACAGTGAACTTCAAAAATATTATTCTCATACAATTGAAACCTACAGATAATATTTTCCCCCCAACATCACCAAACAACTTCCTATACCTAATACCAAACAGGGAAATTAGAGAATACAAGAGTTACCGTTACAATTTCCTCTCAACTTCAAACCCCAAATAGTCTTAGGCTTCATAGCCAAGAAGAAGCAAAGTTACTTTCATCATCAATCCTTCAAGATAAAGATCCTCCATGAAATTAACTAAATTTGAACTGTGGTTGCAACAATGAATTTCAATAATATTATTTTCATATGGGTAATGCTATGTGCACATAAAGTGTGAACATAATGATTTGGACCATTCATTTCAGTGGAGCCCGTGCCTGCATATATGGGACCCACCGAAATGAATGGCTCAAATCTTTATGTGCACCAATCATTACTCCTTTCATATAATTGAAACCTAAAGATTGAATTTTTTTTCCCACTAACACCAAACAACTTTCCAATCCCATAACCAAACAGGGAACACAAGAGTAACCATTCCAATATCAAGCCCCAAATAATCGTAGGCTTCATAGCCAAGAAGAAGCAAAGTTACTTTCCATCATCAAGCTTCAACATAAAGATAGTCCATGAAATTATCTAAATTTGAACTTGTCATTGCAACAATTAACTTCAATCATGTCTCATATAATTGAATCCTACAATTGCAAAAAAAAAAAAAAAAAAATCCAATACAGGGAATACAAGAGTTACCATTACAATATATCCTCAACTTCAAGCCCCAAATAGTCATAGGCTTCATAGCCAATCCTTTTGCTGCAACTTCAAAGGCAAGTAAACCTCAGACAAATACTGAAACCCGAATGAGCTCAACGCCTGAATCTCCGCCTTCTGCTTCGTCTTCACCATCAAACTCAACTCCTCGACCCAACCCGGATTCTTCTTCACAAAATCCTCCTCCAACATGTCTTTCCCAGTCTTAATATCCTGTTCAGTCATAGGTAACCTACATTGCTCTGGTATCTTATACTTATCCAAATCACTCGGCCTAATCCCCAACCATTTTATATCCGGTGTAGTCAAATTAGCACTATCATACGACATGTTCTTCGATCCACACCCATAAACCGATAATATCTTCAACCCATAAGGATCACTATCAACCAAAGCCAAAACAGGCAATTTCAATTCCATCTTCATTTTCCTCAAGAACAACCTCGTAGCCACATCGGGTTGACCTTTGGCAGTCACAATTATACACGGAAATCGATTATAGAACCGATCTTCGGCCAATCTCATATAAGCAGCATCCTTTTCAACAAGCAATATGAACAAAGCATCACTCTGCATATCACCAACTCGATCAATATTAGGCGGAATCGCTTTTCCGCCCATACCCATTTTCGTACAATCAATTATATCGCCATTATCGCTAAAAACAAGCCGACCCACAACAACCCCTTTTTCAGCAGCAACCACGTTTAAGCTAGATCGAGTACAACCCAGAATGCACGAAACATCATCCAAAACGGCATCAGATTGAGCTTGATCCTGAAAGAGCTTGACGTCTGTGTAGAAAAGGTCTCGTTTGGTTACGTGAATGTTCTTGAGACAGAGCTGGTGGATGAGCTGGAGGATTCGGGTGGTTATGGTAGTTTTACGGACTGTGGAGACATTGGAGTAATGTCGGAGGGCAGTTTTGTCTTTTAACACGATGCGATCGAGCTCGGGGACGTAGAGCTGGTTGGCGGAGGAGCGAGAAGGGACGGAGAAGGAGAAGCCGTTGCCGGATAGGATTGATTTGGCGATGGAGATGGCGAGGGACTCGATCTCGGACTGGACGGAGGAGAGAGAGAGGTCGGTGACCTCGCGACAAGAGGAGGAGAGTGAGAGGTCGGCTAGGGTTAGGGTTTTGGAAGTGGATGTGGATGGGGCTTGGGCTTCGTCGGAGAGGGCTTTGAGAGAGGAGAGGATCGAAGAGTCGGATTTGAGGTTTTTCTTGAAGGGGAGGGTTTTGGATCCGCCGGTGTCGGTGTCGGATTCGGAGGTGTCGGATGGTCGGCGGCGGCGCTTCTTCTTGTCCACCATTGTAGCGAGAGAGGGAGAGGGAGGCGGGAAATGAAGCAAAAGCAGCTGTATTTTAGGGCTTTTAGAGCAACTAGTCATCAAATTTGGGTATTTAAAAAGTTATTTGGTTACTTGAATAGTGTTTTACATACTAAATAAATTTCATGTACTCTAATCATAGTACCCAAAATTAGTCTTCATTTTATTATTTAATATATTTTGATGTATCTCAACATGAATACACTAAAAATATTATTTTATTCACAAATCAATGACTAGAATCATCCCACCAAATATGCAACCTCTCATTTTCTCTCTCCAAAGACTATAAGTTGGAGCCAAACCATGAGTGTGCAGAATGAATCCCCTTTTGGATCCTCCATTGGAATGCATTTTTTGGGATGAAGGGATCCATTTTAGCATCTTTTGGATTTGGATATCCATTTAGATCCCCCATTGGAGTTGCTCTTACAATGTTTTTGGAGAGTTAGGAATCGATGTGTTTGATAACCGCGTTTGATAATCCAATTAAGTGGTGAAAATAAAAATTTTTAGCACTAATTTTATTTAATTTTATTTAAGTGTGTTTGACAACAAACCACTTAATTAAAAAAGCAGCCCAAAAACCATTGAAAATTTAAGTGAAAATTTTATACTGAAAATAATCACTGAATATAATCTATTTCAGTACTTGAAAAACTGTTTTTAGTACTGTAAATCCAATCACTTGAAATTTTCTGTTTTATCAAACGCACAATAAAAATGAAAATTTTTAGTACTTAATTTATTTCAATGCGTTTGATAATGTATCACGTAATTGAAAAAATTGTCAAATCAACACTATTTTGAGCATTGTAAAACTAATCGCTTAAAATTTTCAGTACTTAAAATTCAACACTTAGGGTCCATTTGATAAAACTGAAAATTAAGTACTGAAAATTTTAATCGATTGAATTTGTAATACTAAAAACATTTTTTCAAGTACTAAAATAGACTGCATTCAGTGATTATTTTCAGTAGAAAGTTTTTACTTAAAGTTTTTAATAGTTTTTTGGCAGCTTTTTCAATTAATTGGTACGTTATCAAATGTACAAAAAAAAAGGTGCTAAAAGTTTTTATTTTACCACTTAATTTGGGTTATCAAACACACCTTTCATTTTCAACACTTAATTTTAATTTTATCAAACGGAAAAACGTCGTATAAAGTGGACATAGCCACCCGAGAAGTGGGAACTCGAACTCTTTTTGGAAACGACAATGCTAGAGTGACAAATACTTTTTACAAACACTTACAAACACACTCTATCTCTCTCTTGGGTGGCACTATGGGGTCCACTAATATTATTCGGACCACAGAGTACCACCTAAGAGAGAGATATAGTGTATTTGTAAATGTTTGTAAAAAGTGTTTGTCACCCAAATATTACTCTTTTGGAAATTATGAGGGCTAAAACACATTTTAATGCCCTTAATTACAAATCTAGTTTTTTTTTTTGTTGAAGGAATGAGCTATTTATTAAGTGCAATTAGAGGAAAAAATATTTAATGCAACTGTTACATAATCTTATATGGCAGCATAAACTAATAAGGAGTATGCATTAATCCATATGGCCCCCTATTTCTATAGGCCAACTCAGCAAAAAACTAATCCAACGCAACAAATCTTAAATCTTGTAAGAGGGGATAAAATCTAACATGGTATCCCTGTGACCCAATATTTACTCCAATTAGAGGTGTCAATCAATCGGTTCAGTATGCTTTTCTTGATTTTTCAAAATTTCAAAATCGATGAAATGTCCTTCATTTTGTCGATTTTTCTTGATTCGGTCGATTTTTAAACTTAGTACAATTTTTTGAAAACCAACCTAACCGATCAGCTTGGTCGGTTGGTTCGGTCCAATCAAATTTTGTAACCCTAAGTGCAATACTTAAGGCTCTTAATTATAAATGTGTGGTATTTAAAGATTATTAAAAGAGAATTTTCACTCACCCTGGGTGATGTGTTCTATTCATTTCCCATTTTTGCCCTTATATTATTTATATAATTACTGGAATGTGACAATTGTCACACCAAGGAAAGTAAAAATGAGTGAACAAAAATGCTCTCAATTATTAATGACATTAAAAAAAATGATCGTCGAGTGGACCACATAGAGGGTCTATGCCGAAAAAATAAAAATAAAATTAGATAGTTTGTCCGATCAACAACACATTTCAATACTTTTTTTATTTACTAGTTTGAAGTATAACCGATAAAGCATAGGTTGGTATAGCTCAAGTGGCAAATAGCTTGGCATATATAAGTCTCCTCCAATGCATAGGTTCAAAGTTTGAACCTCATTCCCCTCCCCCATATATATATATATATATATATATAAAAGTATAATCGATAAAGTAGTGGTGTCAAACAGGCTGGGCTGGGCTAGGTCAAAGCAGGCCCAATCGGGCCTCACCTAACACCAGGTCGGGTCGGCTTGGGAAGGAAGGGGGGGTGTCCGCCCTAGACCGGTGGTCCGGGTTCACTAGGGTCGAACTTAGGGCTGAGCCGGGCCAGGCTCGTGGACTGGCTCATGGACAGGTTCGTGGACGGTCCGGAGTTTTGGGGGAAAGTTTTATCTTTTAACTTTTAAAATTTAATGTTGGGAATTAGGAGGAGTTTTAACTTTTACTATTTTTTATATGTTTAGTTTGTTTATTAATGATTAGTGATTACTAAAAAAAAGTTTATTTAACAAAAAAAATAAAGATTATTTATTATTCAAACTAAAGCTTAAAATCACCAACTTGTAGAGTAAAAATGCTTGTAGATTTATAGTTTATGGAGTAGTATAGAGAAAATAGAAACTAGAGAGAGATAATTGATTTTTGTGCGAGAAAATATATTGTGGGAAGTTTGGTGTTTATAGAAAATGGGGTAAGGGGCATTTTGGGAAGTCAAAAATCACTTTTACATTTTTACCCCCCAAACTAGTTTCTTTATAGCCGTTAGAGGGGTAAAAAGTGAAAAAAAATTTGAAAAAAGGCCAACTCGGCTCACTCGATTGACACCTCTAGATAAAAGGATAATTAAGTAATACATGAGTGGACCAATGTCATCCTAGAAAAACACGATGGAATCACCTCAAAAAAATGCATTTATTTGTGTCCCTCCTTAAAAAAAATGCATTGAAATGTGTCCCTCATTAACGAGTAATGTCACGTTTCTCAAATTTCAACCTCAAATATTTTAATTACGAGAGCACTTTTGTTCACTTAATTTGGTTCACCATTGCTCACTCATGTTTTTACTGCCTGATATGTGCCTCATACAAGAGCAAAATAGAATGGAAGGGGACACATGTCAGACAGTGAAGGCATAGGTGAGGAATAATGAATCAAATTTGGGTGAGCAAAAGTGCTCTCTTTAATTATTGTGTCATACACAATGACATGTGGTACAAATACAATAGAGCAATAGTATGTGGTACCAAATGATATGTCCAGAAAAATCCAATCGAAGGTCAAACTGCTACGTCATCAGGGAAGATCCCATGAAATCCGGAGGAGACACGTACGGCCCACTAGTCTCGAGTTCGCTGGCTATTACCGCCCGGGATGGGCCCCACTGCCCGGGCGTAAGGTGCGACTATTCTCCTAGAGGTTCAGCGTGACCACCAAGCTACTCCACGGTTTCCTAATCCGATCAGAAGACTATTGGGAAGAATGAGCAGTTTCCTAAACCACTTAAGAAACTCTCCTAAATTTATGTAAATCAGTTGCAATTAGATTATGCTTCCTAATCTGATTACTTACTATGTACAGGAGGACTCTTACATCTATAAAAGAGCTCGCCTACCCTCTTTACAGAGGAGGGCATTCTTAGCCTAGAGAATAGCAGTTTATACTCACTCATACGCTGTGGATATCGCAGGTTGTTTTCAAATTTTACCCACTTTTAAAACAAATATTTTCAATTTTCAAAGAGTCGCCATTTAATTTTTAAAAGGAAAAATTAAGAAACCATTTTAAAAGCAAACTGATCTTTTGCGAAACCAAAGATAAACTGGGTCCGGGGATTATGGAATGAAAGGGGAAGGAGCCCGGCGGACTAAAACACCCCCTTTCATCCTATCTCACGATAGGCCTCTACTCAACATCCTTTTTAATCAAGTTATTAATCTAAACATGCCCTCAATTAATACATATATAGGTATACATAACACAAGCATGTTGAAAGGGTGCAAAATTGCTAACGGTAAAATATCATTCATAAGTCACATAATTCAACTAGCAAACATCATGATATGCAATAGAGAACTAGAAAACATACCCGGGATCCGGCCGCGAATATCAAACGTGCAATGCATGCAAAAATAAACCTAAGAAAGGTCTCTAACACACATATACACATAAGGCAAAACCTAAGCTAAGGTGTCGCACATGGGGTCGAAAAATCAATTAAAATCAATAAAATAGATTAAACTAGAGAAGGGTTGAGAAATTGTACCTCAAAGCGCTACAAAACAAAGGTTAGTACACATGCCTTAGACAAGATATAATATCAAAGAGTAATTAATCATAGGTCATGTTCAATTAAATTCAACTAAGTCCAACTTCATCCAAGAACTAGTTCTAACTATAAGCATCAATGTACATGAATGATTATGAACAAGGATGAGACATGAATTTATTCACTAATTTGGATCCCTAAGCCTCTGGGTTTAATCTAAATTATCATTATTCAAAACATGGTTTGAGTCCTAAGCCATTAAGAGACCATTTGAGTTGAAACAAATAAGATTAGACAAAAACAGTAGCAGTTTTTTGTGATTTACAGATAGCAGACCCGACGTTCAAAAATGGATATAAAATACTTTCAACGGTTGGATCTTACTGATTTTTGGATATGTTATGCCTCTGTGAGTCTAGTTTCTAACCCAACTTGAAAATCGAGGTTTCAACGGTTAGATCTCCAGGAATATGGAAAATACTAGACCTCACTCAGGATTCTGCAACTCTCTGTCCAGAGATCTTGTATGATTTTCTAAAAATAGTAAAAAAATGAGAAACACTTAGATCTTTTTAGGGTACCTTCCTAACACATTAAGGTACTTATAAAAAATTATTAAAGGTCATGAAAACTTGGTTAGGGTTCTGATTTATTAATTTCAAAACGGACTTATTATTCTGAAAGTATTCTAGAACTCCGGACAGATTATGATTAGCTCACAAAAACCATGATCAAACCCTTCTAATCACAAGATCTTGCTAAAACAAAAATCACAGTGGTAAAACAATGTGTTATGAACATTTTCCCGTTGGTTTCATTCGATTCCAACGGTCGGATTTCAAACTAAAAATCCTTGATCAAAAATAGTTTATGAACCCACTGTTTCATTTTGCTAGTTCAAGTTTATTGATTGGCCTCAACTATTAGAACATGAAGTTGGGGCTCAAACCAAACTACTTCTTCTACCATTTGATGGTCATTGAAGACTATGAGGCATATTACTCTTATGGATCTTGATGAAGTATTGAAATGAACTTCACAAAATCCTCAAATAAAGAACTCAAACCTATGGACCCAAGTTTGAATTCAACTTATCACTCCTACCATTTGATGGTCATTGGAGTTAGAGACATACATGCTCATAGGTTCTAGATGAAGTTTGAAAGACTTCTTAAAACCTAAGAGAAAGATTAGTTCAAGCCATGGGAGTAAACTTGAATTAACACATTTTCTCCTACCATTTGATGGTCATTGGAGACTATGAGGCATACTACACTTATGGATCTTGATGAAGTATTGAAATGAACTTCACAAAATCCTCAAATAAAGAACTCAAACCTATGGGTCCAAGTTTGAATTCAACTTATCACTCCTACCATTTGATGGTTATTGGAGTTAGAGACATACATGCTCATAGGTTCTAGATGAAGTATGAAAGACTTCTTAAAACCTAAGAGAAGGATTAATCCAAGCCATGGGAGTAAACTTGAATTAACATATTTTCTCCTACCATTTGATGGTCATTGGAGACTAAATGAAGTTAAAATCTACTCAAAACCTCATTGGAATATAGTAAGGATTCCATAAGATTTCTTAATGAAGAGGTTCAAGTCATGGATTAAGACTTGAATCTCAACAATTATGTGTAGATTATGACTATGATTCATTTTAATCTCCATATGGATCATAAGATCATAGGAAACTAAGGAATCAAAACTCAAAGAGGCTCACTAGGATATGTAAAATCTCATGAGCCTTACAAGAGATGGTAGAAATAAGAAATCAAAGTTTGTTTAGAGAAACTAAGAACACAAGCTCTTCAAAATTGAATTTATTTTAAACCCAAAGCATCAATTAGATCCAAATCAATGAAATATTATGAGATTCAATCACAAGTTCTAAGTGGTGTGTGATGAAATGAGGTAAGAAGAGAGGTTTTGAAAATGTGAAAAAGTTCCTAGAACTATGAACTTGTTATTGAATAATCCTAATTCTATCAAGGATTAAGAGGTTACCTCTAGGACCTCAAGTACTTCTTCAACTTCTTGTGAAGACCTTCCAATATTTCCCAAAATTCTTCAAATTCTTCAAGTTCTTCAAGAAATTCTTCTTCTCTCTCTCTCAAAATCTAAATGATTCTTGTATATATCTCTCTCTTGATTTTTAAGTTCAAGTCCCCCAAAATGGAAGAGAAGGTGTGTTTATATAGGCCATTATTCCAGGGATAGATGGGTAAATTCGGTGAAAACCCATGTGCAAGGTTTTCTTCTAGAACATGTGAGAAGATGCAGTCTGTTACAGCCAGCGGCACTCGCTGGGTGCCGGCGGCACTCACTGAGTGCCGGGCGGCAAACAGTGAGTGCCGGCGCGGCACTCAGTGAGTGCCGCCGCGTTTTCCGCGTGCCGGGGCTAACTGAATTTTGTCCCTCTTTTTGATTTTTCAAAAATATGTTGGTGTAAACAAAAATTTTTACTTTATGTATGTATATATTTGCATAAAGACCCCCCATGTGCATGGTATATTTTTGAATATACTATTTCTTTTTGTATTTTCTCTTTTTCAAAAATCCTTTTATTTATTTTGTTCTTCCTTTTTCAAGAAAAACTCCCTCTTTCTTTAAAATAAAATGGATTTCCAGACTGGGTTTCTCACACGTTCTTCATCGTTAGGGTTTCCCTCCCGAATGCCTGAATCCTCTCCCTTTATCATTTTTATTATTTTCTAATTTTTTTTCTTGAAGATTCTGAATTTCTTGGGAAAATCCTCGAATGTCACGGATATCATCATCATCGGTCTTTGAGAGGTAACCAATCCCTGGATTTGACGTTTGGTCAAAATTGGGGTGTCTACAGTTTGCCCCTCTTTGACAGAGCTCGTGAAGCAACGCATATCACAAGCGAATGTCAAAGCCTGTGTGAAAGACAAGCCTTTGACCAAATAGTCGAATCCAGGTAAAAACAAAAGTGCGTTGCAAAATCGGGTGTGCAGATAGCCAAAAGCTGGTCGTGCTCAAAGGTGAGCTGCCTACGTATCCCAATGGGAATCAGACCAGGACGTAGTTCGGGCAAAGGACAACAAAACACCAACGCAAGTAGTCACACAGATGAATGCACCTATCTCATCGTGATGCACATGCTCATGCAATCTTATACCTTGTGCTCCTAAATGTGATGATCCTGAATCACGTTACTCTTCCTATTATCAGAAATGCACCAAATACATCGAATCATCCTATTATAACACCGTCTTACTCTAGGAACATTATGACTGATGTATGTTCATTTCATATGCATATGAGAATCGTCTGATTGACTGAGATGCGCCCTGCGCCTTATACTCCATAGCCAAATCAGGTAGCACGCAGAGAGATTGAGTAGCTCTATGCTCAAAATCATCTGATCGACATAATGCCGAATCAGGTAGCACGCAGAGAGATTGAGCAGCTCTATGCTCAAAATCCCCAAAAATCATCTGATCGGCTAAGCCGAATCAGGTAGCACGCAGAGAGATTGAGCAGCTCTATGCTCAAAATCCCCCAAAATCATCTGATCGGCTAAGCCGAATCAGGTAGCACGCAGAGAGATTGAGCAGCTCTATGCTCAAATTCCCCAAAATCATCTGATCGGCTAAGCCGAATCATGTAGCACGCAGAGAGATTGAGCAGCTCTATGCTCAAAATCCCCCAAAATCATCTGATCGGCTAAGCCGAATCAGGTAGCACGCAGAGAGATTGAGCAGCTCTATGCTCAAAATCCCCAAAATCATCTGATCGGCTAAGCCGAATCAGGTAGCACGCAGAGAGATTGAGCAGCTCTATGCTCAAAATCCCCCAAAATCATCTGATCGGCTAAGCCGAATCAGGTAGCACGCAGAGAGATTGAGCAGCTCTATGCTCAAAATCCCCCAAAATCATCTGATCGGCTAAGCCGAATCAGGTAGCACGCAGAGAGATTGAGCAGCTCTATGCTCAAAATCCCCCAAAATCATCTGATCGGCTAAGCCGAATCAGGTAGCACGCAGAGAGATTGAGCAGCTCTATGCTCAAAATCCCCCAAAATCATCTGATCGGCTAAGCCGAATCAGGTAGCACGCAGAGAGATTGAGCAGCTCTATGCTCAAAATCCCCTAAAATCATCTGATCGGCTAAGCCGAATCAGGTAGCACGCTGAAAGATGAGATGCAAATTTACTGCCTCACCAAGTAAAATCAAAGTTGACTTGGTTCAATTCATAATTCCTAACTTTCAGGAGCTGATTAAATTTCAAATTAACTTTCCTAAACCTGGAAACACTTGGATTCATATTCGCTTTTAATTTCCGAAATCGAAGATCAATCACATTAAAGTCGGCTGAATTTTCTCCTAACCTGGAGTCGAACCAAATCAAATTTCAAAGTTCCAGAATCAAACAAGACTCTCATATCAAATCAAATTCCAAAGAGTTGAAACCAATTAGGCTCAATTCAAATCTCTTTTCAAAGAATCGGAGCCAATCAGGCTCAAGTCAAATCAATTTTTCAAAGAATCAGAGCCAATCAGGCTCAATTTGAATCAATTTTCAAAGAATTGGAGCCAAACCCTCTTATATCAAATCATTTTTCCAAAATTGGGAGTCAGTTAGACTCCAATCAAATTCAATTTTAAAGAAATCCGGAGTCTATCAGACTCGATTTTCCTATTTTCCAAAGTCAATTAAACCTCAATCAAATTCAATTTCAGAGAAATCCGGAGTTGACTAACCTATTTATTGCAAACGGGTGTTTCTTGACAAAATTTTCAACCAGCAGGGGCTACTTCCCATTTACAAGAGGGCTTTAAAACTCATTTTTCAAACCTCGGGGGTCTTTTTGAAACGAGGGAAAATTTATAAGGACATGGGAGCAACATTCGGGGGTCCTTTTGTAAATAATGAAAATCAGGGGAAAAAAGGCCACCTGTCACACGCGGCGGCATTCGGTGAGGGGAACCGGCACTCACTGAGTGTCGGCCGGCACTTCACCAAATGCCGGGCGGCATTCGCTGAGTGCCGGCGCCTTTTCTCCGAGTGCCGGTCTGAGCAGCAGATTGTTTAAAACTTGGTTTCTTCTTCTCTCTTTTCCACTCTCTCCTTCCTCCTCTCTCGGATTTCTTCTCCAAAAATCTCACCTTTCTTGATCCTTTCTTCAAGAACCACTCACAATCAAGGTATGTTTCTTAAAGATTACATCTTTGTTTTAATCATTGTTTGAAATCATGTTTCTTCATGTTATTTGATCTCTCTCCTTCAAGATTTCTCATATGAACATTGACTTCCCCCTTTGCTTGTAGATCTTTCCATGGCTAGTGGTTCAGGGTCTTATGGTCCCCCCAAGAAGAAGTACAAACCCAATCCGGTCCACAGTTCATCAGTTTTACTTGCCGATCCTGGGGCACATCTCTCGGCACGGGCCTTCAATCGAATGGTACATTCCCAAACTTTCCTCTTTATGCTTATGATGAGATAATGCAATGTAGTGCTATGAATGATGAGCAATGAATGCATGCATGAATGCCCTTTCTCCCTTTCTATGCCAATGTAGTATATGATAGTCAATGCATGTATGAATGCATATTTGAAAATTCAACCTATTTGCCAATCCCCTCTTTCATGATTAGGATTTGATGCTTGGTATTGTGCCCCTCTCTTTTCTTATTGCCCTTAGTTGGACGCATTGATTTCATTATTCCATTTATTCATTGCTAATGGGCGGTTGTGCTAATATGGATGAATTTTGCATATGCTTAATATTTTGAATGATCCTAAAATCCAATCATTGCTTACAACCCACAAACATTTTTGTGCTTAGACTTCAAAAGAGATCCCCTTTTTATTTTCAAATCAACGAGTCACTTAGACTCTCAAAGAAGAATTTTATTACTTTCAAATCAACGAGTCGCTTAGACTCTCAAAGAATTTTATTACTTTCAAATCAATGAGTCGCTTAGACTCTCAAGAAAAAAAAAATTATTCTTATTTTTCAAATCAACGAGTCGCTTAGACTCTCAAAGAATTTCATTATTTTTCAAATCAACGAGTTGCTTCGACTCCAAAGAATTTCATTATTTTTCAAATCAACGAGTCGCCTAGACTCGGGAATTACTTTCCTTATTCACTAAATTGCATTGCTTGAATCCCAAAAGAGAACATTTATTATTCCTTCCTTTTCTTATTTTCTTTTCTCTCTTCTCTTTTTTTTTTTTTTTGCAGACTCCAGAATTTGTCCTCAAGGGTCATGGGAGCATGGCCCATGGCCGAAGGTGGTATATGGAGCTCTCTGACGATGTGAGAACCTTGGTCAACAATGCTGGATTCGGGCTCTTTGCTTTGCTTCTGGAGAAAAGTACAAATGACCGGACCCATATTCAAGCCTTGGCGGAAAGGTGGTGGGACACAACGAACACCTTCCACATGCCTTTCGGGGAGATGACGATGACTCCCTTAGACTTCGCCATGATCACTGGCGTCCCATTTGGTGGCCTCCCTATTGCCCGCTATGACGATCTTCAGAACCGTCATGAAGAAATTATTGACTTGCTTGGGGCTCACCCCGGGGATTTCATAGTTCCCGCAAAATGGTTCCTGGATACCTTCAAGAATCAGGCCTTCACTGACGATCAAATGGCCAGGGCCTTCATCATGTATGTGTTGGGTTGCTCGCTGATGAGTACAAAGGGTGACACAATCAGTCTGGGGTATTTGGCTTCTCTCACAGACGTCGATCGCATCTCCCAATACAACTGGGGAGGGGCAGGTTTGGCCACTCTCTACAATCACATGAGTGAGGTTTCTAGGGGAAATTCCCCCTCCACGGGCGGGTACTGGAGAGCTTGGGAGGTAAAGCTTCAACTGTATTATTCATTCATTTATTTATTCATTTCATCTTTATTCCCTTTGTTATTATTTATTGCATTTCTTTCCTCCAATTTTGAAAACTGAATTTTGCCTCTTTATTTTGCCTTGCAGATATGGTCGCATGAATACCTCCGGATGAGAGCTCCCAGTACTCGGGACAACGAGGCGGCTATCATGCCTCAGGGCTTGAAGTGGAGGAAAGAGGCAACGGGCCGAAAAGTCGGGGCTCACGATTTTGTTGGTTACCGGAACCTTCTCATTAATTTGCGTGAGATTCATGTGATATGGAACCCCGTGGGCAGCGGCCCTCCCAGAGGCAGGTGAAGCAATTCAGGCGGCGGTGGCCTATTCTAGATTGAGGGTTCTGATGGTGGGTGAGGCGTGCCGGGAATGGTACCTTGGTGAGAGGGTGACTAGGCAGTCTCTTGCTGCCCCAAACTTTTATGTGCCGTGGGTTCCTCCAGCTACTATGAGGAGCACAGAGACCCTGGACCATGACGACCTGGTGACTGCTCTAGACGGAGAGAATATTGCAAATCTTCTGGACGGCCCTGATGGTTATGCAGCCTTTAGATTGAACTCTCTTATGCATAATTTTCCCCTCATGGATGTCGTCCGGGTAACAAATATTATTCACATTCACATATGTATACTCTTTTTATTTCTGCTTTCCATTCCTTTTCAATCTTTTTTTTTTTTTTTAGGCTGATGGAGCAAGGACCAACACCGATCTTCAGGCTAGGGCTATGGTATTACACTCCTTTTCTTCTTTTCCCTTCTCCTTTCTCTTTTCTTAATTGCATTACTTATTTTGCCTGTTCTTTCTTACAGGAAGCTGAGATGGCGGTTTTGAGGAGACAAATCCAGGAGTTCCAATTGAGCCAGGGCGGCGGCTATCAGGGAGGTGCTGGCGGTAGTGGCCAAGGCGGCGGCTACCAAGGAGGTGATGGAGATGGGGGCGATGGCGGAGATGGAGGTGATGGCGGAGATGGAGGCGATGGCGGAGTTGGGAGAGGTCAGGCAGCTCAGCAAACGCCCAGAAGGAATCCTCGTCGTAGACGAGGATAGCTTAACTCCTTTATGTTATGTTATATTCCTGCGAGGACAAAGAATATCGAATTCTCTTATTTAGGCGAATTTAGCAATACTCATGCATGGTGGCCTGCGTGCCCATTTTGAATTTGTTTATATTCATGCTTGACTGCTTCCCCGTATTAGTTCTTGAATCTTATTCCCTTTGCTTATTTAGATCATGAATACCCTCTCTTGGCTTTATTGCTTTATTTTGACGAGTGGTGCAAACAATGATGCTTAAAATGATGATTGGCAGCATTTTTATTCAAATTATGTGCAGGTTTGGGCTGATTGAAGTTATAAAATGACCCATGTGCCTTTTAAACCTGGGTCGGCACTCGGTGAGGCTGGGCGGCACTCCGTGAATGCCGGACGGCATTCAGTGACTGCCGGCCGGCACTCAGAGAGTGCCGCTACTTTACACCGAGTGCCGGTCCGGCCCCTTTTTCTATATAAGCTGCCATTTACCCATTCCTAGGTTCATTCATGATTTCTAGAGCCATTTTGCCTTCTTTACATTCAAACTTTTTCCTTTTTATATCTCCCTCCTATCTTCATGGCCCCTATCAGTTCCGACATCTTGTACCCATGGATGGATTCCCTTTCTGGCATAGATCGGCTCAACCTTGAATCCCACAGACTGACAGACCTTTTCGCTTTTCGTCATACAGCTCTGGATGAGGACTTGCTTCGAGCAGCTATCATGTGCTGGGACCCTTCTCTTCACGTCTTTCGGTTTGGTCACGAGGAGGTCTGTCCCCTCTTTGAGGAGTTTAGCGCCATCCTCCACACTGATCCGTATGCCGATTTGATTGTTCCGCAGATCCAGGCAGGATATATTCAGGATTTATCGGCCCTTCTTGGCATTTCTCGGGGCGCTGCTGGCTCCCTTGTTCATGACCATCATATTGATTTCGACCGCCTCTCCTCCATTTACGCACCCATTGGCGATCCTGACGATAGGAGGTATCAGGTCACCCGGCGGAACGCCCTTTCTCTAGCGATGCTTTCGCACTTCTTATTCCAGTCTTCTACTGATATCCTGATTCCGATCGTATATGGCCTCCGAGAGATGCGGAGTGCTGTTATGCTCGTTCTGGGGGAGACTTTTCTAGGTCTGGATTATGCACATACCGCGGGATCGATGCTGTTTTCGGGGTCACCCCACATTTTACAGATTTGGCTCTTCGAGCGCTTGGGCTTCTTTGCTCACCTCCCCCCTGGGAGACAGCTTCCTTATGATCGTATGGACGTCCATTACCCCTCCCGCACAGTTTCCAACTGGCTTACTTGGTTTCGAGGCTTGAGTTATGAGGACATCTGTTGGATATGCCCTCGCTGGTCTTATTGCTCTGTCGCGGTACGTCTTCCTGGACGCCCTGGGATTTGGTTGACTAGTCTGCGAGTTACCACCTTTTACATTCCCAGCCGGGTAGCCCGCCAATTCGGCTTGCTCCAAGATGTCCCCGATGTTATTACTGCTGATTTCTCGAGAAGTTCTGCCCTACGTCCTTTGACAGTGAGGATATTCACAAAGGCTTGGCATGATAGGGTATCAGCTCCCTTTCGGAGGGTTCCGGCTTCAGTCGTCCCGACCGCAGAGTATTTGCTTGAGATTCAGTTTCTGGTCAGGGGGTAGCTTCCAGATAGACAAAGTAAAAAAAGAAAGAAACAAGATTTTAAAAGTTTTGACAAATTCTGCTTGACTTTGGCTAGGTTTATTTTCTGTGATGCATTTTTTTTTATTTTTTATTTTTTTATTTTTTATTATTCCGAAAATGCTCTGATCATGAAGAATCAAAGTTAGCACTTCTTTAATTTCTTTGGGTTATGAACAGTTTTCCTTCAATGCTTCCTTCGGCTTTTATTACTCCTTCATGAGTCTTGCTTAGTTTTAATCTCTCTATGTAATGAATTCTTGTTTGTTTCCACATGATGCTCATTTTGATAGCCAGTATATCCAGAAATGGGTTTGAACTTTGTCAGGGTTTATCGGCTCTATCAAACGAAGTTTGCCCCTGGTTTCGGGTTCTAGATGTGGTTCTAGGGCAAACGCAAGTTTGCCCCTTGTTTGACATGGTGAAAACTTGGGGCTCTTAAATTTGTTTGGGTTTTGGACCGAGGGCCTTGTGAGCCCGCCTACTTATCCCCGAACGGGTATCAGGTCCGCAGTAGTTCAGCCAAGGCTAGAAAGAACACACATACATCTTTTATTTTGTGACCGAACCGAGCAGGTTGCCTACGTATCCCCTACCGGGAATCAGGTCAAGCGTAGTTCATCAATTCTGGAGGTTTTGAAAGACAAGGTTTCAAGCAAAGTATTTTTTGAGGCGATCGAGGTTGATTGGTTGTTTAAACTCAACTCCATCTAGGTCCATGAGATAGGCAGCTCCCCCGGAGAGGAGTGTCTTGACGATATATGGTCCGACCCAGTTGGGTTTGAATTTTCCTCGTGGGTCATAAATGGGCGCTTTAAGTTCTTTGAGGACCAGGTCGCCCTCAGCAAGCTTCCTTGGGCGAACCTTTTTGTTGAAAGCACGAGCTATCCTTTTCTGATATCCCCGAGTATGGTTCACAGCAGCCAACCTCCTTTCATCGAATAACATCAATTCCTCATATCTCCCTCGCAACCATTCCAGTTCAGTTACCTCACATTCTGCCAAAACTCTTAGAGATGGTATTTCAACTTCCACTGGTAAAATAGCCTCCATCCCGTAGACTAATGAGTATGGTGTAGCCCCAGTTGAGGTTCTCACAGAAGTTCGATATCCCCACAAAGCGAAAGGTAATTTTTCATGCCAATCTCTATACGTATCCGTCATTTTCCCCAGGATGGCTTTCACATTCTTGTTTGCGGCCTCTACTGCTCCATTTGTTTGTGGTCTGTATGGTGAGGATTGGTGGTGGGTGATCCTATACTTCTCTAGAAATGGGATAACCTCTCCCTGAAAATGACTCCCGTGGTCAGAAATAAGCTCATTTGGCACCCCGTATCTGCAGATTACATTCTTCTGGATAAAATTTACCACATCTTTTGCTTTCAAAGTTGCGTATGATGCCGCTTCCACCCATTTGGTAAAATAGTCTATTGCCACAATTATGTACCGGTGCCCATTTGAAGCTTTCGGAATTACTTCTCCAATGATATCAATACCCCATACAGAAAATGGGCAAGGGGTGGTCATGCTATAGAGCTGGGAAGGTGGGGTATGCATTAAATTTGCATGAACCTGACATTTATGGCATCTCTTAACATACTCACAACAATCTTTATCTAAAGTCGTCCAATAGTATCCTTGCCGAATTATCTTTTTGGCCAACATATGTCCGCTCATGTGGGGCCCACAGACTCCTTCATGTACTTCTTCCATCATTTTCCTTGCTTCCCTTCCATATAGACATTCTAAATTATAACCGGTGTAGGACTTCTTCCACAACTTTCCCGCATAGATTATAAATTGAGCTGACAATCTACGAATCGCTCTCTTATCCTTCTCCGAAGCTCCTCCGGGATACTCTCCTTTCTCAACAAAGTTCCAAACATCTATATACCATGGTATCTCAACTTCTCCCTCTTCTCCAATGGCGGCGATTATTTCATACGAAGGTCGGGTTCTCTCTTCTATAGACAAGGGAATCATGGAGACTCCTACAGGAATTTGGATCATTGAGGCTAAGGTTGCTAGGGAATCTGCCAATTGGTTTTCCTCACGGGGAAGGTAATAGAACGAAATTCTTTTGAATTGCACCTTCAGGCTCTCTAGGTATTCATGGTAAGGTCTCAACTTCTCATGCTTTATTCTCCAGTCACCCCTCACTTGTGATATTATTAGATTAGAGTCTCCGAAAACATCGATCTTCTCTACCCCCAAAGTCAAGGCTGCTTCCATCCCAATTATACAGGCTTCATACTCTGCCGTGTTATTAGTCGAATTGTACTTGAGCTTAATGGCCAATGGAGTGGGGGCCCCGCTAGGTGATAAGAGGATAATCCCTACCCCATATCCTATTTGATTAGCTGCTCCATCAAAGTACATTTTCCAAAGGTCCTCTTTTACTTCCATTACTTCTTCATCCGGAAACTTAAATTCCCCCTTCTCTTCGGATTCTATGGCGAGGTCAGCTAAATATTCGGCAACAGCTCTCCCCTTGACAGATTTGGAAGTGACATATCTGATATCGAATTCAGCCAGCATCATGGTCCAACGGGATATCCTACTGGTCAGGGCGGGTTTTTCAAAGAGGTATTTGAGTGGGTCCATTCGGGATATCAGGGTGATAGGAAAGGCTAGCATGTAATGCCTAAGGCGACGGGTACACCAAACTAAGGCCCAACAAGCTTTCTCCAACGGTGAATAGTTCAACTCATACCCAGTCATCCTCTTACTTAGGTAGTATATGGCTTTTTCTACATGCCCCTCTTCCTCTTCTTGGGCCAGCATACACCCCATTGAGTTCTCGGTTACAGATAGGTATAGCAATAGAGGTTTCCCGGGCTTAGGAGGTGATAGGACAGGCGGGTTTTGAAGGTAGTTTTTGATCTTTTCAATGGCTTTTTGGCACTGGTTATCCCATTCGAACTTTTCCCCCTTTCTCAATAATTTGAACAACGGGTCGCAGGTCATGGTGAGTTTGGATATGAAGCGACTAATGAACTGTATTCTTCCTAAGAATCCTCTCAACTCCTTCTCATTCTTTGGTGGCAGCATTTCAGCTATAGCTTGGATTTTGGTGGGATCTACCTCAATTCCTCGCTGGGTGATCAGAAACCCTAGTAGTTTCCCAGTAGTGACCCCAAAGGTGCACTTTTGCGGATTTAGCCTCATCCCGAACTTTCTCAGCCTTCCGAAAAACTTTCTTAATGCCTCTAGATGCCCTCCCCTTTCTTTGGATTTTACTATCATGTCATCCACATATACTTCTACTTCTTTATGAATCATGTCGTGTAATAATGTGGTGGCAGCTCTCTAGTAAGTTGCACCTGCATTCTTAAGCCCGAACGGCATAACTCTATAACAGTAAGTCCCCCAAGGTGTGATAAAAGTTGTTTTCTCTCTATCCTCTGATGCCATTAAGATCTGGTTGTACCCTGAAAACCCATCCATGAAAGACAGAAGTTCATGTCCTGCGGTATTGTCTACTAGTACGTCGATGTGGGGTAAAGGGAAATCGTCTTTAGGGCTAGCTTTGTTCAAATCTTGAAAATCTACACAAATCCTAACACGACCATCCTTTTTAGGAACCGGTACAATATTGGCAACCCAATCAGGATACTCGGTGACAATCAAGAATCCAGCTCTCAATTGCTTTTCAACCTCCTCTTTCACTTTAAGCGCCCATTCAGGCCTCATTCGCCTTAATTTTTGTTTTACGGGTTTCGAATTTGGGAAAAGGGGAATATGGTGTTGGACAATTTCTGGATCAATTCCTGGCATATCATCATAGGACCATGCAAAAACATCCTTGAATTCTTTTAATAGATTGATTAATTCTTCGCTTTCCTCATTATTAAGTGTGGAGCCGATAGAAACATTTTGTGGATTACCTTCATTTCCCAAATTAACGGTTAGAGTGCTTTCCATGATTTTGCATGCAGGTTCATTTTCTTTTTCAATTAATTTTTGCAATTCATGAGGTATTTCATCATTTTCATCACATGCATCACAGTTATTATTATGCGCAGTCAAGTAAGCAGAATTAGTCACATTCTCATTAACTTTCTTGGGAGTAATTACAACAGACATAGAAATGGAAAGACGCCTCATTTGGGCCAATACAGACTCCGGGGGAGGAGGGTACCTATCGCTAGACTCAAAGACCCACTCTTTCTTGCTTTCCCCTCCCATATCAGCTATGAAATGATCTTCCCTTTCTTCTTCCTGAGTAATCTCTTCTATTTCCACTTCTTCCGGCTTCCCTTTGCACTCTGGTTTCTCCCCTTCTTTATTCTCGTTACTGTCTTCTTTATCCCGACCATTCTCACCCTCATCTTTGATCTCTGCAGAGCTCCCTTTTTCGATCTTCTTGTATCCTTCTTCTAGCAGGTTCTTCATTGCCGAGCCATCCATAGTAAGACCCAGTCCTGAGTAACGACAGCTTTTTCAGGCTGCTGAAGATAAGGGTCCTCATACTCAGAAAAGTCATGCGCAAAAAAAATCTCGAATCCTGGCTTCATACGCTTCTCTGCTTCATCCATCCACGGCTCTGGAAAACCACAAAACGGAAAATCTTCTCCCTGCTTGATGAAGTACCCATTGAGAGTTTTCATGTATGGTTCCATCGGTGCATCCGTTGCTTTCTTCCTCTTCTTCAACTCTTCCTTGGTTGGCGAGTATCCTAGCCCATGGGTGTGGGTTTGCGTGATAATACTTGGGAATTCTGACAGTCCTTGGTGTTTCTTACCTAAACCCATCCCTGGGAAGAACCCCATTTTTCTCATGATCCCGGCCACCAATGGACTGGCGTATTGATCAAAATATAGTGGTAAAAATTCCTTTGGCTTCCCCTCTTCTATGACGTTAATGAATTCAAACCCACCCAAACTTGCTTCACCTTCTTGTATCTGTACTTCTAAAATCGAAGCACTTGATGAGGCCCCAGACACATTTATCCAGCTATCCCCTAGAAGATCATATACCTTGTTTTTCCAAACGTACTTAACTTTCTGATGGATGGTTGATGGAATGGCACCCAAACTATCAAGCCACGGCCTTCCCAAAAGCAGGTTAAATGATGCAGGAATGTCAATGATTTGGAATTCCGTTTCTCTTTCACCAGTCCCGACAGAGAGATTCAGAAAGATGATCCCCATCACTGCCCGTAGAGTATTATCATAAGCCCTCACCTTTTGTTCCGATGGTATAAATGTAGATTCATCGAGCCCCATCCTTTTAGCTGTTCGAAAAGGACATACATTTAATGCAGACCCGTTGTCGACGAGGCAAGCCGGTAGAGAATTTCCTAAGCACTCAACGGTGATGTGCAACGGCTTATTGAAAACAGGTCCCCCAGGAGGTAAGTCAGCTTCAGAGAATGATATAGCCAGGGTTGGGCTTCTGCCGATCATGCAAACGAGATCTTCCGAAGTAACATCGATGGAAACATCCGACTTATTGAGAGCGTCAAGGACTGCTTGCCTATGACGTTTGGAAGCGATTAGCAACCCCCAGATAGTGATATTTGCCTGTGTCTTCTTCATCTGTCTCAAGACTCTGTCCTCCTCTTCTTCCTCATTCAGTTTCCCTTTTCCTTTATTCATTTCTTGTTCAGGGTGATCCTCCTCAAGTTCGTGTGGTTTAAAATGCCTCCCGGACCGTGTGAGGTGACTAATACCTTCTTTAACCCAAAGTCTATCTTGTGCTTCAACAATTTTCAAACCTTCCTCCTCACTTTCATACCAAAGGTCCTCCTTAACTTTAACAGGATCCTGAATACCATCCCCTTTGTACCACAGTGAATTATCAGCTTCCGGTGCCCACCAATCTGCGTCAACAGTCCCTTCTATTTCTTTTCCTTTGCCTTCATCTACTAATCCTTTTAGAGTGCAAATTTGCGGATCCTCCAACATCTGATAAGCTTTTCTCGGACTTCCCAACTTGGTGATCAATGCTGATGGGTCAAAAGAGCTCTCCTAATCTCCCAAGTAGTAAATTCTGGGTGGTGGCACGGCATGATGTTCCGGTAGTGGATTTCTGGTAACATTTGGCGGGTTGGTGGGTGGTTCAGATATTATTTTCTTGTCAATCAAATCTTGAATCTCATGCTTTAGTCTTAAACACCGGTCAGTTGAGTGCCCCTGCTCCTGATGGAACTTGCAATATAAATCAGACTTGAAATTTGGAGGTGGTGGATTTAGTCTGGGTCGTGGCTCCAGTAGGCGAAGATGTCCTTTTGCTACCAGCCTATCGAGAGCCGTGGACAAAGATACTCCTAACTCTGAAAACCTCCTTAAAGGCTTATCCCCTCCCCTCTTCGGGTAATTTCTGGTTACATCAAACTTTTTCTCAGGTTCGCTCAGCGCGTTCACGTCTGTAGACCCTGAATGACCTCCCGAATGTCCTCCTCCTGTTCCATAGTTCGGTCGTCTGTACCTGTTCACTGGCTCCTCCTTTTTAATGACCCCTTCCTGTATCGCGTCTTCGATTCTGGTTCCTACATCGAATACCTCGGTGAAGGTATTGAGGGATTGGAACCTCATTTTCTCCTGATAGACGGGTTGGAGGTTCTTCATCAGCATTCAGATTTGCTCTTTTTCAGTCGGCCTTTGTATCATCTTAGCAGCCTTTCCTCTCCATCGGCTTAGAAATTCAGCAAAAGATTCTTTGTTCCCCTGTCGGGTAGTCTCCAAATCCCTGATAGTAACATCCAGATCCTGGTTGTATTCGTATTGGGCCACAAACGCTTTTACCACTTCTTCCCAATTTCTGGTCTTCCCTGGTTCTAGAGTGAGATACCAAGACAAAGCAGCCCCAGTTAACGTCTGTTGAAACAAGACTGCCATCATGACCGTGCTTAGACCGCTAGGTTGAAATGCCCCTATACACATTCTAATGTGGCTACGAGGGTTCCCTGTTCCATCAAATTTGTCGAATACAGGCATTTTAAATCCTGCGGGCAATACCTCACAAACCCCCTCATACAACCCTTCTAACTCCAATAAATAGGTATCAACCCCATGGGCCTTTCGGACCACCCTTTCCAACTTCTCCATTTTCTCAGTCATCAACTTGTCTTTCTCAGCCCTTTCTTTTTCTAGTTTCTCCCTTTCTATTCTCGGTGCTTCAACCCCTTCTGTTTCATCAAACCAATATTCATCCCTGTGAGGAGGATCATTGCCTGGTTGCTGTCGTGCTAGCGCTTCTATCATGGTCATCATTCTAGTCATTTGACCCGCTTGCTGTTCCACCATTGTCCTTAACTCTGTCATCTCCTTGCATTAGCCTCTTGTGCCATTTCTTTTCTCACTAGTCTTGCAGTAGAATCTCTGTACCAGGCTATGCTCGTAGTTGATTCTATCTTTTACCTACAATCATATTTGTTTCAGTTATTTTAACAACTTTTTCTCCCTTTTCACTTTTATTTGTTTACCTTTTTCTTTTATTATTGATTCATATGCTTTCATGAATGATTCATATGCCATACGGATGCAAATGCATGTGTGTGTGTGTGCCTATTCTATATGCTAAATAAAAGAAAATTCTAATCCTAACACATAAACACGTAAGCACATAAGATCCTCATCCATGTTGAGTGTGCTAATTTCTCCTTTCGTTGTGATCCTCTTTACCCTTTCAAGGTTTTTTCAAATTTGGAATTTTTAAAATCCATTTGACAAGTATTTCCTCTAGATGATGAGATCTTTTCAAAATTCCTTAAGAAGCTTTCCTTTGAAAACAACAATATTTCTAAACAAAAGATGATTGGGTTGAAATTTATTTGAAAATGATTTCTTAGGTCCAAATTTTTGCTTTGAAAAAAGCATTCCTTTAGTTGGTAAAACTTTTCAAACTCTTTCAAGAATTTTGGGTTCCAAGAATTTTAGGTTCTTTCTTCAAATATGGTTGATTTGAAATTTTAATCCAAAAGTGAACTCCAAAAATTTTGAAGGAGTGATTGAATGCCTTAGAATAAAGATACCAAAAATCTATTTGCTTCCAGAAACGTATTTAAAATTCTTTGGGTAGGAGGATCACATGATCGGATTGTTGTCATACTCTTCATGAATTTGGATGCATACAAGGTCAATGATGCTTAGCTTAGCAAGATGTAAGAGATGTAATCACATAATCAAGATCCAGCATGTTCCCAAATGTCGTGGGACATGAGAAGGAATTGCTAAAAGGTGATTAAAGGGTTACACATCTTTTATCAAGCAAGCATCGTCATCATCTCAAATAATCCCTTACGGGCATAACAAACTTCCTAGCACATAATCCTAATCAAGAATTGAATTCCTAATTTTGAAAGGTTCTATGGAAACTACTATGCAAAAGGCCGGGTTTTGGTCAAATAAGGGACCCTTGACACACACCCGATAGGATGCTTCATATACCAAAACATGGTACGAGATCAAGGGTGATCACACGGTCCCATGATGACTTGACCGACCAGGTTGCCCCGAGCCTCCAAGGTCATAGTTCCGTGCAATCGACTGGCGAAACATGCAAGTGCAATGCAACAGGCACACAAAAATTAATTAATTTGATTAAAAGGATGCTTTCAAGCCTAATCCTCGAGTGAACCCAAAATCAAAAATTCTGGTCTGCGAAACCAGAGATTCTGGGTTCGATCCCCAGCAGAGTCGCCAGATTGTGGATATCGCAGGTTGTTTTCAAATTTTACCCACTTTTAAAACAAATATTTTCAATTTTCAAAGAGTCGCCACTTAATTTTTAAAAGGAAAAATTAAGAAACCATTTTAAAAGCAAACTGATCTTTTGCGAAACCAAAGATAAACTGGGTCCGGGGATTATGGAATAAAAGGGGAAGGAGCCCGGCGGACTAAAACACCCCCTTTCATCCTATCTCACGATAGGCCTCTACTCAACATCCTTTTTAATCAAGTTATTAATCTAAGCATGCCCTCAATTAATACATATATAGGTATACATAACACAAGCATGTTGAAAGGGTGCAAAATTGCTAACGGTAAAATATCATTCATAAGTCACATAATTCAACTAGCAAACATCATGATATGCAATAGAGAACTAGAAAACATACCCAGGATCCGGCCGCGAATATCAAACGTGCAATGCATGCAAAAATAAACCTAAGAAAGGTCTCTAACACACATATACACATAAGGCAAAACCTAAGCTAAGGTGTCGCACATGGGGTCGAAAAATCAATTAAAATCAATAAAATAGATTAAACTAGAGAAGGGTTGAGAAATTGTACCTCAAAGCGCTACAAAACAAAGGTTAGTACACATGCCTTAGACAAGATATAATATCAAAGAGTAATTAATCATAGGTCATGTTCAATTAAATTCAACTAAGTCCAACTTCATCCAAGAACTAGTTCTAACTATAAGCATCAATGTACATGAATGATTATGAACAAGGATGAGACATGAATTTATTCACTAATTTGGATCCCTAAGCCTCTGGGTTTAATCTAAATTATCATTATTCAAAACATGGTTTGAGTCCTAAGCCATTAAGAGACCATTTGAGTTGAAACAAATAAGATTAGACAAAAACAGTAGCAGTTTTTTGTGATTTACAGATAGCAGACCCGACGTTCAAAAATGGATATAAAATACTTTCAACGGTTGGATCTTACTGATTTTTGGATATGTTATGCCTCTGTGAGTCTAGTTTCTAACCCAACTTGAAAATCGAGGTTTCAACGGTTAGATCTCCAGGAATATGGAAAATACTAGACCTCACTCAGGATTCTGCAACTCTCTGTCCAGAGATCTTGTATGATTTTCTAAAAATAGTAAAAAAATGAGAAACACTTAGATCTTTTTAGGGTACCTTCCTAACACATTAAGGTACTTATAAAAAATTATTAAAGGTCATGAAAACTTGGTTAGGGTTCTGATTTATTAATTTCAAAACGGACTTATTATTCTGAAAGTATTCTAGAACTCCGGACAGATTATGATTAGCTCACAAAAACCATGATCAAACCCTTCTAATCACAAGATCTTGCTAAAACAAAAATCACAGTGGTAAAACAATGTGTTATGAACATTTTCCCGTTGGTTTCATTCGATTCCAACGGTCGGATTTCAAACTAAAAATCCTTGATCAAAAATAGTTTATGAACCCACTGTTTCATTTTGCTAGTTCAAGTTTATTGATTGGCCTCAACTATTAGAACATGAAGTTGGGGCTCAAACCAAACTACTTCTTCTACCATTTGATGGTCATTGAAGACTATGAGGCATATTACTCTTATGGATCTTGATGAAGTATTGAAATGAACTTCACAAAATCCTCAAATAAAGAACTCAAACCTATGGACCCAAGTTTGAATTCAACTTATCACTCCTACCATTTGATGGTCATTGGAGTTAGAGACATACATGCTCATAGGTTCTAGATGAAGTTTGAAAGACTTCTTAAAACCTAAGAGAAAGATTAGTTCAAGCCATGGGAGTAAACTTGAATTAACACATTTTCTCCTACCATTTGATGGTCATTGGAGACTATGAGGCATACTACACTTATGGATCTTGATGAAGTATTGAAATGAACTTCACAAAATCCTCAAATAAAGAACTCAAACCTATGGGTCCAAGTTTGAATTCAACTTATCACTCCTACCATTTGATGGTTATTGGAGTTAGAGACATACATGCTCATAGGTTCTAGATGAAGTATGAAAGACTTCTTAAAACCTAAGAGAAGGATTAATCCAAGCCATGGGAGTAAACTTGAATTAACACATTTTCTCCTACCATTTGATGGTCATTGGAGACTAAATGAAGTTAAAATCTACTCAAAACCTCATTGGAATATAGTAAGGATTCCATAAGATTTCTTAATGAAGAGGTTCAAGTCATGGATTAAGACTTGAATCTCAACAATTATGTGTAGATTATGACTATGATTCATTTTAATCTCCATATGGATCATAAGATCATAGGAAACTAAGGAATCAAAACTCAAAGAGGCTCACTAGGATATGTAAAATCTCATGAGCCTTACAAGAGATGGTAGAAATAAGAAATCAAAGTTTGTTTAGAGAAACTAAGAACACAAGCTCTTCAAAATTGAATTTATTTTAAACCCAAAGCATCAATTAGATCCAAATCAATGAAATATTATGAGATTCAATCACAAGTTCTAAGTGGTGTGTGATGAAATGAGGTAAGAAGAGAGGTTTTGAAAATGTGAAAAAGTTCCTAGAACTATGAACTTGTGATTGAATAATCCTAATTCTATCAAGGATTAAGAGGTTACCTCTAGGACCTCAAGTACTTCTTCAACTTCTTGTGAAGACCTTCCAAGATTTCCCAAAATTCTTCAAATTCTTCAAGTTCTTCAAGAAATTCTTCTTCTCTCTCTCTCAAAATCTAAATGATTCTTGTATATATCTCTCTCTTGATTTTCAAGTTCAAGTCCCCCAAAATGGAAGAGAAGGTGTGTTTATATAGGCCATTATTCTAGGGATAGATGGGTAAATTCGGTGAAAACCCATGTGCAAGGTTTTCTTCTAGAACATGTGAGAAGATGCAGTCTGTTACAGCCAGCGGCACTCGCTGGGTGCCGGCGGCACTCACTGAGTGCCGGGCGGCACTCTCTGAGTGCCGGGCGGCAAACAGTGAGTGCCGGCGCGGCACTCAGTGAGTGCCGCCGCGTTTTCCGCTTGCCGGGGCTAACTGAATTTTGTCCCTCTTTTTGATTTTTCAAAAATATGTTGGTGTAAACAAAAATTTTTACTTTATGTATGTATATATTTGCATTAAGACCCCCCATGTGCATGGTACCAACCATGTGCATGGTATATTTTTGAATATACTATTTCTTTTTGTATTTTCTCTTTTTCAAAAATCCTTTTATTTATTTTGTTCTTCCTTTTTCAAGAAAAACTCCCTCTTTCTTTAAAATAAAATGGATTTCCAGACTGGGTTTCTCACACGTTCTTCATCGTTCGGGTTTCCCTCCCGAATGCCTGAATCCTCTCCCTTTATCATTTTTATTATTTTCTAATTTTTTTTCTTGAAGATTCTGAATTTCTTGGGAAAATCCTCGAATGTCACAGATATCATCATCATCGGTCTTTGAGAGGTAACCAATCCCTGGATTTGACGTTTGGTCAAAATTGGGGTGTCTACATACGCAGACACCCAGTCGGTTTTACTGGGAGTGCCACCCAAACTGTTGGCTCACCAGGCCCGCCGGTGATCTGCTAGTGAAGCGCTTCGACACACCCGTGGACGTAGGTCACCTCATTAACGGGGCCGAACCACATACAAACTTCATTGTGTCTGACTCTTTCGTATATTTCTTCTTATCCAAATTTCGGCATCATCAGTTTGGCGCCGTCTGTGGGAACACGATAAGTTTTTCATCAACAAATTTCTTGACTGATCAACATGCCACCGAAGACAGGTAAGAAGAATATTGCCCAGGCCGGTCAGGAGAACTTGCAGCTCGAGCAGCAGGCCGCATCCATGACCTCCGAGCAAGTGACAGCGGCGCTCGCGCAACTTCTGGAAGGCCAGCGGCAAACCCAGCAGCAAATCGAAGCGTTGTTGGCCTTGTAGGAAAATCATCCTCAATCTGAGAACCAACCCGGGAAGAGTGTCCCCGACCGGGAGCCCGCACGAGTCCGGAACCACACCCACTCTGCACCGGTGTCCCCGTCGGATTGGGAACACGTCTGGGATGGTGACCTAGCAGAGCGCCCAGGCGTACCAGGCAGCAAGCTCGGACCAATCCTCGCCGGGTGGAAGATGCTAGACATATCATCAACAAACGACGTGCCACCAGGAAGGAAAAAATAGGACCAAAGGCCCAGGAATCGGCCAAACACCCCCCCGTCCGGAGCCGGGTTCTATCCCCGAGGATGATGCACTTCAGGAGGAGGCCTCATCATCAAATTCGACGTATCGCTCGGATATAAAAAGGAGAACGGGGCGAGATGTAAAGGCCCAGATCGAGGAGTTGCAGCAGCAAATCAAAAAATTGAACCGCAAGCAGCTCCACGATCATACCAATACAGAGATCGAGTCACCCTACACCTTTTGGGTCACCGCATTCCCCATCCCGCGGAAATTCAAACTGCCACATCTCAGCTCTTATGACGGTTCAGGGAGCCTAGTGGATCATGTCCGCACTTACAAGGCTCAGATAGCGCTAGTCACCACGGTTGACGAGTTACTGTGCCTGGCCTTCCCTAGTACCCTTAAAGGCCTAGCCACGCAGTGGTTCCATGCTCTGAAACCCCGAACGACTGATGACTTCAAGATATTGAGCAAGCTCTTCATCAGCCAGTTTGTGGGGATGCTCGATCGGTCACAACCGGACACCCAACTGCTTACCGTCAAGCAGCAAAAGGGAGAGTCATTGAGGGAGTACGTGGACCATTTTAATTAGCAGAGGCTCCAGATCCGCAACCTGAACGAAACGGCTGCAATCATGGCTTTCTACTCGGGGGTTCAACATACCAAAGTTGCTACGTCGTTCCACCGTGATCGACCGGCAACCCTGGTGGAACTCTCAGAGAGGGTCGAAAAGTACATCGACATGGAGGAGTTTCTGAAGTCCAAGCGCGCCAACTTTATGGGAGAAGAGTCCCCGAAAGCTAAACGGAAACGTGAGGGCTCTGAGAAGGGTCCGTGAAAGAAGCCCAGACAAGATCAGCAGAGAGGCATCTGGGATCAGACCCCGATTACCTTTACTCCACTTTCCCGGCCAATCCACGAAGTTATGGCCACCGTAGAGATCCAGAGGCTACTCCAAAAGCCTGCCAAGTTGAAAAGACTGCCCGGTCAGAGGAACCGGGACAAGTTTTGCCGCTTCCACAAAGACAATGGGCATGACACAGAAGATTGCTTTAAGCTTAAGATTGCCATTGAGAAGCTGATCGAGCAGGGCTACCTAGCCAAATTCGTGGCGGCAGACAGACAACCTCGGTAAGAAACCCGGGCTCCCGAGCAGCCGTGACCACTTGGGCAAATCAATGTAATCTCTGGAGGCATTTTGGGCAGAGGGGATTCATAGTTGGCCAGGAAGAGGCATCCCGATCGGATGTCTGGCATGTCCAATCCACCCGCTCTCCCCCAACCAACGTGTTGGCGTTCTCATTCGAGGACATGCTAGACTTGCACTAACCTCATGATGATTCGCTGGTGGTGGCGCTCTCCGTAGCAAACTACGTGATCAAAAGGGTGTTGGTAGACACGGGCAGCTCCTCCGACATCATGTTTGTCTCAGTATTCGATTAGCTCAAGATATCCAGGGATCGGCTCTAACCAGTGGTCACTCCCCTGGTAGGTTTCAACGGGTCCAGCACCCAACCACTCGGTACCATCGAACTCCTGGTCCTCATAGGAGCCTATCCTCAGCAGGCATCTGTACTGGCAAGCTTTGTAGTCGTGGAAGCTCCACCTGCGTATAATGTCATCCTTGAGAGGCCAACCCTCAACCAGGCAGGGCGATCATATCAACGTACAACCTGGTGGTTAAATTCCCAACCCCCTAAGGGCCCGGGAGCCTATGCGGAGACCAAGCCATCGCCTAGAGTTGCTATGTCAATTCCTTGCGCCGGGAAGCCATTACGGAAATGCTAAGCATTCAGGAGATGGACCCTAGAGACAAAAGTGACGGAGTGGGTCCAATGGAAGAGCTAGAACATGTGGTGCTGGATCCTCGGTTTCCTGACAGGACCATCAGCATTGGTACTCTCTTAGAGCCAGGGCTCAAGGAGGAACTGCTTCAATTTCTGCAACAGAGCCAGGATGTTTTTGCTTGGTGTCACGAAGATATGCCCGGGATTGACCCTCGGGTAATGTCTCACCGACTTAACGTCGATTCAGAATCTCAGCCAATGAAGCAGAAAAGACGGGGAATGGCCCCCGAAAGGCAAACAACGATGTCTGAAGAAGTAGAGAAGCTCCTAAAAGTAAAATCTATCCGAGAGGTCCACTATCCCGATTGGTTAGCAAACGTAGTACTGGTCAAGAAAAGCAACGAGAAGTGGAGGATGTGCGTAGACTTCACCGATATGAACAAAGCCTACCCCAAGGACTGCTATCCACTGCCCAGGATAGATATCCTTGTGGACTCCACAGCCGGTCATGCGCTCCTCTCATTCATGGACGCCTACTCTGGGTACAATCAGATTAGCATGTACCCCGGGGACGAAGAAAAAACCTCATTCATCACAGATCAGGGGACCTACTACTACAAAGTCATGCCCTTCGGCCTAAAAAACGCTAGGGCGAACGCCTGGTCAATCACATATTCAAGGACTTGATCGGGAAATCTATGGAGGTGTACGTTGATGATCTGCTGGTCAAAAGCCAGGACGTGTCTGACCATCTAGAGCATTTAGCCTGGGCCTTCAGCATTTTGAAGAAGTTCGGGATGAGGTTGAACCCGACCAAGTGCACATTTGGCGTCTCGTCAGGGAAGTTTCTTGGGTACCTGGTCAGTAGTCGGAGAATCAAAGCTAACCTTGAGAAAATTAAGGCCATCGTAAACATGCGATCACCTAGGTCAACCAAGGAAGTTCAGAGCTTGCCTGACGGGTTGCCGCATTGAACAGATTTGTTTCCCGAGCCACCAACCGGTGTCTGCCATTTTTCAAAATCCTCCGCAAGGCCTTTTAGTGGTTGGAAGAGTGCGAGGAGGCATTCCAGGAACTCAAAAAGTACTTGGTATCGCCCCCTCTACTCTCAACACCCGTGCCAAACGAGGACTTATTCTTGTACTTGGCAGTATAACCATCGGCGGTTAGCTCGACCCTTATTCGAGAAGAACACGGGATACAATTCCCAGTCTACTATACTAGCCGAGTGCTTCAAGGGGCAGAAAGCAGATATTCCCGGATCGAGAAGCTCGCATTCGCCCTCATCACCTCTGCTTGGAGCCTCCGTCTGTACTTTCAGGCCCACGTCATCGTGGTCCTCACAGACCAACCTCTCCGCAGGATCTTGAGTTGGCCCGTGACGTCCAGGAGGCTCATTAAATGGGCCTTGGAGTTAGAAGAGTTTGAAGTGGTCTATCAACCCTGGATGGCGATCAAAGGACAAGCCGTCGCAGACTTTCTCGTTGAGTTCACATACCCAGAGGAACCGGTAAAAGAGCTAGCCCCGCTAGATCTACCACCCGGGTTATAGTCAGACATCCCAACCTGGACATTTTACGTGGACGGGTCTTTCAACAAACAGGGTAGCGGGGTAGGGATCATCCTGACCACACCAGATGGGATCCAGCTCGAGTATGCGCTTAGGTTCGGATTCAAGGCCTCCAATAATGAGGCCGAGTATGAAGCCTTGCTGGTCAGATTATAAATGGCAACCTCAATGGGTGTACTACAGGTTGAAGGGTACAATGACTCTCAGCTCGTGGAAAATCAAGTTAATCAAGAGTATAAGAGTCGAGAGAATAACATGATAGCTTATCTAGCCCTTGTCCGAACTGTTTCAAAGAAGCTGCAGGGGTTCTCCGTCACGTAGATACCTAGGGAAGAGAACACTAGGGCTGACCAATTAGCCTGCCTTGCTTCATCTTATGATTTAAACTTGCCCGAGATAAGGATAGAGTACATACCCAAGCCAAGTGTATTCAACTCGGAATGCATAGAGGCAGAGCCGATCGCCTCAGAACCTAGCTGGATGGACCCAATCATGGCATTCCTGGCAACATGCGCGTTACCAAACGGAAAGGAAGAAGCCCGCTGGGTTAAATACCGATCGGCAAGGTACCACGTTATTGATGGCATCCTCTACAAAAGGGGATTTTCTATACCATACCTCCGCTGTGTCCACCCTAAATAGGTCTAAGCAGTATTGCATGAAATCCATGAAGGGGTGTGTGAAAACCACATCGGAGGTCGGGCACTCTCACCGTCTCACGCAAAGCCCTGCTGCAAGGTTACTACTAGCCGACCATGGCCAAAGACTCTTAAGAATACGTCAAGAGGTGTGATACGTGCCAAAGGTTTTCTCCCATGATCAACTGTCCGGGCAAACTTCAGACGCCAATCCTTAGCCCCTGGCCATTTGTTCAGTGGGGTATTGACATCGTTCGTCCTCTCCCGAAGGGAAAAGGACAAGTCAAATTCGCCATCATAGTCGTGGACTACTTCACCAAGTGGGCAGAGGTCGAGCCCTTGGCAACAATCACCGAGAAGAAAATGGAACGCTTCATTGAGAAGAATATACTAAGCAGGTTCGGTATCCCCCGGGTCCTGATCAGTGACAACAACAGACAATTTGACACCCCGGTGTTCTGGCTGTTCTGTTCGGGGTATGGGATATCGAATCATTACTCCTCCTCCGAGCACCCTCAAGCCAATGGCCAGGCAGAGGTGACCAACCGAACTATTCTGCAGTCAATCAAAACTAGGCTTGAAGGCGCCAAAGGCCTTTGGGCGGAAGAACTCCCAACCCTCCTGTGGGCCTACTGTATAACTCCCCGAGCGGTAACAGGCGAGACTCCGTTCTCACTCATCTACGAGTTCGAGGCTATAGTCCCTACAGAGCTCGAGTTGCGTACTTATCGAGTGGAAAATTTTAGTGAACGGGGAAACGAGGAAGCACTTAGAGGAGAACTAGACTTGGTAGAAGAGAAAAGAGATCGGGTGTAATAACCCCCATTTTCTTGCATTGCCATATTTAAAATTAAATATACATTGTCTGCCTTTATTTAAATTCTTATGTGAAAAATTTATTTCTTGACTAATCCCATAATTGAAATTACTTTTGGGGTCAAAATGCAATTTTCCTAAAAAACTGGCAATACCTGTGTTAAATTTCAAATCTGTATTTCAAACGGTGGAATTATTTCTTTTAAACTCCAACTGTATTTTTATAAAATCAGAAAACTCTTTCTAACATTAAAATGAATTTTCTGTATTTTTGTGATAAACACCGTGTCACGAAAATACTAGTTTAGGTTTAAAACTGTCCGCGCAGTGTTAAACTTCCACAGAATTTTGGGAGTAACTGATTGGACGAATTTCTTTATACCCAATTATTATTGCTAAAGTTTTCCCTTAGGCCTTGTTTGGCAAATGCTTGTAGTATGTGTGTTGTCCTAATGCCATAAGCTTGATTCCCAAACACACCTTGACCCACACCAACTCCACCTACCCTTTCAATTATCAATGGAGCATTATGAATTGCAAGTGTATATTTACACATCATTGTTGCACTTTCTTTGTAATTAGTGGAGATTAATGGAGAATGAGTGGGATGTTAGGCAAATGTTTTCTAAGTGGGAGTTTGAGTATTTATACACCCAACCACACTACACATTCTACACTCCTAACATAGAGAGCTTGAGAGAGTCACATAGAGAGATAATAATTTCAGAATTTGAAGAGCTCAATCCTCCATAGCCAAGCTTGAAATTGGAGATTCTTAATTCTTGTATTTCTTTCTCAACAACTTCTTCAATCTACATCACGGTGAGTATTACTAACTCACTCCAAATGTAACTCATTCCTTATTTACTGATTTAGGTAGTTAATTTTAACAGTAGCAGAATTTTGTTTTCAGATTTTTGTTAGGAAAACGAATGAAATTTAAGGTTCTGCCCGCGCTGTCCCAAGCAAAACTCGATTCTGCACACTTTTCGTCTAATGCAATTTTCTCAGATTTTGCACCGTTTGGGCAGAAAATGAGGATTACAGTAGCAGAAAAAAGTATATTAGAAATTCAATCTAATATTTTCTCTTTTAATTTTAACAGTAGCAGAATTTTGTTTCCAGATTTTTGTTAGGAAAACGAATGAAATTTAAGGTTCTGCCCGCGTTGTCCCAAGCAAAACTCGATTCTGCACACTTTTCGTCTAATGCAATTTTCTCAGATTCTGCACCGTTTGGACAGAAAACGAGGATTACAGTAGCAGTTTTTAGAATGCTATTAGTTATGTTTAAAATGATTAAGGCAATGAATTACGAATTTTCAATCCCCGTACGCGTATTATTTCTTTAATTCTGTGAATTCCTTTATGTTTAAAGTTTGATGACATTCATGTGGAGTCAGTTGTACATGCATGGTGAGTGTTGGTAGTGTGTAAAAGAGTAATGGTAGGGTGGAAAAGAGTATTGTTAGTGTGGAAAGTGTATGAGTTTGAGTTGTGATTGTGGTTGTGAGTTGTGATTGTGGTTGTGGTTGTGGTTGTGATTGTGGTTGTAGTTGAAAAAGAGGATGAGGGTGTCTTTGAAATGCGAAGGTGGCAAAAATGGACACTCCCTGACGCCCATGGAAGCGTTAAAGTGTGTGAAGCCGAACTTGGACACTCACTGGCACCCATGGAAGTGCTAAAGTGTGGCCTATGGACACTCCCTGATAACTCGAGTCTGGATACCTGTGTGGGGGTTGCCCCGGTATTTGCATGGCGGTTAGGGTCTTCAAAGTGTGAGGCATTGGACACTCCCTGGTACCCCGGACCAAAGTGTGAGGCAAACTGGACACTCCCTGGCGCCCCGTTGCTAAAGTGTGGCTATCTTAGTATTTCAAAGATACCAGGAGTAGGATAGAGGGTTGTTGGGTTTTGTCGAGAGAAAAGAGTCGGTTAGATGAGATGGTGCATTGTCCTCATACATGGTTACATATGTGTGAAATTATCTTTTAAATAATGTTGTGGTTGTTTTTCTATCAAGCTCTTTATCTTTAAATATAAACTTGTGGTATTTAAATGGTAATGGGAAAAAGGTAAATGAGTATGTTTTTACATTCAAAGCTATGTTTTTAATACTCACCAGCTTCTTGAAGCTGACGGCGTTGATGCGTCCTGGACATTCGTGTCCAGGCTTTGCAGGTAATAATCAAGATGAACCGTATGACTATGCTAATTGAGATCAGTTGCTGAGAAGAGAATTTACTTTTATACGCTTTATGTGTTTTAAGATATGATTTGGTTTTGTAATAAGGATGACTGTAATAGACTGTAAGTTATTGTTTTATTTCAAGGCGGTCTGTGCCTTAGTAAACCCCGTACTATAGGATGTAATAAGTTAGAAAATTTTTTATAAGCCCAGGTTGCCCTACTCTGATTAATAGTTTTTATGTTGTTCGACGTTTGGGACGGAATCGATCCTTCAAACTGTCGCGACCTACGGGTCCATAAAGGAAATTAAACGCTTTCCATATTTATGCTACGTCGGGGCGTGACAGGATTTAGTGGTATCAGAGCCATAGGTTTTCTAGATTGACCAGGCTCAGTTATTCACGCCATAGATTAGTGACATAGGTTACCCTTATGTTTTACTAAGCTATACAACCAAGTTCTAGTGTTAGTTTAGTACGAATTACCCTTAGTTCAGAAACTAAAATTCTAAGTTGGTTTTATCATAGAAATGATTACCCGTTTGTCTTGTCATATCGACAAGAATGATAGCAATTTCCATATACCTTCAGACATATCCATTTAGGATTAGTCGAGATAACCATAACTTATGATGCCCCTACAGACATATAGTAGCCGAGTTTCTAAGGAGTTAAAGCATACCATAGCCCTCATTAATAGCTTAGGCACTGACCAACTTCCTGAGTCAAATCTCAGAACAGTCAGTATGGCCCACAACCCAGAGTATGGAGAATAAGAATACGACCTCTTTACTATTAGACATCAGCCTCTCCACATGCTCTCACTCTCTACACGTGCATTAATATTGATACATCACTCTCTCTCCATGTGGTCTCACTCTCTACACATGCATCACTCTCTCTTTCTCTCTTTCTCTCTCTCCCTCATTTCTTATTCACTCCTCCTCCTTGAACGCAACTCTTCCCTCATCTGTGCCGATCAAGGATCGTGTAAATACATGAGCAAACAATCATATGTGTTGTTCCCATCCATCCAGTACATGCATTGTTTCTAAACCCTATACCAACAGTCTGATACCCCACAAGCCTTTGGAACGTTCGACCTATCAACTTCACCAAAGATGTCTGGGGTTCACAATATATTCCATGTGAGTATACTAAGAAAGTACATACGAGACCCCTCGCACATGGTTAATTATGACGATATTGAGACGAGTCATAACGTTTCTTACTAGTTAGTCTTGATTTCGGGGACGAAATCCTGTTTAAGGGAGGAAGGGTGTAATAACCCCCATTTTCTTGCATTGCCATATTTAAAATTAAATATACATTGTCTGCCTTTATTTAAATTCTTATGTGAAAAATTTATTTCTTGACTAATCCCATAATTGAAATTACTTTTGGGGTCAAAATGCAATTTTCCTAAAAAACTGGCAATACCTGTGTTAAATTTCAAATCTGTATTTCAAACGGTGGAATTATTTCTTTTAAACTCCAACTGTATTTTTATAAAATCAGAAAACTCTTTCTAACATTAAAATGAATTTTCTGTATTTTTGTGATAAACACCGTGTCACGAAAATACTAGTTTAGGTTTAAAACTGTCCGCGCAGTGTTAAACTTCCACAGAATTTTGGGAGTAACTGATTGGACGAATTTCTTTATACCCAATTATTATTGCTAAAGTTTTCCCTTAGGCCTTGTTTGGCAAATGCTTGTAGTATGTGTGTTGTCCTAATGCCATAAGCTTGATTCCCAAACACACCTTGACCCACACCAACTCCACCTACCCTTTCAATTATCAATGGAGCATTATGAATTGCAAGTGTATATTTACACATCATTGTTGCACTTTCTTTGTAATTAGTGGAGATTAATGGAGAATGAGTGGGATGTTAGGCAAATGTTTTCTAAGTGGGAGTTTGAGTATTTATACACCCAACCACACTACACATTCTACACTCCTAACATAGAGAGCTTGAGAGAGTCACATAGAGAGATAATAATTTCAGAATTTGAAGAGCTCAATCCTCCATAGCCAAGCTTGAAATTGGAGATTCTTAATTCTTGTATTTCTTTCTCAACAACTTCTTCAATCTACATCACGGTGAGTATTACTAACTCACTCCAAATGTAACTCATTCCTTATTTACTGATTTAGGTAGTTAATTTTAACAGTAGCAGAATTTTGTTTTCAGATTTTTGTTAGGAAAACGAATGAAATTTAAGGTTCTGCCCGCGCTGTCCCAAGCAAAACTCGATTCTGCACACTTTTCGTCTAATGCAATTTTCTCAGATTTTGCACCGTTTGGGCAGAAAATGAGGATTACAGTAGCAGAAAAAAGTATATTAGAAATTCAATCTAATATTTTCTCTTTTAATTTTAACAGTAGCATAATTTTGTTTCCAGATTTTTGTTAGGAAAACGAATGAAATTTAAGGTTCTGCCCGCGTTGTCCCAAGCAAAACTCGATTCTGCACACTTTTCGTCTAATGCAATTTTCTCAGATTCTGCACCGTTTGGACAGAAAACGAGGATTACAGTAGCAGTTTTTAGAATGCTATTAGTTATGTTTAAAATGATTAAGGCAATGAATTACGAATTTTCAATCCCCGTACGCGTATTATTTCTTTAATTCTGTGAATTCCTTTATGTTTAAAGTTTGATGACATTCATGTGGAGTCAGTTGTACATGCATGGTGAGTGTTGGTAGTGTGTAAAAGAGTAATGGTAGGGTGGAAAAGAGTATTGTTAGTGTGGAAAGTGTATGAGTTTGAGTTGTGATTGTGGTTGTGAGTTGTGATTGTGGTTGTGGTTGTGGTTGTGATTGTGGTTGTAGTTGAAAAAGAGGATGAGGGTGTCTTTGAAATGCGAAGGTGGCAAAAATGGACACTCCCTGACGCCCATGGAAGCGTTAAAGTGTGTGAAGCCGAACTTGGACACTCACTGGCACCCATGGAAGTGCTAAAGTGTGGCCTATGGACACTCCCTGATAACTCGAGTCTGGATACCTGTGTGGGGGTTGCCCCGGTATTTGCATGGCGGTTAGGGTCTTCAAAGTGTGAGGCATTGGACACTCCCTGGTACCCCGGACCAAAGTGTGAGGCAAACTGGACACTCCCTGGCGCCCCGTTGCTAAAGTGTGGCTATCTTAGTATTTCAAAGATACCAGGAGTAGGATAGAGGGTTGTTGGGTTTTGTCGAGAGAAAAGAGTCGGTTAGATGAGATGGTGCATTGTCCTCATACATGGTTACATATGTGTGAAATTATCTTTTAAATAATGTTGTGGTTGTTTTTCTATCAAGCTCTTTATCTTTAAATATAAACTTGTGGTATTTAAATGGTAATGGGAAAAAGGTAAATGAGTATGTTTTTACATTCAAAGCTATGTTTTTAATACTCACCAGCTTCTTGAAGCTGACGGCGTTGATGCGTCCTGGACATTCGTGTCCAGGCTTTGCAGGTAATAATCAAGATGAACCGTATGACTATGCTAATTGAGATCAGTTGCTGAGAAGAGAATTTACTTTTATACGCTTTATGTGTTTTAAGATATGATTTGGTTTTGTAATAAGGATGACTGTAATAGACTGTAAGTTATTGTTTTATTTCAAGGCGGTCTGTGCCTTAGTAAACCCCGTACTATAGGATGTAATAAGTTAGAAAATTTTTTATAAGCCCAGGTTGCCCTACTCTGATTAATAGTTTTTATGTTGTTCGACGTTTGGGACGGAATCGATCCTTCAAACTGTCGCGACCTACGGGTCCATAAAGGAAATTAAACGCTTTCCATATTTATGCTACGTCGGGGCGTGACAGGATTTAGATTGTAGTAACCCGTGTTTTCATGTTTAAATTGACGATTTAGACTTCGTGTGCGATTTTAGCGAAAATTGGTCACAAGGGTATTTTGGTCATTTTTTTCAATTTTATAAGTCATGAACTAAAAATACATTTTTTTGGGAAAAGTTGCGTGAGATTAAATGATTTGGTATTCGTGTTGGAAGTTAAGATTTTTTCGAGTCATATTAAATCTAATATTTTCTCTTTTAATTTTAACAGTAGCAGAATTTTATTTTCATATTTTTGTTATGAAAACGAAGGAAATTTAAGATTCTGCCCGCATTGTCCCAAGCAAAACTCGATTCTGCACACTTTTCGTCTAATGCAATTTTCTCAGATTCTGCACCGTTTGGGCAGAAAACGAGGATTACAGTAGCAGTTTTAGTGTATCAGAAATTAAATCTAATATTTTCTCTTTTAATAATTAGATTGTTAGGCCATTATGTTTGGTTATTTATAATATTAGTGGAGTTATATGTGCATTAGTGTATGTTTACATCATCTTGCATATTCCTTATAAACTATCCATTAATTAGAAGTTAGTGGTTAATAAGTGGATTGTTAGGCCATTGTCTCCAAGTGGAAGCTTGGCTATTTATACACTCAAATACTCTCTCAAACACACACATTCTACACTTCTAGCATAGAGAGCTTGAGAGAGTCACATAGAGAGAGATTTATATATATATACACAATTATAGATATACATACACCTCGAGTTAGAAGAAGAAGAAGAAGAAGAGAAGTGTTTGGGAGTTGCTCAACATCATTTATAGGTACCGGGTTGTGTACAATATGCTTTCTAAATTCTCCGGAGTATTTCTTTGTTATCTCTACTTGTACTCTTTTTGCAGTTATGTTGTGTTTTCATTTGGAATCAATGAGTATGTGTTTATTGCTAAGTGCTATGGGACTAAAGGGTCATGAGCAAGGAGCACCTACCAACAGTCCAACAGGCCTCAGGGACCGACGTACTGGAGACGGGTGAGGTGAGGTGAGGTGTCTCTTGCTATATGATCAAGAGGAACCTGGTATGATGCTATTGGTATGAGCGTTTGAGTAGTGTGAGCAGTTGGGTTGTGAGACTGGTCAATTGATTTGATGTCATTCTATGTATTTGATTGTCATTATCCTTTTGAGCCTTTATTATTCATGTCATATTGTATACTTCCCGGTATGTTTTTTTAGATGCAGGCAGTGCCGGTAACCGAAGCCTAGAAGGGAGATAAGGTTAAGGATGATATAGGAGATCCGTGGAGAATATGGACCTGCTGGGAGTTTTAAAGAAATTTTGTATTTTTATTTTAAAGAATCAAGTGTGATTCATTTAATTTTTCAATGGAAATACGCTTATTTTTGCGGGGCGTCACATCGAGCTTACCTAAAAGTGGTAGCATACAAGCAGAGAGTCTCCTACTTCAATAGCAGAGTCAAGCACCGCGGTTTCCAGGTGGGGGACTAGGTCCTTAAGGCTGTAAACCAGTCTACTAAGGTCCCGGTCCACGGAAAGTTGGGGCCAAACTGGGAAGGCCCATACTTAGTTACCCGAGTCAACCGCCCGGGAACCTATTGGTTACAAACTCTAGACGGGCACGACCTCTCTCATCCTTGGAACGTGCAGCACCTCCGTAAGTACTTCCAGTAAAGCATGACAATAATGTTGGCTAGGAACCATGTAGCTCGACCCGAGCATATATATTCATATAGTAATAAAATTTTCTTTTTTCACCAAACAACTCTTCTCCGTGCTTATTCGCTTAAAAGACCTCGGGGTTAGACCCCAAGCACTCAAAAGACGTCGAGTCCAAAACCCGAGGCATAGGCTTCGTTTAGGTCCAACCTACAATGGGGGGCAACACCCCCTAGGTGGCTGACGATGGCAAGTCCCAAAGGACCCTGCAACCACCCACGTTCTAGGTCGGTTTCCTACGATCACCCCCTCTATACGACTGCCTTAGTAAAAGCTTAGAGGGCAGGGCAGACTAAACAAGAAATCACACCGGTCACTAACAGGGCTTGGAATCCTAACATTACTAAGTACCTATAGAGGCCAAAGAAAAATCGTCCTGACAGTAAAACATAATAAATTCCTATAATACACCGGACGGGACCTTTCAGGCAGGTCAAGAAGACCAATTATTCTACCGATTATGATCCTAAACCATTTGTTAAGGAAGGGATTGAGATCGGTCACGCTCAAATAAAAAATAAAAACTGGTCAGATGCTGGCAATCACGAAACAGGCATACAAGTACAAGATAATAAACAGTTGATGGAAAGGCTGGTCTCAAGGACCTTTTCATTAAAAAAAAAACTTTGTACAGCCAGGGGGCAGTTGTAATAGCATCCTCCCCCCCAAAAAAAAGGGCTCCTACTGGTCGTCTGTAATAACCACCCTGTCATCGCCTGAAGGAGCAGTCCCGGGCGGTTCAGCTGTAGCAGGGTCCTCTTCGGCAGCCTGGTCCTCCTTCCAGTAGTTGGATTCGGCCCAGGAGTAACTAGAAATGTCCCAATCCGGGTGATCCTCAGCAACTCGGGCGGTAAGGTCAGCATAACCCTTGAGGAATCCAGCCTCGAACTCCTCTTCGGCATCCTTGGCCTCAGCTTCCCGGGCAGCGGTGACCTCTGATAGAGTGGCTGTTAGGGCCTCGATATCCTTCTCGGCAGCCACTCGACCGGCCTATGCAGCTGCAACCTTGGTCTTAGCAGACTTTCGAGCGGCCCGCTCGGTTGAGATTGTGTCTCGGGCCTTCCCTAGCTCCAGGCCCAAAACCCTGGACTTTTCCTCCTCCATAAAGAGGGCAAAATCGGCTGACGCTCGGGTTGCCTTCTCAGCAGACAAGGCAGCCTCAACCGCGGCCAGTCTCTCAACTAGCCCGAGCAAGGTTGCCTTGGCCCTTGCTGCTACTACACAGCCAACCTGCAAGGGAGGACAGTTGTTAGTGTTCCGAATAGAGAAGTAAGCAGTATAAGGTATGCAAAGTAACTCACCATGTGGCTGATGCTGTAGAGCCAGCCGATTACGGCCTTGGGACTGAGTAGAGTGCATTTGTCTATCTGACTCTGCAGCAGCCCAGGCTGGACCCTCCCGCGGACGTCATCCACTGTCTCCACCGTCAAACTGGAGGACGTCCCACGCGGCTCGGCTCGTCCATGCTAGGGAATGAGACCCCGGTCGCTTTGGTGATAGGAGGCAAAGTTGGTGGTGCAGCAATGGTGACTCCGGGCGTCGAGGTCACAACAACCTCCTTGTCCACCCGGATTGTGATCCCCCTGGAGATCCTTTTGAGTGGATGACCCTCAACAGGGTCCTATTTCTTTCTTTTCAGACCCGCTCGGGCCATCAGCACCGCCTCCTTTTCCTTGAGGGTCGCCGGGTTCTTAGGAGCCATTTCTGCAAAATCAGAAAACACACAAGTCAGTTACATAAAAGGCAAGGGTGAGAACAAGCCGTCCAGGACATAGATGGATAACTGACCAGGGATGATCGCTGGGAGGATAGGAGCCTCGAAGTGGTGCTTGGATTTGCAGGAGATTTTTGGGTCCCCCGACCGGGTCAAGAACTTGTTTACGTCGGTTGGGTCCTCAATTAATGAGAGGATCCTCGCTTAGCACTTGTCGGGAATACTGGACAGATCCCCCTATCCCACTGCAAAAGAAATAAAAGAAGAACATAAGATTCAATGGCAACAATGAAACAAGACAATGGTAAAATGGTTAAGGGCTTACTCATCAGTTCTCCCGCCTAGGAGGTCCTCAACTGTATGCCCGACGCCTCTTCACAAAATCCAAGGGTAGAAACTTAGAAAAATTTCTTCTTCCATCCCCGATTGTTGCTCAGGCAATTGACGATAATCTTTATCCCTTGCCGGGCCTCCAGCAAGAAGAAGCCGGCCTCTCCACACACTTTGAACGGCCGGTGGGTCTAGAAGAACTCCTGTAGGGTAAGTTCATACCCAAGGACTTGGGGCCACAAGTAGATGGCCCCCATGACGAATCTCCAACCGTTCGGGGACGAGTTGGCTTGGGGAGATCCCAAGATAGATAAGCGCATCCCAGGCGGTCGGGTGAAAAGGAAGACGAAGGCCCGCCATAAGGGCGTCCTCGTATAAGGTGACAAAGTCCAACTCATATAAGTGAGCCCCACCGTCATGCATCGCTAGAGAAAAATGGCCGGGGATGTCATATCTCTCCCTAATCCGACCTAAGTCGGGGTGTAACACCCGCTCCCGCGATTACTTGTTAAGTACCATTTAGCATGCATTAGCATAATTAATTGGTGTTTACTAACACATGTTTAAGTGAGTTTTAACTCACTAGTTGATTATGGGTGTCCAGTTTGGGAACCCAATGTTGGCCAATGTGGCAGTCCCAAATTGGGACATGAGTTGAGAAAGTTCCATTGTGAGGGGACAAAGTTGTGGAATCATCCTTATCTGCTTAAATGTTTATTAAGGCATATGTGAAATATTTATATGTTGTTTAGAATTTATTGTTTTTTGTTAGAGACCAATTATGTGGTCATTTAGCATACCTTGGTGAGGACGAAATGAACACGTTATATAATTAGGCTAATTAGAAACTTCATAAAATTATGTGGGACCACTTATGGGATCCACGCGAGACATAGACAAACACTCATTTAATTTTGGGATAGCTTTAATAAGTTTTATAACCACCAGGGGTATAATTGCAGAACTGGAGAAACTAGGGGAGGCAAACTTAGAAATTAAAAGTTGGGATCACATGTCATGAGACAAGTGTCCCATGACTCACAAGCTAGAGCCTTAGTCATCTTCTTCTCTAATGTAACAAACATTTACAGAGAAAAGAGTTAAAACGAGATTTATCGACAGAAAATTCGACGACGCTCTCGACGACGATTGACAGCGCGTTCGACTACCAATTTTAATTCCGAGACCAGATTTGGATTCGTAGAGGTGAGTTCTACGTTTTGGTACTGATTTTATTGAGCTTAATCGTCGTATTTCTCACGACCAATTCGGAGCGGTAATCCGTAATTTGCCGAATTCATGTAGGATTTGAACCCGGAGTAGATTTGGGCTTTAATTTCTTAACTAGGAGCGAATTGCAAAGAGGCGAGTGATTTCAATCTTGTTTTGGGATGAGATTCATGTTTATGTTCTTTGGGTGTTAATAACATGCCTATTTAGCTTAATCACTCATGTTTAGCTATGATTTTGTGCAAAGCATGGTGATATGTTTATGTGAGCATGTTTAGTTGTCTATGTGGGTCAAAGGAAAGCTTGTATGAATCCGCCATGAGATTGTTCTGTGGTGACGACCACTTATTGCCGACAATGGCATTAGACCGCACGTGTGTGGCGTGGGTCATTGGCTTGTGCCGTGGACTATCGGGGGAGTCGCGGACTTGCGGGTAGTGGTGGATGAAATACTTGCTTATCCGGAGATCATTATATTTGTTGAGTTGAATATAAACATTGATATGTCATCCGCGTGCTTGATTGATATTTCTCACTAAGCATATAGCTTATATATTATAGTGGTTATTGAATAACCATTGTAGGTGAGCACGGCGGCGAGAATCCGGGGAGATGAACGTGGAATTTGTGGTGACAAGGAAGCTTGTAATTGTAGTAGCTTCATGTATATAGTTGTTTTGAGTAAAACTTATGGGTTGGTGTAAAACTTGTAGTTTGTAGTAGCTAACTTGGGGTTGTACTAAAACTTAGTAGATTATGATAGTTTTGCCTTAATCACTCTAAGACTCGTGCAAATCTTGTAACCGGAGCTTAAAATGTTGTTGGTATCTTTCTTTCTTTGATAATGTAGTTTGGAATATGTTTGAATGGAAATTTGTTTTAAGAAAACTTGTTTTGGTTGATCTTGAGGGAATTGGGAATATTTGGGAGAGTATTTGGGAGAGATTTGGGAGAGATTGCATTGCACATCTTGTTCATGGTTTTAAATCATGTTGGTAACTTTCAAACTCTTGTTTTTATGATTTGGATATGTTAGTTGTGAGTGTGGATCAAAACTCATATGTTTTGGTTGTTTTTGTGAGAATTGGAAGTGTTTGAGTATTGTAGCATTGGTGGATCTTGATTAATGTTTTAAAACCATGTTAACATATCTTGGAAATGGTTTGGAATGATTTGAGATTGGTTTTGAAATGGTTTTGCAAAGTTTCATGAAGTTTGGATGGGATTTGGAGGTGTTAGGATGCTGCAGAACATGAGTTTTTGCTGTCAAAACGTGTGCTGCAGAATCCGGATCGATCCGAGTCTTGAGCAGATCGATCTGGCACTTCTGGAGGGCCAAAAATGAGGTTCTGTCAAAACCGGATCGACCCGGTATCCGGTTTTGGGGCGGATCGATCCACATGTCATTTTGTTGCACTGTCGACTTTTATGGAAACGGACATAACTCTCTCTAGAAAGCTCGGAATCGCGCACCGTTCATTGCGTTGGAACCGGGACTCAAAAACCTATCTTTTGGTATAAAATTTTATATACCTTATTAATTACCATTTTTCCCTTGGGCTTAATTTATCTAACATAATGGTGAAAACGTGCTTGTTTTCCCTCCTTTTCATTTGTAAATTGTTGTTTGAAGGCCTTGGTGGCGTGCCACGTGTCTTGGATTCACATGTGTGGATTCGGGACGTGACACAGGGACACGAAGGGTGCTGACAATCCGCTCGCAGGCAAACACCACGTTGGGACTATTCGCTCTCGACCCCTCACTACCTGACCTCCCGGACACCGAGGCAACGGGAACACTCTGAACCGCCTCGTCGTCGAGTACCCGGACAGAGATCCTCACCTCGTTATGTTGGTTGGAGGGGGTCGCGGAAGGCGGATCTAGACTGGTATCCGGCGTTCCTGATCGTGACTGCTCGTCCTCTGACCGGGAAGACGAGTCGAAGTCAAAGTGACACATCTCTGAGTTCTGTGTGTCTAGATAAGAGAGCAAGTGGCGACCTAAGTATGGGTCCGCTACCCCAAGTCTAAGGTATAAGGGGGCAGGACTACGAGCCTAAAGTGTAAGGTGTACAAGGTCCTAACGGTCAAGTAACACTCGTGCAAAACTGATATAGGATAACCCGATCAGTTAAACCACCCGATAGGTTAAACCACCCGGCTACACCTCCTAACCTAATGAAGAAACATAATCTGAGAAAAAAGAATCCCACTCCCATTTTAAACCCAAGGGGTTTGTTCCCTCCAGCCTTACTCCGAAGAGTAAAAGGAAAAGAAGAAGATGTGAAGGAATAGTGAATTGAAATTGAGGAATGGAAACTTACAAGGAATGACGCAGAAAAGAGCTCGAGAAGGTGTGCCGGGTACTTTTTGCTCTCAAAACCGCTCGGGGAATCTACTTCTTGGCAGTGGGAACTAGTGAAATGAGTGAGTGTTCTTTATATAAGGAGTGCGGACGGTCCAAATTAAGCCAGATCTATCGGCCAGGAAACTTTCCCGCCTAAATAGCCCTACAGCTGTCACCTCTGGTACGTGAAGTGTCACCTCAAAAGGTATGCACATTTAATGCATGACGAGATGGCTTGGTTACCACGTAACCAGTTCGGTTACTTCCACGCTGGCATCATTGGATCCTGACCAGGCCAGTGACCAGTTGACATGTGGCAGGGATAGGACCCGGGACCACAGGGTCACTGCTCGGCAAGTACCGCGGTTGATCAAACCGTCCGGTCTCACCCCGGGTAGAGTCCCGACATCTTTCCGGACGTTTCATCAGGGCGATACCAATTTTCAAGCCTCGTCCGATGTAGCGTTGTATCAGCCTTGAAAATGGAGGGCAACTGATATGTCCAGAAAAACCCAGTCGAAGGTTAAACTGCTACGTCATCAGGGAAGATCCCATGAAATCCGGAGGAGACACGTACGGCCCACCATTCCCGAGTTCGCTGGCTATTACCGCCCGGGATGGGCCCCACGGCCCGGGCGTAAGGTGCGGCTATTCTCCTGGAGGTTCAGCGTGACCACCAAGCTACTCCACGGTTTCCTAATCCGATCAAAAGACTGTTGGGAAGAATGAGCAGTTTCCTAAACCACTTAGGAAACTCTCCTAAATTTATGTAAATCAGTTGCAATCAGATTACGCTTCCTAATCTGATTACTTACCATGTACAGGAGGACTCTTGATATATAAAAGAGTCCGTCTACCCTCTTTATAGAGGAGGGCATTCTTAGCCTAGAGAATAGCAGTTTATACTCACTCATATGCATACACCCGGCCGGTTTACTGGGAGTGTCGCCCAAACTGTTGACTCACCAGACCCGCCGGTAATCTGCTAGTGAAGCACTCCGACGCACCCGTGGACATATGTCACCTCATTAACGGGGCCGAACAACATACAAACTTTATTGTGTCTGACTCTTTCGTATATTTCTTCTTATCCAAATTTCGGCATCATCACCAAATATTGTAAAGAGTATTAACATGCTTCCCAAATGTGATTTACAACACATGTGACGATAAACCCAATTGATTTTATCGGACGATATTGAAATAATCCCACTATTATTAATGGTGATCTCAATGTCACATATGTTGAGAAACAACGTTTCATTTTCGATAACATTATTCTTTATTAAATGGGCAAGTGATATGGGCCGGAATTAGTCCATTTACCTTGCTCCGGATATGATCAAACCAAGCGTATTCTAACCCGACCCTTTTATTCTAGTATTTTATTCCGAAGCATAAAAAAAAAGCATATATAATCTCTCTCTCTCTCAATCTCTCTCTCTCTCTCTCAGCAGATCTGAGACATCAATGGCGGCCATGAACCGCCTGTTCAAACCCTCCATAACTACCATCAGGAGGTGTTTCTCTACAGCCGCAATATCTCAAACCGAAGCTCGGGTCCAATCATCATCGTTCGTTCGTGAGCCTATCACTCCTCCACGTGTAGATCCCAAGGGCAGGAACGTCCAGTGGGTCTTCCTCGGCTGCCCAGGCGTCGGAAAGGGCACTTACGCTAGCCGTCTCTCTACTCTCCTCGGCGTCCCTCACATCGCCACCGGCGATTTAGTTCGCGATGAGCTTTCCTCTAATGGGCCCCTCTCCAACAAGGTCTCAGTCTCTCTCTCTCTCTGCATATATATATATATATATGTGTGTGTATATATATTACGTATCAGCTGTTGTTAATGAAAATCAGGACTACAGGCAACCGGGTATTATGTAGGTGAACACCTCATCATGTGATTCTACTTTTGGTCTCGTTGGATTAATGGGATTGAGCTTCTTCTTTTTTTTTTTTAAATGGTAAGATGTGTTGAAATTGAATGGTTGAGTGAATTGAGCTTTGATTGGATTAATGGGGATTCATTTGTTACTGAAAATACGGACTACAGTCAACTGGGTATTATGTAGGTGGACTACAGGCAACTGGATTTCTATTTGTTTTTATTGTTGGATAAGGCTATGTTTGGTTCTGGATTTCGCGAGGGAAAAGAAAACGGAAAAAGGTAAACAAGAAGGAAAACTGTTTCTTGTTTTCCCTTTTTTTTTTTTTCCTCCAAGCTTAAAATAATATTCAAAATTAAGATTTTTTAAAATTTTATTATAATATATGAATAAAAGAAGGAAAATGACTCGCAACACTCAAGATATTTAAGTTATTTATCAATTTATTCTCTTTTCTTACGCATAATTCCCATCGTTTTCACTATTAACCAAACAAAAGAAAATGTTTTCTTCCATGTTTTCTTTTCTTTTTCCTCACTATTATATCCGTGAACCAAACACAGCCTAATGGGATACAATTGTTTAACTTGTTTTTATTTATTTATTTTGGGATGTGTTGATGGTTGAGTAAATTGCGATTGGTTGGATTAGAAGACATTTAGAGAAATGCTATGTAAAATGAGAGGATTAACTCAATTGAGATATTTTTTCAGATTTATTGAATGGTGGAAGTAAATTGGGTTTGACTGGATTGAGAGAATCAGAATTGTCTATGAACAATTTTGAACATAACTATAATTCTCAAGCGATCATGTCTATGTCAATAATTGTACCGACACACATACATAAACAGGATAGTTATGGAAGAAGAAATTGAAAGTTGTGTATATTGTATGATCGCGAAACTCTGTCAGAGATCAAATTCCAAGAGGTTTGGATATAAACATAAAGACAGCATTTCTTAAGGTTAGAGCCTAAACAACATCAAATTATTCAAATCTGAGACAGGAGACATTTTTGATGAGCATCAATTACATTATTTGGCTTCAGGGCTCAAATTTCGTTTCTATAATGGTTTGCTGGTCATGTTTCTTGTACTTAAAAACAGCACAACATGATTTGTTTACTGAATGGGTGAACCATTTATTTCCGTATCATCTTTTTATCATACGGGTTTGTATTTGCTACTGTTTATGTCTTATAACCAGTACACCATATGTGCTTATTGGATGCAAGTAACTTCTGTTCTAATAAGTGTTTGATTTATCTCAAGAATTAACAGCTAATAGTTACAATTTTCCGCATTTCGTGTTTTATTTTCATTTAATGAGGCAGGTAATTGCATTTTCATGCAACAAATATCCCTATTGATTTTGGAATCATTGCCTTTTTGCAGCTGGCAGATATTGTAAACCAAGGGAAGTTGGTTTCAGATGAGATTATATTAAGTTTATTGTCAAAGAGACTTGAGGTTGGAGAAGCCAAAGGTGAATCTGGATTTATTCTTGATGGTTTCCCTCGAACAATAAGACAAGCGGTGAGTTGACTTTTTACTCAATTTCTCTCTCTCTCTCTCTCATATGATTTACTTTTTGGGGTCGTACTCTTAGCTTCTGAGTTGGTTCATGGATTTAGTGAGGGAAAAGAAAAGAAACATAGAGGAAATAAAATCAATTTGCTTGGTTAATAGGGAAACGGCGAGGAAAATAGGAAGGAAAGAAAATATTGTGGAGTAAGTAAAATTTTTAGAACTTCGTGAGTCACTTCCCGTCTTCGTTTAATGATTTCCTATTGTATTTTGAAGAGTTTTAATTTCTAATGATATTTAAACATGGAGGAAAACACAATGGGCCTTAGCCTTTTCCTTTCGTTTTCCTTCTCCAAATCCGCCGCAAACCAAACAGTTATGATTTTTCAATTATGTTGTTCTCATGTTTGTCTTGTTTTATCGGTATTTCTAGGAAATATTGGATGAGGTGACGGACATTGACTTGGTGGTTAATCTGAAGCTCCCAGAAGACGTACTGATTGAGAAATGCCTGGGGCGAAGGATTTGCAGCGAGTGTGGGAAAAATTTCAATGTGGCCTCCATTAATGTCAAGGGTGAGAATGGAACCCGTGGAATTAGCATGGCCCCACTTCTTCCTCCTCCACATTGTGTTTCGAAGCTAATCACCAGGTCTGATGATGTTGAAGCTGTCGTGAAAGAACGACTTCTTGTATACAGTGAAAAGGTATTCATCTGTTCTCATAACATATTTTTTGTTGCCTCTGTGGGGTTGGGGGTGTTATGCGGACACCTAAAAAAGCATTATTTTTTCGCATTTCTTTTTATTGGAAAAACGCATCCGTATGTTTTTACACCCATAAAAATGTGAGGACACTTAGTGTTCCCCTGTAGATGGGCTATGTTATATCTGAGTCAAGTGTGGTGTAATGATTTATAGAAAGGAAAAAGACACCAAGGCTTTGCTTGTGCATGGATTTAGTGGGTGAAAAGAAAGTAAAAGTAAGGAAGACTCTTTCCTTTATTTGGTGTTAATAAAAGAAAATAGTGTAAAAACTACGAGTGAAGAGTAGTGAGAAATAAGTTTTACTTCTGAATTTTACGAGTCACCTCCCCTTTTTCCTTAAAGTTAAAATTTTCATTTTGATGATTTTGTTTCAAATTTTGAATGTTATTTAAGTATGGAGAAGGGAAGTAGTTCTTTGTTCTTGTTTCCCTTTCCTTTTCTTTCATTCTCTAAATCCGAAAACCAAATAGAGCCCAAGTGACATAGACTTTGCAAACCTAGGCTCAACAGTCAGCTCTTCCCCTAAGATCCCTATAATTTATCTCACCAAATTCTAGGAACATCCATGGACCATATTCCTTTTTTTTTTTTTTTTTCATTTTCTTTTTGGATACTGTGCATGCTTCTTGTTCCATTTTTATATCTTCCCCTCTTTGTACTCAGATGTGTAACTATGTTCTTTAATCTACTTTTAATTAACCTAGAAGGGGTGTAGTGAACTTTCCCCATTAATATTAAGGGTGCGTTTGATAAACTGAAAATTAAGTGTTGAATTTTAAGTATTGAAAATTTTATGCGATTGAATTTACAGTACTGAAAACAGCTTTTCAAGTACTGAAATAGACTGCATTCAGTGATTATTTTCAGTAGAAAATTTTCACTTAAAGTTTTTAGTGATTTTTTGGCCGCTTTTTCAATTAAATGGTATGTTATCAAACGCACTGAAAAAAAATAAGTGCCGGAAGTTTTCATTTTCACCACTTAATTGGGTTATCAAACACACCCTAAGTGTTTGGTATGGAAGGAGGAGGAGAGGAAAAAAAGAGGGGAAAATCCCTTGTTTGGCAGGATGGAAGAAGGAAGGGAGGGGAGGGGACGGAAGAGGCATCCAAATATGGATGGATAGAGGAGAGGGAAGAGGCTTCCCTTTTCTTTTTTCTTTTATTTATTTATTTTTCCGCATCCTTAAAAAGAACTATCTTTCTGTTATGGGAAGGTGCAAATAAATACATGATATTCTTGTTAAGTCACCAATTACTCCAAAAGCTTAAGCTGTTAGAGGAAGGGCCCAACAATGTATATCTAGATTCAACACCCTCTCTCACGTGTTACCCCGTCTCGCATATAGAGAGCCATTAAACTAAGCTCCATCGTAGTGGAGACAAATAACAAAGTGCAAATTTGCACTCCAAAGCGGTTGCTCTGACACCATGTTAAGTTACCGGTTGCTCCAAAGCTTAAGCTATTAGAGAATGGGCCCAACCGCCCAACAATGTATATCAAGCTTCAACAATTCTGTACTTTTTTTTTTTGGTACGAGGCCGATGCCCCTCAGTCTGTCCTCAACTTCGTTATCAATACCTTTTGCGTTTAATCGGAGTAGGACAAAATGGCAAACCCTGGGCACGTGCACCGATCCCACAACATAATTTCCTGTACTTATTCTTACTTACTAAATAGGAGCAGCGAAAAACCCCTTCTCTTTCCTAGGGACACTACATCCATCCAGTACTCCCTTTTTGATTTGTTTCTTCTGGTTGCACAAATCTTTCATCAACAATAGATTTTTCTCCAAACTATGTCAAATAAATTGGTGTATTGCTATTTCCACTTTGTGGGTCGTAATATTTGTTTGGTTCATACAATCAATTAAGTCTTTCAATAATGCTACACACACAACCAAATGCACAACCAATTGCACAACATTGCTTAAAGTGTGTTGGACTTTGTGCTAAAAAGTCTGTACACACACTGCACATCATTTTGTGTGTACAGGCTTTTTAGCACACAGTCCAACATTTTTAAGCAGTGTTGTGCAATTGGTTGTGCATTTGGTTGTGTGTGTAGCATTACTCTAAGTCTTTTCTTCCCAGCAAACAAAAAAATTAATTCATTGTTTTTCCATTTTGCTGGCAGAGTCAGCCGGTGGAAGGATTCTACCTGAGTCAAGGAAAGTTGCTAGAGTTTGATCTGCCCGGAGGGATCCCCGAGTCCTGGCCGAAGTTGCTGGAAGCTCTCAACCTTGACGAACACGAGGAGAAGCGATCTGCTGCTGCATGAATTCCAACTTTTTTAATAATCACACTTCTTAAGATGTCATTCTTTGCATGTATAAAGTACATGCCCAAACAATTTTGCAGAAAGACTAGCATTTTTGTGTGGTGTTATTTTGTTTTGTATCCCTTTGGGAAGAAATAATACAAACCTGGAATTCATCAAGCCATGTGATCATGGTGGAAACTGAGTTGGGCTTTTAGATTTTTATGTTAGAAGGTCTAATTGTAACCTCATATGTATGTGTGTTCGTGAGAGAGAAATATAATTGGGGTACAATTTTAGTTTACTGATGTTCTGAACTCTTTGTTGTAATTGAGATTAATATAGCTTTCACAGAAGTCATTTGCAACATGAGCAACTACATTCAGTATATCTGTATATGACTACTAAAATTCTTGTACATAAAAGTTCGCATTTTTAAATGCACAAAAATAAATAAATAAATAAATAAATAAAAGTAAAAATTCTTACTACCTCATTAAAATTGGGACGCAAAATTGGGACGCAAGTGCAACTTTATCAAGAATCTAATCAATGTAACATCACTTTAAATAGAGAATATGGTCATGTTTGGCAACATCTTTTGAAGTTCATAAGCGATTGTTGAACTCTGAAGCTAAAATAAAATAGTTTGACAAATGGGCTTTTGCAATTCAATCCCAAAAACATGTGAGTTAATCACAGAAATTTGCGAATGACCAAAAGCTCCCTGGACGAGAAAATAATGGCTATAATGAGAATACTACATCACTCTCTATAACATACTAATAGATTTGAAAGTTTTGTTGAAGTGAGAGTGGGAAGGGTTTCTCTTGGGTTTAGGGAGGCATGGATATAAACAAATGCTTTAGATTGGTTTGAGATACAATGTCATCCCCATAACCGAGATAGCCAATATTTTCTCCCCTTGGATTGCTTTGGCCTAAAAGCAGTTTTTTACGAATGGTTTACAAAAGCAAAAGTTGCCAAACAGATAGTAAACACAATTAAACTTTTGATCTTGTGAATTTCGAGGGGGACTTCCTTCTTGTTTGCCCGCCTCTCCGAGATTGGACGTGTAGTCTTGACTGTATCATTGATTCTCCCATTTTGGAAGCTAGAAGACTCCTCTCTAGCTCTTTTGTATTTTAAAATGTGTCTAAAATCCCTAGCTCTACTAATTTTGTAGCTCATAACTTGGCCCAATGGGCCTATTTTTATCGTCTTTCTGGCCCCATCCCGGTTTATTTCATTCCTATTTGTATTTTTGAGGAAGGGAATCAAGGGGTTGATGGATTGGTTTTTGTTTGTACGTTCTTTCTTCTCTTTTTCTAATGAATTTCTCTCAATCAAAAAAAAAAAAAAGAAGTAAATTTTTGATCTACTTTTTAAAATGTGACGAAGCATTTGTGTTTACTTATTGTGGATTTTAATTGATCTTTGGTGTAGATACCAAAATGCCTTGTAAAATTCAATAACGTGTTTTTGGGTCTTTGAACTTCTAATACAATTTTGAATTAGGGTAATACTTGGGACATATTCAAAGACAATTTTTGGAACACAACCCAAGAGATATGTCTATCTTTCTCTTGTGTTACTGTGGGGTCCAGTGATATCACACGAGAGATATAGACACATCTTTTAAATTGTATCCCAAAAATTATATTTTTGAGTGTGTTCCAATTTTTACTCTTTGAGTTATTTTCTTCCTATCGTGTGTTGAACCATGCCATTGATGTGCCATTTTGGGTGTCATATATAGCAAAGAAACATAATTTAGCTCAAATTCTATATATTATTCATTCATTAAAGTGGTATATTCCTCACATATTTCTTCCGTGGACCCAAAACTTGACATCCCTAAATCACTTTATCGGTTGGACTATATGGTCAACAATATTGTGGAATCCAAAATAGAAATGTTAGAGCCCCACAAATTCAACTTCACTAAGAAGATAAATTATTTAATTTGATGTTTTGTGATCATTATAATTTCTTAAAATTGTTGGTGGTTAGAGGAGTATTCCCACGTGAGCATCACATCTTAATGCAATCCATGGTTACATTCTTTCTACTTATACATTTTTTCATTGAAGTCATTTGATGATGATATGTATTATGTACAATAGGTCAATATTATATTCTTTTAATAGATTCAAATCTTTTTAATGTTTGTAGAAGTACTGAAATAGAATGCATTTAATGATTATTTTCAGTACAAACTTTTCGCTTAAAGTTTTCAGCAGGTTTGTGATGAGTTTTTCAATTAAGTGGTATATGTTATTAAACGCACTGAAAAAAAATAAGTGTTAAAATTTTTCATCTTTATGACTTAATTGGGTTATCAAACACACTCTAATTAAAATAATGTACTTGAAACTTGCATACGTCTAAATTGGGGAACACTCATTTCATTAGTCTAGACTCTAGACAGTTAAAACAAACTAAAGAAATAGTAATATACTAAATGATAAAATAAATAAATACTCCGTATATCAAAGGGTCGGCTCTCACATTCAAACTCATTATTTCTCTCACTTATTACTATCATTTAAGCCCACTAAATAAATTTCTTAATATGAAATTTTTTTATTAAATGGAAAAAAAAACTTAGTTATGAAAGTGATATTTTGTTAAAGAGCAAAGAGGGTGTTTGGCAACATCTTTTAGAGTTGATTTTAGAGCTCTATATACTAAAATGAGACTATTTGACAAATTAAATTCCGAGATTAAAAATTTAAAATGGATAGTTTTTGGTCAAAAGCAATTCTTTTGGGTGTTTGAAAACAATTTTTGGAGTTCATAAGTGATTAGAGAACTCTAAAAGCTAAAATGAAACTATTTGACAACTTTTGAAGTTCATAAGTGATTACAAAACTCTAAAAACTAAAATAAAACTATCTGACAAACCAAATTATGGTATCCAATTACAGAAATTTGTAATTGGTCAAAAGTTATGTCAGATTGCTTTTCTTTTGATCTCATCTCGGATACCTTTTAGGCTTTTGGTTAAAAGAATTTTTTTTTTTTTTTTTTAATGATTATAAGGCTGGGCCAAACATGCCCTAAGAAAAATCGAGTATAAAAAAAATCAAAACTTTGATCAAGATTTGACCAGGTCCTCCAAAGATAAAACAAGGTAAAGAGTATTATAATTACTGTACAATTTAAAGGGCGGCCATTTCTTTCAATTTTCAAAGTTGTTAGCCACTAATCTCTCTCTACTCGATTAGTCTCGTGTTGGGTCTGCTTTTCCTAAAGCTGTTGATGCCCCTCTTTCTCTCTCTAGCTTCTCAAAAGTTTTGAATAGGAGAGAGAAACATATGGGTTGGTTTCCTTGCTCCGGACAATCAAGCCGGACAGCAAAGAAGAGGAAGAAGAAAGAGCCACTCAATCCGATCCAGCTCTCTTCCGGTATATTTTGTTGATGATATACATACAGAAGTACACACACACACACACACACACACACATATATATATATATATATGTATTTGATTTTGCTGTTCTTCTCTTTCTGGGTTCAGTGTAAATGTTTTGGAATCGGATAATTAAGATGATTATATGTATGCCCATTAATTGGCTGGGGATTCATCATTCTTTACTTTTTTTATTTTTATTTATTTTATGGATCATAGGAGTGAGAATTTGTTGTTGCTTAATCTGATTATGAATAGACATATTGATATTACTTTGTGTTTGAATTGCTATATATGTGTAGGAGAAAAGGAGAACTTGAGAGTATTTCTTGTTGTTTTGGGCTCCAATTTATAGAAATTTCTTTTAGAGGGTGTTTGACAACTACTTTTAGAGTTCATAAGTGACAATGGAACTCCAAAGAAGCGGTGCCGAACGGGCCCTTAGAAGCCTACTCTTGTATGTTGTAACTCACTTGGTTGAGTTGACTTATTCAATTTACTGAAAGTAAATTAGCAGAATAAGTACATCTCAAAAATTAATTTTTTCCAAAAATATGTGTTGGATATGGACTTGTCTTATAAAAATTGCAATTTTTAAAACTTATTAGTTAAACAAGAGAATCTTTAAGTTTATTGCCACAAACCCGATAAGTCATGGTTACTAACCACGACTTTAATGAGGTTGCTACTAACGATGAATTTAAGTAACATGGTAAGTCGTGATTTGGCCTTCCATCGACTTTATTATTGTTTCTTGAAGTCGTGGTTAGTAGAAGTCATGGTTACTAACCACGACTTCATTGAAGTTGTGTTTTCGGCAATGAGTTTAAAGTTACTCTCCTTATACATGAACTACACATTATCAATTGTTTTCACCAGGAGCACCATATGTGTGAACCCTCAAACCCTCACTGCTAACCTAGGAAGCACCCACAGTTCTAAGAAGGTGCCGTGTCCTACACACAGACACGATACTTCATGGACATTTTTCTTGGAGTAGTGGAGTGTCAATGTGCAAATTTTATAGGATGTTGTCGTGTCAACGTGCAAATTTTATAGGATGATGTCGTGTTGACGTGCCCGTGTCGTGTCGTATCGGTGTCGGTGTGTTCGTGTCCGTGCTTCATAGGTGCTAACATGGTATATTCATGGGAACAACACTATCAATAGTGGCCAGTGGCCACACATAAGAGAGTGAAATGTGTTTAAATGTATATCTGTATATTATATGTATAAGTGACAATGTAACATCCTTTATATCAGCTTAAGATTTTAGAAGAATTGCTTGTTAATTTGATGCAGTTAAGAGGATGACTATGGATAAGGGGGTTCTGTGATAAACAATGCAATTATGGAACATTAGGAAGGCTTATTGTAGTAAGCATACTCCATTTGGGATCTCCATGGGAATAAGAGATTTTTTTGAAAAATACTGTCTAGCGTTTGGTATTGATGTGGAAGTTAGAGATTTTTCAGCGTTTTTTTTTTTAAAAAGCTTCAGTTTGCTTCTTTGAAATTAATCTCTTTATTCAGCTTTTTTAATTGTGGTCTTTAGCCTCATCTCTTCCCGTCTTTCTACTACGTTTTTATGGTTTTAGAGAAATTAAATCCAATACCTCATTCTGTGTTCACAGAGAAGTTGAAGAAAAATTCATCATCCTTGAAGATAAAAGAGACCTCTCAAGATGGAGGGTCGAATTATATTGCAGCCCAAACTTTTGCATTTCGCGAATTGGCTGCAGCAACAAGAAATTTCAGGGGTGATTGTCTTCTTGGAGAGGGAGGTTTTGGAAGAGTGTATAAAGGGCGTTTGGAAAGTTCTAACCAGGTTTGTCGATTTTATCGTACTTTTCACAATTTTACAAAAGATTGAGGGACGAAGGAGATCATTTGGAAAAATACTCGCATTTTCCCCTTTTTTACCGTTTAAGTCGAATTGGATATGTTACAAATGGCCTTCTTAGCAGAGTTTCTTCGAGGAGCTGTGTGTTTAAGCTCCGTTTGGTTCACAGAGTTAGAGAAGCAAAAGAAGAAGGAAAGGAAAACCAGAAGGATAACTAGTTCCTTCTTTTCTTCCTAGTGTTTTCCTCCATGTTTAGATGACAAACTAGAAGGGAAGTGACTCACAAAATTTGAAATTTATTTTTGTAATTTTCACCCTCTTTTCTTGATTTTTTTCCTCATTGTTTTACTTGTTAACCAAGTAAAGAAAGGCTTATTCCTCAATGTTTTATGTTCTTTCCTCCACTAAATCCATGAACCAAACAGAGCCTTATTTTACAGTGTTGGTGGTGAAATTTGAACTTTTATTTATTTTTTTAATAACTCTTTTTGGCGCAGGTTGTGGCCATTAAGCAACTTGACCGCAATGGATTACAAGGGAATAGAGAATTTCTTGTTGAGGTGTTGATGCTAAGTTTGCTTCATGACACTAATCTTGTTAATCTAATTGGTTATTGTGCCGATGGAGATCAAAGACTTTTGGTTTACGAGTACATGCCCCTTGGATCGTTGGAAGACCATCTACACGGTATGTACATATTGTAGAATTCAGATCCTTTATTTTGTGATTCTCTTAGGCTCTGTTGGGTTTGTGGATTTAGAGACGAAAAGGTAAAAGGAAAGGATCATTTAGGCTTAGTTTGGCCCCCATTTTCGCGCTTCTCCTTTTTTAAGGCACAATTTCATGTTAATTCATTTGGTAATTCTAGAGCTTTTAAAAGCTCAAGGTTGCCTTTTGGTTTCTTGATGTCTTTTTGAAGAGTAGTATATCACTTGTATAAAATTATCAAACAACTTAGTAATAAATTTTATAAGCTCCTTTGAAAAAGCCACGTGGGGGCCAAGCTAAGCCTTAGTGACTCGTAATAATCAAAAGTTTTTACTTATTTTTCAGTTTATTTTCTTCTTCTTCTTCCTCCTCCTATTTTCCCCATTTTTTCCTTGCTAACCAAACAAACTCAAGTTTTTTCCTCAGTTTGTCTTCTCCTTTTGTACACTAAACCCATGAGCCAAATATAGCCTTAGGCTCTGTTTGGTGCTTTGATTTAGAGAAGGAAAGGAAAACAAGTCGGAAACGCATTAAGAGTAAAAAGTTTCACAACATATTTGTAACTCGAGAAAAGGAAGGGAAGTGACTGACAAAATTCTGTTTTGAATTTGCTTCTCACCATATTTTATTTTCCTTATTAACCAAACAAAGAAAAGTATTCTCCTCAGAGTTTTCTTTTCCTTTCCCTCCCTAGATCCATAGACCAAACTATATCCTTACAAGTTGTGATTGCTTGTTGGATTTATACACTCATTTTGCAGACCTTTCACCCGATAAGAAACCTCTCGATTGGAATACCAGAATGAAAATAGCTGCAGGAGCAGCAAAAGGGCTAGAGTATTTACATGACAAAGCAAGCCCGCCTGTAATATACCGTGATTTAAAATGCTCCAACATTTTACTCGGTGAAGGGTTTCATCCGAAGCTATCGGATTTCGGCTTGGCCAAAGTCGGCCCTGTTGGAGATAACACTCATGTGTCTACAAGGGTTATGGGTACTTATGGGTATTGTGCCCCGGAGTATGCGATGACTGGACAGCTGACTTTGAAGTCCGATGTCTACAGCTTCGGGGTTGTTCTTCTGGAGATAATTACGGGCAGGAAAGCGATTGAAAGTTCAAAAGCTGCCGGAGAGCACAATCTTGTTGCATGGGTAAGTGATTCTCACCTTTTATGTATTGAGCTTTGTGCTTCCTTTGAATCATCATTAGTCGGCATCAATGTTACGGTCTGTTTCTAATCACTTCCCAAATGCACATTTGGGTATGGGACTCAAAATGCATATATTCGTCTACCTGGATTAACTTTAGAAGCACTTTGGCGCGCCCTGCAAGCACGTTTTGGTTGAAACACGTTCAGAGTTGCTTCAGCCCAAACATGATTCAGGAAGCAGATTAGGGGTTTTAACGAATTTTTCTTAATTCCGAACATGCAAATTCACTTGATAAAGTAGAAGCACCGGTTTTGGTTTCTCCTCTTTTTTTTTTTTTCTGCCTAAACTCAATAAAAACACAGCCAATCCAAACGGGCCCTTAGAATACCAGGTTAATAGTCAGATAGTGAATAGTAAGACTAAGAGTGCTGATAGAATTTTGTGAAGTGACTAGTCAACTTTGATGTCAAGATGGTGATATAGTGTTGCGTATGAATAGTAGAATCCTCGATTCCTCGTCTAATTAGTTGTTTTGAAATTGCATTTGTTGATATCCCTTTCGTTATAAATGTACCAAGTTACCTAAATTCACGTGGCAGTTCTTTTTTTTTTTTCCCCTCTTTCTTTTACCCGTGAATTACTCAATAATTAACTGCATATCACTATACTATTTCTTTTGAGGGTTTTTGGATAATACAAGAACGGGATTCTGTTGTTCAGAAGAGAATTGGTTCTAAATAAATTTTTTTCTGTCGTTTTTGTAGCTGCTTTTGGTTACATAGTTGTCTGTGTCGGACTTAAAATTACCCCAAGAACTGCTACTTTATCCAACCCAATATATTAGTACTTAACGTAAAACCTAATAAAATTGAGACCAAGTTTCAACCTAATCCTGTTTCAAAATCCCCAAACATTCGGTTCAATTGGAAACTACCTCTCTCTCTCTCTCTCTCACACACACACACACACACTCATCATTGTCTTTTTAGGAATTAGATTGTTATGTTCAATATTGTTGCCTAAGAAGTACCAATACGGATACAAAGGACACAGAAACAATACGACACCGTGTCACATCGAATTTGGCTTAATGCAGGCAAGACCTTTGTTCAATGATCGAAGAAAATTCACACAGATGGCCGATCCAATGCTTCAAGGCCAGTACCCCTTGAGGGGCCTATATCAAGCTCTTGCCATCGCAGCAATGTGTGTCCAAGAACAGCCGACCATGCGCCCAGCCATAGCCGATGTTGTCACAGCTTTGACTTACCTTTCTTCACAAAAGTACGACCCAGAAACCCAGCCGGCCCATGGGTCCCGCTGGGCTCCTCCTACGCCTCCTAGAACGAAAAAGGAAAATGATAAGAGGCTCGATCGTGGTAGTGGATCTGAGAGAGATCGAGCCAAAAGATTAAGTTGAGAGATCGGTCATGGTATATTTTGCTTTCGCTCATTTATTGGCTTTCTCTTGTTATTCATTTAAATTCCACATCTTATTTTGCTTGGGGGTGTGTTGTATAGTTTGTAGTTTCAGGGTATATATAATTAGTAATGCTACACTCACACCAAATTCCACACCCAACGACCCTGACCTTTGATTCCAGTGGATCCCATGTGGGTCTCACATGGGTCTTACACGGGCCGTACTCACTAAAATCAAGGGTCAGGATGTGTTGGGTGTGGAATTTGGTGTGAGTGTAGCATTTTGATATATAATTATGTGAGTCTTGTCATGTAATGTTAATCACTTCAAAATCATTGACAACATTGTAACAAGGGCTTGGTATTTCATATGGAGATTATAGTTTAAACAGTTTTGTTCAAAGAAGCTTGGGTTTATATTTTCTATGCTCAGTTGTAATTTTAACTCATCCCAAGCATATTACGACTACTACGTTTGGCAAGAGGGATGGAAAGGTAGAAGGGAAGGGAGGAGTGAGGAAAAACGTATTCTTAGGCTCAGTTTGCTTCTTGGATTTAATGGGTGGAAAAGAGAGGAAAACATAGAGGAAAGTTGTTTCCTTTGGTTGGTTAGTAAGGAAAACGATAAGGAAAATAAGAGAATAATTTGAGAAATAACTTACATTTTGATTATTGTGAGTCATTTCCCTTCATTCAAATATAACAATTATGTTTTAAATTTTGATGTTATTTTAGTTGAGGGAAAACACGAGGGAAGAGTTTTCCTTCTTGTTTTTCCTTCCCTTTTCTTTTCCATCACTAAACCATGAACAAAACAAAGCCTAGGGAGTGGAAATGGGTATTTTCTCTTTTTGTTTGGTTAAATAAGAAGGAATTGATGGATGAAAGTATGACATGTTTTGTATCTTGATTTTTGTGCCCGTCCACACAATGTCAAAAGGATGGATCTTGTTCAAGGACAAAAAGATCAATAAAAGAGGAAAGTCTCTTTCTTCTGAGATTCACCTACTTTTGAACGAATGAGAACTGGTTGGGGCCAGAAGGGATGTCTCTTCCCTCCTTCCTTTCTCTTCTCCCTTTCACTCTCTTTAATATGTTTTGCCTTGCAACTTTTCTCATTTCTGGCCTTTTTGTCATCCATAACCATTAGTGCCACCAAAGGAAATCCACACCTCTTGCTTGGTTAATTTCATTTACACACAATAAATTTAACCTTGGATTCACGTCATTTTGGTTCTCTTCTTACTATTCATGAAAGTCAAAATTACCACTTTCATAGATAGGATCATGTTTGGCAACAACTTATGCTTCTGAGATTCAGTCGCCAAAAAATGCTTTTGGCAAGCTGTCCAAGATAATTTCTGGCCAACCACAAATTTTTGCCGACCGACTCAATTTTATTTATTTACTAGGTGGAGTTTGCACGTGCAATGCACGTGCCAGTTGGAGGGTATTTGTTTTTTGTTTTAGAGATCTCAATATTTAGCAGTTTGTGGAAAAACAACCAAAAAGTATAAAGTATTGTTCTTTTTTCTTATGGAGCCTCTGTGTTTGTGTTAGAATTAATCTAATGCTATGTAGTTCTTAAATTTAGCTTTCTCACGTTTTAATCATAAATTTTATTCTCAAATGATTTAGTAGTTGTACTACCAAAAATAATTTTCAATAAAAATTAAGTGATTTTTATTATGATTAAATTTGTACAACTATTAAAATATTTGACAATTTAATAAATGTGTAAAATAATGCTATGATACCCAAACCTTGTATACCAGATGTGGTTTGGCAGTGGGACAACTTCAACATCCTGCAATGAAATTCAATGAACCTACTAACACATGTGTTCGTGGGATACAAAATTTAGGGAGAATAAATTTGTTCACCCAAGCACTCATTGGGTGAGCAAGTGGGGCCCACATATTTCCATCGTTATTTCATCCTCATTTTATACATGAAAAGTGGTGGATCCCACATGCTCACCCAATGAGATTTTTGGAGAAGCAATAGCTGAACAATTTTATTCTCATATCTGAGAAACGTAGTAGTACTCCTTTAATAATGGTGGGACCACATTAACACACTCGATTAAAATCTAGTGGGTCCATTACCGTATAGATTGGGAATCACATTAAAAGAAAAAAAAATTGTATTTGTACATACAAATTTGAGAAGGATGGCAGATATATAGTAGGAACAAATATGGTGTAGACAAAGAAATAAAAATAGTATGTGAATGGTTATTCAATTTTTCATGGAATGAGCTTTTAATGCTTGTTATGAAGTTTGTATATCTTTCTATTCTGCAAATTATCTAAATTTAAAATAAAAATCCTATCAAAAGAAAATATATAGTAAAATAATATATCTCTTTGTTCATTCATGATATGCATCCCAAATTAAAAGTAAGTTTGTTTATTCAATCTAAAACCCCATGCGAAAATAAGATTAATTGTTATGATTTGCCTGACATATATAGTTTAGTTCTATTGCCAGTGTTGTTAAAATTTTAGCGACACATTTTGCTCTGACATTAGCCATTGTTGCTCTAGCAATAGTATTACCCTTTGACATAAGAGAATTATACATGAAAATTATTAATTTTAACACAAATTAAGTTTTAATTGTTTTTATTTGTATGGAGAAAATAAGTAGAGACTTTTGTCCAAGTTTTTGGTGAGGAAAAAAACGCTCTCCCCAATTGAATTGAAGATTGTTGAAGTGGTAATTTGAAGTCAACTATGGCACAAATCTCTACTTTTTTTTCCTTTTCTTTTTTGTTTTTTTTTTTTTTTTTAATTTTAAATCTAATGCTATGCATCTCAAATTTGAATCTTTTCTTATGTCTTTGTGCAAGATTAATGAAAATTTCTTTCAAGGTGTTTATAAAGCACAAGTCATACGTTTGTCATCCACTGGAAGCCAGTGTAAGTAACGAGTGAGCAAATTTGAGTAAACAAAAATGCTCTCTTAGTGATCCATGGAGTGCGAATAGCAATTCCCTAATTCAAATGTGAGCAGAAAGATAGGTAATTTGAACAAAGAAAAATATGTAAGAGTAATTTTGTTATGCTTCTCAAATTTTGTATCCCAAACGGTTCTTAAACTCGTGTGGTAGTGTGCCTATTTAATGTTGATTGAAGTATGATGAAGTGACCCAACCATTATTAAAAATGGTCTCCATTGTCAATTGTTACATATATTTGAGAATGATTTCAAATACAAAATTTAAAAAACGTAACATTAATCCTATATATAACGGACGAGAATGGTGATAGAGGAAAGAAAAGAGAGACAGAAGCATGTGTTGTCAAATTGAAACTAAAAGCATTGTACAATTTTTAAGTTGGTTAATCAATCAGCATGTGTCTCAAACTGAGAAAATATCTGAGACTTCACAAGAGGACAAACTAAATCCTTCAATTCCGAAATGTGAAATTACAATTCTAGATAGATCAAATTGCATAATGCCGAAATTGACGGAATTAATTGACAATTGCGCCGACACAACTCACGCTTTTATTTATGTAGTAGATATTACAACTGTTGGTTTGCAAAATAGTTTTATTTTAGCTTTTGGAGTTTCATAATCATTTATGAGCTCCAAAATTTGATGCCAAACGGGACCATAATGTCCAATCCTAAAGGTCACATTTCATTCAAAATTTTAAAACTACTCTTTGACTTACTTTAAACTTTGCATGAGAGCTTTGTATACAAATTGCTATCTTAATAGCTCCTAATATTTACACCAGTCTACACATTCCTATACAATTCACAGCCATTATTAGGTTACCTATGCTGTGTTTGGTACGAAAGCAACTCTGTTTTCATAGTATCAATATATTGAATAATTTATACAGAGAAAAAAAAAAAAACAAAAACAAAAGAAGGGTAGAGATAGAGATAAAACAGTAGAAAGCGAAATCTATTTGCTATAAAGATTGAAAGCATCAATCTTGTTCATCTCCTGCACAGTGGGAGAGTACTTTCATATAATAAGGGGTAAACTTAGAAAATGTGTAGTTAAGTACACCGACTTCAAAAAGGACTCTTAAAATGAGACATCCCAATAGGGAATAAAAGGACTCTTAATTGGAACGGAGGGTGCATTGTTTTTATAAATGTTGATATTTGTGTTGGTTTGATAAAGAACCCGTTTCAGGGTATTTTGAGTCAGACACAACACCGAATTTTCTAGAGCGGGTTCTTTTATGTATTACCAAAACAACCTCTTAGATTTAGAGGTCCTGTGTGCACCTAGGAATTATTTTGGATCATTAACATAGACCTCAACCCATGCCGCTAGCTTAGGCCTCTGCCTGATGCAATGTCATAATTCCAATTTCCAACCCCTCTTGTATGAAGGTTTGGAACCACTCAATGAATGGGATAATGGCAATGTCCACCTGGAGATCACAAATTTCACTTATGAACCACAGTTGCATTTTAAGTTTATGCACATAGGCAAAAAAAAAAAATTAATTTGATCTCGTATGATAGAAATAAAGTTATTATTTGGTCTGTCATGAAATAAAAATTGGGCTTCTAATAGTCTGTTTGATTTGCCATAAATAAGAAAAGAAATGATTTGCAATTCTTGTTTGTGGCAAATTTTGTGTTTGGTTTGCAAAAGAATTGATTTTCAAGTCTAGCCATTTCCATGGATTTAGTGAGGGAGGAAAAAAAAACAAAAAAAAAGAAGAAGAAGACAGCAAGGAAAACAATTTCCTATGTTTGGTTCATTAAGGAAAACACTGGTAAAATGAAAACGAAAAAAAAAAAAAAAAAACGGGGTGAAAAATAAATTAAAATTTTGAATTTTGTGAGACGATTCCTTTCCTCTTTTCTTTATAGTTAGATTTTGAAATTTTTAATTTTTTTTTAAACTTTCAATGTCATCTAAGCACGAAGTAAAACACTAAAGCTCTGTTTGGTTTATGGATTTCGTGAGGGAAAAGAAAATAGAGGGGAAAACAATAAGAAAAACTCATTCCCTCGTGTTTTCCTTGAGTTTTGCTCCATGCTTAAATACTATTAAAAGTAAAAAAATTCTATAATATAACTATAATATATGAGCAAAGGAAGGGAACAACATTCAAAATATTTAATTTATTTCGCAACTTATTTAATTTTTTTTTTTTTTACTATTCTCCTCATCTTTTTTTCCTTATTAACCAAACAAAGGAACATGTTTCCTCTATGTTTTCTTTTCTTTTATCTCACTAAATCCAAAAACCAAATCAAGCGTAAGGAAAACAAAAGGGACGAATTTTCCTTCTCGTTTTCCAACTTTTCTTTTCATTTTTTTTTTCTTGTCTAAATCTACAAACCAAACAGAGCCTAAATGCAGCATTGGGGATTTCATCACCATCGGGGTTGTTTGGAAGGCTTAGAAGTACTATTATGAATTACACAACTTATAGTGTAGCACAGTTAGGATCTCACCAGCTTATTTCACCGGGTCTCCTAAAAAAAAAGAGAATACTCCCTCAGTCTCTGTGACTATCTTCGTATAACCATTTATGACCTCTTTACTTGCTCATACCTTCTATCTGGTCTTCACAAAAACCAATGTTTGTTTGAAAAAGAAGCTTTTAAGAGGTTATTTTACAACCCGTATTCAATGAAAAGAAACTTATCAAACATCTAAACATAAAGAGCCGATTCACTTATAAAAAACACTTTTAAGCCTTCCAAACAACCCCGAAACCTTTGGAATGGAAATTGGACATGGAGCTGAATGAAGCATCACCACTCTCTCGTCTTAACTAACATTCATGCTATGGTATAATGGTACCAATTAATTAATTTATGGGCCCAAGTTGCTTTCTGTATTTTTATTTTTATTTATTAAAAAAAAAAGAGGAAAATAAAATGGAGTAATGGACCTCCCATAACCTTCAGATTAAATACTTAAGAGTAATATTTGGGACACAACCTTCATACAACTTTCATATAACCTCCCCAAAAGATGTGTCTATCTCTCTCCTGTGATGTCACTGGACCCCACAGTGACACAGGAAAGAGATAAACACATCTTTTGGGGAGGTTGTATGAAAGTTGTATAAAGGTTGTGTCCCAAGTATTACCCAATACTTAATAGAGAAATAACCACCGCAGTTGCCGCTCTAAACAAACTAGGAGCCCTTTTGGCTGTGCTTTTATGGAGGCCTCTAGCGTAGTTTCGAATCGCAACTGAGCATTTGCCAATACGGCATGCAAAAATTTAGGATTGGCAAGAAGCAGTAACTTTTTCCAAGCGTCCCCTTAATGATCTTCGAGAATTACACTGTTCATTTGTTGATTTAAAACTAGACAAAAGCAAAGTAAGAGCAACAATTTGATTGCTCAGAGAAATAACACAAACATACGAGTAGTATACAAACTCTTCACCCACCAAATTGCCTGAACAGGTTCTTCATCTAATCAGATTTCTTCAATAGACTCAACAATACTCCACTAGTAAGAGTGGTGGCTACGAAACCAAGAGAAACCTCCGTTGATACATGATAACCTGCACAAAAATTTAGAAACATAAAATATTTTTTTTCCCTTTTTCTCGTCCGGTCTATAAAGGAACAAAATCCAAACATTTGAGAAGATACCCACCAAAGAAATCCAGGATCATCTTACACCCAATAAAGCCGAGGACAACAGCAATGGAAGGCTGATGGAGACAACGAATACCATAATTATTTGATCCATATTTTAAGAAATCGAGGACTCTATAGATATGAGTCAAAACTGTACAAATGAATACAGGAGAGAAAATTGTAATCAGAACTAGTGATGCACTTTAAAAATGGTCAAAGGTACGTCGTCCGCGATGATCCAGCTTATGAATGGTGCTCGAGGGTGTAATCAATGACAAACCTACTATCTGTAATTTTGGCACAAAGCAGCCGCTCTCGTACGTGAATTAGCGATACCACTTGTCAATCCGATCTTTCACCGCTGCTCCAAAGGTGTAGACCAGAGACACACCTAATACTTGATATTTTTGCATAAAGTGGACGCTCTCATATTAGAACCAACAAATCTTGCTTGTCAATAGATATATCATTACACCACACAATGGCCCCCTCCAATATTGGTTGTATCTCTAATAATATGAAGTTCAAGTGTATATATATATATATATATATATAAAACAGGCTCCTTTTTTCTTTCCAATTTTTTATGTGATCAAGTTTTCAATTACTAAATTCCTGTTGTCGAATTTACAATTTTGGGTAAATTACACAAACCTCCCCTGAGGTTTGCCTTAATTACACGGACCTCCCCTCTTGTTTCAAAAATTACACAGACCTCCCTCGAGGTTTGAATTAGGTAACAAAACGCCCCCTCCCCTAATGGTCCGTTAGTTTTTTTTACATTAGCCTCCCCTGAAAATTACAATTAGCCCCCATAATATTATAAAATTGTCATACTAAAGCCCCCTTTCTCTTATATTTTTGTGCTAATTATAAAATCCATCCTCCCTCCTATGTTTTTGGGTTAATTTTTTTAGTATTAATTTATATCTACACAAAATATACACAAAACATATATAAATAGGTTCAAATTTTTTTTCCCCCGAACAAACCTCTATCAAGCCTCCTCTGTATTAATTTTCTAGATCCGCCCCTGTCCCTATGCTTCAAAAGTGGAAACTTAACCCCCTTTGATTGTGGACTAAAATAGAACTGCTATGATTTCACTCAAAGAGCGTTAACCCCAAAATTATCATCACAAAATGGGTTAAGTGTTTATATTTTTAACCAATTTTAGAATTTTTGTCAGTTTGAGTGAAATCATAACAATTCCATTTTAGTCCACAATCACAGGGGGTTAAGTGTCCACTTTTGAAGCATAGGGACAGGGGCGGATCTAGAAAACTAATACATGGGGGGCTTGATAGAGGTTTGTTTGGGGAAAAAAATTTGGACATATTTATATGTATTTTGTGTAGATGATATAAATTAATGCTAAAAAATTTAACCAAAAAACATAAGAGGGAGGAGGGATTTTATAATTAGAACAAAAATATAAGAGAAAGGGGGCTTAGTATGACAATTTTATAATATTAGGGGGGCTACTTGTAAATTTCAGGGGAGACTAATGTAAAAAAAACTAATGGACCGTTAGGGGAGGGGGCGTTTTGTTACCTAATTACAAACCTCGAGGGAGGTCTGTAATTTTTGAAACAAGAGGGGAGGTCCGTGTAATTAAGGCAAACCTCAGGGGAGGTTTGTGTAATTTACCCTAAAATTTTAAATACATCGGACATCGACTTCGATTTATGACTCCAGCCTTTCCTTCTGATAAAAATTTCAATTACTGCAGAGCCTAATTTGACTTTCTTCATCCTTGCATTTTGACATGGCAGTTTCGGCCCTAGAATTGAGACTTTATGCCTAGTAACCCATTTCTCCTCCTACACCCTTCCCTCACTGTTGTTCGCTTTCTTGGTTCATTTCCCTATAGTACAGCTCACTGATTCTTCCCAAATATGGGCAAAAATAAGACAAGCTAACGTTTTCTTTCGAGAAGTGAAATATAATAAGCTAACATCATTACAATATTCCTATTACAATACAATTGATAGATAACGAAAAGCTTCTAGTTTCATTGGCCGCCTAGCACGAATACCCATATCATAGCTTCATGTTCTGCTTATTCTTACTTAGAATAAACGATTCACCATGACGGTCTCGTGTGTCAAGAAATGGAGTAATCACAGCTAAATTGTGCAGCAAGAACAACAAATTCAGGTAGAACAAGTTAAATTCCTTACCTGTAAATATTCCAAGTCCGACATACCTTCAGAAATGAGAGTGTATAGTGACCGTAAACCTACATGTGACAGAGATACAGTATTATTACTTATATGCATGCTTGCAAATTGTAAATTGAATCATGAATCATAAAAACACATGTAAAATGGTAAAAATGAAACAAATAACTATCTAACACAAGTTTTACGCAATATCAAGGCTAAAAATGTTGAAAGTTTGCCACTTAAAAAAATAATGGTATCAAAGTTCAACATTACAATTATGAATCGCTCAACATTACAATTATGAATTGTATCGGGTTGTATGAAACTCGAATTGACTAGTGAATAAACTAATTTTAATTTTTAACAATCATGTTTACATGCGCGTGGTCAAGTATTTTCTAGTTTCTTCTATTGAATGCTTTTTTAACTCAACCAAGAAAAAGTTAAATAGAAGAAACGAAAATGTGCAAACGCTGCATAATCAATGAATAAAACTAGAGTGCAGCTCCAAATGTCTTAAAGTCTAGGGAAAATAGGTTATTCTACATCAACGACCAAACATGATGCCTATAAAATCCGCCAAGATTATAGAAGGCATACATTGATAATTTAAATTAGGTAGTGAGAATTTAAATTATAACAGATAGCTTTTGATTACAGGATCAGAGATTTGAAATCAACCATACTTTCACATTAGTACTTACATTTCAGTTGTTCCTGCAAGAACAATCAGAATCAAAGTGCAGAAATAAATAAAGACCAAGATTTACCTAATATGGCAAAGAGATTAGATGTGAAAACAATGAAAGGGTCTCGTGTAACACCAAAAACTGCTGGTATAGAGTCAACCTACGAAATAAAAATTCAAATTAGTCACTAACACATTAACAGCCAACCCAAACTCACAAAATATACGTACAAGAACTCGGGATAGAAATAACCCACCGCAAATACAATATCACTGATCTCAATTACTGCCACTGTGAGAAGTAAAGGTGTAGCCTGCCCAAAATGTTCGACGCCTATTAGAAATCAAGAAACTATTAATATAACACACTTAAAATTTAACAACATGAGGGGCTGGTTGGGAAATCAAAGAACCCCATTCCAAGCCTGATTGAAATCAAGAAACTATTAATGCAACACGCTTAACATCATTCAGGGTCTGTTTGGGAAATCAAAGAATATGTCTCTGGTTCTCAAAACTGGTTCTTTGTCAAACAGACAACATTGGTTCTCATAAAAACCAGATAAAAAGTGAGACTGGGACGTCCCAGAACCATGTCCTGTTCTAAGCCTTCCCAAACAGGCACTTAAATTTTCACTCATACAGAAATTGCTATAGGTTGACCCGAAGAAAAGCTTAAATCCTTTCCAGCTCATTTAGACATATATATGTATTAATGTACGCCGAATCTGTGAAATAATATCAAGAACAAGTCGAGTGTGATGTTTAGCTGCTAACTTAAATTCACAAGGGACTTACCTTCCACACACCATTCTGAACTGTTATGAACCGATTTCCATCATAGTTAGCTGCATAGCCAAGTAAACACAAAGATCATCAATTTTTGAGATTATAACTCAACATGAAAAGATCACCTTGAGATTTTAACTCAAAATGAAAAGTGCAAGTAAAACAAGAATCACCATTGAGATTATAACTCAACATGGAAAATCATCAAAGATATTTACAGTACAGAAAACATTACCGGATTACCACATCAATATTTGCTTTAAATAACTTCAAGTTAAATGGCATCCTGAATCTAGAAGAAGCCAGAAAATGGCTTGGAGCAAATCAATTTGTCATAAGTTGCTCCAGAAGTGAAAAAGAGTATGTATCCCTTTCTGAAATATAACCGTTACTCTAAGATGTGATTTAAAGAGTTAAAACTGTTACATCTAATTCAAGTGACTCAAAAACCTACAAAGATAATTATTATCTTCCGCATTCTAAGAGTTAAAAACGTAGAAACAAAACCATAATAGTTCTCTAACCTGCATTGTCCAGAAGCATTATAATATTTCCCAATACAACAATCAGAAAGCCTAAACAAGACTAAAAATTGTTCACTTATTCCCGTTTTACATTACTTTAAGATCATTGCCACTTTTTTATATTCTTAATTCTTACATTTATGTTTACTCTACCTTAAGGGGCTATTTTTTTTATGCAAACGTAGACCTCGGCTCACCAAACCTGAGGGAATAGGTTAGAGTATGTATGCTGCTTCGCATAGAAAGATCTCAAGAGAATTGGTCTATTTCCAATCACGCACCTGGAACCGTGAGTACGCAGATCATCACTGGGTAATGAGTCAAATGACCCTTTTCTAACTTTAAACACAATTTAGTAACTCCCAAAGAAAGTCCTTTTAAGTTCATGAACACACTCTTCTAATTCCCTACAATCAACGGTTGTGTCTATGTTAACTTCTTCATCCTAATTCCTAAACAACGGACCACCAACCAAAACGAGTTGAAAACAATTCATATAGCTCTGCATAAGGCAATAGTAACAAAAGAACAATAAGCCAGCAGCTCAAGGAAGAAACATCCAACTCCAAGTAGCAACTTTCTTTTTTGCGTGTTTCATTCTGTTCAGCCAACACTCTTACCTTTCCATCGTCTTCAATTTGTTTAGCCTCTACTTTCTTAGAATATAGTCACTTGGCTCCCTAGGAGACCTTTTTGATGCATAAAAATGAGATTGAAATAAAAATAATATTGACGTAAACAAGACAATCAAGATGTGCTTGTTTTGGTCATCACATCTAAAAAAGTGTTTAATTCCTTAAGCTTCAAACTTGACCTGTGAGGCTGTGAGCCCACATTCAACTTTCCCTAAACGTACTCTTTAACTATCAAGCTAGAGCATAATAGAACTACTACAAAGTTTTTCGCCCTTTGAAACCTACTGGAAATATCTTAACTAGTTCGTCAAAATTAAGTAAATCACAATTGTACAAATCATGTAATTTTACATAAAACCATTTCTGGGCTACTTGGGGAAGCAAAGAACCGGTTCTATCGTTCATAAGTGAACCTGTCTCTGAACTCAAGTGTTTGGTGAGTGTCCATTTCTTCCATAGGAGTCCATGCCCAGTCTAATAGCACTCGTATAACTTGTTTTTTTTTATTTATCAAACCACTATAACCTCGGGTCTCACAAAAACCTAATAGGAAGTGAGACTTGGACTGAACTAGATCCTATTTAAGCATTCCCATACAGGCCCTTAGCAATTCAGAGTGTGAGTAAATGGTAGGAAGGGAACCTTACAAGTGACGGGAATAAATTTCTGGCATGTCTTTACGACAAAGTTGTTGGATAGATCAGTGTCTTCATCTTCACTAGAAAACAGCTATGATAAAATAAAGAAAAAATAAGTTTCATGAATTGAATTACATGAATTAGCCTCCATCAAGCATTATGGATCTTGCATAAAGGAAAAATATCTGTCAAGGATTCGACAACAAGATACTGCCATATAGTAATTAGTGAAAGCACCAAAAATGAAACATCTCAAACTTATGAATTATTTCCTGTTTTCTTTTATATGGAAAGCTTAGTCAAGAAAATAAACAATAAGAAAAATGGGCAAGCGGGGGGAAGTGGGTCCGACCACAAACACAAAATTAAACTGAGCTTTATAGCAACTAAATGCAATTTAATCGCCTAAGATAATCGTGTTCGTTATATGCATGATATTCTTCAAAAAACAAAAACAAAATATTAAAAAATATTGATATTCAAATTCTTGCTAAAACCTAAAATACTGATCCTAGAGCAATCGCCTTGGCCACAGTATGCCATGAATCATGATATGACAGGTGCAATTTGTATCGGTGTGAAGAGATTGTGTTACGTAGTGGAGTTGTATTAGTAGCCAAGCAACAACTCTATATGCACGGATTGTCCCACACGAAAACACGCAAAACCGTAGATATATTTGGAAAAGAGGTAAATGTTGGCCTTCGACAATGATACAATCTGTACAAAAGGTGTCGATTGATAAACTTTATGGGAAAATGCAGTGTTCTGTTATTTGGAGGAAAAGAATTTGTTAATTAGTGCCATTAAAGCTTTTATAAAAAGAAAAAAAGAAAGAAAAAGAAAGTGCTTGCTTCATGTTAATGATCGACCCCTAACTATTGAATTTGGTCCATCAATTTGTTTACGAACAAAATAAGAAGTAGAGATGAAGAAAGAAGAAAGATAACAAAGGGAATAAAAATATATACATATACATCTGTGTGTGTGTGTGTGTGTACGTATATACATACAAAAATTGCAGCACTTAAGTTCTTACATGCATGAATGTGTTTAAGGTATGTTTGGTAACAGAATCCTCTGAAAACAGAGACATTAATATCTGCATTAGCTATCCATTCAGAAGAGAAATGGCACCTTGAATGATGAGAACAGAAGTATGGCGGCCAAGAAAAGGTTTACTGCCTCGAACCTCTAAAACAATAACAGGACATAATTTCAGGAAGGAAAGAAAACAAAAGGAAAAAGTAGAAGATCAAAAATGGAAAGAAGTAATGCATAATAAAAGACTAAGCACCTGTTTGGGAATGCTTAAAATAGGATTTGGTTCAGTCTAAAGTTTCACTTTCTATTTGGTTCTTATGAGAACCAAGGTTATATTGGTTTGACAAAAAACCAAGGTTATACTGATATAATACTCGGCACAGACCCCTATGCAAGAATCACATCCACCCAATACTTGAATTTATAGAACCGGTTCACTTATGAACCACAATACCAGTTCTATGCCTTCCCAAATAGCCGCTAGAACAAAGGGCTTTCAATATTTATGTATGCAAACATGCATGCATGTGTATCATATCAAATTAGGGATTCACCTGAAGGGTGGCTGTTCCAAGAAGAATCAACGACAATCGAAAGATTATAGCACCAGCTATACCGTATGTAAGCACCCGACTCTATATCCCAAAAATGATAGAAATTTTCATTAGCAAGATTTGACACAACAGCAAAATCAAATTAGAGATAAACACCCAAATGAGGCAGGATAGTAAGTATGAAGGATACCACCGAACCTGATACCCAATTGGGACTTCGAAGTATTTGAATATCAACACAAAGACAAATAGATTGTCCACCGACAAACTCTGCTCTAGTAGATACCTGAACATATAAAATAAGCACCAAAATTCCTTACATGCCTAAACAGCAATATGACAAGCACACCAAATTATCGTACACCAAATTGGCACTTGTTGCACGAGAATTACTTAGTTGAAACTAGAAGCAGTGAGAAATTAACCACAGAACAACTTAAAATGAATAAATATGTACAATTAGCTTGTCTCAACATGAAACATCCACAATCGTAACTTATATGATGCTTCAAGATTCATGATCCATACCCAGCGAAAAACTCAGATGCTCTTCCAACCCCATCTTTCAAACCCAAGCCAACACCAAATGCAACTGCTGCACACACCTATAACAATAGTCACTGAAACTGAATTGGATCATGTGTATTACATAACCAATGAATCACTCAGACATATATGAATATAAGCTAAGAGGTCCCTCACCCACAAGGCAACAGTTCCAACAGAGGACTTGTAATTTTCAGGTCCCCTGTCTTTTTCTTCTAGATTACCAACAGGTGTATTGCGAGAGATATCAACATTGTAAATGCCATCATGCAATTCAGAACTCAACGTCTTCCCTGAAGAACTCAATTCAGCAACACATAAACATGTGGCAACATATTACTCGTTTTGAATTTCATCATATAAAATACTAAACAATTTTTTTCTTATCATTAAATACTTAACAATTCATAGAAACAAAAATTGACATAATGCAAAGACAATTGAATTTGAAGAAACATTTAGCTCATCAAAATTTAGTGTGAGAAAATATTAACAAAACACCATTAGAAATTTAACTATTTCTCGGCTGTGAAAATTTAATAAGTTATGTAGAATAAGTGAATAACATACAAAGGTTGACAATTAAGCCAAACATGGCCTTGTTACCAAAAGTTCGCTTAAAACTGCTACCTAAAAGCCAAGTTATGTTCCTGTAATACAACAATGGTTAGCATTATTGAGGTAAGTAACTCCTAAATCAACTAGCACCTTAATTCTACTAAATGATACTCTGCAATGATGATAATACAATAGCAAATCCACATAATTACAACTACATTTCATCTACCAGAGTGGTTTTAGGTATAAACAAACATTTTCACCTGAGTTACATAACTCTTCCTCTTCAATTCCTCTGGAACATGCAATTTGTCTATAATGGAAGCGGCGATGACGACGACAGCCAACTGCAATCGAAATCAACACATAAACAAGCTGAAATCATCAATGTCACACAACATTGATATATATACATATATATACACACAGAACCCTTCTCATGAGGACTCCTCACTTTGTTAAAGCCCTTGTATCAAGTTTTCATTAAGGGTGGGTACTAAAGTAATTTCATAGACTGAAAACTGGATACAACGGCCGTAAAAGAAGTTCTCACTTTGTTGAAATGAGACTCCCTCGTAAGAAGGGTTCCGTATATATAGCATCATTCTCACGAGGGAGTCCTCATTTTGTTAAAGTGATCTATTGGATCCAGCTTTCAGCCTGTAAAATTACTTCAGTACCTTTAATAAAAACAGATCCAACGGTATATAAAAGTCCTCAGCTTCAACAAAATTGAGGACTCCCTCTGAGAAGGTTCTCATGAGGACTTTCTGATTACAGTCCTTGAATTCAATTTTCAGCCTGTGAAATTACTTTATTACCGTTAATGAAAAATGGATCCAATTGAAGTCTTTCACTTTAACAAGTGAGAGTCGCCCATGAGAAGGGTTATGTATATATATATATGTCTATATGTATTTGTGTGTGTAGAGAGAGAGAGAGAGAGAGAGAGAGTTACCTGCATACAAGATAGGAATGTGAGGGTAAGAAAACTGAACCCTAGACCACTTTCGAGCTCGAACCGATGCTGAAATTGGTGAAACCCTAAGCAAATTTGGATCGAAATAGAGAGGAACTTGGAGGCCATTGTAAATGACAGAAGCTAGTCCCATAGTTGGATGAAGAGAGAGAGAGAGAGACAGAGAGAGAGAGAGGGGGGGTTCAGAATTCGAACGAATTAGAATTTAGATACAGAGAGAGAATATATATCGTCCGTGTATAGTGGCTGGAGACTTTTTTTCCCTCGGCGAGGGTGCAATCCCACCGGCCGACGAGTGTCGTCGTTTGAGTGTCTTTGTTGCTGTTTCAAGTTTATTTATCTAATCTTTGTCCATTTCAACGTTTATCCACACCGACGCATTTTTTGGAAGCACTTTTTTCAAACGCACGTTTCAGCCCATACGTAAGTAACGTAATCATCAGTTTAAAAAGAAAAATAAAAAGGACATGTAGTTGATGGCACTAAATTGATTGGGCCTTAGACCATTTTGGGGGTCTAAATATAAGTTGAGAGGGGCGTAAACATAAAATACATAGTTAGGATAAAATTTTAATTCTCAAAATCTCGTGGGGGGGGACCCAAAAAAAAAATTATCACTATGCTTTCCCAAATTTGAATCCCAAATTTTTTTTTAAAATACATTACTAGTTTGTACTACATCAACTTTGGTACAAACTAGTAATACTTTTGGAAACTAAATTTGGAATTTAAATTTAAAAATGAGTTAATTAGTATAATGTCCATTTTACTCTAGGTTTCTTGCAATAGGCCCAACGTATGAAACAATTTCGTCTGAAGTCCTCACCACAAAATTTGGACCAAACTACCCTTTCCATTTCTCATTCAAAACTGCAGTTAATAACCCCAACTATTTTAGGGGTTTTCAAAATTCAAATCCCAAATACCTAAATGAGAATAAATCACATTATATATGCATCAACAAGGTCTCTCTCTCTCTCTCTCTCTCTCTCTCTCTCTCTCTCTCTCTCTCTCTCTCTCTCCTGCTTAGAGAGAGAAAGCTCAGGCCATAGCTCAGACCATCCTCACACAGGACCTCTCCGGCGACCTCACGCTAGTCGACGCAAGCCAGATAAACTCCATGGCGAGATACTCAGTCTCAAATACGCCGCCGCGCTCCTCCCGGGGACCAAGATCATGGCCGACGTAGACTACTCGAGGACCAAGATCATCGTCGGATCCGCTCTCTGTATCGTCATCGCCGGCGCTAGGCAGAACCCCGGCGAGTCCAGGCTGAATTGATACAGAGGAACAAGGGTGTTCTTGATTATTGTGCCCCAACTTGCGAAGTACTCGCCCGATTCGATGTTGGTGATTGTTTCGAACCCGGTTGATGTTTTGACTTATGATGCTTGGAAGCTTTCTGGGTTTCAACAACAATGGCAATACCGGATCTGCTCTCTCTCAAGCTATACAATGGAACCCGATTGTATATTATGTTGTGGTTCAAAGGTTGTGGTCCAAAAGGTTGTAGTGTAAAATTTAACACTCTTGTTCTTGCTTTAAAAGTTGTGATCTGTAACTGTATACTATATTGTAGTTCAAATGATATGGTTCAAAAGGTTGTAGTATAAAATTTAACACTCATGTGCAAATGAATTTGTGATAAGACAGTGTTCCTTTGTTGAATAACTCGAATATGAGTGTGAAATTTAACACTTATATTCATTCTAGGGTGAAATTTAACACAATTTTTTTTGGGGTGATGGTGATGAATGACTGTTAGATCACCCAAGAATGGTGAAATACGAAATTAAAAAAGATATGTGTAATATTAAACAGATTCTAACGTATAAAGCCCTACAATTATGGCATTTAGTAACTTAATTCCTAAAATATATGCAAGATTTAGTAACTTCCCAAAATTATGGGATTGAGTTTGACCAATTACATTATAAAATAAGTTTGGTAACTTCCCAAAATATATGCAAGATTATGGGATTGAGTTTGACCAATTACAGTATAAAATAAGTTTGGTAACTTCCCAAAATATATGCATGATTATGGGATTGAGTTTGACCAATTGCAGTATAAAATTTCACACTAATGAACTAGTTGCATTGTAAAAACAAACCAGTTGCAGTGTAAAATTTCACACTAATGAACCAATTGCAGTGTAAAACGAACAAGTTGCAGTGTAAAATTCAATACTCGCATAAATGTATGGTGCATAGTAACAGATTAATATGTTATGTGATCAATGATTATTGGTAGAACATACAAAAATGGGATACCCACATAAAAATGGCGTTAGAAATAATCAAAAGACCCATAATGTACAAGGCTAAAGTTATGGGATTTTATTTCCATATATTTGATATGCAAATCAATGGGATCTTTAAAATAGAGTTATTACCATATATATATATATATATATTTCTATATATGTATGCATGTGTATATGTATAGGGGTAAAAAAGTCACTAAAACTATCTATAATTGGGGATTGTGGACTAATCTCTAACAACATTCACAATTATAGGGTCTCTCATTGGGAAGTACCAATTGGTGGGTCTATTGTAACAAACATTGGTAGAATGGGATTTTCCACTAAATTTTTCTTTAAAAATTATAGCATTTGTACCAAATTCGATGTTTCCCAAAATTGATGTGGTACATACTAGTAATGCCTTTGAGAACCAAATGATAGCTCTAAATATAATTAGTTTGATGTGGTACAGAATAGTAATGCTTTTGGGAATCATAGCTTTAAATATAATTAGTCTTAAGAGGGTGTTTGGCACAGCGATAGCTTTGCGATTACGATAGCTTAGCGATTGCTCTTGTGATAATAGATTATGGTCATAATAGATTATCGTTGTTGTGGTGTTTGGGTAAAGTATTGTAAAAGTGATTATGGTGGTATAATAGATTATGTAAGTATTTTGTTACATAAATGTAAAACTGATTTTAATGTCCAAAAGACAATTGTGTCCTTATATTATAAGACTATTATATATTATTATGTACATAATAAAGTTTAGTTTCATTGATACGCATTAGTAATTGCTATTTGTTGGCCCAAAAAGGAAACCTTAGAGGGGGGGGGGGGGGGGGGGTGTGAATAAGGTTTTAAAAAATAATTTATTAATTGTTCAAATTGATTGCCCAATAAGAGAAATCACAAAGGCAAAGTAAAGAACAAGAGAAGAGATACTATGCAAACCGATTTTTAGGTGGTTCGGGAAACCGCATGCCGCGCCCTACTTCCACCCCTCAAGAACACCTCTTGAGGATTTCACTATCACAATCTCCTTCGGGTGAAGATTAAACCCTTACAATCTCTTCAAGGAAGAAAATCCTCTTCACTTGAACTAGGGTTACACCAATCCTTAATACACACTACCTTTATAAATAAGATTTGATACAAGAATTGAAGACTCTCTCAATAGAGTGGATGAATACAAGATTTAAGCTTCACTATAAATTGCTCTTTGAAAATATACAAATGAAGCCTAGAGCAATAGAATTTATGATCTCACCAAATTAGGGCTCAAGGAATAAATGTGATGAAGTTTATAGTTGGATTTTTCAAAAAAGTGTGTTAAATGAAGTTCAAATATATGTATTTATAGCTTCCTTCGGATTTCCAACCATTGGAAGTAGTTGGGAGAAATTAATGCTTCATTAAATGCAGTTAACTAGCCGTTACTGTGTTTATCGCAGTCATTCAGTCGACTGACTTCACAGGGCAGTCGACTGTCTTTAGGAAAAGTACAAGGCTCAGTCGACTGCGTCGGGAGGGCAGTCGACTGGATTGCACACAGATAGCATCTCTGTGTACACAGGTCGAATGTCCAGTCGACTGGATGATCAGTCGACTGAAACGACTTCACAGTCGATTGCTCTTTGCAGATTTTCAAAGATAGGTTGGGTTAATTATGTAAAACATTTTTCCAATAAAATTTGAGCCCTTAAGTAAGATGTTCACAAAAAATAATTTGCTTACATAGAGTCCTAGAGAATGATTAAAACAAGATTCTTCAACTTGTAAAGCTCCGTTTGGCTTGAAACTATTTGAGCACAAATCACCAAAACTTTATGTAATGAGAAGATATACGATCAAGTGAACATATATTGATGTATGATGTTTCCTACGACTTAATCAACCTAAGATCATTAGAAAATACAACTAAGTAGTTTGTTAATCATCAAAATTATCCATTTAATCTAGTGGAATAGCACTTTGGGGCTAACACTATTAAATAATTATTTAGTTACTGATGATGCCAAAAATTGGTAAGAGTAAAGTAAAGAAATTTAGGAGAGAGAGAGACTATTTTTTGTATGTGGTTCGGCCCTGTTAATGAAGGTACCTACGTCCACGGGTGTGTCTGAGCACGTTCACTAGCAGATCACCGGCGGGCCTGGTGAGCCAACAAAGAGGGGCGGCACTACCAGTAATACCGGCCGGGTGTATGCGTATAATGGTGAATTGTAGAGGTGCTGTGTAGACTAAAGAATTGGCCGCCCCTCCATGGGGGGTGAGAGGTCTCTTTTATAGATGTAAGAGACCTACTCATACATGGATAAGGAAATATAATCCTATTAGGGTGTGATTGACACCAATCAAGTAAGTTTCCTAATTGTATTAGGATTGATTGACATTAATTGTGGGGGTTTTCCAATTGGATTAGGAAATAGATGCACTTTCCATTAGTCTTCTAGCTTGAGTAGGAAACTGCCCATAGTTTTGGGCGTATCAGCTGCCCCCCATTTCCAAGATTGGCCAGATGCTATATCGGGGCAAGTTTGGAAATTAGTTTGATGTCACTTGCCACTGTCTGAGTGCTTGAGGAAGCTGCCTCGGGGCTTCTGAGCCTGGTGAGTCCTCGGGAACTGGCTGAGAGCTGAGACCCTGCCTAGCTCGGGACTTTTAGGTGCTCGGGAACTGACCGGGAGTTGAGACCCGGCCTAATTCGGAGTCTTTGAATGCTCGGGAAGTGACCGAGAGTTGAGACTCGGCCTACTTCGGAGTTTTTTTGCTTGAGTTAGCTCCCAGGATGGTTATCTTCTGCCCGTAAACCTTCGTCAAGGCTGTGGGTAGAAAGATTTTACCATGTTGGAAAAGCCGACCTAAAGCGTATTGCTCTAGGGTCCTTTTTTATGTTAGCTCCCCAGGATGGTTGTCTTCTGCCCAGTTAGCCTTCGTCAAGACTGTTGGGAGAAGAGCTTGACCATGTTGGTGGAGCCGACCTAAATCACGGTGCTTTAGGGTCCTTTTGCTCCTCTATCGTCGGCCAACCTAAGAGATTTTAGTCACCTCTATCGTCGGTCTGGACCTAAGTGGAGTTAATGCCTCTGAGTACTGTAGGTGCTCGGGTTGTCCAAGATTTTGACTTGGTTATCCGCGAGGCCTGTAGATACCCGGTGTGATTACCTGTTTAGTTCACTACGCCATCTTGCCCCCCAAGCTTTCGCTAAGACGAGGGTCTTACAGAGGCTATGATCTGTAGGTAACCGACCTGGAACATGGTGGTTGCAGGGTCTTTTGAAGCTTGCCATCATCAGCCACCTAGGAGGTTTGCCTCCATCGTCGGTTGGACCTAAGCGAAGCCGGTGCCTCGGTCGTGACCCCGAGGTCTTTGATGCCTGGGTTCGGAGCCCGAGGTCTTTTAGTGCCTGAGTTCGGAGCTCGAGGTCTTTTAGTGCCTGAGTTCGGAGCTCGAGGTCTTTTTGGTGCCTCGGGGTTAGACCCGAGGTCTTTGGATGCCTCGGGGTTAGGCCCAAGGTCTTTTTATATGCCTCGGGGTTAGGCCCGAGGTCTTTGGATGAGCTCTCTGACAATCGGTGGAGCCTCACGTAGTGATCAGGCAAGTACCGTTGTAGTCGGGCTCATCTAGAATGATGGAGACAAGGGGTCGGATCAGGATCGTCGGGCTCCTAATTTTTATGTGCTGAAGGCAAAGCCGGAACTGCTTGATCCTGACCGATGTGAACTGGAGGTCGGGTCGGAACTGTCGAACCATGCCTGTTGCGAGCTGGAGATCCGGTCGGGGCTACCTGACCCGGACTGCTGTGAACCGGTGGTCGGGTCGGGATTGCCGGACTCAGACCTCTGTGAACTGGAAGAACTGTAAGAACTCCCGGGCTGATCTCGCTTTCGCTTACTTCTGGAAGACTTGTTGCTTTCTTGCCCGGTGTATTTGGTCTTCAGAAACTCTTCAGTGTCAATATATTTTCCAACCCTCTCAGAGAGCTCAACCAAAGTTTCCGGTCGGTTTTTGTGGAACGACGCGACGCACTTGGTGTGTTGAACTCCCGAGCAGAAGGCTAGGATGGCAATTGTCTCGTTTAGATTGCGGATTTGAAGCTTCTGTTGGTTGAACCGGTCGGTGAACTCCTTGAGGGACTCATTATTCCGTTGTCTGACTGTTAGTAGTTGCATGTCTGGCTTTGGCCGCTCATGCATACCGGCGAACTGGTTGATGAACTGCTTGCTGAGTTGTTTGAAACTGCAGACCGATCGGGGCTCCAAGGAGTAGAACCACTGCATGGCCGGGCCTTTCAAAGTGCTGGGGAAGGCTAGGCAGTGTAGCTCATCGGAGTTGGTGGCTAGGGCCATCTGAGCCTTGTAGGTCCGGACGTGGTCGACCGGGCTTCCCGAGCCGTTGTATGAATCTAGCCGGGGTTGCTTGAATTTGCGCGGGATGGAGAACCTCGTGATCTGGCTGGAGAACGGTGACTCTATCTCGGTATTGACTTGATTCGGAACACAGTTTTGACCAAGCTTATTGGCCACTCCGTCGATCTGCTTCTGTAAGTCCTTGATTCGGGCTTCCACTCCTTCCCGACCGGTATCTGAGGAACTGGTCGGGTTGGTGGAAGAGGCTTCTTCTTCATGGCGGGGTGCTGTCCTCTGGGATCGGGCTCCGCTATGACCCCGGGTAACCGTTCGCTTAGGGACGACTCGGCTCTTGACCGAGTGACCCAAGACTGATTCCCGGGCCATATGCTCCCGCCTTTCCCCTCGGGCAGCAGGCCCACTACTGACGTCTTTGACATCCTCAACACGAGACGGGTTGGCTCGGGCCCGTTGTCTGGTCAAGATCGGTTCTCGACCGTACGCAACGTTCCCGGGTCGTTTCCCGGCCAATGGAGGATTGCTCTGCTGGGCTAGCAGGGCTTCGATCTGTTGTTGGATTTGACGCTGGCCCTCCAAGAGTTGTGTGAGGGTTGCAGTGATTTGCTCATATGTCGGGACTGCTGCAGTCGACGCCGGGGCCGAAGGAACATCCCGGTCAGACTGCTGCACAGCCTTCTTACCCTTCTTTGGTGGCATATTGATCAGTCAATAATTTGTTGATGAGAAGAATTGTCGATTCCCACAGACGGCGCCAAACTGATGATGCCAAAAATTAGTAAGAGTAAAGTAAAGAAATTTAGGAGAGAGAGAGACTATTTTTTGTATGTGGTTCGGCCCTGTTAATGAAGGTACCTACGTCCACGGGTGTGTCTGAGCACGTTCACTAGCAGATCACCGGCGGGCCTGGTGAGCCAACAAAGAGGGGCGGCACTACCAGTAATACCGGCCGGGTGTATGCGTATAATGGTGAATTGTAGAGGTGCTGTGTAGACTAAAGAATTGGCCGCCCCTCCATGGGGGGTGAGAGGTCTCTTTTATAGATGTAAGAGACCTACTCATACATGGATAAGGAAATATAATCCTATTAGGGTGTGATTGACACCAATCAAGTAAGTTTCCTAATTGTATTAGGATTGATTGACATTAATTGTGGGGGTTTTCCAATTGGATTAGGAAATAGATGCACTTTCCATTAGTCTTCTAGCTTGAGTAGGAAACTGCCCATAGTTTTGGGCGTATCAGTTACTTAATCAAATAAGTAAATATATTAATTTATTAAAAATTTATAAAAAAAAAAGTTAAATCTTAAAATTATTAAATATATTAGTTAACTAACATACACTTTTTAAATCACATTGACTAGTAATAAATATTTTATTATTCATTTATTTATTTTAAATAAGTAGATAATAAAAAGTACAATATAAAAAAAATTGACACACATAATAGTAAGAATAACAAATAAACCCTTAATAAACAATCAACTTTATTAAATAATAACTACAATTCCAAATACATTTTTAATAATTCATCCGATCGAGTTAGCAATACTTGTAGCAAGCTGATTTCGAAATCTATCCATAAATCTATCGCCGTGGTCAATTTGAACATTGTGATATGATTGGATATCTGGATCATCACTTGGTATCAAATCAGTCTGATTTTGAAATCTATCCATAAATCTATCGTCGTGGTCAATTTGAACATTGTGATATGATTGGATATCTGGATCATCACTTGGTATCAAATCAGGGTCACGATCATAAGACTCAAAATGTTGATCAGCTAATGCTTCTCTCCTTATAAAATTGTGTATCGCCATTGAAGAGGATACAATTGCCTTTTGAATTTCAAAGTTGCATGAAGGCATGTTGGCTATAATCTTCCATCTAGCTTTCCACACCCCAAATGTTCGCTCAATCACATTTCTTAATGACGAATGAGCGTGGTTGAATGTTTCTTGTATGATTTGAGGTGGTGGAGTATTTTGAAAATCTGGTATATGGTACCTCTCTCCCTTGTATGGTGCAAGATAACCTTTCATATTTGGATAACCTGAATCAACTAAGTAAAATTCACCTGAAAAAATACATTACGAAAGTAGTTAATTAATTAAAACTGAGGAAAGAAAAAAAGAAGACTTATTATTGCACGCCCTAAAAGCTAAGCTAGAATATAGTACTAGCCTTCTTTTGGATGGGAAAATCCTAACTCGTCATATCGAATAGCTTGGTGAAATATCCTCGTGTCATGTGCAGCGCCTTCCCAACCAGACCATGCGAATGTGAAACACATGTCAAAGCCACATGATGCCATAATATTCTGAGTTGGATACCCTTTCCTACCAATAAAAGGTATTGATTCTCTCTCCGGTAGACAAACTTGTATATGTGTACCATCAATGGCACCAATACATTTTTTGAAATGTGGCCAAAATCTTGGATTATTTCTAGCATGTTCCAAAAGAGGAGCGTGGCGTTCTGGTGGTTTTATAATATCCATTGAGAGTCTCAACGTGGCGGTCAATACATAACGAAAATGCCTACTAATTGTTTCTCCAGAATGTTGAAATCTCTCCTGAATCATTCTGTTGTTGAATCCGTGTCGAATTATCATTAGGAATATTGCCACTTGTTCTTCTATGCTAAGTTCCTTTATAACCTGTAGTTGGTAGTCATTTGTCAAGGTCCTGCAAAGATTATGGAATACATGTTTCTCCATTCCAAACTGTTCTTGACAACTCCTTGGATGCCCATTTAAAATTGCTATCACAAATATATGCCCGGTGTGGGCACTTGTCCTACATGGTTGTTTGCTAATACAAATGTTATGATATTGGACAATAGCTAATGTAGCTCCGGCAATTAATGCGTAGTATTCATCCTCTTCAGCCTTATGGCTGTCCTCATTATTGCAATAATCCATTATATTCTGTGGTTCTAAAAGAAAGAAAAAAACAAAAAGTCTAGTAATAAAAAATAAGAAAAAACATAAGTCTTGTAATAAAATATAAGAAAAAACATAAACTTAAACATCAGTCTAGCAATAATAAAACAAAAATAAACATAAGTAGACAAGAAAAAACAAAAAAAACAGAAGTCCATAAGAAAAAAAAAAGATACAAAAACAAAACATTAAAAAAAAAAAATCCCATGTCTAGCAATTAAGGCCACTGGAATCCCCCAGAGCCTCCCTCGTATGCGTGCTGCTTTGCCGCATAATCTTTGTGTTGTTGTGTATGTAGCCATTCTAGACGCATTTTATTATCCGACAGAGCCATAAACATTTCTCGCATCTCCTTTTTTAGAAACAAATCTACTGCCAACCAGTATAATTCATCTCTCCTCGTAAGGTCAGCAATTGTTTCTAATTCAGCAACACAAGCTACAATATCCGATGATTTATCACTACTTATAGTAGGTGAGTAAGAGCTAGGTGTCTCCACAGCACCAACAAGGCGATCGATTTGGCGCGATAACTTTGAAGCTGAAGTTTCTTTCCTCGTTACTTTTTCCTTATTCCTCCCTCTTTTATTCTGACGTTCGGGCAACGATGTACCCTCTATACCACCACCAGGACCAAAATCCATTTCACTATCATCGAGTCGTTGGCTCTCAATTCCGTCCTCACCATCACCGTTACCATCACTGTCATCATCACCGTCGTTACCAAACTCCACTTCTCCAACTGATGATTGTCTCCGATTGAAGAACTCTGGCAGTTGACTAGAGTTTGGTGCTCATGCCCGCTTGCCAGTTGCAGCTACGTCCATATATAATTTATCTAGTTCGAAACAGTGTTCTAAACCTCTAAGCCTAAACTTAGCCACCTCTGGATTTTTCTGCACATTAAAAAAGTAATATGATTAATAATTGCAATAATAAAAAATGCATTTGTTATTTATAACATACATACAAATGGGTTTCAAATTGTGTATATCTGAATTTTACGTTCCCACCACTCATTTGTAGCATTAACAGTTCCTCTTTCAGCATCCCAACCAAGGCCTGTTTCAGATTTGTCGAAAAGACTATTCCATACCAACCATTCTTTCTTCATTACATCCCAGTGATTTTTCAGTTGCATTCTTTCGTAATTATTTCCAGTGATTTGATTGAACGCGCGCCCAATATTTTCCCACCCTCTTTTATTAAAGTGGGTGCCAGGCCTATTTCCGGCATCCACTTCCTTTACACACAAGTTCACCCAAACTTCATGTGACGCTGCATTCCATGAAGCTTTTGACTTCTTTTTTCCGGTTAGTGACTGATTGCCTTCACTCGTTTGCCCCATATTTTCCATCTATATTTTATTTTTGGTTATAAGAAATAACATTAAATAGTAGTGACAAATAACGTGTATTCTACTGTGTATTTCACACCACTAACTATTCAATTTCATACATGTAGATACTGTCTTAACACAATATTGAAATGCATATAACCAAAATAAATTAATAAAAAGATTGATTCACAACATTTTTGTACAAATAATAACTTAAAATTACAATTGTTGCATACCTGAAATTTGGTAAATGTTATGAACTAGAGAATGAAAGGATCACCAGAAGTACAACTAACAGAAAAAAAAGGATACTGCAATTTACAAAGCTCACTGGAGAAGTCTTTATAAATGAAGTGTACTGTTTGTGAAAAATATTGAAATGTGTGCCAACACACATTCCTATATGATTTTATTTCTTTTTTTTATTTTATTTATTTATTTTTTTTTATAGTTTTTGAATAATACTAAATGAAAAGCAAAAAATTTTTTAATCTGAAGGCTCTCATTTCAATGCCTTACAAACATTATAAAACAAAAACTCTCACAGGGATCTCCACAATACAGTTTAGTAAATTTGTGGCAAAGAGTTGTCCGGTAGTACACACATTTTAAGCTTAAAGTCTTCACAAATATCTTTTAATTTATTTTATAAAATTACAAAAGTTGTCCAGTATACACACATTTCTAGTACACACATTCTAGGCTTAAAAAAATTAAAAAAATAAAAATAGTACACTTAAGTCAAGACTTGGGAAGTCTGGACGTATGGTTTTAAGAGGTGGGATTTGTCATGTAGTGGGGTCTCAAAGTAATTTGTTCAATTAACTAGGGGTATCAATGACATTTCAGTGTGAAGTTATAGCAGCGGTCTGGCTGCTTTTGTTTTGAGCTGGGGACCCCAGCTTTTGAGAATCAAGATTTGATCGCAGGCAAAACGTTAAGATCTTACTATTGAGATTGCAGATGCATGCCCCAAACAGGCCACGTTCAGCGTTTGAACCCAAAAGCTGTTGATAAGCTATCTCATCGCCACCCGAAACACCCTCTAAATTGCCAAATTTAGAATCAACTAATTTTAAAATTGGATAACGCATTGAATTTCAAATTTGCTTCACAAATGCTGTGTCACGTGTACTGCACACTGCCACAAGACGAATCCTTCCAGTAGAGTAGTCTCGGTCATTTACCCAACTTCCCTCCACATTTCATCAAGTGGTCGTGTTGTTAGAGATTTAGCTCTAAAATCACATATTCTTCAAATATCAAAATTATGAATAAAATCATGAGCATGAGAGAAATATACTATTCATAATAATTATATAATCAAATATTTTATCTTCATTTGTGACCAAATTTGTGTAACATCTCATACCATGTGAAGTATACGACATTGGGTCGAGGCGTGTACTAAGTCGCTCTCTTTAAGATGATTCGCGCCTCTCACGGTCTTTGTCAACCGGTGTAGAAGGAATGACATGTCGCCTCCAGGATACATCAACCCAGCTCATGGTTGTGGTCTCCCTCAATCTACACTTTTTGGGGGAAGACTGAAGCTTCTCCTAACACCTTTCTTTGCCCAAATATATAATATAACCTAAACAAAGAAATATATTATACTAGCACTATTCTATATCTTGGACTTATAGCCAAGTTGTGTTATATAGAGAATGGCCTAAAATATGCCATTAAAGCTCCATGATAAGTGAGATTTAAACCCAATTAACTAGCCTTAATGAATCATAGTTATGTAACAAAAGGCTAATAAACCAACCTTTTAAATAGGATATATAAATGGTTGTAACTCTTAATACAATAAGAGTTCACAATAATGAGTTTTGAAACATATTAATCCAATAAAAGATGGTATATAATATGAGTAAACGGGTAAAGTTATTATATTAAAATATGTATATAAATAAAATCTTATTTTCATTAAAATATTCCAACAATCTCCCACTTATTTTAATAAAAATAAGAAACAATATATAAGGGCAACGATAAAATATCATGCATTATGAAAGTGGCTTAGCCTTTAAACCTTCACGTAGTGTTTCAGTGTTCCTTTACTAGAGTTAGAGTGGCTATGTCTTTAAATAATGACTACTTGAGTATACGTAGAAGCACGTCACACATATGACACTCCATGTGTTCTCTAAGCTTCATAAGTCAACACATTATACGACCTTGTGCTTTTATCCCAATTTTCTTGAGTGCTATAGAGATTAGCCCAATCTCATAGGACGCGGCCCTACTTCCACACTCATATAGGTGAGTCTATCAAGGATACTCCTGTAACTGAGACATCCCACCCATAAGGGATATAAAACTCATTAAGAGATAAATCTCAATCTCCTATGAATGTTGCAGGATCACATGCATTTACACCATAGGGATGGATTATATGTCATTGCGACTTTAAGAGTGCATATCCACATTCAAACCACTTTATGATTCGTTTGGCCCTTTGAACCTAGATCTTGGGATCACCAGTCCCTAGGTAGGGTATCCTTATAGGTGATTTATTACAACTTTGGGCTTAAGTTTCATCCCCCTTGATATACATCAAACCTTTGCATCTAGTTAGGGCTTTTTACTCAATTTATTTCACACGTGTGTATAACACGTAACAAAGGTTTGGATAGACATAATAGCCTCTACAGTAGAACTATATATTAAGCAACTAATTATATATTACCCTGTGAGTATTTCTAATCACCAATCCACTACACTGGCTATATGGTGGGTTTAACAATAATTGCAAAATTTCTCAAGACTCCACCATTAAAACCTGCCAGGGTAAGTGCACTTGAAATTTTTTAGACATCTAAGTAAATATCTTTTTCTTCCTTGGAAAAATGTACCAAGGCATCATTTTTCACGTCACCATACGATTCACCGCAAGAATAGCATTGCTATAATTTAGGTAACATATGGTTTTAGAACCAATAAGTAATAGACTCCTCTCTTCAAATTGAGATAATTTCTCCTCTCTACATCACCATCATAAAAAAAATTGAAGTAACTCACAATTTTGGACCCATTAAATAAATATATATGGTTCATTACCAAAAACATTTGGAGGTAAAAATGTCATGCTCCGGAGTAGCGAAATTAGAGAGAAATAAAATTTTTCTTTCCGGATCCGTGAGCCATGACTAGTTACATAAAACTAACCTGTCCTTGCAAGCATTCTAACATGGTTATAACATAAGTAGGGAAGCATAAAACATCTAATGGTATTCATGGAAGAACTTCAAGTGTTTCGGTACTTAGCTATTATAATAGTTCCAAATGAAAACAACAAAAGATAAACTTAAATTATTACCACAGACAAAAGATAGTTTAAAGCATAAGGGAAAATCCTAATATGATAATAACTAGATTCTTTTGTTCAGCTGGCATATCCATGCCCTTCATCGGCGTACTCCTCTGGGTAGTCCCCCTTAGGGTAACCTTCCTGATAGTCTCCCTCTTGAGGATTCGGGTACTCTTCTTCATAGTTACCTGAATTTCTTCTTTATAACCTAGACGCAATATGTCCAGGGCAAATAGAGCTGTTAGCTTTTGAAGCTAAGTGAGTGTAGACACCCCATTTTGTCGGCTATCAGATGTAGGAGACCCATAGCTTGGTGGTTCACAATGATCGAAAAAAGGACTCAAAAGGACTCCTGGAAGTTGGTTCTATTTCTCAAAATGCTCAGAATGACCAAAATGCCCCTGAAAGCCATAAAACTCCCAGATTTGGCCCCAAAGTTCTGGAAACATGCTATGTCGTAAGAAAAGTAAAAAATGAGTTTTTAAGAAAAATCGAATGAAATCGTCAGCTCCCAGAGACCCCCGGAAGTCCCGGAAGTTCCCGAAAAGTTCCCGTTGACCGGTTTGACCAAAGTTTGACTAGGTTTGACCAGGTTTGACCAAGTTTGACCGAAATCGTCCGAATTCACCAGAATCATTTTAAATCATGGGAAAAGTGTTAAAACAAGTTCCAAAAGAAAATCGAGCGAAAACATCAGCTCCCGGGAACTCCCAGAGGTTTCCAGAACTTCCCGGGAATTCCAGGTTTGACCAGTTTGACCAGAATTTGACTTTGGAATCGGGGCACCAAAACAATTTTCAAATATTTTTCATGGATACTAGAGGTCAATAGCTTCCCAAATGTATATCGCACATAATTTCTGGATTTAAAACAAATTTATTATGAATTTCCAAAGGCGAAAAAGGCGATCAAATCGGCTTTTATCACGAATACCGCAAAACTTTTCAAAGTGACCTATCCCCGAACTATTTTTTATGTAAAGTAGACTCCATTACCTTTCCAACGGTATATCACAACCTCAATTTGGAGTTCGTATGCATTTTCTGTGAATTTCGGACGAAATAGGGCCTTTTCGCGAATACCGGAACCTCTGGGGGCCTAAACGTAATTTTCTGGGCGTCTGAGGAGCAGTGCCGCCGCGGCACTCAACCCTCGCAGAGTCCATTTTTGTAATTTTTTTGGGGGTCCAATTTGATTAATTGAAAGTCAAAACGACATAGTTTTGTGTTCACAGTTGTTTAGGACCAATGGGAGTACTTCTAAAACCCCAAACCACCCCAAATTGGCCTATTTAAACCCCCCATTGCTCTTCATTTTGGGGGGGGGGGCAAGTGCAAAGCTTGAAAAGTTGTAGAGAAGAAGAGAGATAGAGATAGGTTTAGAAGAGAGAAAGGGAGCTTCTCCCATTGATTTTCCATAAGAAAGTGAGTTTTATTCTTGATTTCTTTCATTATCCTTCTATATACTTCACATTCAAAGTCCATTCCAACCCTCATTCTTGAGCATTCTTGAGTTAGGAAGCCACTTCCATGCCCAAATGTCAAAATCTATGAGTGAAACACCAAGCTACAAGTCCAAAATCACATTGATTATCATCTATTGATTGCTATTTACTTGCTTTGATTATATATATGTTCATCTCTCCTTATCTCATTTCTTTTTCTTTTCTTTATTTACTTACTAGTTCATCATCATCTAAGTGATGACATGAAGTTTGGGGTGAGTGAATCCTTATGAATAGTAGCTCTTGACCTCAAAAACATGTTTGATAGATGATGATCATAACCTCAATACTTCCAAGGTATTCTTGGGATGTATTGAAGTTATGTTCAAAATAAAAATAAATCTCTCCAACAATCTTGGAGGTTCTTAATGATGGGTTTGATGTTGGTATTTTAAGTGGCCATAATCCTTATTGAGTGTTGAAAATATGTTTTCAAAACATCTATTTCAAAACCCCTCTCAATCCCTCTCATTTGGTTTCAAGAAACAAAACTTTGTTTTCCCCAAAATCTCCAAAACAATGATCCAAAACAGTGAGCTGTTCAGATTCAAAGATTTGTTTTGAATTAAATACTCGAGTTATGATGATGAAACCACTTGTAAAATCTTCCTAATACATCATAGTTTGTCCCCAATTTTTCCCATCAATTATAGAGATGTGAAAGTATTTGTTTTGGATGTGAGAAGTTCATATTAATAATCCGCCTCTGTTCTCACAGAATGTTTACCCAACTTCGTGCACTTATTCTGGATATTTTCATCACTGTACATATATGTTTTCTATTTTTTTTATAAAATTTGGGTGTCTTAGGAAACTTTTGGTATATAATGGGTCATCATAAACCTTTTCTTTGATTTATGAAAAATCATACAAAATCAGTCAACAGTGCAGCTTTTGTTTCTGAGTCATGTGTACATTCTGATTTATTTCTTTTAATCTGTGATAGCTATTGATGTTTGGCTTTTTGGGTTATTTTCTAGACACAATAAGGATGATCTCTGATTTTTCTTACATTTTTCTAGGCACGTTTGGCCTCCCATTATAATGTTACAAAGTAATACATGCAGTCTGTCCACTATTCACAGCAAGCACATTTCAACTTTCATTCTTTGATTTGATGCTCATATGCATTCCAAATTAGCTCATATCTTAGGAAGTAGTTCATACTACATTTGTACATATCCCATGTTGATTTCATTCATCCATTTATACACATTTTAGACTTCTAAGTCACTCTAGGAATCCATGAACACAAAGCACACTACAACCTTGGCACATTTTAGATACATACATTGTATCCATGCAAAGATTTGGGGTTTTTGTAACTCTTAATCTAAGAAGATTATAAGGAATGAACTTGATCACACGTTCATGCTTCCCCTCGATCTAATCATCCTTTCTTGTCCGTCCCGGGGATTGAGAAGTCTTCTTTTCCCAAAATTAACATGCATCATTTTAGCTTGCTAAGCATACTTTGATCTCTTTGTTTATTTGTTCCAAGAACAATTCATGTCCCCTTTAGATTAAGGAAACTCAATTACTTGATACATGATTAGACAATTTTTCCTAGGTTTATTTGTGTGATCTTTCACTTTACATTGTATGATATTTGGCTTAGATCTTATGAATGATATCTTATCTTTAGATCTTCCATTTCAAGTTTCTTATGTAATGTAGTATACTATCATAGTATTACTTGTTGAACCATACATAGTATAAGATGATTATTTGGATGCTAATTGAGGCCCGTTGAAAGACGGGGCGAGTTGAGGGTGTTTTAGTCGCGACAAAGGCTCCTTCCTCTCTCGTACCAAAACCCCGAACCAAGTTCTTTGGTTATGAAGGGCCGGTGCCCCTTATCCGCTTGGGTGAGTCAAAATTAGGTTTCTTGGTTCCTTAAAGACCAAGTGGCGACTCTGTATCTGTTTTCAACAGACCTTTCATTTTCTTCCTTCGATTCAAATCAATTTCAAAACAAATCTCAAACAAGAGAGAGAAGTGGTCCGATTCTGCGTGTCCACAATCTGGCGACTCTGCTGGGGATTTTTATTTTAAAACAAAATAATACAGAGGTTTGACTCATAAGAAGCATCCTTAAAATCATCTTTTTACTGCGTTTGGTTCACCGCATTGCACTTCTGCATTTCCCCTTCGACTGTGTCTGAAACGCGGCGCTGACATTGTTCAGGTCTTGCTGTGCCAGGGCACAAGTCACCGTTGATACTGTACCTCCCAAGGTATCTCAAAAAGAGTAAAAACCTCCGTACTGTCTCCCCGACGGTATATTGGAACTCTCGTCAACGGACCCTCTTTGACTAAACCCGACCTTTGCATATAGATTCTTGTAGAACCTTTCATAGGACTGTTGATTTATCTTTTCAGATAGGACAATGTGATATAACTGCTGTACGCCCTGGCGGGATTACCTGTGCGGTGTAGACGCTTATGTGGTATAGAACAGAACCTCTTTCTTATGATCCCCAAGGCAATCAGTCACATGTGATTACATTGAGTTGACCTGCCTAGGCACCATGACAAGGATGTCTGCTCCATGCTCACAAAGATATACACCGCAAACCTTGTTTGTCGGTCCTAAGGCATAGGAGTATGAAAATCTGCTGGAAAGTACGATCACTATAACCATATTAATCTCCCAAGAACCCTGCTCAAATTTCCCAGAAATACCAGAAACTCTGCCCAGATATCCCAGATATAACTGTATTAACCAGTTTCTCCCAGAAACTCTGCCCAGATATCCCAGATATAACTGTATTAACCCGTTTCTCCCAAAAACTCTGCCCAGATATCCCAGATATAACTGTATTAACCAGTTTCTCCCAGAAACTCTGCCCAAATTTCCCCGAAATGCCCAATCCCTCCTAGAAGCTTTCATAAAAACCTGGAAACCCCTGTTATCCCTTGGTGATCGTACTAGAAAGTAAGGTTGGCACACTCCATATGGTTAGGGCCTTATTTGTTTAACTGCTATCTGTTAGAAATAGAAGCATCATATAGATTAGGCCTTACATCCGCCTGCTTGTCCCACATGCATGCACCATCTATCTGCACGCACTGCCTCGAGTCAGTCCACATCACTGTCTTTGTCTGTCTAAAGTCGTCACTATCAGGACCTGATACACCCTTTTCTCTTGAAATCTGTCAGGTCAGTATAGATTTCCGAAGTCAGCAACTGGGATCCTCGTCCTGAGTCAGAAGTTCGAACAGTCATTTGGTCAAAATTAGCCCGCTAAGTCATTCCAACATGAATCAGGAAGAATTAGAAAACAAGGTCACTGAGTTGGGAGCAACCATAAACCAGCAATCTGATCGCATGGCCCAAGTTTTGAGTTTCATGGAAGAAATGAAACAGCAGCAGCCACGGTACCCACATGGGTTCCCACCACCACCGCCTGGGTTTGGACCGCCTCCCGAGAATAATGGGGAAGAAGACTGGTTTCAAGAAGTCTTGCCGCTTGCATATGAGAAGAAGCTCCAGGAGAAAATGGACAAAGTTGACAAGCTTGAAAGTGTGTTGAGGAAGAGCAAAGGGGTTGATGATTACATGTTAGACCTGGAAGGCCTCTTTGAGCCCATCAAGCTAAGGCTGCCCGAGAACTTCAAAATGCTTGAAATTGACCGTTTTGATGGAACAGGGAATCCAAAAAGTCACATCAAGTTGTGCATGAGCATCTTCCAATCGATGGGCTGCACTCATGAGCACATAGCTATGATGTTCCCTCAAACCCTCCAGAAAGCCGCACTATCCTGGTTCCTAACCTTTGAAACTTCCAAGACCCGAGTTTGGGAAGATGTTGCTAGAACTTTCATTGATCACTACTCCTACAACCAAGAGCTTGATGTCACCATCCGAGATCTGGAAACTACCAGACAGAATTTTAATGAGTCCTTCGCTGCATTCTTGAGCAGATGGAGGAATAAAGTAGCCCAAATGATCCACAGGCCTATTGAGAAAGAGCAAGTACGTATGCTGGTCAAGAACCTGCAACCAGTATACCATGAAAAACTATTCTACCAGTCTATCTCAACATTTGAAGAGTTGTTTGAGGTTGGGACTAGAATCGAGGATGCTATCTGTGAAGGCAAGATCAATGGAGCTGGGTCACTGTAAAAGGAGAAGAGACCCCATACCTTTGGTGAAGATCAAGAGAGCCTAGATGTCAATGCCTTAAGCCCATCATCAAGCCAAAATGATTGCAGTAGGAGGCACAAGAAAGGAAACCAAAGAGTCTTCACACCACTTGACATGAGCTTATCCTCCGCTCTCAACCACCTTGTTCAAAAGGGCCACCTTGTACCTTTGGAGCCTAGTAAGCCTCCTAATCACCCACCTCCTGGGTACAATGAATCCAAGTATTGTGATTACCACCAAAACCAAGGCCATGAGACCGACAACTGTAAGAGGCTCCGTCACTCAATTCAGGATCTCTTAGATGATGCGCCGCACCCCAATCCAATTCACTACCTCGGTCTGGACCAACCCATGACCTATCCATTTCAATGATCCCCTTCGCTGAGGACCATGAATGTTGAACCTGTGCCGGTGAAGCGATGGTGTTTGGGACTTTTGCTATCAAAACAAATGAGGATGCTCTTTTTAAAAAAAAAAAAAAAAAAGAATAAGCGAGTCACTGTGACATTCCATTTGAGACCGGGTCAAGTCCAGTCGAGTCTGTTGTGTGTTTGTCTATTTCAAGTTTAGTCTTGTTGTCGAGTCCGTCTGTCATCAAGTTGTTAATGAGTCTGTAACCTTTCTCTTTGGATGGAATGAAGTCTCGTTTTGCCTAATCTGATGTGCCTAGTCATAGATGCATGAATCGCTGAACCAAAGTGTCACTTTTCAAATTACCATGGATATTACTGAGCTAAAAAAAAAAAATTTTTTTTACTCAAACAAAAAAATCCTGAAAGGTCAAAGTCAATTTTGCGCTGACACCGATGAAGAGCCGAGAATTGAATAGTCTTACTTTAAGAATTTAAAAGATGCTTTTGCTCAAATCTTGAAAAGACATACTTGAGACTGACTTGGGGCTTACCCAACACCCCTTTCCACCATTTCTACCATTTCAGAGCCTTGGGCCCAACCCAATTGATAGCCATGCAAACCTGTGCGGACTTGGTCCTTAATGGTAGCTAAACATTTCAGTGAGTTTCATCTCCACTTTCAAAAAAAGGGAAAGAAAAAGAAAAGAAAAGAAAAAGCTCGCTAGGTTGAAAACCCGAAAGGGCACCTAGGCAAAAGTTAGAGCTGAAAAGGTATTGATTTCCAAGATCTGACCTTAGCCAGTCAAAATAATGGAGAAAATGAAAGAAATAAAACAAATGAGAGAATCGTATGTGCCTAGATCACATTTCCAAAGGCACGGAACAACCACAAATAAATTCTGAAAAATGACATGCACATTTCGGAATTCTAAGATTGCGATTGAAAGATCTTGCAAGAATCAGCTGCATGAAAAACAAAATTGACTGGCTAGGCGAAAGTGAAAAGGATCAATCCTCAAAACAAAAGAAAAAGAAAAAGAAAAAGAAAAGACAAGAAAAGAAAAGAAAAGAAAGGGAGATTGAAACTAGATCCTTTTATTCAAAGCTACCATAAGTGGCTCAAGTTTGAACTTCTTTGACGAATGGTTTGGAAAACCCTTATGCCTCAAACCCCTTATTTCAAGCCTCGCCTTGAACTACGCTTGACCTGATTCCCACTCGGGGATACGTAGGCAACCACATCGGTTCGGTCAACACCATCATAATCAAACCGATTTCTTTCAAGACCTCGCCTTGAACTACGCTTGACCTGATTCCCACTCGGGGATACGTAGGCAACCACATCGGTTCGGTCAACACCATCATAATCAAACCGATTTCTTTCAAGACCTCGCCTTGAACTACGCTTGACCTGATTCCCACTCGGGGATACGTAGGCAACCACATCGGTTCGGTCAACACCATCATAATCAAACCGATTTCTTTCAAGACCTCGCCTTGAACTACGCTTGACCTGATTCCCACTCGGGGATACGTAGGCAACCGCATCGGTTCGGTCACCCCACCTACCCAAAAATCAACCCGTTTCTTCCCAACCATGCCCGAACTACGTTGGACCTAATCCCCACTTGGGGGTACGTAGGCAGACTTTCAAAAAAGAAAAAAAATAAGGATGGCTCGCTAGGTCGAAAATCCGAAAGGACGCCTAGGCAAAAATTAGAGTTAAATCCAAGGTGAGCAATAACAAAAGAGAGAAAAGAGCTTGCTAGGTCACCTCACTGGTGCCTAGGCAAAAGTTATGAGCATTTGAGAGATTAAAGTCACGGTCCATGCCTCAAGCCAGAAAATCACCTTCCACACTAGGGGCAAACTTCGGCTACCTGCCTCGTTTGCCTGACTTTTACTATCTACCCTTCACACAAGGGGCAAACTTCGGTCACCTACCTCGTTTGCCCAAAACCTCCAATGAACCTTCCTCCAAACTAGGGGCAAACTTCGGTCATTTGTCTCGTTTGCCTACCGATCCCACTTCATTCCCTTCAAACTAGGGGCAAACTTCGTTTGCCACCTGATCCCTATACACCAATGGTAAACCTTCAAGTCACAAACATTGTCTTGAACAGATGGAAATGGAGCGTCTTTCATTCCATAAGCTAAGGCACTAATTCAAAGCATATCTTGAGAGAAGCAAAGAAATTGATTAGATCAGTAGGGAGGAATTTTCAAAAATAAGATTCACCATCAAAGTGATGCCACGTTAAGGAGAGAAGTAAACACAACAGAGAAATGGTACATCATTTATGACAAAAGCACATTAAGTTTTGGCAAGTCGACCTTGTTTCATTTTGGTGTCAAATGTGTCGTCCTCGTGCGTCGATGTCTGTCAAGTTTTTGAGTCTGTTGTAGTCTCGAATGTGTAAATCAACAGTGACTAATAAAATTTTCAAATCAAGTTATAAAGAGCATGCCAATACAAGCAGGAGTACCAAACACCATTACTGCACCGGTCAAGGCGTCAGCATGAGAAGCGTCAAAACTTGGGGAAGATTTCATCCCTTTCCAAACTGCCAAAAGCTAATCATCTTTCTTCATGCAACATAAGTCCATGAGTGGCTGTTGATCTTCCGTCTTTCTTCATGCAACATAAGTCCATGAGTGGCTGTTGATGATCTTCCTTTCTCCTTGCAACATAAGTCCATGAGTGGCTGTTGATCTTCCGTCTTTCTTCATGCAACATAAGTCCATGAGTGGCTGTTGATGATCTTCCTTTCTCCTTGCAACATAAGTCCATGAGTGGCTGTTGATCTTCCGTCTTTCTTCATGCAACATAAGTCCATGAGTGGCTGTTGATGATCTTTTTTTCTCCTTGCAACATAAGTCCATGAGTGGCTGTTGATCTTTCTTCATGCAACATAAGTCCATGAGTGGCTGTTGATGATCTTCCTTTCTCCTTGCAACATAAGTCCATGAGTGGCTGTTGATGATCTTCCTTTTTCCTTGCAACATAAGTCCATGAGTGGCTGTTGATCTTTCTTCATGCAACATAAGTCCATGAGTGGCTGTTGATGATCTTCCTTTGTTCATGCAACATAAGTCCATGAGTGGCTGTTGATGACCTTCTTTCATCCTAAAGCAACATAAGTCCATCACTCTCCTCTTTCAAAATCAAAACCTTAACTGCCGCAGGCCATCTCCGTATCCCTCATCACAAATAGAATGATACCTTGACTCCCATTTAAAGGACGTATTTCCTTCTTCCTAGCAGAGTACATTATCCTTCAGCTCCCGGAGGCCCTGACCGGCCCCCTTGGATTGAGCGCCAAAAGAGATTCTCCGAGAACCCTACATCATCCCCCGAGGACAGAAACCGATAGATACCAGCTCCCGGAGGCCCTGACCGGCCCCCTTGGATTGAGCGCTAAAAGAGATTCTCCGAGAACCCTACATCATCCCCCGAGGACAGAAACCGATAGATACCAGCTCCCGGAGGCCCTGACCGGCCCTCTTGGGTTGAGCGCCAAAAGAGATTCTCCGAGAACCCTACATCATCCCCCCGAGGACAGAAACTGATAGATACCAGCTCCCGGAGGCCCTGACCGGCCCCCTTGGATTGAGCGTCAAAAGAGATTCTCCGAGAACCCTACATCATCCCCCGAGGACAGAAACCGATAGATACCAGCTCCCGGAGGCCCTAACCGGCTCTTTTGGATTGAGCATTGCGAGATCTGACCAACCACGAGAGATTCAGAGATGGATCCTGGTTCTAGGTCAAGAATTGAAGAGAGATTCTTAGAGAGTCCATCAGCTCCCGAAGGCCCTAACCGGCTCTTTTGGATTGAGCATTACAAAATATGACCAACTACGAGAGATTCAGAGATGGATCCTGGTTTTAAGTCAAGAATTGAAGAGAGATTCTCAGAGAGTCCCCTACCATCCCAACAGAAGATAGTAGAAGTCCGAACCGATTCTCCAAGGATCGGCCAAAACATCACCCGCAGTCAAATCGCCCCGATTCCCTTGGCAAGAACTGTCTATTCACAATTTAAGGACCCGTGTCCACTGATTATCATGAGCTTTCTCACCTGTCAGTCATTATGAGTTTCCTCACTTATCGTGAGCCTCTTCGCTCCGGTTATCTCACCTGTCTATTATCGTGAGCTACCCCACTTATCATGAGCCTCCTCACTTTGGTTATTATAATACTGTAGGTTATCATAAACTCCCTCACCTATGGGTTATCTTTAGTTGTCATCCTCAAAGACCCCACATCCGATCCCATTCGCTTGTAAAGCACACTTCCTGTAATTCCAGAAGTTTGCCCGTAGACCCAGAGTCTTCTAAACCTTGCTGTCCTTATCCGAGTCATCCACCACATCATAGTCGCAAACACTAGCACAACACCAGCCACTCGGAGTGGCACACCCCACAGCACTTGCTCATACTAGGGTCATAACACTAGGCATGATAGGACTCATGACACGAAATCATATCACATCCACGCATTGCATATCATCCTCATATAGCATAGCATCCGCCTGATTGTTGTGTATGTGTATGTGTGATTTATTCCTTTGTGCCCTGAACTACGTCCCGGTCTGATTCCCCTTGGGATACATAGGCAGCTCACGCGTAGCACGACCAGCACTAACCTCATCATCCTTGCATCTTTTGCAACGCTTTTTATCCTAAATCTATAGCCTCCAAAAAGTCCTGTCTCTTCAAAGCTTTGGCACTCGCTTGCGACATGCATTGCCTCGCAAGTTCATGCCAAAGAGGGGCAAACTGTAGACACCCCATTTTGTCGGCTATCAAATTTAGGAGACCCATAGCTTGGTGGTTCACAATGATCGAAAAAAGGACTCAAAAGGACTCCTGGAAGTTGGTTCTATTTCTCAAAATGCTCAGAATGACCAAAATGCCCCTGAAAGCCATAAAACTCCCAGATTTGGCCCCAAAGTTCTGGAAACATGCTATGTCGTAAGAAAAGTAAAAAATGAGTTTTTAAGAAAAATCGAATGAAATCGTCAGCTCCCAGAGACCCCCGGAAGTCCCAGAAGTTCCCGAAAAGTCCCCGTTGACCGGTTTGACCAAAGTTTGACTAGGTTTGACCAGGTTTGACCAAGTTTGATCAAGTTTGACCAAGTTTGACCAAAATCGTCCGAATTCACCAGAATCATTTTAAATCATGGGAAAAGTGTTAAAACAAGTTCTAAAAGAAAATCGAGCGAAAACATCAGCTCCCGGGAACTCCCAGAGGTTTCCAGAACTTCTCGGGAATCCCAGGTTTGACCAGTTTGACCAGAATTTGACTTTGGAATCGGGGCACCAAAACAATTTTCAAATATTTTTCATGGATACTAGAGGTCAATAGCTTCCCAACGGTATATCGCACATAATTTCTGGATTTAAAACAAATTTATTATGAATTTCCAAAGGCGAAAAAGGCGATCAAATCGGCTTTTATCACGAATACCGCAAAACTTTTCAAAGTGACCTATCCCCAAACTATTTTTTATGTAAATTAGACTCCATTACCTTTCCAACGGTATATCACAACCTCAATTTGGAGTTCGTATGCATTTTCTGTGAATTTCGGACGAAATAGGGCCTTTTCGCGAATACCGGAACCTCTGGGGGCCTAAACGTAATTTTTTGGGCGTCTGAGGAGCAGTGCCGCCGCGGCACTGGCCCACTGCCGCCGCGGCACTCAACCCTCGCAGAGTCCATTTTTGTAATTTTTTTGGGGGTCCAATTTGATTAATTGAAAGTCAAAACGACATAGTTTTGTGTTCACAGTTGTTTGGGACCAATGAGAGTACTTCTAAAACCCCAAAACCACCCCAAATTGGCCTATTTAAACCCCCCATTGCTCTTCATTTTGGGGGGGCCAAGTGCAAAGCTTGAAAAGTTGTAGAGAAGAAGAGAGATAGAGATAGGTTTAGAAGAGAGAAAGGGAGCTTCTCCCATTGATTTTCCATAAGAAAGTGAGTTTTATTCTTGATTTCTTTCATTATCCTTCTATATACTTCACATTCAAAGTCCATTCCAACCCTCATTCTTGAGCATTCTTGAGTTAGGAAGCCACTTCCATGCCCAAATGTCAAAATCTATGAGTGAAACACCAAGCTACAAGTCCAAAATCACATTGATTATCATCTATTGATTGCTATTTACTTGCTTTGATTATATATATGTTCATCTCTCCTTATCTCATTTCTTTTTCTTTTCTTTATTTACTTACTAGTTCATCATCATCTAAGTGATGACATGAAGTTTGGGGTGAGTGAATCCTTATGGATAGTAGCTCTTGACCTCAAAAACATGTTTGATAGATGATGATCATAACCTCAATACTTCCAAGGTATTCTTGGGATGTATTGAAGTTATGTTCAAAATAAAAATAAATCTCTCCAACAATCTTGGAGGTTCTTAATGATGGGTTTGATGTTGGTATTCTAAGTGGCCATAATCCTTATTGAGTGTTGAAAATATGTTTTCAAAACATCTATTTCAAAACCCCTCTCAATCCCTCTCATTTGGTTTCAAGAAACAAAACTTTGTTTTCCCCAAAATCTCCAAAATAATGATCCAAAACAGTGAGCTGTTCAGATTCAAAGATTTGTTTTGAATTAAATACTCGAGTTATGATGATGAAACCACTTGGAAAATCTTCCTAATACATCATAGTTTGTCCCCAATTTTTCCCATCAATTATAGAGATGTGAAAGTATTTGTTTTGGATGTGAGAAGTTCATATTCATAATCTGCCTCTGTTCTCACAGAATGTTTACCCAACTTCTTGCACTTATTCTGGATATTTTCATCACTGTACATATATGTTTTCTATTTTTTTTATAAAATTTGGGTGTCTTAGGAAACTTTTGGTATATAATGGGTCATCATAAACCTTTTCTTTGATTTATGAAAAATCATACAAAATCAGTCAACAGTGCAGCTTTTGTTTCTGAGTCATGTGTACATTCTGATTTATTTCTTTTAATCTGTGATAGCTATTGATGTTTGGCTTTTTGGGTTATTTTCTAGACACAATAAGGATGATCTCTGATTTTTCTTACATTTTTCTAGGCACGTTTGGCCTCCCATTATAATGTTACAAAGTAATACATGCAGTCTGTCCACTATTCACAGCAAGCACATTTCAACTTTCATTCTTTGATTTGATGCTCATATGCATTCCAAATTAGCTCATATCTTAGGAAGTAGTTCATACTACATTTGTACATATCCCATGTTGATTTCATTCATCCATTTATACACATTTTAGACTTCTAAGTCACTCTAGGAATCCATGAACACAAAGCACACTACAACCTTGGCACATTTTAGATACATACATTGTATCCATGCAAAGATTTGGGGTTTTTGTAACTCTTAATCTAAGAAGATTATAAGGAATGAACTTGATCACACGTTCATGCTTCCCCTCGATCTAATCATCCTTTCTCGTCCGTCCCGGGGATTGAGAAGTCTTCTTTTCCCAAAATTAACATGCATCATTTTAGCTTGCTAAGCATACTTTGATCTCTTTGTTTATTTGTTCCAAGAACAATTCATGTCCCCTTTAGATTAAGGAAACTCAGTTACTTGATACATGATTAGACAATTTTTCCTAGGTTTATTTGTGTGATCTTTCACTTTACATTGTATGATATTTGGCTTAGATCTTATGAATGATATCTTATCTTTAGATCTTCCATTTCAAGTTTCTTATGTAATGTAGTATACTATCATAGTATTACTTGTTGAACCATACATAGTATAAGATGATTATTTGGATGCTAATTGAGGCCCGTTGAAAGACGGGGCGAGTTGAGGGTGTTTTAGTCGCGACAAAGGCTCCTTCCTCTCTCGTACCAAAACCCCGAACCAAGTTCTTTGGTTATGAAGGGCCGGTGCCCCTTATCCGCTTGGGTGAGTCAAAATTAGGTTTCTTGGTTCCTTAAAGACCAAGTGGCGACTCTGTATCTGTTTTCAACAGACCTTTCATTTTCTTCCTTCGATTCAAATTAATTTCAAAACAAATCTCAAACAAGAGAGAGAAGTGGTCCGATTCTGCGTATCCACAGTGAGTTGGCCTAACCGATCACTCCTAATTCAAACAATAATATACAAGTACAACAATATCTCGAACTAAACATTTGATAAGCATTATCTTAACAAGTATGATATGGTAGTATGAATGAGATAGTTATGACATCGATATATTCGACTTTACTCAATCACCTTGAGATTTTCGACACCGCAACTGACTCGTTTGACTTATTACATTACCAGTGCAATGCCATTGACTTAGAGCGGAATGATCACGTTGCCATCGTTGCCTTAACGGAGCCGCAATAGCAGTTTTGGTTTAAAAGATTGTGATCACTTTACTCTTAGGTCCTCATGACCTTGCTTAGGGAATATAATAGTTTAAAGCACTATCGTCGCCTTAATGGGGTCGCAATAATAACCATTGTATTCCAGACTTGGGTGGATAATCTTGCTATCGTCGCCTTAACGGGACCGTAATAGCTTATACCACTGATTCGTGTGACTTGACCATATTTACTTAAATGGGTACTTGAGCTATCGTCACCTTAATGGTGCCGCAATAGCACTATAAGTTGTAACCATTGATTTGACAGTGCTACTTGGACCACAGCAGTCCACTTAAACATGTGTGACAATATAACTAAGTTAACTAAGTCTCCTTGGCTAACCATACATACGTCAACTTTGACGTCACAACTCGACTACATCCATATAAGTGTTTATGCGAGTGTATGACGCATGATTTAACGAGCATGAATCATATCAGTTGATCTATACATGTAACGACATAAGTTATAGTAGTTAGGAACCGTACGCATAATCACATAAATCATAACAGTTAGACTAGGCATGAAGTATAGATACCTAAACATGCAATTTCATATAACGATTCATCTCAACTACGCATATTAGCTATTCGCACATACAAAGTACTTAGAATTATTCTAGTAATATACCAAGTGAGTTAGGACGACTCACCTCGCAGTGAATAGGAAGAAATCCGATGAAAGGCAGATATGTCTTCGGCTCCAATGTTACATTTCAATTCATAGAAAGTCGATTAATATGCATACTTGTAATAGGGGTATAATGGTAATTGTGTTGGACGGGCACCTAAACCTCAACATGATGATCCTGACATCATTCTGAGTCTAACGACATTGAATAGACTCAAATCAGAGTTCGTCATATAAAAGGCTGAGTTTCCTATACCAGTGTGGGCCCTAATAGTAAGCTGTATTTTTGACTGAGTCAGAAAGTCACTAAACTTAAGGAAATAGGTCTACACGCCATTCTAGGAATTTAGGAATTAACCACGTATTTTTTTGAGCTACGATTTATTTATTACGATTATTGAAGTCTTACTTATATAATTATAGTCTAAGGAGTCCTATAATTATAAAGTATATTTTAGTAGGGCTGGCCAAAAAAACCGATGACCCGTGAAACCCGACCCGACTCGACCAACCTGAGCCTTTCGAGTCGGTTTGTATAGTTTGCGGGTGGAGTCACGGGTTCCAATTGTTAGACCCAACCAACTTCGAGTCGGATGTCGGTTTTATGTGTTAATTGACCCGACCCCATCCGACCTGACTTGGTATATACATCCCCTAGTATAAATACTTTTTTTTTAAAGACTTATGCTAGACTTCTAGTATTACTATTGTTATTTTGCTTTTTTTTTTTTTTATCAAATCTTTTATGAACTTGATGTTGTTACTGTAATTTGTATGGTTGCTTGATGTGGAATTATAATAAAATAGCTAAAAGTTTCCAAAAAAGTAGAAAACAGGTTGTACAAATAGGTTATAAAAAGTATTTCAGCATGTTGTATGCTTTTTGTCGGATTTCACCCGAAACCAACCCGATTTCACCTGAAACAGATGGATTGGTTTCACCCGACTTTACGGATGGAAGACGGGTGCTACACTTACCACCCGATAGAATTCGGATGGATAGCCGGGTGGGGGGTCACACCCGACTCACCCGACCCATAGCCACCCCTATATTTTAGAATGACAATCGGTCCTTAGAAACATTTTTATTAAAGACTAGACCTTAAAATAGACTAGTGGTATTTTTCTCATAATTTTCAAAACTCATTTGGTATTTAAAATAATTAAAAGACAGCCAAACGGTCACTTTATTTAAATAAATAAAATGCCAGAGTTGGGATGATTTATAAGACAAGAGCATTAGGCCTTAGGATTAATAAGATAATTTTCTACATTTTAAAATGGCCATTAGGTATATATTACTTAATTATTACAATTTAAACATTAATTCTTATTATTTATTTAGACTAAAATAAATAATAAGTATATTATATAATTTATATAATATAATATCAGAATATAAGAATATTATTTAAAATAATATTTCAGAATATTTAAAACTTAATTTTGACATTTAAAACTATTTAAAAATAATTTAAAATCGTTTTCCATTACTTATAACTATTTATCAATACAAAATAAATAATTAATTAGCATAATAAATAAAACACTAATTATATCTAACATAGTTTATAAAATTACTAATCATAATTAATAGAATAATTAATAATATTAAATAAACTAATTAACCATAAATTTAAGTTAATTTGGATTTACAATTAATTAACAATTAATTAAAGATTCGCGGGTCAGCCGGAACCGTACCGATCTAAATGGATAGTCCATCTTTAGACTCAAGAGAATCCAAATTCAATAGTTCGCGGGTTGAACTAACCCAACCCAAAGCTATTAATTCATTCTCATGAAATAACCCAACCCGACAACCCGTTTGTACTCACAATGAAACCCGAACGCCCGACCCGAAACATCGTTGTTTCATTTAAGTTGAAAAACCCATGGTTTAAATCAAACCGACCCTATTTTATGACCTAACCCATATGCACACACATATAGATCCATACCCAACCCGCCCCAAATAAAAACGATATAACCCGAAGTCCTATTCGGGTTTGCCATCTCCGACGACTTGATTTCGCAACCGGCGAGTCAGTGGTGGCCGAAAATGTCACGCCCCGACGTAGCATAATTCAGGAAAGCATTTAATTTCCTTTATGGACTCGTAGGTCGTGACAAGTGAGTATGACCAATTGTCCTTGCAACAAATATCTTAATAGCATTTCTAGAGCAAAGGATACTAACAGAACATAAGCTCCAAAATTAAAACTTACTAACTATTACAGCAGTCATAAACTTAGGCACAAAACGCCTTATTCAAATGTTTGAAACTAGTTTATTACAACCCAAATTAAAAGACATAGGAAATACAAAGCAGCCTCCTGGAAAGTCCAATGCTTCTAACTAGCATAGTCGAAATACCCTGGCTGCTCCTGACCCTGAAAATCTGGACATACAGTCCAGGACGCATCAACGCCGTCAGCTTATGAAAGCTGGTGAGCAAAATAAACAAGTGCTCGCAATGTATATATATAAAAGCATATAAGCAACGGTGCAATTTAACTTTAAAAAGCAATAGATTCAAGATTCCAGTTCCAACATAAATCACAGGGGAATAAAGTAAGCAATACATATGCGACCGTGCATGAACAATGTAACATCTCATCTTTCTGACTCTTTTCTCTCAACAAAACCCGACTCAACCAAACCATTACCTCAGATACCAGGAATACTATCCGATCGATATCCAAAACAGTACACCATACCATTGCTTCAGATACTAGGAATAATATCCGATTGATATTTAAGCCGAACTCAATACCATCATTTCGGATACCAGGAATAATATCCGATCGATATCCTAAACAAGCGCCCTAGATACCAGGAATAATATCCGATCGATATCTAAGCCGTAACTCAATACCATCACTTCGGGTACCAGGAATAATATCCGATCGATATCCGAAACAAGCGCCCTAGATACCAGGAATAATATCCGATCGATATCTAAGCCGTACACGACACTGTGGCCTCCAATACCAGGAATAATATCCGATCGATATTGAGGTCGCACACCAGACCGCCACGCTTTACTCTTTTCACACTTTCTCACATACCATGCATGTCGACTCCACCTCAACCCTATCATGCATGTCAATGTCCATGAAATATAACACCAAACAAAAGTACGAGAAATCAAGTCTTTTTATTCTTCTTTATTAACAAGGTACAATGTACTTAGAATCATTGAGTTAGCAGCCACAATATAAATTATCAAGTCATATATGAAACAAGAGGTAAATTCATCAAAAACTACCTTAATACGCTTTTTACAGCTACTAGTACACAAGCAGATCCACTTTAAAGAAATGCCCTTAAAAATGAGTTATAATTTTTATGGATGAATTACACATCAAAAGAAAGGTCTTTGAGTCTAGTTTCCAACGCTTCGAACAGTGCGCGTTTTCGAGTTTCCTAGAGGAAGTTATGACCGTTTTAGTAAAAGTCGTCAGTGCTGAAAAAGTGTCAATCGATTGACAAAAGTGTCAATCGATTGGATGACATGTCAATCGATTGGATATGTTTCCAATCGATTGGTATCAGCAGTTTCTCCCCTGTTACGAATTTAAAGCCTCTTTTTGACCCATTTTGCAAACTGAACTCAAACAAGTCATGTAATATACCATTTTCTTCGTTTTTCCACAAGGATTACGAATACGTGATCGGTTTTAATTAATTTCAATCGTAGCTCTCGGATTTCACGTAAAACCGAGAGGTGACAAAACTTTAAATTAACGGTACGTAGCGATACGGACGAATTACTGCGTAGGATTCGAACCGTAGCTTATTGGGACAAAGATCTTCCATTCCCAATTCACGGAATTGAATTTGGTTGAGTTTTACAAAACTCCAATTTTAAGCTTCCATGGTGTATCTATATATATACACATCTATACACACATATATGAATTGAAATATACATATATAAACATGCGAGTGAGTTTATAATACTCACAGAGGTTAATTACACAGAGAATTTTGAGACCGAGAATTCCGCCGAATAATCCGCCGTTAGAAATTACTCCTCCGTTCTTGATATATATATATATATATAGCTATGTATGTGACAGAATATATATATATAATCTGTATGTGTATGTGTGTGTATTGTTCTTTAAGAGAGGAAGAGAAATTTGAGAGAGAATTAGAGAGAGGTTGAGAGTTTGTGAGGGAGAGAATGAGAGACTGTGAGTGAGAGATACATATATATAGAGAAATTTATTTGGGCTCCAAGCAGTGGGCGGATTTTGCCCGGTGAGGTTAAGCTCACGTGCTCCCTCACCCAAGACGCGGTATAAGGCGCAGATTAAAACATAAACTGGTATTTTACGGTTGATATAAAGGTACTGAAAATTATTTTAGTGTAGGAAATAAATTTCCGGTTTATACAAAAATATAGATATTGTTTTTGAAACCATAGAAAATATTTTTCTGTATTTATGAAAATTACAGTTTGACCCCAAATAAATATTTCAAATAGAAATTAAATCAAATGCTCATGGGAATGAAATGCAATATTTATCAAATAGAAATATTCATTTATTTATGGAAAAGAAAATACAGGGTGTTACAGAAAAATCTTCCAGAGGCTATATCTCTCTCAATTCTCCATAGAAATGAGTGATTCCAATGCCAATAGTTTCGGTTTAGTCTCTTCTATAACATAGTCTAAGTTAGGGTCTGGGTTATCCCATTTGGTGTTCGAACCAGTGGGTTATTCTTTTTAGGGTTTTAGAGGAATAATGTTCTGCATGTTAAGTTTTGCTAGTCAAAATTACAAACATCTACTGTGGGGGTATATAGGGGTCATGAGGGTCTGTTTGGTGTAGCTTTTCTAAGCTTTGGTTGAGTTTGAGATTTTGAGCTCTCAAAGAGCTTCAATGGCAGCTTTGGCCATGGTAGAGCTTAAGGCTTTGGCCGGTTCATACAGGGGGGTCTGGGTGTGTGCGTGTGGTGTCTAATAATTTGCAGAAACAAAACAGAGGGGGGTGGGGGATTATACCAGCAGTCTCGAGTCTCTTTATCTTTCTCTTTGGTTTTCTTTTTCTTCTCCACTTCTACTTCTTCTGTGAGCGCCTGTGAGTTGCAGAGAGTATGTGTGGTCTGAGGACAGAGAATGTGTGTGGTTTAAGGGCAGAGAGTGTATGTGTGTTTGCTATGCTTTCTTCTCTCGATAGTTTTCTCTCTCAAAGGTCTCGTATATATATACACCACCCAAACATACATATACACATATGCAAATTGCATATCCAAGCAATCTCAATGAGGGATTTGGGGGAAGGAAATCCGACGAGTAGGGGAGGGAATCGGGGAGAGAATGTGGTGATGGTACAAGTAGGTCATTATTTGGGGTAGTTAGGTGTACTTAAGCTAAACTAGGGGGTACTTTGATATCCCCAAAATGTGGGATCTTATTCTCGTCTAGATCTACGTGCTGTGCAGTCCAAGTTTTATACAGATTTTATGGGTTTGAGTACCAACGTCAATCCGGGTCTGAGAATTACTATCCGAATTAATGGCTTCTAAATACGTACACAATATATATATGATTCTGGAAATATGAAACAAAATACAGGAGGCTATTTTATTTATATTAGAAATTTCACGGGTATTACAAAAAAATAATATTCAAACCTAACCAATTGCTCAAAATTTCCTCAACCATTTAAAATACTAACTCATTTTTTTAGCAAAATAAATACACATCTCAAATTACACATCGTTTCAAAATGTTTCTAAGAACATGAACTTCTTCTCAAAACGAATATACCCTTCTTTTTTAGAAGATTCAAAAACACATACATTCACAACATGTCTCAATTTTTTTTTTTTTGAGATTTTCAAAGACACTGCACACCCAAAATAATATTTTCTCCAATAATTTTGCATTGTAATAACCAAGGTTAATGCTCATCTAATCAAGAGATACCAAACTTGTAACTTGGTTTGCAAAATTCATAAACTTGTACTTCTCAAACAATTCACATCTCTTTCAAGATATTTCAGTTGCCTGAAAGCTTCTTATATAATCATACATTAGTGTCCAAAATTACAATCTCAAATTTTCTAAAAAGCTTCTAAAAATATATTTTGCAAAAAATCTCATAATCTCGATTCTTAAGATTTTTTTTAATGAAGCACCATCAATCTCTCCTTCATAAAATACTAGGATTTTTCTAAAGTACAAATTTGAGATCTATGTATCACACCAAATGAGCATAAGTTTTGTAAAAATAAATATACAATTTGTTGCCTAAAATCCTTCATTTGGAAAAACGCCTTTATCTCAATTTTTTCATAAAAAAAGAAATGCACGAGCATTTGGCATCTAAAACAATTTTGTTCAACGAAAAATATAATATTCTGATGAGTAAATATTTAGTACACACTATTCCTGTTAGCCCCAAGGGTTTTACCTTAAGTAATTTTGATGATTAACAAACTATGAAGTTGAGTACTTACGTTTATCTTTAGTGTTGTGTCCAAATAGAGATTTATAAACTTGATGGATATTCAAAAAGGAAGCTTATTGGAAGATCATTTCTTACTTGTATTGTTCTTTTAGGACTCTTTGTAAAGTTGGTTAGATTGATTCTCCAAGACAAGGGCTTAAAACTGAACAAAATCTTCAAAATAGAAAAACTATTTTTCATAGGAAAAACAGTCGACTGGATTTATTTACAGTCGACTGGACGCTGAATCCCTCAGTCGACTTGAGTTTTAAAACAGTGGACTGTTTCATGTTTTTGAGAAAATAGTTTCTGTTAGTAAAACCAGTTGACTGGTCTAGGTTTTTAGTCGACTGTTTTACAGGCACATTTTAAACTATTTGAAATGCAGTCGACTGGATTGCGAACCCAGTCGACTGGATTACTGCATACAACAGTAACGGCTCTTTTCCTAGGTTTTTGACTTTACATTTAATGCTCCCAACTACCTCAAACGTTCAGATTTTCTAGAGATTATATATACTCATTTGAAATTGGTTGTTGATATATTCATTTCTCATATTCAATACTCAATTATTGTTTTCAAAGATTCAAGCCCTAGAGTTGTGAGATTTAATCTTCTAGCTCTAGACTTCATTTGTAATTCCTTGAGAGCTATTATTGAGAGCATTTATTATATCTATCTACTTTACAAGAGAGTACATTTCAGTTGTACCAAAACGTTTTTACAAATCCTTGAAGTTGTAAAGAGGGTTGGTGTAACCCTTGCTCCAAGTGAAGGTATTCTTCGTTGGAGGTGTAAAAGGAGTTCAAGAAGAACTTATAAGGAGTGGTTTAATCTTCACCCAAAGAAGATTGTTTAGTGGAATCCTCAAGAAGTATTCTTGAGGGGTGGACGTAGGCCGCGGATTGCGGATTGCAGAACTACTTGAAAAACTTGGTTTGCAAGTGCTTCTTTCCCTTCTCTCTTTACTTACTGTTTTAATTTGATATTGTGCTTGCTTAGTTTTTAATTTTCCATTAATCTTTAGTAATCTTATTTACCCCCCTCCCCCAAGGATTACTTCCGGGCCAACAATTCCATGTACTAAAAAGTTCAATCAATCCAGCGTAAATGAGAATTTTACATAGACATGGAGCAACACAACCACATTAACATAACTACGTGACATTAGTCTTCTTGACAAATTGGAATGATAGCTAATAAGATCATAATACTTAAACAAAGGACTTGCTTCTCCACATAAGTACTTCCCTGATACCCCTACTAATAGTCCTAATTCATTGTCTTCATTATACTATCAAACTAGCTCTTGACCCGTGCAATGCACGGGAGAAATATTTAATCAAATTTTTTGGTGTTGGTATGATATTTTGATTTTGAAAAAATGTAAAAGAAAAAAGTCCATAAATCACAGGTGGTAGAAAATCCTACCATGATCGTATAATTTTGGTGGTAGTATTTTTATATCTAGGTGTATATAAGTGTGTATATGTAATCAATGGTGAATTGGGTATTGATGTTAATAATGAGGTGTTTGTAGTAATTTAATGAGCAAAATTCTAAAAATTTTCTAGCAATGCCTCTCTTTGTGCCATGTGGCACTTGAGGCTTCCATATTATAATAATATAATAAGATGTCATTATTGTATATCGGCATATGCATATACAATATACTAAAACTAGGCACAAAAATAAAATACGAGTAAAAATGCTAACAAGAGTTCTGTAATGTTTCAGAATTTTAATAAGGGTAATTGGGTAATTTCGCATGTTCTGTGTGGACTGGTATTTTAATTTACTGTATTTAAATTTTTCAGAGCATGATTAAATTATTTTATTTGGCCTTTCATATGCTTAGAAATTTATTTCTGTGCCTGTGGATGTGTTTATTTAATTTCGGGGTTACACCGTTGGGTCAGACTGTCCATTGGAGCACCAAACAGTTATTTTTGGAGCATACAAGAGAGTGGGCCCCATCCCACTCCCATATATGGCCGGCCAAACATATCTCCCCCTCATTCATGTTATATTTTTTCCCTCTTCATTTCTTCTTCTTCTTCTTCTTCTCTCAAGACCACCATACCTCCCCTCCTTCATTTCTTCTCCTTTCTCCTTCTTTTCTTCTTTAAACTTCAAGAAGTCAACAAGATTGTCACTCTCAAGCATTGCTCTTCCTCACTAGGGCTTGCTATCCCTATTTGGTAAGTGTTTTCAACAGTCCAAGCAAAGCTAGGGTTTTCCTAAACCAAGCTCATTTCGAAATTTATGGTGTTCTTCTACTTGGAATAGCTTCTTTGGTGTATTTGGACTCTCTTACAACCATTTCTAAGCATGGGACATTTGGAACCTTCCTCAACAAATTCTAGCAACTTCATTGGAGTTCATTGAAGTTCATTGGAGTTCTTTGATTTTGGAATTTATGGCTTTGAGGTAGATTCTATTGTACAATTTCTACATGTTATGCACACCTAAAATGTATATGAGTTCATTCATGTGTTTAGGAGAAAACGTAGATATATACTCTAGGTTTTCCCCAAATTGAAAAATTAGGGCTTTTTGCCTAGATGTGATTCTTGTGTGTTAATTGCTCTATATGTGATGATAGACTTGCATGTTGGGATTATTTTGCCTAAATGTGGATTATATGCTTTGGTTGCACAAGTTGTGATTTTTGGGGTACTAAATGTAATTAGAGGGATGTTAGGATAATAAATTGGACCCATGCATTAGCTTTTCCCCAAAGTTGTAATGTTGGGATTGTATGCCTAACCAAACCAAACCAAACCAAACCAAGCCTTGTGTCCCAATCAATTGGGGTCGGCTGTATGAATCCTTTTCCTCCATTCTGCACGATCAAGAGCTATATGCTCATTTAAATTATATAAATTCATATCTTGTTGCACCACATATTCCCAAGTCAGTCTAGGTCTGCCTCTCCCCCTAGCCATTCCAGGCACTACGATCTTATCACTCTTTCGCACAGGTGCATCTACAGGTCTTCGTTGCACATGGCCGAACCATCTAAGTCTATTCTCCCTCAACTTATCCTCAATATGTGTCACTCCTAAAGTCTCTCGGATGTACTCATTTCTAATTCTATCTTTCCTAGTCTTACCACACATCCATCTTAGCATCCTCATCTCCGCTACACTCACTTTGCTAATGTGTTGTTTCTTAGTTGCCCAACACTCTGTCCCGTAGAGCATAGCTGGCCTAATAGCTGTCCTATAAAATTTTCCTTTCAATTTTGCTGGTATTCTCCGATCACATAATACTCCAGAAGCACTCCTCCACTTAAGCCAGCCCACTTTAATTCTATGGGTCACGTCATCACCAATCTCTCCGTCTCTACTGATCATTGAACCTAGATAGCGAAAGTGTTCCCTCTTTGGGATCTCCTGATCTTCGATCTTCACTGCTTCGTTGTCTCTACTTCCACTGTTGCTAAAAGTACATTCCATGTATTCTGTTTTCGTCCTACTTATCTTTAGCCCCTTAGTCTCCAGTGCTTCTCTCCAAGCTTCTAATTTAGTGTTGAGTCCCCTTTTAGTCTCATCAACCAAGACAATATCATCTGCGAACAACATACACCATGGGACCTCATCTTGAATGTGTCTAGTCAATTCATCCATAATTAGGGCGAACAAATAAGGGCTCAAGGCCGACCCCTGGTGCAGGCCTACAGTAATTGGGAATTCGCTGGTTTCTCCGGCTGGTGATCTAATTGTAGTAACCGCTTCATCATACATATCCTTCACCACGTCAATATAACCCTTGGTCACTCCTTTCTTCTCTAGCACCCACCAAATTAAGTCTCTAGGCACTCTATCATAAGCTTTCTCTAAATCAATAAAAACCATATGTAGATCTTTTTTCTTCTCTCTATACTTTTCCATTAGTCTTCTAAGTAAATAAATTGCTTCCATAGTTGATCTCCCAGGCATAAATCCAAACTGATTTTCTGACACTGATGTTGCGCCTCTCAAGCGATGCTCCATCACTCTCTCCCATAGCTTCATAGTATGGCTCATCAACTTAATACCTCTATAGTTGTTGCATTGTTGTACATCTCCTTTACTCTTATATATAGGCACTAGGATGCTCTTCCTCCACTCATCAGGCATTTTTCTAGTCATTAAAATCCTATTAAAAATTTTTGTAAGCCAAGATGCCCCCACATCTCCCAAGCATTTCCAAACCTCAATGGGGATCCCATCTGGTCCTAAGGCCTTGTTGGGTTTCATCTTCTTCAAAGCAAATTCCACCTCAAACTTCCTTATTCTCCGATAGAATCTGTATTCTCTAGTTTCATCGTAACTTCCAGTTTCTTCTTCCATTGTGTTATCCATATGTTTTTCATTCAGCAACTTCTCAAAATAGCTCTTCCACCTTTCCTTAATCTCTTCGTCGTTCACTAATACCCTAGAGTCAGCGCTTTTTATACACTTAACCTGATTAATGTCCCTTGTTTTCCTTTCTCTCGACTTAGCAAGCTTATAAATACATTTTTCTCCCTCTCTAGTGTCTAGTTTGGTGTAGAAGGCGTCATAGGCTTCCATTTTAGCAACTCTAACTGTCCTTTTAACCTCCTTATTTGCACATTTATAGCTTTTGAAGTGTTCCTCACTTCTATCATTTTGCCACTTCTTAAAGCAATCCTTTTTGGTTTTTACTGCAGCTTTTACCTCTTCATTCCACCACCAAGTATCTTTAGAAGCTAACCCTCTTCCCTTCGACTCTCCGAGGACCTCCTTCGATATTCTCGTGATGCACCCTGCCATTCTATCCCACATAGTATTGCTTCCATCTTCCAAATTCCAAGGTGCTTCTGTATACATTCTCTCTTGGAATATTGCTAGTTTCTCGCCTTTAAGGTTCCACCACCTAGTTCGCGGGTTTATAGGGTCTTTTCTAGTACGACATTGTCCTTTTATATGGATATCTAAAATAGTAAGTCTATGTTGAGATGTTAAACTCTCTCCTGGGATGACTTTACAGTCTTTACATGCTAAGCGGTCTGCCTTTCTCACAAGGAACAAATCGATCTGGCTTCTATTAGATCCACTCTTAAAGGTTATCAAGTGTTCTTCCCTCTTTTTGAAACAGGTGTTTGCTACTACAAGATCATATGCTACTGCAAAATCTAAAATACTCACCCCTGCCTCATTCTGATCTCCAAAACCATACCCCCCATGCACCCTCTCATATCCAGTTCTATCTTTGCCTACATGGCCATTAAAATCTCCACCTACAATTATCTTCTCTCCTCCCGGTATTTCTTGCATTAAGGCGTCCAACTCATCCCAGAATTGTCTTTTAGTGTGATCATCCAATCCTACTTGGGGCGCGTATGCACTAATCACATTAATTATATCCACTCCAACTACCAGTTTGATAAGCAATATTCTGTCTCCTTTCCTCGTGACTGTCACAACTTTATCCTTGAGGTTCTTGTCAACCACGATTCCGACACCATTTCTATGCCTATCTTTCCCTGTATAGAATATCTTATACCCGGTATTTTCTACCTCCTTAGCTTTCTCTCCAACCCACTTTGTTTCTTGTAAACATACTACATTAACCTTCCTTCTAATCATAGTGTCTACTAGTTCCATAGCTTTACCTGTTAAGGTTCCTATATTCCAAGTTGCTAACCTAAGCCTATAGTTCTGGACTAGCTTCTTTACCCGCGGTGGCCCAGATGAGCGCGGGAACCCTTGCTTATTTAACACCGCACCCGGGCGTCGATGCGGCGCCCCTTGCACATTTTTCGAAACACCCGAAGGCAGGCGCAACGCGTCGCTTAAAGGGAACGCCCTAGCATTTACACGTATTTTCATATTTGGATTCATATCATAAGGATCCGACGGTTTTTTTTTTTTTACGTGCTGGCTGTCGAGCTACCTAACGCACTAACCCTCCTCTTTTATCCGGGCTTGGGACCGGCAGTGTTGAAACAACCCAGGCAGAGTTTGGGATTGTATGCCTAATTGTGAAATTATATGCCTTGGTTGTACTAGTTGAAAGTTTGGGGTGTTAAATGTAATTAAAATGAAGTTATGAGAATAATTTAGACGCATGCATTAGGTTTTCCCCAAAGTTGTAAATTTAGGGTTATATGCCTAATTGTGAATTTACATGTTTTGGTTGTTCTATAATTGATTATGTGATGCTAGACGTGCCTAGGATGCTCCCTTTATGTGTAAAAGCATGTTAGGACGTTAGTTTAGAAATCCTTGTTAGGAGTGCTATATTATGAATTTTAATTTAACTCTTGATGTCTTTAATACATGTTCAACATGCAAGAATTATTGTATTCATTATTTTGTTGGAGCATCTATGTTGTCATTTTAAACATTTCATGCATTGAGGCCAAATCGGCAAACATTCAAATATCACGACATAAAGGTTTTATTTGAAAAAGAGAGAAAAACCCCATGTGTGGGAATTTTGGTTTAAGAAATCCAGACATGGGTTGTGATGTGAGACAGGGAGAATGACCCTTAGAAACATTCAAACTCCAAACTATATTCGGGTAGCTCCCGGAAGTTGGTATGCTACACTCCATGCGTGGGTGGCTCATGGTCCGGTAATGAGAGAGATGTGCATTTGTCACGCATAGCCTGGCGGCTTTAAACATTTCATGGTAGCCATGGTGACGATTCATTGCACCTCATTTCATTTTAGTCATAGATAGCATATAGATTTGTTACAATGTTGTCTACGAGCCGTCGTTCTCATAAAAACGACAAAATATTTTTCAGGTGAACTTGATAATGGAAAAAGGGCACATGTGACCCGACGCGTAGACGTTGATGCATTTTGTTCTATTTTGAAGACTCATGCTTAGATATGTACATGGATAGTTCCCATGTTAATTTAGCCTTTTGGCAAGAATGTAATAGTTTAGTGCACTAAAGAAAATTGTTGTATTATTCTTGTTCGAAACTTCTTGGGCATAGACCTCCATATTTTGTCATCGAGAAGACGTGTTGTAATTTTGATGGACAAGTGTTAGTCCTCATTTTTTTTTATACTTGTTCAACTTATTTATGGTATGTAATTATGTTTCCGAGACCGTAGTTTTCCTTCTAAGGTTTTATGTTTGTGTGTTAAGTTGAATCCTTGCCGGATTTGGGTGTGTTTGGTTTGTCCTTGCCGGACTCATTGTTCTTTTATTTTGAATCCTTGCCGGATTCGGTTATGTATATTTTGTCCTTGCCGGACTCTTCGCATTTCAATGGAATCCTTGTCGGATTTACACTTTTGCTTTCAAATGAAATGTTCAAAAATCTCTCCCATTCTCTTTCTCTCCTCTCCCCTCTTTGATCTCTTTCTCTTTCTCAAATATCCTCTCCTTTTACTTATGTTGGAATTATGTATATATATACTTTAAAAATGTTTCCGAATGTGAAAATACACGTATGTGTGTGTTTAGAATACATTCCCTCTATATCTCTCTCCCAATCTCTCTCCCTCCCATTCTTCCTCTCCTTATCTCTTTCACTTCTCGTTTTCAATAAATTTCGAGTACATGAAGTTCCGTTTGGTCTAGGCACGTGTTATATGTCATTTAGGACTCGTTTAGTCATATATCGGTGTTTAAACTTGAGGATTTAGCATAGTTGGGAACATTCTGAAATGCTGTCAAAATGCTGTCAAAAATGCTGTCAAATAAAAACTGCTACTGTTTTTTTTTTGTTTTCTGCCCAAACAGTGAAGATTTGGAAAAAATATCATTAGACGAAAGTTGTGCAGAATCGAATTTTACATGGACTTACGCGGACAGAATGTAAAATTTTTAAAGATATAGTCACTTACAGATGTTTTAAAATTCAGCAATTATCCAAAAATGGTCCTTTATCAATTTTTTTGTATTCCTTGAACTAGTGCTTGTTCGGATAGCCTTTTTATTAATATTTCAAATGCTTTTACCTTTATTTGACTCGTTGATATGTAAGTCTATTTTGGCTTATGTGTTTGTAAGTCATCCTTGTAGGAATCCCCGTGGGATCCTAATGTCGCTTCCGCATCTGTGATTGAGTTTTACTTCTTTTCTCTCTATCTTTCCTCTTTCCTCACGCTTCGGTTTTCGGGGCGTGACAAGTTCATTCTATTAACTACTTGTCAAACCCAAACAAACTCATGTGCTTGAAAAGCAAGAAATTAGTATTTGAATGCCCACTACATTTAAGAATGTTATCCTCTTCGTCCTCTTTTCCATTTTTTTAAAAAAAATACTACCATAAATCTTTATAGAGCAATTTTTTAATAGGCCAATTTGATTCTTATGAGAAAACAAAATTTCACTATAAACAAACAAATTTTGGCCCCCCGCTATTTCCTTCATAAATATCAAGTATATTTCATAGAGTGAAATAGAGTGAAATTAGAAACATACCTAAAAATGGAGACAATACTTTTACTAGATTGGATTCCGTATACTTATGTGAGATTACCGTGGCTAACAAAATCTTCATAATCTCAACTCTCACATCACATATTGAACAAGCGTATCAAATTCAATTGGTGACAATTGACAAAATAACAGAGATGAATCGTTTTAAAATTGTTGGAGATTTCATTCTAAAATCACATATTCTTCGAATATTAAATTATGGATAAAATCATGAGAGAAACATACTATTCATAATAATTAAATAATCACATATTTTACCTTCATTTGTGACCAAATTGGTGTAACATCTCATTCACTGTGAAGTATAAGGCATTGGGTCGAGGTGCGTACTAGGTCGCTCTCTTTAAGACGATTTGTGCCTTTCATGGTATTTGTCAACTGGTGTAGTAGGAATGACGCGTCACCTCCAGGATACATCAACTCAACTCATGGATACGGTCTCCCTCCCTCAATCTACACTTTTTGGGGAAGGAAGACCGAAACTTCTCCTAACACCTTTCTTAATTTGCCAAAATATATAATATAATATAAACAAAGAAATATATTATACTAGCACGGTTTTTTTATTTTAGATAACATATACTAGCACTATTCTATATCTTGGACTTATAGCCAAGTTGTGTTATATAGAGAATGACCTATAATATGACCATTAGAGCTCCATGATAAGTGAGATTTAAACCCAATTAGCTAGCCTCAACGAATCATAGTTATGTAACATATGGCTAATAAACCAACCTTTTAAATATGATATATAAATGGTTATAACTCTCAATACAATAAGAGTTCACAATAATGAGTTTTGAAACATATTAATCCAAGAAAAGATGGTACATAATATGAGCACATGGGTAAAGTTGTTATATTAAAATATGTATATAAATAAAATCTTATTTTCATTAAAATATTCCAACACATTCTAAAGAAATAAATAGTCATGGAGAATTTTGAGATGAGATCCTTCCGAATGGGCATATGATACAAAATGAGGGAACCAAATACGGAGTTCAAATTTGGAAACCATAGCATTACTCTTAAAAATTATGCAATAAAAGGGAATTAGCAGATGAAAAGTCAGGATTTGGTTAGGGTATCTAAAAAGAGAGACTAAATCTATTGGAGAAAATTAAAAAAATGGAGTAATAAAAATAAAAATGAAACAATATTACCTCATGGTTGTTAAATGCTAATAGATTGTCTTCATGGATTCATCAATGGCAATTTCTTAGGTTGAAGTTTAGTGCATTTGAAGATAAATAAGTATAAACATAATCTTATAAGTTTTCAAATAATGGAGATGAAGAGGCATGATGTAGGAGACTTGGTGTGTGAACAATTGTTGAGTAGAATAGGGATTATAGAAGTCTTTGGTATCACAATTATGGCCCGTTTGGTTCATGGATTCTTAGGGTGGATTTTGATTCCACCCGAAGATTACTAGTAATCTTAAAATATATCTTTGTTTGGTTCATGGAATATTGAATGAATTATGGGTCCCACTGGATTTAGAATCCACCCAAAGGTGAAAAATAGGCTGGATTCTAAATCCTAGCTTGGAGGTGATATTCCTAAAGATTACTGGGGGTTTGATTTACTATTTTCATAATACCTAAACTAGCCTTTATTATACTATTAAACAAACAAATAATGTGATCAGAAGGAATTTATGATTATAATTATTATTATTTTCTAAAATGGAGAGATTGGTGGATGAGATTGTTTATGATGATTTCTTATGCTTGAAACATTATATTTGATGTTAGTTTAATTACTGAATTCAAATTTTGGTTGCTAAATGTTAATGATTGAAAAGTCTATATGATATTACAATAACTACATATTTGGCATATTGTGATTTGTACTTAGACCTATACATGTTTTATGCATAAAAATATAATATATCTTTTGTTAGTATTCAAATATATTTTAACTACATGTAATAGTTTAGACTCATCTTCATGTCTTAATTACTCTATTTATCTCATTTTTTATGTGTCATTGATTTTTAGATTTATACCTTTTTTTTAATCACCCTCCATATTTAGAGGGTTGACAATTTTGATTTTAACTCATACATTCTTTTAGCCTTCAAGGGTAGCTTAGGTATTTAACAATATTTTCATTTCATTTTTCTTGACCCAACCAAACATTGGATTCTAAATCCAGCTAGAATTCTGCAGGGATTCAGATTCCTAGTAAAGTGATTACAGGTATTATAATTTCTGATAATCAGAATCCACCTAAAATAATCCGTGAACCAAACAGACCGTAAGGATAAAATGATATGTCTAATCGTGTGATCTCATGATAGTGAGACAATTTTGAAATGAAGTTTTTGTGAGGGAAAACTATAGAACTCTTTTTGAGTGGGGACTAAGGTTTTTTTTTTTTTTTTTTTTTAACTTTTGTGTTGATATATATATATATATATATATTTCAAAATCATTAGAAATCGAAACTTTAGGGGGACAACTGGCCTCACTACCCCTACCTTAAAATTGCTTCTAAGAGTTAGGGTTGCAAGTTGCAACTCCTTCCAGTTAGCTCGAGTACAATATTGTACAAACCTAAATCGACACTAGAGCATGTTTTGGCAACCTTTTAATAAAATTAGGGATCGATCTTGATCGAATATCACAAGTTCGAATTGATCTAAGGTTAAGGTTTGGGAAACACTTAAAGATATACCACGTATTTGCTATTTGTGTGTATAATAAATTCAAATTCTGCTGAAATTGGACTGAGTTTGTTGGGCTCGGATAGACCTTGGGTTGGTTTGGTAAAATTCAACTCATTCTCAAGCTTAAGAATGAACATTCTCTAACCCCATACTACCGCATGTTGAAGATGTTATGTGAATAAGGTGACAACTTTATAATCATGTCAACAAGTCCTCTTTCCCTTCCAACACAAGCACACATTATTTATTGAAATGTTAGTGGCTGGCTACAAATGATCACATTAACCATAGGAGTGAAAGAAAACCTTTAAAAGGTTCGTCCAGTAGTAAACAAAATTTTTAACAATTTCTTAAAATTCATGAGCAAGCCAATAATACAAAATGCATAAAAACATCCTTAGGAGTTAATCGAATTGTTACTCTTGAAGCGTACTTTAAAAAAGTATGGACTCTGGTTCTGTTTGCTATATTTTCGGTTCGGGCATGCCAGAGCCTTGTGAGGTAGACCCAAACTAATAAACACAAAATTTCCTAAGTCACTTGTGAGTGATACACAAGGTTTTAAAATCTGACTTCTAACGGGTGATTGTGAAAAGTGAGTATGAAAATACCCTCACTTAAAGTCCTATGGCAGAATTGAAGCATACAAGCCATACAAGTGATGAACAAAAGAAATTAAATAAAAAGCAGGATTTTTATTTAATTGAAATAAGAAGGAATTACAAGGAATGTAATGTAAAAAGCTAAGAAAGCCTAAGAAAAATTAAGAATGCATTATAGATTGCTGTTTGGATGCTTTTTTTAATGCGGTTTATCGAGATGACGCAGAGTGCTTTGACAGCTTGGCCAGCCTGCTGATTTATAGCGGCCATGGAGGTCTTCTAAAGGTAGAAAATAACTGATAAATAATAATCTGGTAAAAAATACCAGATTTCTTCCTTATCAGTCTGATAAAAACTTCCATAACTTCGAATATATATATATATTTTGTGCAGCTTGAATCTGGTCCGAATATGGGCTTCATTCGGTTTGCTTTCCCTCCAAGTAAAAGATATACATAATAATACAGTGATATTATCTCCAAATATTATCCCTTCCATATCATATAATACTTCTCATATCTTGAAAATATTCTCTTGATGATATATGGAAATATGACCCTTATCATAATAGATGAATATTTATCTCCAATATTAGTGAGATTGTAGGGTAATATACTTCCCAACATTGGCCAAATATAATCTGAATAGCCAACTAATGTATGTGCTGCCTCGAACATCAAGCAGCCCGATTAGGGTGTTACCAAGCTGGAGGCTTATGCCGACTGATACACTCAAAATTGGCTCTATCCTATGACCAAGCGGTTCAAATCAGCAGCCAATCCATGTCCCGGTCAAATCATGCACAACTCCTCGGACAAGCATCAGCCCGAGCGGTCTAGTCTACCCGAGACTCACCATCCTGAGCGGTTCATTCACGACCAGGCCAACAAGTCAGGAAGAGCACACTGGCACTGTCCGTACAGGCGCAGGCCAGCTGGGCCCATAACATATGCCCCAGAATATTCCAGGCAGTTTCCTACTCAAGATAGAAGACTTATGGAAGGAGCAGACTGTTTCCCTATCTAATTAGGAAACCCCTACAATTAATGCCAATCAATCCTAATACAATTAGGAAACACACTTGATTTGTGTAAATCACATCCTAATGGATTGTATTTCCTTATCCTTGTACAAGTAGGTCTCTTGCATCTATAAAAGAGATCACTCACCTCCATTAGAGGGGATTCCAATCAAAATCCCACCAAGAGTCCAACTTTTTAGTCTCTACAGCACCTCTATAGCGTCACCATCACGCCCGGCCGACCTACGGTAGCTCCAAACTATTGTTGGTTCACCACAGGTCTCCGGCTTTTTACAGTATAGTGAACGTGCTCAGACACACCCATGGACGTAGATTTCTTCATTAACAGGGCCAAACCACATACAAAAACCAGTCTCTCTCTCTCTCTCTCTCTCTCTCTCTCTCTCTCTATACTGCTTTAATTTATCCTTACCAAATTTTGGCATCATAAGCTTGGCGCAGTTTGGGGGAACGACAAGTTCTTCATCAACAAATCTCTTGGCTGATACGGAAGAAGAGTGAGAAGACTGCACAGCAGGCCAACCGGGATATTCTGCCTGCCCCGGCACCGGCTGTGGCAGTCGGGACATCTGAACAGATCACCGCGACCCTCACATAACTCTTGAAGATCCAGCGTCAAACCCAGTAGCAAATCGAAGCCCTACTGGCCCAACAAAGCAATCCGTCATTGGTCGAGAAACAGCCCGGGAACGTTGCACACGATCGGGAATCGATCTTGACCAGACAACGTGCCCGGGCTAACCAGTCTCGCGCGGAGGACGCCAGAGATATCAACGAAAGGCGTGCTGTCCAAGTGGAGAGGCAAGAGCATATGACCTGGGAGTCGGTCCAAGATCACTCTGTCGAGAGCCGAAGTGTTCCTAGGCACCCGATCAACTGAAGTCCTAGCCAAGCCTGATCCCGAGAGACAGCATACCGTGAGGAAGCCGCTTCCACTAACCCGACCTACGACTCGGATACCGTTCGAGAAGATGTGGTAGCCCGTCTCAAGGATTTGCAGAAATAGATTTATGGAGTGGCCAAAAAGTTGGGCCAAAACCCTACTTAGAATCATGCCAATACCGAGACAGAGTCACCGTTCTCCAGCCAGATCACGAGGTTTGCCCTCCTGCGCAAATTTAAACAACCCCGTCTAGATTCTTATAACGGCTCGAGAAGCCCGGTCGACCACGTCCAGACCTACAAGGCTCAGATGGCCCTGACCACCAACTCCAATGAACTACATTGCCTGTAGTAACCCGTGTTTTCATGTTTAAATTGACGATTTAGACTTCGTGTGCGATTTTAGCGAAAATTGGTCACAGGGGTATTTTGGTCATTTTTTCAATTTTATAAGTCATGAACTAAAAATATATTTTTTTTTGGGAAAACTTGCGTGAGATTAAATGATTTGGTATTAGTGTTGGAAATTAAGATTTTTCGAGTCATATTTAAAATTAAATCTAATATTTTCTCTTTTAATTTTAACAGTAGCAGAATTTTGTTTTCAGATTTTTGTTAGGAAAACGAAAGAAATTTAAGGTTCTGCCCGCGTTGTCCCAAGTAAAACTCGATTCTGCACACTTTTCGTCTAATGCAATTTTCTCAGATTCTACACCGTTTGGGCAGAAAATGAGGATTTCAGTAGCAGTTTTTAGAATGCTACCAATTAATTAGAAGTTAGTTGATTGTTAGGCCAATGTCTCTAAGTGGAGTTATAGGTGCATTAGTGTATGTTTACATCATCTTGCATATTCCTTATAAACTACCAATCAATTAGAAGTTAGTGGATTGTTAGGCCAATGTCTCTAAGTGGAGTTATAGGTGCATTAGTGTATGTTTACATCATCTTGCATATTCCTCATAAACTACCAATTAATTAGAAGTTAGTGGATTGTTAGGCCAATGTCTCTAAGTGGAGTTATAGGTGCATTAGTGTATGTTTACATCATCTTGCATATTCCTTATAAACTACCAACTAATTAGAAGTTAGTGGATTGTTAGGCCAATGTCTCTAAGTGGAGTTATAGGTGCATTAGTGTATGTTTACATCATCTTGCATATTCCTTATAAACTACCCATTAATTAGAAGTTAGTGGTTAATAAGTGGATTGTTAGGCCATTGTCTCCAAGTGGAAGCTTGGCTATTTATACACTCACATACTCTCTCAAACACTACACATTCTACACTCCTAACATAGAGAGCTTGAAAGAGTCACACAGAGAGAGATTTATATATATATATATACACAATTATAGATATACATACACCTCGAGTTAGAAGAAGAAGAAGAAGAGAAGTGTTTGGGAGTTGCTCAACATCATTTATAGGTACCGGGTTGTGTACAATATGCTTTCTAAATTCTCCGGAGTATTTCTTTGTTATCTCTACTTGTACTCTTTTTGCAGTTATGTTGTGTTTTCATTTGGAATCAATGAGTATGTGTTTATTGCTAAGTGCTATGGGACTAAAGGGTCATGAGCAAGGAGCACCTACCAACAGTCCAACAGGCCTCAGGGACCGACGTACTGGAGACGGGTGAGGTGAGGTGAGGTGTCTCTTGCTATGTGATCAAGAGGAACCTGGTATGATGCTATTGGTATGAGCGTTTGGCTAGTGTGAGCAGTTGGGTTGTGAGACTGGCCAATTGATTTGATGTCGTTCTATGTATTTGATTGTCATTATCCTTTTGAGCCTTTATTATTCATGTCATATTGTATACTTCCCGGTATGGTTTTTAGATGCAGGCAGTGCCGGTAACCGAAGCCTAGAAGGGAGATAAGGTTAAGGATGATATAGGAGATCCGTGGAGAATATGGACCTGCTGGGAGTTTTAAAGAAATTTTGTATTTTATTTTAAAGAATCAAGTGTGATTTATTTAATTTTTCAATGGAAATACGCTTATTTTTGCGGGGCGTCACAAATGGTATCAGAGCCTGTCCCCAGCCGGAAATGTAGGACTAAGTCAAGGTTAGATAGTCTACATCGCCTGGGAGGAGTCAGAGAAGGTTGAAAAAAAAAAAAAAAAAAAAAATTTGTTATTTTATAAAACAAAATATGCTATATTTGTTTTAAACATTATTTTAAGAAATTTATGAAGTTATTTACCAAATGCTTTTATCTCTAGATTTCGGGACGAAATCTCTATTAAGGAGGGTAGATTGTAGTAACCCGTGTTTTCATGTTTAAATTGACGATTTAGACTTCGTGTGCGATTTTAGCGAAAATTGGTCACAGGGGTATTTTGGTCATTTTTTCAATTTTATAAGTCATGAACTAAAAATATATTTTTTTTTGGGAAAACTTGCGTGAGATTAAATGATTTGGTATTAGTGTTGGAAATTAAGATTTTTCGAGTCATATTTAAAATTAAATCTAATATTTTCTCTTTTAATTTTAACAGTAGCAGAATTTTGTTTTCAGATTTTTGTTAGGAAAACGAAAGAAATTTAAGGTTCTGCCCGCGTTGTCCCAAGTAAAACTCGATTCTGCACACTTTTCGTCTAATGCAATTTTCTCAGATTCTACACCGTTTGGGCAGAAAATGAGGATTTCAGTAGCAGTTTTTAGAATGCTACCAATTAATTAGAAGTTAGTTGATTGTTAGGCCAATGTCTCTAAGTGGAGTTATAGGTGCATTAGTGTATGTTTACATCATCTTGCATATTCCTTATAAACTACCAATCAATTAGAAGTTAGTGGATTGTTAGGCCAATGTCTCTAAGTGGAGTTATAGGTGCATTAGTGTATGTTTACATCATCTTGCACATTCCTCATAAACTACCAATTAATTAGAAGTTAGTGGATTGTTAGGCCAATGTCTCTAAGTGGAGTTATAGGTGCATTAGTGTATGTTTACATCATCTTGCATATTCCTTATAAACTACCAACTAATTAGAAGTTAGTGGATTGTTAGGCCAATGTCTCTAAGTGGAGTTATAGGTGCATTAGTGTATGTTTACATCATCTTGCATATTCCTTATAAACTACCCATTAATTAGAAGTTAGTGGTTAATAAGTGGATTGTTAGGCCATTGTCTCCAAGTGGAAGCTTGGCTATTTATACACTCACATACTCTCTCAAACACTACACATTCTACACTCCTAACATAGAGAGCTTGAAAGAGTCACACAGAGAGAGATTTATATATATATATATACACAATTATAGATATACATACACCTCGAGTTAGAAGAAGAAGAAGAAGAGAAGTGTTTGGGAGTTGCTCAACATCATTTATAGGTACCGGGTTGTGTACAATATGCTTTCTAAATTCTCCGGAGTATTTCTTTGTTATCTCTACTTGTACTCTTTTTGCAGTTATGTTGTGTTTTCATTTGGAATCAATGAGTATGTGTTTATTGCTAAGTGCTATGGGACTAAAGGGTCATGAGCAAGGAGCACCTACCAACAGTCCAACAGGCCTCAGGGACCGACGTACTGGAGACGGGTGAGGTGAGGTGAGGTGTCTCTTGCTATGTGATCAAGAGGAACCTGGTATGATGCTATTGGTATGAGCGTTTGGCTAGTGTGAGCAGTTGGGTTGTGAGACTGGCCAATTGATTTGATGTCGTTCTATGTATTTGATTGTCATTATCCTTTTGAGCCTTTATTATTCATGTCATATTGTATACTTCCCGGTATGGTTTTTAGATGCAGGCAGTGCCGGTAACCGAAGCCTAGAAGGGAGATAAGGTTAAGGATGATATAGGAGATCCGTGGAGAATATGGACCTGCTGGGAGTTTTAAAGAAATTTTGTATTTTATTTTAAAGAATCAAGTGTGATTTATTTAATTTTTCAATGGAAATACGCTTATTTTTGCGGGGCGTCACATTGCCTGGCCTTCCCCAGCACTCTGAAAGGCCCGGCCACTCAATGGTTTCACTCCCTGAAGCCCTGATCGGTCAAAGACTTCAAGGAGCTCAGCAAATAGTTCATTAGCCAGTTCATAGGCATGCTTGACCGGCCGCTACCTGACACCCGACTACTCACTGTCAGACAGCGGAGGGGAGAGCCGTTGAAAGATTACACCGATCGGTTCAACCAACAAAAGCTTCATGTCCTCAATCTGAACGAGACAGTCGCCATTACAGCCTTCTGCTCGGGAGTTCAACACACCAAGTGCGCCACGTCGTTTTACCAAAATCGACTGGCAACCTTGGTTGAACTTGCAGAGAGGGTTGGAAAATACATTGACACCGAAGAATTTTTAAAAACCAAAGACCCCGGGCATATAAGCAACGAGTCTTCCAGATGTAAGCGAAAGCGAAACCAGCTAAGCAATTCTGACAATTCTGACAGTTCACAGCAGTCAAGGTCCAGCAGCCCCAACCCGACCTACAAGTCACAGCAGTCAGGGTCCGACAGTCCCGACCTGACCTCCAGTTCACAGCGGTCTGAATCTGGCAGCCTCGACCCGACCTCCAATTTGGAGCAGTCAGGATCCAGTGATCCTAACCTTACTTCCAACCTAGAGTAATCAGGAGCCCGGTAATTCAGACCCGACCTCTTTTCTCTAACAGTCTCGACCAATCCAACTACAATGGTACTTGCCCGATCATCGTATGAGGCTTCGCAGACTATCAGAGAGCTCTTCAAAAGACCTCAGGCCACACCCGAGGCACATGAAAAGACCTCGGGCCACACCCGAGGCACATCACAAGACCTCGGGCTCCAAACCCAGGCATAAAAAGACCTCTGGATCACACCCGAGGTAAAAGATCCCAGGGTTACGCTCGAGGCATCGGCTTCGCTTAGGTCCAACCGACGATGGGGACGAATCCCCCTAGGTGGCTAATGATGGCAAGCTTCAAAAGACCCTGCAACCACCCATGTTCCAGGTCGGTTACCTATAGTCCTAGCCTCCACAAGACCCTCGTCTTAGCTAAAGCTTGGGGGGCAGAAAGGCATAATGGACTAAACAGGCAATCACACCGGGTACTTACAGGCCTTGCGATAACTAAGTCAAACTCTTAGACAACCCGGGTGCCTACAGTACTCAGAGACAATAACTCCACTTAGGTCTAAACCGACGATAGAGGTGACTAAAATCTCTTAGGTTGGCCGACGATAGAGGAGCAAAAAGACCCTAAAGCAATGTGATTTAGGTCGGCTCCACCAACATGGTCAAACTCTTCTCCCAATAGTCTTGACGAAGGCTGGCTGGGTGGAGGATAACCATCCTGGGGAGTTAATACAAAAGGACCCTAAAGTAACACACTTTAGGTCGGCTTTTCCAACATGGTCAAATTCTTTTGCCCAAAGCTTGACAAAGGTTTACAGGTAGAAGATAACCATCCTGGAAGCTTAACTTCAAACAAAAAGACTCCGAATTAGGCCGAATCTCCACTCCCGGCCAATTCTCGAGCACTTAAAGACTCTGAGCTAGGCTAAGTCTCAACTCTTAGCCAGTTCTCGAGCACTCGCAAAACTCAGAAGCTCTAAGGCAGCTTCCCCGAGCATTCAGACAGTGACAAGTAACATCAAACAGATTTCTAAACTTGCCCCGATATAGCATTCGGCCAACCTTGGAAATGGGGGGCAGCTGATACACCCAAAATTGGCGCTATCCTATGACCGAGTGGTTCAAATCAGCAGCCAGTCCATGTCCCAGTCAAATCATGCACAACTCCTCAGAAAAGCATCAGCCCGAGCAGTCTAGTCTACCCGAGACTCACCATCCCGAGCGGTTCATTCACGACCAGGCCAACAGGTCGGGAAGACCACACTGGCACTATCCGTACTGGCGCAGGCCAGCTGGGCCCACAACATATGCCCCAGAATATTCCAGGCAGTTTCCTATTCAAGATAGAAGACTTATGGAAGGAGCAGACTGTTTCCTAATCTAATTAGGGAACCCCTACAATTAATGCTAATCAATCCTAATACAATTAGGAAATGCACTTGATTTGTGTCAATCACATCCCAATTGGATTGTATTTCCTTATCCTTGTACGAGTAGGTCTCTTGCATCTATAAAAGAGATCACTCACCCCCATTAGAGGGGATCCCAATCAAAATCTCACCAAGAGTCCAACTTTTTAGTCTCTACAGCACCTCTATAGCGTCACCATCACGCCCGGCCGGCCTACGGTAGCTCCAAACTATTGTTGGTTCACCACAGGTCCCAGACTTTTTACAGTATATTGAACGTGCTCAGACACACCCGTGGACGTAGGTTCCTTCGTTAACAGGACCAAACCACATACAAAAACCAGTCTCTCACTCTCTCTTTCTCTCTATACTGCTTTAATTTACCCTTACCAAATTTTGGCATCATTACCGACTAAATGGGTCTTGATGATCAAAATCTATGATGAGGTGGCCATGAACATGGCCCACGACATTGACTATAATCCAAATCCAATCCCCTTAAGTGACGTGAACATGTGTCAAATTGGTTCTCATGATTCACGAGCGGCCAACCATGTTGACTTTATGAATGTTGATATGGCACAAGGAATACCAACTTCCTGAGCTCTTGTGTGCGATGGAACAAACACAAGGGAAGCCCGATAGAATAGAATTGAAATGGCCAAACAAGTCTTTAGGCCGATGAACTGTGGTGAGCACATGCACTTGGTCAGCGTAATTTCTTGATAATTAATCTAAACTGTAGCCACAGTGATCGGGCTCCAATGGCTATCCTCATCGGGTTGGCTTGACCAAACAGTTCGAATGAGATATGTTAGTCAGCCAAATTGCAATGATGGTCAGTCTGATTGTAACAAAAATGGTTCAAACGTTATCCGGCCTCACCAACTTTGAACCAATCACTTGGCCATTAATTTTGCCATTGGTCTCATAGTCCGAATGAAAATATTCTAATCGGCCTTATACAAATTTTAACTTAAAAATGTATATTTTAGGTGCAAACAGGTTGTGCGTGAGTGGGTGGGTGGATGGTAATTTGACATGTATGTAAAGATGCTATTTTCTATGCAAATAAAACCTGTCAGTATATTTTCATTTTATTGCATGAAATTTTAATGTTATTATCTTATCTATTCTATAAATGCAAACCTTTTAAATGATTATTTCCAAGGTTTTGTTCATTCACTGAGCCTTCAGCTCACACTCTCCAAATATTTTTAAAACCCTTTTCAGGTGACGAAGTGACGATGATAGGCTATTACAGAACCCTTAGAAGAACAGAACATTTCGATAGAAGAGAAAGATTATCTTCTTGATGCAAATGAGGAGTAGATGATTGTTAGATATGTAGAATATTTAGAGATTTGCGCCTCAAATGTAATAATATCTTCAAGATTTATGTAGACTTCGATATATAAACGGAATTAAGCTATGTTTGCTTCTGCTAGAGCTCTATTTATTTATGAAGAGGCCTAGAGGCCGGTCTCGAGCCTAAAATTTTGAAGTCGAATTTTGGGGTTGTGACAGAATGTGCATTATCCATGAATGAGAATAAATGCATTCATGTATGTACATTTCCCATGCATATACATTATAATAAATTATATACATTTTCCATGCATTCATGTATGTGCATTATATAAATGTATTCAATAGATTAATTTCTCATTCACTCAATAATAATTTTGGACATGTAAATATCCAAAGTTCATCTCCTCATGGAGGAAAACACAAATCCACAAGGACCCCATTCAAACTCTAAATGAGTCCCACATTTATTTGACCTCAAATATGGCCAAAAACACATATTTATCCAACACTACATGTGTTGAGAAATCATTTAGGGTACATAATTTGGTAAGCATAGCATTACTCTTTTAAAGATACATTATAATACAATTTTTATTTATTTATTCGAAAAAAAATATCTTATTTGCTTTAAGTCTTACTATGTTTAGTACAAGAGAATAGGGTAAGGACGGAGAGGCGGGAGGGATGCCTCTTTCTTTCGAGTCCACAAGTTTGAATCATTCAAAAGCAAATGAATTAGGAGAGAGAAAAAAACCTCTCTCATCTTTGATATTTTTGTCATTCTGCAAGCGAATAATAGTAGAATATTCCTTTTTTCCTTTCCCACTTTCTTCTTATCTAACAAAACACCCGCACTTACACTTTCTTCTTATCTAACCAAACACCCGCACTTGATGAAAGATGTGCACTTCCCTTTTCTAGAAATATCTCTTTCATCCCTTCTCTCTTTCTTTCATTCCACCTTTTCCACCCCCTACCAAACATACGATTAAGTTGGAGAGTTATTTTACACCTGTAGTTGGGTCCTGTTTCTTCTATGCCTCTTCACATTTTTCTTCAATTTCATCCAGCAACAAAGTTGTTACTATAAGTTCATTTCATAGTTAAGCTATTTTTGGGCTTGTTATGCTTTTTAGGGCATAAAGAAAGGCTATTGTCAAGCAATAGTGATTATGTGGTAAACTGAGATTTATACACATAGTCAGCTTGGTGTATCTACACGAGCAATGCACGAACTAGAAGAAACCTTTGATTTTCTCCAACAAAGTGAGAAAGATGAAAGATGGAGAGGTCACAACTAAAGTGACCGTGCATTTTTGGGCTCTTTAAGTTGAGTGGGGTTGGAAGAATATTTCATGTGTTAGCATTCTAATTCTCTCACCACTTAGTTTATTTATAATAAATCTATAAGTTACTTTCCTAATCAAATTAGGAAATCATACAATTTGATTAGAAGATTTTCTTACATCAAATACATACTTCTAATATTATTATACTACTTCTATATTAATAACTTAATATTAAATAGGCCCTTAAAACTTCTTCTAACTACACATTGCTCTTTTGTGTATGACCCCTTAGGTTTAAGGAGGGGAATAATCCCCGCCCCGAATAGAATGGGTTTGCAGGAGGTCTAATAGGAGTAGGAGCGAGTTTGGTAAACAAAATCAAAATCCTACAAGAGTCAGGACGAATGTGGTATTTAATACTAACTACTGAATATAACTCGCCCCGCCTCGATTAAAATAATAGTTTACATATATATATATATATATCCTTTTACTTATACTTTATATATGGGAAGCTCAACCATAGCACCCTATAGTGCAAACTATAGTAGCTAAAACCTAAGGGCCAAAATTTTAACTCAATAAGCCCTTTCCCTACAAAAAGACCAAAATGACCTAATTTCCTACAAAAATCAGAAAATATCCAGCAAAATTAACAACAAAGATAGTGTTTGATTCAAATTTTCTTTTACAGAGCAAAAAATGGTGGTGATGGCGGTGGTGATGGTGGCGGCAATACACACACATATATACATATACACGCACATGTACATACATATATACACACAGACAGATGATATTATCTGTGTGTATATATATGTGCATATATATATCATCTTCTTCTTCATGATGGTGGTGATGACGGTGACGATGGTGGTGGTGCTGCTGCGATGGTAGTAGTGGTGGTGATGATGATGGTGTTGTCCTTGGTAATGGTGACGACGATGGTGATGGTGGTGGTGGTGGTGCGATGGTGATGGTGGTGGTGGTGGTGGTGGTGGTGGCGGCAGTGATGTCAGTGGTAGTGGTAACGATGATGGTGATGGTGATAACAGATAATATTATCTATTGGATAACAGAACTCTGTTATGAAACATATAATATTATCTGTTTCGAACCAGATAACCAAGGAAAAGGAATTGCTATGGTGGTGGTGGTAGTGGTGCTAATAACGATGGTGATGTCAGTGGTAGTGGTAATAATGATGGTGATGGTGATAACAGATAATCTTATCTATTGGGTTACAGAGCTCTATTATGAAACAGATAATATTGTCTGTTTTAAACCAGATAACTAAGGAAAAAGAACTTCTCATCTACGAAGATGATGAGGAAGACGAAAATGATGATGAAAATGAAGAAGAAGAATAGGAAGATGATGAAAATAGAATGTAAAAAAACATAATTGCTGTTGAAAAATACATACCATTCCTATTTTGTTCTTTGATTTGCTCTATATCAAATGAGGTTGTTTCTATAGGAAAACAGATAATGTTATCTGCTGTGTACAACTTTTACATAACATACAATTGCTTTATCCCTTGCACATTATTGATAGCTTTATCTGTTCTACATCATAAAATTTTTACTTTTGCAATGCTAATTATCTGTACAGCTTATGTTTTCTGTAATTTGTTGACAAAGTTTAGCAGATGATATTATCTGTTTAGCAACAGAACTCTGTTGTAAAACAGATAATATTATCTGTTTTGAACTAGATAATTTATCTCATGTACATTATAGATAAATATATGTTCTAATTAGCAACTGAAGCTCTTGTACACAACAGATAACATTATCTGTTGTTCATGACATATTCTCTATTGTGCATTACAAATTCTTTTGTCCAACAGATTATTATCTGTTATGAATTACAGATAACTGATGTTGTCAGAATCAAGATATAAAAAGTGTACTTTACTTTTCTAAAGATTTGTAGTAGTGAAAGTAAAGGTCGAACCCACAGAGATTGAAATACTAAGCACTTTAATCTTAAAACCTAAATCTAATTAATTAAGAAAACGGATTTTGTTTTGAATTGTAATTAAACTAATGAAACTAATTAAAATAAATCTAAATTATGAAAGAAATTAAAAGTTGTTTTTATAAATATGTTTAAAGGAACCTAGGATTGCAAATCCACCACTAGCTTCATAATAGGAATATTTATGCATTCAATTAGGTTATTAAGTCGGATGATAATGGGGAATCGTAGCTACAAGCCTAATTCCTCCGTCAAGAAAATAACTATGGTTCAAGCACCAACATAATCCATCTTCGGTTAGCACGAATTATCCCACACTAAACTAGGGTTGTGACATAATCCGTCTAACCTAGGCATGGACTATTCGGATACTTGATAGCACAATTCAATAAAGCACCATTACATGTAAATAATCTATACAAGCATAGCAAATATAGATCATTGAGCACATCACAGTCAAAATAGATCTAAGACAAGAATAGATTTTGAAAGCAATGATTTAATCAATAGAAGTTTGATTTATTTATAAAAATCCTCAAAACATGTAACTGTCATCCATACATAATAAAACTAAAAGAAATACATAAATAAAACCTTATTACTTGGCTAGGGTTTCATTGAAACCCTAGATCTAGGTTTAGTTGGCCATAGAATAAAGGATTTGCAAGAGGTTGATGGAGGAGGCCATGGGAATCATTGGTCTCCTTCTTCTTCTCTTTGCTTTCCTCTCTTCAATGGCTGGAATTATATTGTATATGGCTGTATGTATATGTGTCTACTAGAGTCTAACCCCTAAATATTATAAAAACTAAGTATATATAGAGCTTACAACAAGTTTTGGGAGCTTTCCTAACTCGAAACGCACTAGAATTGCTATATTTTACAGTCTGGATGTAATTGAGCAGTTTTGTTTGCACAAGAGTCTTCAGTATACTGAAATATGCGTCTTTGGTTTTTACACAGGTCGCGCGCGCGGACCGCACGAGCGCGATATTGGGAGGTCGCGCGAGCGGATCGTGCGTGCGATTGGCTTTTTTAGCTTCTTTCTGCTTGCTTTTTCACCCTGTTTAGCCTGGATTACTTGATTTCTTCCAAAACCTGTCAGAAAATAGAAAATGAAGTAAAAATATACAAAAACAGGATAAAAAGGTACTAATAAATGCGAATTAAGGCGTATAATTAGGATTTGTTCTCTCCCGATCAATAACTTTATATGTTCTAAATAACAAATAACACTATTTTTCTGTCAACTATGTAGGTACTTACGTGGACGAGAACTGGGAATGACAACCAAGGAAAAAGAACTGCTCATCTACGAATACGACGAGGAATAGGAAAATGATGATGAAAATGAAGAAGAATAACAGGAAGATAATCGTGAAGATGAAGGAGCAGAGCAATTAAAAGAAAGTGATGAAGAAGAAGCAGCCAACAAGGATGATACTGAAGAAAAAAAAGAAGTCAACAAGGAATTAAGAGAGTGGAGAAGAAAAAGAAGAAGACCGAAGAAGAAAAATGATTAAAAGAAAGAAACCAAAAATGAAGAGAGTTATAAACAACAAGAAGAAGATAGCGATGAAGAAAAAAAGGAAGAGAGTGAAGAAGAAGTTTATAACAGATATTGTCAAAAACAGATAATATTATCTATTTTCAAAAACAGATAATATTTTGGTGCTGCTGGTGGTGGCCGTGGTGGTGCTGTGATGGCGGTGGTTGTGAATTGTGATGTTATGTGGGTGGGGGTGGTAGTGGTGGTGGTGCGGTGGTGGTGGTGCTCCGATGGTGGTGGTGCTGCTGCTGCAAAATTATCTGTTTTCGAAAACAGATAATATTATCTGTTTTCAAAAACAGATAATATTGTGGTGCTCCTGGTGGTGGTCGTGGTGGTGCTGTGATAGCGGTGGTTGTGAACTATTTGTGAACTATTTTAACATATAATAATCTGCTTTAATATGATAACCATCATATACCATAAACTTGTCATTGGTTACAAAACATATAATAATATGTGTTATAAAACAGATAATACTATCTCTTGAAACCAAAAAGACCAGCAATCCAGACAGAAAAGGTGAAATATTAGGGTTCAATCGCATATTACAGGATTTCTAGGGTTTAATGGCATATTATCTATTTTGTTGATCTATAATAACATCATAATGATTGGTATTTGTTACCAAACAGATAATATTATGTGTTGAGCATGACAGTATTATCTATCAGTGAAATTATATGTTTTGGTTATGTTATCTATTGAGCATGACATATAATAACATCACAGTGGTGCTGTAATGGGGGGGAGGGGAGGAGGGGTGCTGGTGGTGGTGGTGGTGCTGCGGTGGTGGTGATGTAAAATTATCTATTTTTGAAAATAGATAATATTATCTGTTTTCAAAAACAGATAATATTGTGGTCATGGTGGTGCTGTGATGGCAGTGGTTGTGATGCGATGGTGGTGATGGTGGTCATGACGATGGTGGTGGTGATGGCGGCAGTGACGATGGTGGTGGTGGTAGTGGTGATGATGATGGTGATGGTGATGACAATGGAGACGTCGATGGTAGTGGTGGTGCTGCGATGGTGGTGATGGTAGTCATGACGATGGTGGTGGTGATGACAGTGACGATGGTGGTGGTGGTGATGGTGACGACGATGGAGACGGCGAAGGTAGTGATGGTGCTGCGATGGTGCTGGTACTAGTGCTGCGATGGTAGATGTGATGGCGACGGTGGTGGTGGTGCTGCTATGGTGGACACGGTGGCAAGGGTGGTGGTGCTATAATGGTGGCAATGGTGGTACTGCGATAGTGGTGGTGCTGCGATGGTGGCAATAGTGATGCTGTGATGGCAGTAGTAGTGGCATGGTGGCAATGGGATGGCATGGTGGTAGTGGTGGCGGCGACGGTGGCGATCGTGCTGGTGGTGAAGATGACGATGTGGTAGTGGTGGGGGTAGATTTGTCATATATATATTTTTTAATTAAGATGGGGTTTAACTTAAAAACAAATAAGCACTTTGGTTTTATATTGAAAAATAAGCCTAGTTAGGTTTTACAAACTATAGACCAATTTTAAGGGGTTTATCTCAAAATTTCCCTTTATATATTTATTATGTGAATGGTATGTATGAATTGTTTATACGTAACTTGAAAAAGCAATTTATAAATATTTTTATGTAGGAATTCTTCTATTTTTTGGTAAATTTTTATTTTCTGTGCGTCGCATGGGTTGTTGACTAGTTATCAAGTGTTGTGAATGTGTTAGATTGTTTGGTCAACTTACCTAAATTTGACTAGATAGCCCCAAAATAAAAGTACACCTATTAGAGACTGATATCAAGACATTGCATTTTAAATTAACTACCATTGTGCACTTTGATTCAGATACATGGTAGTGCTATTTTTTTTTTTAATTTATCATTTGGTGCAGTGATCTCATACGAGGACATATTTGTCGGGGCCTAGAGGGGGTAAGGTTCAAACCCTGATATGAGTGTGCCATGGAGAGGTTTTTTTTATCAATTATGCTGAGTTGTTGCTCATAGTAGTGCTATTTTTTGACAACATGAAATTTGGGTCTTTCAAATTTATTTTCGTGGAATTGGACAGAAATAAATCGAGTTTGTATTGAGATATTGTCGAATTTTATATAAATTCAAACAATTCCAAGGCTTTAATTCCATTCTTTCCACAGCAGCAGAGTGTGAAAAAATTAAGGGGTTGGTTTTGAATTTTTTTGTTTCTTTTCCGAAAAGTGTGAATGTAATAATTATGCATACATCTTCAGAAATATTTAGTTGTTGGTCCCTCTGTCTGTAGATATTTCTGTATAGCGTTAGAAATATGAAGATCCAAAAAGTTTAAGTAATAGGGAGAACATTTTCAGTGATTTAATTTATATTCTTTGCTTGAGGACATGAATTCAGTGATATTCATTAAATGAGGATATCAAAATTAAAACAGAACAATAGATACAACTTTATTTAACACATCATTTCAATCAATGTTGGTTAAATCTTACACCATGTAACAACTGATTTACATCCATCAACTTTTAATTATAGTAATAAAAATTTGAAAAGAATGTATAATATAATTGACTTAGTATAATTGGAAAATGTAGAGAATTAAGCCAATTTAACAATTAAAAGCTCATCTTATGATTATTTGCAAAGTGGCTTCAATCCTTCCCTACTATATAAGCTACAAGTAGGAATATATATATATATATATATATATATATGTATATATATATAATATATAAAAGAGTAATGATATGCTTCCCAAATTTCTATCTCAATTGATGTGGCAGTAGGGTCAGGTAAACAACTTCCAACAAAAATTCAACTGGTCCTACCGTATTAGACCTAGCCCCACTGCTATATTATTTGAGTAGCACTTTTGGGATAGAAATTTGGAAAGTACAAAATTACTCTAAAAAAAAACAACAAAACACACATTCCTACATTTCCAGTGGGAAAAAGAAGTAGGCAACTGAAAATACCATCTATTACATATGAGTTCAAGCATGTCACAGCTAGGGAAAACATTATGATATCTCCTAGTGGTTTAGAATCCACAACTAGTTTGACTTATTGCTCTTAAGGGAATGTTTGGGTTCTGGTTTTCAATGTTACAATATTTTGAGATTGATTACAAAATTTTGACACCTTGGGATGTATCCTACAAGCAATGTTTTGAAAATCGGACCGTTCATCAAACCGGAAAAATGACTGGGTGTCACGGGTTGCCGGTTCAATCGGGGTTGAACCAGAATCAAACCGTGATATAATAATTACATAATTTGTATTTATAAAGTTTAATAACAAAATAAAATAAAAAATGTAAAAAACAGATTACATAGAAATTCAAAATTTCAGTACATGTTATTACACCCTTAAAATTGAAGGACTTATGAAAAAACAACATTAACTCAAGGACTTAGAATTGCTTTATATGTGTGTATATATATATATATATATAGAGAGAGAGAGAGAGAGAGAGAGAGAGAGAGAGAGAGAGAGAGAGAGGATTCTAGAAAATCATTAAATAAAAAATGCACATGGGAAGTCAAACTGTCAAAGTCTATTCTGAAAATTTTACATTGGAAAATTCAAAATTGAACTAAACATTACTTCAAACTGTCAAAGGTGGCCCATGCACTTGCGCGTTTTGCTAATGTGTCACGCCCCGACGTAGCATAAATAAGGAAAGCGTTTAATTTCCTTTATGGACCCGTAGGTCGCGACAGTTTGAAGGATCGATTCCGTCCCAAACGTCGAACAACAAAACATAAAAATCAGAGCAGAGCAATCAAGGCTTATAAAATTTTTCTAACTTAATAGTTATTACAGCACGGGGTCTCTAAAGGCACAAACCGCCTTAAATCAAAATAATAACTATTGTCTATTACAGTCATCCTTATTACAAACCAGTTCATAGCATATAAACTTAAAGCATATAATATTTAAACATTCTCCTTCCTGATAGTCGAACTCAATTGGCGTAGTCATAAAGTTCAGCCTCATCATAACCTGAAAAGCCTAGACACGAATGTCCAGGACGCATCAACGTCGTCAGCTTCAAGAAGCTGGTGAGTATTAAAAACATAACCTTGAATGTAATACATGCTCATTTACCTTTTTCCATTTTTCAGTTTTGTAAAATCAACGGTTTAACCATAGAAAGAATTCAATTTATAAAACAACGAGAAATATGTTCAAAAGTCATTCATTTATAAAACATATGACCATGTATAAGACAATGCACCAAACTCATCTTACTGGCTCTTTTCTCTCAACAAACACAACAACCCACTATCTCACACCAGTATCTTTGAAATACTCCGATAGCCACACTTTAGCACAGGGGTGCCAGGGAATGTCCAGTTTGCCTCACACTTTAGTATGGGGTACCAGGGAGTGTCCAATGCCTTACACTTTAATACCTAATCCGCCTCGCAAATACCGGAGGAAACCTCACGCAGTATCCAGACTCGGGTATCAGGGAGTGTCCGTAGGCCATACTTTAGCACTACCATAGGTGCCAGGGAATGTCCAAGTTCAGAGTCACACACTTTGACGCTACCATGGTCGTCAGGGAGTGTCCAGTTTTTCCACCGTCGTATTTCAAAGACACTCTCACCGCAATCTCAACACGTCACACTTTGGTACACAATTACCAGGGAGTGTCCATAACACAAACTCAACCACACACTCTTTACCACACTGACCATTACTCTTTTCCACACTGACTACCACACACCATGCATGTACAACAGACTCCACATCTATGTCATGAAACCTTAATCATAAAGTAAAATGTTGAAATATAGGAACCACGTATGTGCGGGGATTGTTAAGTCGTAATACATCGTTCAATCGTCCAAACGTAACCAAAAAGGATTCTGTTTTATTAAATTTTCCTAACAGAGCTTTAAAAGTTCATAAAACATCACCCAAATAGTTCCTTAACACATAACAAGCACAAACCAGAAACTGTCAGAAGTCGCGCGCGCGGGCCGCTCGCACGAAGGGTCACTCGCACGATATGTCCATTTTCTGTTTTTCTTATATAAAATTTCTATCTGCCAGAATACACAAGGGTCGCTCGCGCGGTCCGCTCGCGCGATCGAACGCGCGAGTTCAGGCAGTGTCTTCATCTTCTTCGTGGAGAATGCTCTATTTTAGAATTTAAGGGTCCTTTTGACCCATTTTCAAATCCGGAAGTTACTAGGCCTTATTATATATGAATCTCTTCGGTTTTTCGCAAGGATTATGAATCTAAAGCCAATTTTACATGAATCTAAACATAGCTCACGAATTTATGAAAAACTAAAAGATGATAAAACTTAATTTCTTATATACTTCCTCATATGAACAAATTAGGCTTTCATACTTTAACAGGAGCTTGTATGCATCCTAATCTTTCATAATCATCTCTGAAACAAGTTTTGTTTAAGGTTGAAAAACTCATGTTTTCAAGCTATGGAGTTTCTTGAAGAAATTAGCAATGGTGGTTTTACAATTACACATAATCAAATAGTAAACAAGCATAAGTTTACATTCCAAGTGAGTTAGTAATACTCACTGAACAAGAGGATAGAGAATTTTGTTGAGAAAGAGCTTAAATCAATAAACCCAATTGAAGCTTGAAAGTTATGGAGTTTGTGTAACTCCTTTCTCCAAAAATTCAGCAACTAACTCTCAAGCTCTCTCTCTATTCTCTCTGTGTATCACTCTCTTTCAGCTTGTATTTTCAGAATGTGAGTTGTGTGAGGTGAGGTGTGGATTATATAGAAAAAAATTAAGTCTTGGATCCCAAGTTCATATATACAACAATACATACGTATATAAACTGATTCATAACTCCACACATCACCAAAGGACAAGAATAGGTGTATAGGGGCCAAGCTAGGGGTGTTTGGGAGTTTAAGCCTTAGGTTGCAAACTAACACATACAAGCATGGGGTTGCCAAACAAGGTACACACAAATGCTTGGGAATAACTTATCATGTTTGGGTACAACAACTTATGGCACTATACTAAGCATATACAAAAATGCATTCCCAAACAAAACCCAAATCAATCGTTAGATGATATAAATGGAGTTAAAGTATGTGTCCAATCTGCTTTACGTCCAATCCAAAAATCTGTGCAAGTTAACGCGGCGCAGACAGTTTTGGACATGAACTGGTATTTTCGTGGCACGATGATATCCACAAAAATACAAAAAATTCATTGTAACGTAGGAAATGATTTTCCGGTTTTATAAAAACATAGTTTGAGTTCACCGTAAACATTTTCACCATTTTGAATTACAGATTTTGAAATCCACACAGGTATTACAAACTTTATAAAAATTACAGTTTGACCCTGAAAAGAATTTTAATAAAAGTTAAAACAAAATTTAAAATTTAACACATGGGAATTGAAATTAAAATAAAAGCAAACAATACAAATTGAATTTAAATATGACAATGCAATTAAATGTTTATGAATTTTCAGGTTGTTACATAATGTTCACCGATCACATGTTGTTTTCTTTGATGTTTTCCCTGCTTGTATCCAGTCACTCATATCTGCCGAGACTGGGATTGTTTGATTATTGCAATGAATTCCCACTTTTTCCATAAAAAAAAATTGAACTAAACATTACTTCAACATTACTTCACAGTCTTCACGTCTTAAATCTGGTGAGCACTACTATGACTCTATCTTTTTCTCTCTCTTGTGACAGTCGGTCTCACTCTCTCTCTCTCAATCTGGTTTATCTCACTTTCTCTCTTAACACTCAATCCTCCTCCAGATCTGAATCTGGTTTATTTATCTCTTTCTCTGTGTCTTTCTTTCTTTCAACACTTAGTCCTCCTTCAGATCTGACTTTGGTTTACCTCTCTCTCTCTCTCCATTCTGCCTGGTGAACAAGAAGGCGGTGACTGTCGGTGAACAAGGCGGCAGCGATGGTAAGAGATGCATGGCAACTGTGACATACTTGAACCAGACAGGTGCAAAAATTGGGGCCAGTTCTTCAGTTCTCTATTTTAACCGGTCTGCCCACCGGTTCTGGGCGGTTAATGTCCCACAAACGATTTTCGGATCAAACCGAACCGGAACTCCTACCGGTTGGCGGTCTAATCGGTTAAACCGGCCAGTCAGGTCTGATTTTTAAAACCATGCCTACAAGATCCCAACAACTGGGATGTATTATATTAGATCCCACAACTATTGATCATCCTTGTAGTTAAATAGGAGTGGTTAAACTAACTACATATAACACTCGTAATTATGTTATTGCATTTCATTACATTGTCATGCATGATAATGTGATGTGGCATGTCTTATGACACATGTTTGAGTGAGTTTTGACTCACGAGTTGATTTGGGTGTCTGAGTTAGAGATCCCTTTGAGACTGTGTTGATGAGTATTTGTTGTTGTGACGTCTCTCCGAGTATGAGACGGTCACTGTGAAATATCTTAAATGTTTATCTGAAAATAAATGTTTACCTGTGTATTTCACTATCTGTATAATTTTCTGGCTTAGAATTTATTTTTGTTGTTAGATTTAGCATCTTGGTGAGGACGAATTAACACGCTATTAATTTGGTAGGCTAATTAGCAAGTTCGAAAAAGTCAAGAAGAAACTTGCGTTTTAGCAACCAAACGGAACTTAGACGAAAACTATTATAATTTCTAGTTTTCACTCATAAAGCTATGAATTAGCTGTGTAGGAAATTTCAGAGACTAATTAGGAGTTTTGAAAACTCGTGGGGAGGTAAACACAATTTTTTAAAGTGTTGCCTATATAAAGATAGAGATGATCTTGATATTTTCCAAAAGCTTAACCTAAGTTTCAAGAAAGAGGCCAAAAGGGAGATTTGATTGCTTAGAGCTTCTCGACATCAAACGACGACCGTTTGTCCGCTGGTTTTTCACCAAATTTCGTATTTGAACTCCTCAAGGTAAGGCCATTATTTTGATAACTATTAGGCCTTGTTTGGCCAAGTTTTCTGAAAAGTTATTTTCTAGAATTTTTTTATAAAAGTTGATAATTGGACTTTTGATCCATAGGGATTTTACTAGAAGGTTTTCTGCACGTTCTTTGTGCACGGGTTTTCTTTGGATCAAATTATAGAAGCGTTATTCGGAGGTGAGTGATTCAGCTAAATATTTTGGAATGATTACTTGACATGTATTCATGTTTTGTGTGAATAGCATGTGTTACTCCATAGAGATATATTGTGTAGTTCATATTGGGTAATTATATTGATAAGTAGGCCCAATAGCATGGTGAAATATTTTGTTTACCGAGAGCATGATGATATGTATTCGAGCATGTTGAGTTGCATATTTGGGTCAAAGAAGTGCGTGTATCAAGCCATCATTATGGAGCCATTATAGGCATAAGGTTGCACGTTTGAAGAGAAGAAACGTGGGTCTTACCCTTTCGCGTGGACTTATTGGCGAGGAGTCACGGATTGGGAGTATGGAATGTACATGTAAGACTCCGGAGACTAGTATGAATTGTAGAGATGTGAATGCGAACATGTTTATCATTCATGCGCATTTGTTGTTTTATTCACTAAGCGTTAGCTTAAACAAATCGAATATGTGTGGTTATTCAAATAACCATTTCAGGTGTTAATGCCGGCAAGGAATCGGGGAAGTGATCGCGTGACATCGAGAGTTCACTTAGAAGACGACTTGTCATGTTTATTTTGTAGCTTTGTAATCGAATCGTCTATTTCATTGTTAACAAGGAACATGCAATAGAAATGGATAATAGTCTTGTATACATTTCATTTGAGTTCCAAGTAGGGGTGTAATTCGGTCGATTTCGGTCAGTTTTGACCAACTTTTGGCACCGAATCGAGCTATTCGATTTTGGAAATGGAGGAGCCAAAACTGATCGAAGAGCTTTCGGTGCGGTTCGGTGTCGGTTTTGGTTGGTTTAGTCGGTTTGGTTGGTATGGGCTTTTATTTTGGGCCTCTTTTTGGGCCTGCTGTTTTGTGCTAGAATTTTTTTTTTTTTTTAATTTCTTAATATTTTGGGCCAATTACCTTTATTTTCCACATCTTCACAAGTTTGGGCCCATTTGGGCTGAAAAACAAATCCTAATTTCATGATGTTTTACAGTATTATTGTATTGGGCTGACTAACTTTATATACCTAATTCCACATGTATTGGGCTTCATTCAAATAAGAACAATCAAAACAATCAAAATTCCAAACCAACAGGCAACACCAAATTAGATCAAGAAAAAAAAACAAAGCAAGTAAGCAACCAACCAAAGGTCCAAAACAATCCAAACCAACAGACAAGACAACACCACAAAATAAATCAGTCCCAACCTCCCAGGTTCTAGCAATGCAAGCCAACAATGAAAACAATCCTAATAGGCAAAGGATCCAAACACACATTCAACATAAAGTCCAACATAAAATCCAAACACATAACTAAAACAATCATTTTCTCCTTTCGGTGTGAGTTTCCCACTTTCCCTTGATTCAAGTAGCCAAACCTGAAATGAAAACAAGACAATGAAATCAACAAATTGAATAAGAAAACCATTAATTAAATTATTATTGAGCACTCGAGAAAATAAAGCTTTACCTCTATCAAAATAAACATTCCTAGTCCTCAATGAGAATAGACTCCGATGAAGGCCCCTCTACATTGACTAAATAAAATAGAAAAGTAGACAAGTTACTGAGTTACTCTAAAAGAGGAAAACAAAAATACTTGATAAAGATTTTATTACCTGATTCAAGCATTTCATATTGTTCAATCTCATTCATAACAACTGGGGATGATGAAGAGCGCAACCAATTTTGTGTGCAAATAAGTGCCTCGACCGTAGTAGGCAACAACGAACTACGAAATGGATCGAGGACACGACCTCCCGTGCTAAACGCAGACTCAGAGGCAACTGTTGACACGGGAATAGCTAGTACATCTCAAGCTATTTGGGAAACAATGGGGTATTTGGTGGAAATAATCTTCCACCAACCCAATACATCAAAATCGACAGAATTAATTTCGCACGCTTCTATCAAGTATCTCTCCAATTCATTCTTGGAGACTATACTACTTTGATGTTCCAAGCGTCTCTGACAGTCCAAATCAAAAGATGCCCTAGCGTTATCACCACCATCAATATCCATACCCCCCAATTCTTCCTTCAAATTTGTTTCTATACTTGCATTTGAATCGTTGTTCACATACCACTCATAAAGATTATTCAACTTCTCTTTTAGTTTATCCATCAAAGCCTTAACCATACTTACTTCATACACCTTTTCAAAGCAATATTCAATAACCAACAATTTGCGCCGTGGATCAAGCACCATTGCAACAAATAACAAAAAATTTATCTTTTCATAGCGACCCCAATACTTTTCAAACTTGTGTCTCATCCCTCGGCCATCATTCTTAAACTTATATCGTTGTGACTACATAATTTATTAATTTCAGTTTGAATGAAAACAATCTCCATATATAAAAAGCATTTGAAGTGACAAATGAAGACCCTGAAAATGTAAGGTTGCATTGTGAAAAAGTTTAAGAAACTTCACAAACAACCTAGCTTTTTCCCAATCATCACTATCCGGAGGACCCAACATCTTCCGTCCACTATGTCTCCCACTCCCACTCCCACTCCCACTTTCATCCCTATCATCATTCACAACACTTTTAAAGTAAGAAGAAAAAGCTAGATCCTCCTCCTCTAAACGTTCAATTGCATTCTCAAATTGCACAGCCCTTTCCAACATAAGATAGGTTGAATTCTATCTAGTTGGCACATCTAAGCAAAGAAAAGCTTTAGTATTGATGTTTTCTTTTTTGGCATATATCTTAAACTTAGCCAACCTAGATGGAGATGACCTCACATACCTCACAACATTACAGACCTTAATGATTGATTCATCTAATTCTTTTAACTCGTCACTAACAATCAAGTTTAAAATGTGTGCGCAACATCTCATGTGCAAAAATTCATGCTCTAAAACAATTCCCTTTTCTATTCTTAGTTTTCCTCCTCAAATGATTAATGTTACCATTATTAGAGCTTGCATTATCAACCGTCATAGTTAGAAACTTATCAATTTCCCAATCTAACAAGCACCCCTCAATCGTCTTACCAAGTGTATCACCCTTGTGCTCAGATACTAAATTAAAACTAAGGATTTTCTTGTGAAGTTTCCAATCGGCATCTATGAAATGTCCGGTGAGAGACATGTAGTTTAAATTTTGAGTCGAGGTCCACGTATCGGTGGTAAGGCAAATACATTGACCTTTTAGAAAACTCTTCATCTTTTTCTTCTCATTTGCATAAAGTAATAAAACATCTTTAGCAATCGTAATCCGAGAAGGGATCTTAACCCACTTTGACTGGACAACTTGCATAAATTCTTTAAATCCCTCAGTTTCCACAAATCTAAACGACAACTCATTTTTAATAATCAATTTGGCAAGTGCTTTTCTACAAGCATCAACATTGAAAATCATTGGCCCAAGTTGGCCAACACCATCTCCATGTTCACCTATTGGTTTGAATCCTAAGATCGATTGGGACTAGTCCTGTTTTCTAAATGGATTTTTTGTGCATTGAGATTCAAGGTGGGTGATTCGTGTCCAATATTGCATTCTTAACTTCATGATTCTACTCTTATTGGACATGAATTATCACTTAAACTGGGAGATTTAATGGATAAATTGTGCTTTTGTTGTTCTTCTTGTTGTTCACTCTTTGCTAATAAAAACTTCATTTTTATAGATAAGTGAGACTTGGTTGAAGATCAGAGCCGAATTGTGAGATTATATCTAAAACGAAGTAAAAATTCAGAATCTACCCAGGCGGATCGATCCGGCATTACATCGCTGATCGATCCGCGGGTTTCGCTGAAGAGCCTGCCTCCTAATTGAAGAATCGGATAGATCCGACTTTTTGCCTTGGATCGATCCACAACCTCTGATATTTTCTTCTCCTTTTTATTACAAGATTGTCATTATGTGTATATAGTATAAATAGTTAGGGATAGATTTTTGTGAGGGTTAGCTTTTATTTTATTTGGATTTTTAGGTTGTAAACTCTCCCTCTCTCTAACCCCCTCATCTTCCTCTCCCATTACTCCTCATCTACCCTCAATTACTTCCATTTAGTGTTAGAGAGAGAAGAGTGTAAATGTATTGAATGGTTGAAGTATTTATTGAAGATTTTCTTGGATTTTCTATGGCATTTATTGTGGATTTCTCTAGTTGGTATAATCTCTCTTTCCCTCTTTTTAATATTAATGTCATTATAGTTATGAGTAGCTAAATCATGTAGGTTGGGGATCATAAACCCACCATTGGACCCATGTGTGCTCTAATGTAGGGTTTTCATGTGTTGCAGCATTCATAGAGTTCATGTGTGCAAGGTTTGATTTTTTAGGACCCCACTTACAATGTCAAGCATTATAAGTTGTTAAATCCTTGGATTTCAAACCTAGCCTCATGTATTTCATTGAAACCTCTATTTAGCATGTAGGTTGACTACCACATGTTTGACGGTTTGTCTCAATGGGATTTTCTACTCTAGAAGATGCTACAAGCATGGAATCCATGTGTTGTTTGGTCCAAGGTGGGGGAATGCTCCCCAACCTCAATTTCTCTATTTGCAAAACCCCAATCTTTATTTAAACTTAGCTTTGTTCAAAGTTGCGTCCCATTTTCTAAATAGTCATTGTAGTATAATTTAACACAAATTGAACCAAATCCAAAGTCGAAAAGACTCAATTTTATTTCTTAGTTTGTTAATTACTCCTCGATTATAATTGGTCATTAAGTGCCCACCAAGCATTGTTGCATTCCAATCCCTGTGGACTCGACACCCTATTTCCATTGTACTACGTTTTAATAGGGTTAAACAAGAACTTGATTTTGACAACATCAGTGGGTCAACATGGACTTAGTCCCGTTTTGCTTGGTATCACAAGCATAATCCGTCCCACAGTAGTTACAAGCAGCCCTTGGCTTTTCTCTAGGTTTACATTCCATCTTTTTAAAATGGTCCCAAACAATTGACCTCTTTCTACCACGATTCTCAATAATATTCATGGAGGGCTTTTGAGATTCACTTACCTTCGAATGAGACGTTGGAGTTGGAGTTGGAGTTGGAGTTGGAGTTGGAGTTGGAGTTGAAATTGGAGTTGGAGTTGGAGTCCCTTGTTGTTGGGATGAACTCTGATTGACGGTCTCATTACTACTAATTGCATTAGCTGAATTTATGTTATCAGTATCACCCATCTAAGGAAAAAAAATAATGGAACAAACATGTTAATTGAATCTATTTGAAGTGATTAAAAATAGAACAAACAAGTTGGCTAACACCATCTCCATTACTGCCAATTGAATCTATTTTGAAGTGATTAAAAATAGATTATAGCAAACATGTTGAAACTTGAAGTGACTGACTCTAAATTAGGGGTGATAGTGTTTTCTCAAAATTAACACCTATTTGAAGTGATTAAAAATCATTGAAGCTGAACATGTTGAACTGTTGAAGTGACTATCAAAATTAGTGTTTTATCAAAATTAATACCATTTTGAAATGATTAAAAATCATTACAGCAAACAAACATGTTGAAGTTACTAGATCTCAAAAGTCAAAACTTCATAATAAGTCTAAATTCACAAGAAGTCAAAACGTAAAAATCTAAAAAAGTATAAACCCATTTGTAGATGACAGATCTATTCTCATGCATGTGTATATATGTGAGAGAGAGAGTGTGTGTGTGTGTGTGTATAGAGACTCTCTACAGATCAAATAACATAGATCTAACTTCTAAGAATCAAATATCAAATAAATATAGCAGATGAGATGGAGAGAGGGAGCAAACCTGAGAGAGACGGAGAGATGATGGCGGTGGTTTGGTGGTGATCCAGAGCCTCAAATGTGGCCTCGTGGTGATAAGAACCTCAGTCCTCAGATGTGGCATTGTGGGGGTACAATGGTTTGGTGGTGATCGTGGCGGTGTGGTGTTGGACCTGTTGGACTCGAGACTCGAGACTCAAGAAAGAGCGAGAGAGAGAGAGAGAGAGAGAGAGAGAGAGAGAGAGACTGAGAGAGAAGGAGAGGCGATGACAGTGCGGTGGTATGGTGGTGTTTGTCATCAGCCGACTATGAAGGGGAGGGGTGAGGGCATCGAAGCTATGAGAGAGACAGTAAAAAAGGGGAGGGGAGGCGCTTTCTGGGTAGTGGGTAGGAGTTTAGGAGAGTAAAAACAAATAAGTATTTATATGTAGGGTTTTATTAGTGTATTAATTATGGTTTGGTCGGTTTGATTTATGTCGGTGCTACAACATGGCACACCGAACCGAACTGTCGGTTCTTCATTTTCCAGCACCAAAAACTAACCGAAGGAGAAGAAAATCGGACAAAACCAGTCGGTTCCGGTCGGTCGGTCCGATTTTTCACAAAAAACTTTCATCCCTAGTTCCAAGTCCTGTAAGGAATTACTACATTTTGTATTGACTTTGAAACCATGGTTTGGGTTGGTTAAGTTATTATGAATCTGAACCTAGAGTTCACGTTTTGAAATGTTGTACTTGTCGACTTCATGTCTTGTTTTAATGTTGAGATCATTTGCGATCGTAAGGGTCGCTCGACCTTAGGCAATCTTCTAGTGCAAGAAGGATTGCTGTCAGGGGGTCATTCGATCGGTCGAAAGGGACAGTTCTACTAGTTGAAGTGCCCTTTGTTGTGAAGGATTATTGCCAAGGGGTCATCCGACCGGTCGAATGGGGCATCTCAACCGGTCTAAATGACCCCTGCATGAAAACTTTTTATACCCATTCTGCAACTTTTTTAAATGTTTTGATTGGTTCTTGGGGCATCTTTGGGACCCCTTTGAATATAAATTCATTCGTTTCAAAATATAATTACGTTTTCAATTTTATACGGATTTTACTAACTTTGGGTGTATTATTTCAAAAGAGTGATTACTCATTGTTATCTTTAAAGTTCTTTTTTTCCGCTGCGACAACTTTGAAATGAGTAGGAAGAGCCTCGGTGGCATGCCACGGGCTTCGGTTCCGCTATTGTGGGACTGGGCTGTGACACTACATGTCCATGTTTGAAACTATCAATTAGACAATGAATTTGTTTGTATGAATGATTTTTAGATCACGGACTGCCAAGTAATAAAAAGATGTCTACTAAATGTTTGAATGTAAAAGATATCTACTAAATGTTTGAATGTAAGAGACTGAGTCATTAGTGAACCACAAAACAACTTCTGAGCCTTACCTGTGTTCTAAAAGCTTTAGCGCCTGTTTGGTTCATAGATTTATTGACACCAAGGAAACAATTTCCTTTGTTTGGTTAATAAAGAAAATTGCGAGGAAAATAGAAAAAAAGTAATATAGTGAGAAGCAAATAATAATAATAATAATAATAATAATAATCATAATAATAATAATAATAATAATAAAAATCTGATGTGATTAACATGATAAATTTCACATTAATAATAAGGCCTTATCATGTTAGTGTTAAATAACAATAATGATAAATGCCCTTTACTAATGTGAAACTGTTATTACAATGCAATATTTCTAAAACATTACTCCATCTAATTGGCTTTTAGGACATACTACTAACAAGGAGGTTATATAGGTTTATATAGAGGAATAGCCTTTGAGACTTGGGAAACCCGAGAGGGCAGTGGCTTTGCCAGTGTGCCATGGAACCTTTTGTTAGATCACCCTGGTGGAGGAATAGGCACACCTTTGGCTAACATCCCAAAACTTAAGAATTGTTGTGGGTGGGTTGGCGTGCTTGGCCAGTTCCTTCTGTTAGAAGGCCCTGAGGGAGGAATAGGCACACCTTTTGGCAACATCCCAAAATTGAAGTATTTTCGTGGGTCGGCTGGCGTGCCAGGTGACCTTTTGTTAGATGGCCCTGGTGGAGGAATAGGCACACCTTTGGGTAACATCCCAAAACTTAAGAATTGTCGTGGGTGGGCTGGTGTGCTTGGCCGGTTCCTTCTGTTAGATGGCCCTGAGGGAGGAATAGGCACACCTTTTGGCAACATCCCAAAATTAAAGTATTTTCGTGGGTTGGCTGGCATGCCAAGCGACCTTTTGTTAGATGGCCCTGGTGGAGGAATAGGCACACCTTTGGGTAACATCCCAAAACTTAAGAATTGTCGTGGGTGGGCTGGCGTGCTTGGCCGGTTCCTTCTGTTAGAAGGCCCTGAGGGAGGAATAGGCACACCTTTTGGCAACATCCCAAAATTGAAGTATTTTCCTGGGTCGACTGGCGTGCCAGGCGACCTTTTGTTAGATGGCCCTGGTGGAGGAATAGGCACACCTTTGGGTAATATCCCAAAACTTAAGAATTGTCGTGGGTGGGCTGGTGTGCTTGGTCGGTTCGTTCTGTGAGATGGCCCTGAGGGAGGAATAGGCACACCTTTAGGCAACATCCCAAAATTGAAGTATTTTCGTGGGTCGACTGGCATTCCAGGCGACCTCTTGTTAGATGGCCATTGCCCTGGTAGAGGAATAGGCACACCTTGAGAAACATCCCAAAATGTATTGGTGGTGGATCGCGGGTTATAACCTTTTGTTGCAGCCATTGCAAACCTTCTCAAGTCAATAGAGAGCGCAGTGGAGCCCGAAACAAGAATTAGCAAAAGAACACCTTGTAACATCTTCATCTTCTTCATGTCTATTTTCATGTAATCTTGGTAATGTTCTTTGCTCTATTATCTTTTATATGCATATTTGTCATAGCCTTGACTTCAATATGCAAAGATTTTTGGAATCTACAGTTCTTCATATCAAGATTGATCTTAATAATTTATAGTACTTGTCTATAGATATATACTAATTTTGGGACCAAAGACCCTTCATAAGGCTATCCATGTGTTGCCCATGTGGAATTTTCTTCACCTTCACCATGACATATATGTGGCAATTCATTTTGTCTTGGTTTTAATTGATGATTTTAGTTATACGTTTTTAGTAAATAAGAACATTAATTAAAAAGTATTTTCAATAACATCTCCCCATTTCTTTCATATATTTCCCCATTTTGTACATATATTAGTTTAAGAATTTTAGTATTCACATGTATAATTAATTTTTATACATAAACTCTAAGTAAAGACATACATTCATTAATGAATTTATAATAACTATTGAGAAAATAAAAAAATGGTTCATGAACAAATTAAATGGGTTCATGAATTAAGTAGTACATGAATTTAAAATAACCACTGAGAAAATCTAAAAGGATTCATGAATAAAATGTCATGAATTATGTAGTAAATGGACAAAGAGAGTTCGTGGATATGTATTTATGAATGGTTCATGAATAATGAATTCTTTGATGGGCAAGAATTCATTTTAGGTTGAAAAGTGACTGATGGTCCCCCTCTTCACTCATGTATACCGGCTTGCAGTCACCCATCACTTAGAGTTGAAAGTATCAAAGTGAGTGAGCAGAGAAAAGGCTTAGAAAAAACTTTGAAGGCAATTTGGATGCGTTTTGTTGTAATTCTGTGTCGTTGTAGCTCTAATTAGTTCGGATCTGTTTCATTTTTTTTATAATGTGAATGGTATGTATGAATTGTTTGTACGTAACATGAAAAAGCAATTTAAAAATATTTTGTATGGGGGAATTCTTCTATTTTTTGGTAAATTTTTATTTTCCTTGCGTCGCATGGATTGTTGACTAGTTATGTGTTATATGGTTTGGTCAACTTACCCAAATTAGATTAGATAGCCCCAAAATAAAAGTACACATTTTCGAGACTAATATAAGGGCATTGCCTTTTAAATTAACTACCCTTGTGCAATTTGATTTAGATACATAGTAGTGCTATTTTTTTAAAAAAATTTATCATTTGGTGTAGTGGTCTCATACAAGGACATATTTGCCAGGGCATAGAAGGGTAAGGTTCAAATCCTGATATGAGCGTGATATAGAGAGCTTTTTTTTTTTTTTTTTTTACCAATTATGTTAAGTTGTTGCTCATAGTAGTGCTATTTTTTGACAACATGAAATTTGGGTCTTTAAAATTTATTTTCATGGAATTGAACAAGAAATAAATCAAGTTTGTATTGAGATTTTGTCGAATATTATATAAATTCGACTCCAAGGCTCTAATTCCATTCTTACAATAGTAGTAGAGTGTGAAAAAATTAAGGGGTTGGTTTTGATTGTTTTTTTCTTTTTTGGAAAGTGTGAATGTAATAATTATGCATGCATCTTTAGAAATATTTATTTGCTAGCCCCTCTATCTGTAGATATTTCTCTATATATAGCGCCATAAATATTAAGATCCAAAAAGTTTAACTTAACGGGAGAACATTTTTAGTGATTTAATTTATATTCTTTGGTTGAAGACATGAATTCACTGATATTCATTAAATCAAGTAGGATATCAAAAATAAAACAGAATAATGGATACAACTTTATATAACACATCATTTCTATCAATGTTAGTTAAATCTTAGATCTTGTAACAACTGATTTACATCCATCAACTTTTAATTGTAGTAACAAAAATTTGAAAAGAATATATATAATAAAATTGACTTAGTATAATTGGAAAATGTAGAGAATTAAGGCAATTTAACAATTAAAAGCTCATCATGTGATTATTTGCAAACTGGCTTCAATCCTTCCCAACTAAGCTACAAGTAGGAAATATATATATATATAAAGAGTAATGTGTCACCTCCCGGAGCAGCAAAAATAGAGAGAATTAAATTTTCTTTTTCGATTCATAGGGAATGACAAGTGAAAGTCACTAATTATCCACACCACACAGTACTAGTCCACAAGATAAACAAGAACAGTACAACTGAAAATAATAACAATCTTATCAATTTCAAAACATCAGAGTGTGGTCATCAGGATCACAACAGGTCTGGAGACAACATATGCCCAAATACCCGTTAAACTAATAAAGTACAACAGTAATGTAAAGTAGTAACATCAACTACTATCTATCTATCTTCAGGTCTTCAACTGGCGTATGGGTAGTCATCAATGTAACATCCTTCTTCAGTGTAACTGGCATTAGTGGGGCCACCCTCTGCATATTCCCCCTCAGGGTAGTAGCCGTCGTCATAAGTTCCATCATCTGCATTAAAAGGGATAGGGTAATCTAGACGGGGAATGTCCAGGCAATAACGACCGTCAGCGTACTGAGAGCTGAATAAATAGAAACTCACAGGGTATTAATGATATAACATATAACAAGTTATTGAAGTCATAAGATATGGTTCTACTAAGTAATATCTTCTCTGTATTCCAACGTCGTAACTCAACCCTTATCGTCTTTTTATCCTCAGACCGATAATCAGCATGATAACCAACAGCTCGACTGAAAGAACAAACTCAATTATTTCACATATAGACTTAGCATCATTCTGTCCATTGCTCGTTAAGGATATATACCATCCACTGCAATCATGGACACTACGTCAGTCCATTCCCCGCTCGTTAAAGATATAAACCATCCACCGCATGTCAGGGATACAACGCTTTGAACAATAGCACATCAAATCTATTGCCATGACTCATCGTATTATACCAGTGATCCCTATCTACCGCTCGTTAAGGATATAAACCATCCACCGCTTGTTAAGGATATAACATGAATCATCTGGCTATCTTAGGACTACATGGTCCTGCCCACTGCTTGTTAAGGATATAAACCATCCACCACATGTGAAAGCATATCATGACCAGGCATCCACCCACATACCATTCCAGAACTTATCAAACCAACTTAAGCTCAGTACTACTATCGACACATGACAATTCCCATGTGGCCTGACTACTCTGATTGAAAGAAACGGATATCGAACTCATACATGAACCGCATAGTACCTAACGTCATTACGTTAATCCATTATTCTTAAGCGTACTTATCTGTGTTGTCACATTATCCCTGATTAACCCTAAAGTCGTATAATAGAAGTTTGAATCGAGAATCAAACATCCGAACCTCTTATATAATAAACAAAAGAACTAAACCATGTTCTGCAATTCTCAATCGATTGAAACCATTTCGATCGATTGAGGAAAAAATAATGTTTGAGCGATCGAAGTATGTGTGATCGATTGAACCTTCGATTGATTGAACTCAGTTCAATCGCTTGAGAGTTGTCTTCTCCAGTAGATTCGTAAACAGCAATATATAAACGTCTTAGGGACGTGTTTAATATGTCTAAACATACCAAAATCTCGTAAAACATTATATGAATCAGACAAAGTGAGTAAAAACTCACTAAACGTGCTAAGGACGCGTTTGGTAAAGCTTGAGCTCCCGAGCTTTAATGGCGGCTCTTCTTCTCTCTATCTCTCTCCTCCTCTGTCTCTCTCTGCCTTCTATTTCTCTCTGTCTCCTTCTCTTCTTCTTCCCCTCTGGTTCTCTCTATCTTCTCTAACTATATATAATATATATGGATGTGTGTATATAAACAAAAACACACACTCTCCCTAAAATCTCTTGGTTCAGCCAACCCTCACAAACATACGAGGACAATCATATATATAGAAGGGAAGGGGTGCAGGTGGTAATGTATGCGCGGAGACTGGAATTCTGATAATTAGACCTTCGATCAATCAAAGCACGTTCGATCGATAGAAGCATGTTCAATCGCTCGAGAGCAGATCGGTCAGGTTTGATCGATTAAAGTGGAGACCACGTCATAAATTGATGTTGGCAGGGTTTTGATCGATTGAGCAGGGTTCGGTCGCTTGAACTCTGAAATGTTCGATCGCTCGAAAGGGCTTCGATCGGTTGAAAGTAAAATTTTAAGTATTGTTAGGAGAAGTATATAGAATCTCTGTGTATAAATAAATATTGAAAATATAGGTTATTACATAATCCTATGCTTCCAAAATTTTTATCCCAAAAGTGATTCTCGAATGATGTGTCAATAGGGCTAGGTAAACAACTTCCAATAAAAATTCAATTGGTCCTACCGTATTAGACTTGGCCCCACTGTTATCATTTGGAAAGCACATTTAGCCTAAAAATTTGGGAAGTATAACATTACTCTAAAAGAAAAAATAAATAAAAAATAAATAAAACACACATCTCTGCATTTTTGGTGGGAAAAAGAAGTAGGCAACTGAAAATATCATCGATTACATATGAGTTCAAGCAAGTCACTGCTAGGGAAAACTCTATGATGCCCCTAGTGGTTTATAATCCACAACTAGTTGGACTTATTGCTCTTAACGGAATGTTTGGGTTGTGGTTTCCAATGTTACAATTGTAGAAAAAATAGGTTTATATTGGAGTTTTAAATGCGCAGCGAAAAAGTTAAGTTACGAACTTAATTGGTAGCCCAGGATCTACTACTCGTCAATTCTATAGATGCGTACAAGATGGGACAAGAGTTATACCTTAGTGTCTTGAACCCAATTCTGAAATCTTCAACCTTGGTGATGTAGCAGCCTCCACTAGGTTGTCTTCACCCTTAAGACTACTGCGGATGCTTCCCGGAGAGACTAGAGATGGTGGGATCTCTAATAGAGAGAAAGGGGAAGGTTTGGGGCTATAAAACAGCTTCTGCAGCTTCTGGTTAATAAAAACGACAAACTTCTTTTCCAGAACGCAGCTGCCCTATTTATAGATTCCCAGAACCGACCTAACCTTCAATCGATCAAAGGACTTCGATCGATCGAACATTCGATCGATCGAGCCACTCTCAAGCGATCGAACCTGCCATGACTTCAATTGATCGAAATAGCTTCAATCGATCGAACCTGCCTTGACAGCTTCCTCAAGTGTCTTTCCAAGTATCTTGGCGGAGCTAAGAGTGGGACCTCCTAGGTTCTTTATTGTTGGCTCAGACCAGTTTGTTAATTACCATGAACAAACTCTTTGATAAGCAAACTAACTAAATGGTCATTCAAAGTTTACTCCTCTATAAAACTATAAATGAACTCCAATGCAAAAGAACATATTCGAAGCGATAACTAGATTTGTATGTTGTACTAATGTCCCTCTACCTTCAACATTCGTAACATACTCAGATAGTCGGATAAACGGTTATTGTCAACTTGAATCATGATTACTTCTTGTATTCCTTGAGTCCCATTCACCACTCATGATTACCAAACATGTTGATAACTACTTATCAACAAGACTGCAGTTCTCAGTAATCAACTTGGTGACATTCCCAAGGGAATGCTTACTCTGTAACAGAGGGTAGATTCTATCTTGACAATATATGTTCACAACCCTATGAACATGACATACCCAAGATACCCAAGTGTTGATCTTTTATATACCTCACTGATTGGTAAGTCAAAGCATCCATATCCATAGTCCGTGTTCATAATCCTCTCAAGATTGAGAACACGTACCTTATACAAGTTATGAGTTTCTATTGACTGTTTGACAGTCTTGAGTGTCAATAGGAAAGCTCAGGTCCGTCAATGCACTATAAGCACTAGCATATTAACTAAGAGTTACACTCTAGTGATTGAGATTCATCACTCCATCCAATGGTAGTCAATTATGCTACAGTGTATACCTGATGAGATATCTAGTCTCATCATCCACTGTGACAAGTTCTAAATATCAATAAAAGTAATCTGTATCTCACTTGTATGCATCTCCTACATACAAAATTACCTACTATGATACTTAAGGATTAAACAATCATCTCATTGTGGACACCGGGATTCCACCTCTTTTAGTTTTGTTTTGAAGCTTGTTTTGAAATTGATTAAAGGAAGAAAAATGGTCTGTTGAAAATAGATACAGAGTCGCCACTTGGTCTTTAGGGAACCAAGAAACCCAAATTTGACTCAACCAAACAGATAAGGGCACCGGCCCTTCATAACCAAAGAACTCGGTTCGGGGTTTTGGTACGAGAGAGGAAGGAGCCTTTGTCACGACTAAAACACCCTCAACTCGTCCCGTCTTTCGACGGGCCTCAATTAGCATCCAAATAATCATCTTATACTATGTTTGGTTCGACAATTAATACTATGATAGTATATTACATCACATAAGAAACTTGAAATGGAGGATCAAAAAATAAGATATCATTCATAAGATCTAAGTCAAATATCATGCAATGTAAAGTGAAAGATCACACAAATAACCCTAAGAAAAAATCGTCTAATCATGTATCGAGTAATTAAGTTTCCTTAATCTAAGGGGGACATGAATTGTTCTTGAAACAAATAATCAAAGAAATCAAAATTATGCTTAGCAAGCTAGTATGATGCATGTTAATCTTTGAGAAAAGAAGATCTCTCAATCCCCGGGACGGATGAGAAAGGAGGATCAGATCGAGGGGAAGCATGAACGTGTGACCATGATTGTTCCTTATAATCTCCTTAGATTAAGAGTTACAAAAACCCCAAATCTTGCATGAATGCAATGTATGTATCTAAAATGTGCAAAGGTTATAGTGTGTTTTGTGTACATGGATTTCTAGAATGACTTAGGAGTCTAAAATGTGTATGAATGAATGAATGAAATCAACACGGGATATGTACAAATGTGGTATGAACTACTTCCTAAGATATGAACTAATTTGGAATGCATATAAGCATCAAATCAAAGGATGAAAGTTAAAATGTGCTTGCTGTGAATAGTGGACAGAACAGTGACATGATCTTGTGAAAATGGAAAGGAGGGTTTAGGAATGTTTTCAGTGCATGATTTTTATGGAGATCTTCCTTATTGTGTCTAAAACTTAACCCAAAAAGCCAATCTTTAATAACTATCACATATTGAGAGAAATCATATAAACAATGCAGGTCACTCAGAAACAGAGTCCGTACTGTCGACTGAAATGTTGAAAGATCTTAGAAAATGAAAACAAATGAACTAGGGGCCCATTTTATACAGAAGGTTTCCTAAGACATTGAAGTTTAAGGGAAAAATAAGTTGGGACCACCCCTTTTGGAAAAGTTTTCTGAAAAAGAAGTTGGAAGTTAGCTAAGCTGCTGTGACAGCAGGGGCAGAATGTCTGGAAGGAATGTTTGGGTCCAAATGGACCATTTTCAAGTACTTCCAAGTTAAACCAAAAATCATGGGTGTTCTCCAATGAGTTAGGAAGACTTTCCAAGTTGCCTTGCTTCCATATGTTGAGTATTGAGTTCTAGAGAAATCTTTGAACTCAGCTCACTCACTATTTTGACTCATTGTTTTGAAGATTTTGGGAAAAACAAGGTTTTCTTTCTTGAAATCAAAATGAGAGGGATTGAGGAGGGTTTTGAAATAGAGGTTTTGAAAATGTATTTTCAATACTCAATAAAGATTATAGCCACTTAAAGTGCCAACATCAAACTCATCATCAAGAACCTCCAAGATTGTTGGAGAGATTTATTTTACTTTGAACATAACTTCAAGAATACCTTGGAGGTTTTGAAGTTATGATCATCATCTACCAAACATGTTTTTGAGGTCAAGAGCTACTATACATAAGGATTCACTCACCCCAAACTTCATGTCATCATTTAGATGATGATGGACTAGTAAGTAAATAAAGAAAATAAAAAAGAAATGAGATGAGAAGTGATGAACATTATATAAACAAGCAAACAATAGATAACAATCAATAGATGATATTCATGATGTATAGAACTTGTAGTTTGGTGTTTCACTCATATGTAATGACATTGGACATGGAAGAAGCTTCCACTCTCTTAAATGCTCACTAAAATGATGGTTGGGTGTATTGAATGTTGAAGTAAATGGGAGTAATGAAGTATAAACAAGGTTTAGAACTTACTTTTGTTTTGAAAATCAAAGAAAGAAGCCTCTTTTCTCTCTACTCTAACCTTATCTCTACAACTTTCTCTCCCAAACTTTTCTAAGCTTTCATTTTACTCCCCCAAAATGAAGAGCAATGGGGGGTTTAAATAGGCCAACTTGGGGTGATTTTGGGGTTTTAGAAGTGTTCCCAGTGGTCTCAAACATCTGAAAACATAAAACTATGTCGTTTTGGTTTTTAATTAATCAAAATGGACCCCCAAAATTATTTAAAAAAATACACTATTCTGGAGGAGAGTGCCGCGGTGGCACTGATCTTCCTTCGTCCAGATAATGCTGTTTAGGCCCCCAGAGGTTCCGGTATTCGTGAAAAGGCCCTATTTCGTCCGAAATTCAGAGAAAATGCATATGAACTTGAAATTGAGGTTGTGATATACCGTTGGAAAGGTAATGGTGTCTACTTTACATAAAAAATAGTTTGGAGATAGGTCACTTTGAAAAGTTTTGCGGTATTTGCGATAAAAGCCGATTTGATCGCCTTTTTCGCCTTCAAAAATTCAAAATAAATTCGTTTTAAATCCGAAAATTATGTGCGATATACCGTTGGAAAGCTATTGACCTCTAGTATCCATGAAAAATGTTTAAAAATTGTTTCGGCGCTTCGGTTCCAAAGTTAAATTTTGGTCAAACTGGTCAAACCTGGGATTCCCGGGAAGTTCCGGAAATCCCCGTGAGTTCCCAGGAGCTGACGTTTTCGCTCAATTTTCTTTTGAAACTCGTTTTAATACTTTTCTTATGATTTTGAATGATTCCGGTAAATTCGGACACTTAATTTTCTTTTGAAACTCGTTTTAATACTTTTCTTATGATTTAGAATGATTCCTGTAAATTCGGACGATTTCAGTCAAACTTGGTCAAACTCTGGTCAAACCTTGGTCAAACCGGTCAACAGGGTCTTTTTGGGAACTTTCGGGACTTCCGGGGGTCTCTGGGAGCTGACGATTTCATTTGATTTTACTTAAAAACTCATTTTATCGCTTTTCTTACGACGTAGCATGTTTCCAGAACTTTCGGTCCAAATTTGGGAACTTCTGGGCTTTTAGGGGCATTTTGGTCATTCTGAGCATTCTGAGAGATAGAGCTGACTTCCAAGAGTCTCTCTGTGTCTTTTACGATCATTGTGAACCACCAAGCTATGGGTCTCCTAAATCTGATAGCCGACAAAATGGGGTGTCTACAGTTTGCCCCTCTTTGGCATGAACTTGCGAGGCAACGCATGTCGCAAGCGAGTGCCAAAGCTTTGAAGAGACAGGACTTTTTGGAGGCTATAGATTTAGGATAAAAAGCGTTGCAAAAGATGCAATGATGCTGAGGTTAGTGCTGGTCATGCTCTGCGTGAGCTACCTACGTATCCCAAGGGTAATCAGACCAGGACGTAGTTCGGGGTACAAAGGAATAAATCACACATGCACATACGCAACAATCAGGCGGATGCTATGCTAAAAGAGTGATATGCAATGCATGGATGTGATATGAATTATGTCATGAGTCCTATCATGCCTAGTGTCACAACCCTAGTGTGAGCAGGTGCTATGGGGTGTGCCATTCTGAGTGGGCTGGTGTTGTACTGGTGCCTGTGATGTGGTGGATGACCCGGATAAGGACACCAAGGTTTAGGACGCTCTGGGTCTAGGGGCAAACTTCTAAAACTTGGGAAGTGTGCTTTGCAAACGAGTGAGATAGATCAAATGCGCTTTGTCTAGAAGACGACAACCAAAGGTGACCGAGGGATCTAGTGATGAAAATGGACAGATGAGAAAGCTCGTGATAATCGGGAGATCTGGATGCGGGACATGCCCTGATTGTTCCTGACGGCCGATTTTCGGGAGTCGGTTATTCTTTTGTTACTTTCTGCTAAGGGTAGTGGGAGCTGGTATCTTTCGGTTTCTGTCCTCGGGGGATGATGTAGGGTTCTCGAAGAATCTCTTTTCTTGATCGGGAACCAGGACCCATCTCTGAATCTCTCACGACTGATCGAATCTTTCGGCGCTCAATCCAAGAGGGTCGGTCGGGGCCTCCGGGAGCTGGTATCTGTCTGTTCTCGGGGAATGATGTGGGGTTCTCGGAGAATCTCTTTTCTTGATCGGGAACCAGGACCCATCTCTGAATCTCTCACGATTGATCAAATCTTTCGATGCTCAATCCAAGAGGGCCGGTCAGGGCCTCCAGGAGCTGGTATCTGTCGGTTTCTGTCCTCGGGGGATGATATGGGGTTCTCGGGGAATCCCTTTTCTTGATCAGGAACAAGGACCCATCTCTAAATCTCTCACGGCTGATCGAATCTTTCTGCGCTCAATCCAAGAGGGCCGGGCGGGGCCTCCGAGAGCTGGTATCTGTCTGTCCTCGGGGGATGATATGGGGTTCTCGAAGAATCTCTTTTCTTGATTGGGAACCAGGACCCATCTCTGAATCTCTCACGGTTGATCAAATCTTTCGATGCTTAATTCAAGAGGGCCTGTCAGGGCCTCCGAGAGCCTGTATCTGTCAGTTTCTGTCCTCGGGGGATGATATGGGGTTCTCGGGGAATCCCTTTTCTTGATCGGGAACCAGGACCCATCTCTGAATCTCTCACGGTTGATCAAATCTTTCGATGCTTAATCCAAGAAGGCCGGTCAGGGCCTCCGGGAGCCGGTATCCGTCGGTTTCTGTCCTCGGGGGATGATATGGGGTTCTCCGAGAATCCCTTTTCTTTTGCTTCAGTGCTTCAGTCAAAATCCAGGATTCGTTATCAGAACTCTCGTGTTTGATTGAAATTTACGACGGTCGTCCTGAAATAGCCGATTCGGGTCTTCGGGAGTCGATCTTTCCCAGTTTCTGCCTACTGGAGGTAGTCCTAACAACTTTTGGACTGTTGGGGGAAAAAAACCTCACAAATCTTGACTGAAATGGGTCATCGGGGCGATCGGGGCCAAAAAAGGGCTGAAAAAGGTCAAAATGGGGCAAAACGAAGCAGAACGGAGTGAAGCAGGGCCCGCAGGGAGCAGTGCCGCGGTGGCACTGTACCACTGCCGTGACGGCAGTTGGCCAGTGCCGCGGCGGCACTGGGTGGCCGGACTCCATCTTTGTATATCTCGGGTTTTTGAGCTTTTCAAGCTCATTCTTGGCCATTTTGGGGTGTTTTTGGAGTCAAAATTCGTCAAAATGCAGCTTGTGCACGCTCAGGTGAGTAATCTTTCCCCGTGGTTGGAATTTTGATTGGTGTTTTGGTTTGCTCAAATTTTCAAGAAGAAAGTTTAACTGTGACTTCCATTTTCTTTGTAGATCCATGGCTTCGAGCTCGAGAAGACCGTCTAAGAAGGCCAAGGAACGAATGAAAGCTGAGATGCAAACGTCGGACTTGATTTTACGGGACCCCCAACGTCATCTTTCGGCCGCAGCTCTAGCGAGCTTGGTATGTGAAACTTTCGACAGTTTAGGACTATTTTCATGTATTGTGCTAGTTTTGTGAGCCTTAGTGTGCACCTAGAGATCGTTAGAAGTCCGGCTTGTGCTCAAATGTTGATTTTGTGAATTTGGTTCTCGGGTCATGAATAGTGATTTTGTGCATCTTTTTGTCGTCTTTGTTGTGTGCAGGTACCGAAAGTGGTATTGAAGGGCCACGGTAGCCTCGCTCACGCTTTCCTATGGTATACTCAACTCTCGCCCACCGTCAAGAGGATGGTAGACGATGCCGGGTTCAGAGGCTTCGTCCGTCTGGTTTCGAAGAGCAGCAACGATCTGGCACATTTCTATGCTCTGGCTGAGAGGTGGTGGGATACCACCAATACTTTCCACCTGCCGTTTGGTGAGATGACCATGACGCCCTTTGACTTCTCCATGATTACGGGTTTGAGGGTTGGCGGGAAGCGCCTGATTCTTGACTACTTTTATGAGATCGATCCGGAGGCTGTAGAGATGTTGATTGGGGCTGTTCCCCCTAATCTGGAGAGGCACTGGTTTCCTTGTGGCTGGCTTTACCGGGCCTATAGCAGAGGAAATCACAATTTGAACAATTCCCAGCTTTTGAGGGTGTATCTTCTGTATGTCCTTGGTTGTTCGATCTTTGCGACGCAGAACAATCGGGTGAGCTTGAGACTCCTTTCTTGCCCGGCGATCATTGATGAGATCCCCTCCTACGACTGGGGCAGTGCTGCCTTGGCCCATCTTTACAAGCATATGGGCGAGGTCTCTCAGGGCGATGTTAAATCGACAAGTGGATTTTGGCGAGCTTGGGAGGTATATATTGCATATTCCTTCATCTTTTAGCTTTTCAATTTCTATACTTGTTCTGATTTTCTCCTTTGTCTGTGCAGCTTTAGAGGTTTGAATACCTAAAGATGTTGGCTCCCTCCCCTACGGATGAATCAGGCGAAGACGAGGATTGCATGGCTCTTGTGCCTCTGTTCCCACGAGGCTTGAGATGGCGGAGGGATATTGTTGGGGTGAAGAGTGGGGCCCACTGGATGGTTTTGCTCAGAAACTTCTTAACCGAGCTGACGGCTACTAGTGTTGATTGGACGCCTTGGGAGCGCGTCGCCTATGCTGCCCCAGAGGAGATTCAAGCAGTCAAGCCCCTTTCCTCTTACCGACTCCTGATGGAGAGTACCGAGTGCAGGTAGTGGTTCCTTGGCGAGCGGGTGTCCCGGTAGGTGGTTTGCGGTTCCAGGTATCGCGTCCCTCATAATCCTCCTACGATGGATGCTAGTGACCTTTCTGGTGATGCTCTGCTAGCGGCCTTAGCCGGCACCGATGTTTGGGATCATTTTCTCTTTGAGACCGGCTATGAGGCTTACCGTGGCCGTTTTCAGATGCCCAACTTCCCGCTCCTGGAGGTAAGTTTTCTTTTACATTTTTGTCTCTATCCGTTGCCTATGTTTTGACTCATCTTTTTCCTAACTTGTTTTGTGCCTACAGCTTCGCGAGATGTACAGGAGATAGGCTCCTCCGGCGTCCGATCCTATCCCTCCTTGGGATTGGACCGTCAACGTTCTAGGCGCCGATGGCACTCCCCAAGTGATGGAGGTGCCACGAGTCACATTTGGGTACCCTACTCAACCAGCGGGCGTCCTCAACGTTCCTTGGAGTTATGCTGAGGAGGGTCACGCCTTGGCGGCTAGCTTACGGTCCTTGGTCCTCACACGAGACCATCGGGTATATCTCTAATTTTGCGCTCCTTAGGGTTATGAGGTTCTAATCCTGATTTTGCCCTTGACAGATGGATGGTATGCGGCAATTTGCTGCAAATCAGATGGCGTTCTTGGTAAGTCTCTGACTCGACTCTGTTTTTGTACTTTTTGTTGTTTCCCTACTGATTGCCTTCATTTTATTTGTGTGTGCAGTACCGTGGAGGCGGAGCTGGCTCGTCGAGGACTGGTCCAAGGTGCAGAGGTGGTAGGAGGAGGCCGTCACCGACATACACTCCGGACGGTCCGACAGAGGACGAAGAAGAGGAGGACTGAGCCCCCCCCCCCCTAAGCGGGAGTTTTGTTTTATTTTCTTTTTATGTTTTTGATTGGATTGTACTGGTAATATGACTATTTGGACAGTGTAGGACGATGTGTGGAACAGTTTGTGACCCTTGACAGAGTATTATGATGTTTTGCCTTTAGGCCGGATAGCTTCCGATTTGGAGGCGCAGTTGTGTGCTTGTTTTAGTTGATAGTCGTGTGACGATATATGTGCACTGTGATTGTTGGATGTTACTGCGATGGGCAGCTTTGTGATAGTGAGTGTTTTTGCCTTGCAGGTGGGATAGTCCATGAAACGGGGAGGTGCTGCCAAAATTTCAAATTTTTCTAGAGCCGCGACCGAAAATATGGCTTTGTATTATCCCGCTCAACTCATAGCTTGGCTGAACATCACGGATGGCGTAGAGCGAATCAACCTCTTTAGCTATGGCTTGATCGAGCTGTTCTCTCTTTGCCAGATGACCCTGAACACTGAGTTCTTGCGTGCTGCTATTGCCCACTGGGACTCAGTGAACCATGTCTTCAATTTCAATGGCCTAGAAATATGTCCCCTGTTCGAGGAGTTCTGTGCTATTCTCGGCTACGATTTTGACTCTGACTTGATTTTCCCTTCTGCTGATACCCTCAGTTCTACGCGAGGCTTGGCTGAATATCTGAATTGTTCCATCACTATTTCCAGCCAGCTGATTCAAGGTGAGGTTCTAGCGTGTATGATACTACCCGCGGGGCCGCTTTGATATTGTGCATGACTTCGCACCTGTGTATCGACCAGACAAAACGGCACCTGTTGCCCCTTACATCCGACAGTGATGTACAATGCTTTGTTATGTGCAGATCCTTCTGGTGGCAGGTCCTCATCAGAAAATGTAATGATCGGGTCAGGGGTAAGTGCGCCCAAGAAAGCTACCATGTCCTCCGGTGCGGCATCGATGGGGACCTCTATTCCAGCTAAAGCATTTAACACGGCTTGCCTGTGCTTATAGGATGTTACCATGATGTCCCACATCGAGAGATGTGCTTGGGTTTTCTTTAGCTGTTTTATCAACTCATTATCTTCTTCGATGATCTCATCCATTTTACCCTTCCCTTGTCTTTGACTGGACCTTTCTCGGTTGCATCGGTGGCAGGCTGTGGAGGCTGATAATGATGGCCTGACCTGGTTAGATGATCAATCTCGGCAGGAGTAGGCCCTTCCACAGTCCCATCTTCTTTGAACCAATCACAATCCGTTCCCACAAATGGCTTTTCTGGCTCGCTCCAGATAGAAGCATCGCTCTCGTTGTTGGGATCATACCATTTGAGGTCTACCACCCCAAGATCATGCTCTTCCAGAAAGAATAGGTCTCGCTCGTCGTCTAGCTGTTGCTAGCACTCGTCATTCTCCCCTTCAATCAGATGAATTCCCACAGAATCCGGGATGTCAATGAGGGGTAAGGGTTGTCCTAGGGGGGTAATATAGGTAGCGGGGTTGAAGGATATAGGGCTGGACTCGATGAGGCTGACATTTTGGTGGTTTGGTAGAGGATTTTGAGTGATATGGGGCTGCTTCGGAGGCGGCTCAATGATATTCTGGTCAATGAGGTCTTGGATATCGTGACGGAGGCGCATACAATCATCGGTGTTGTGACCTGGGGCTTGGTGGTAGGCACATGGTTTAGACATATCGCAGTTAGGCGGGGGTGGGGTATTTCGAGGTTGGAGTAATTGGAGATGGCCCTTTTTGAGGAGGCGGTCTAAGGCTGAGGAGAGAGAGATTTCTAACTTGGCGAAGTTGCGAGAGGGCTTTTTCTGGAAGGGGCGATTGGAGGGGTTTGCCTGGCTAGAGGGTTGATATGGCCTAGGAGGGTACGCCATGGGTTGGCTGCTAAGGGCATTGACATCCGGGGGATTCCGGGGGTAGTTGGGCCTTCTTGACTAACTCGGAGGCTCTTCCTTTTTGATCTTTCCTTCCCTGATAGCGTCTTCAATTCGAGTTCCAACTTCAAACAGCTCTTCGAAAGTAGAGATGGACTGGTAAAATAGTTTCTCATGGTAGAGCGGTTGTAGATTTCGGATTAGCATCCTCACTTATTCCTTTTCAATAGGCCGGTGGGTCATTTGGGCCACCTTGTTCCTCCATCTGCTCAGAAATGCAGCGAAGGATTCATTGTTGTTCTGCCGGGTCGTTTCCAAATCCCTGATAGTGACATCTACCTCTTGATTGTAGGAGTAGTGATCGACGAAGACTCGAACAATGTCTTCCCATGCTCGAGTTTTGGAGGCTTCCAAGGTTAGGAACCATGATAGTGCGGACTTTGCAAGAGTTTGTGGAAACAGCATCGCAATGTGCTCGTGGGTACAACCCATGGACTGGAAGATACTCATACACAGCTTCACATGACTTTTTGGATTTCCAGTTCCATCAAAACGGTCGATGGCAGGCATTTTGAAGTTCTCTGGTAGTTTCAGCTTAACGGGCTCAAAGAGGCCTTCCAGGTCTAGCATGTAATCATTGACCCCCTTGCTTTTCCTCAGTACGCTCTCCCGCTTGTCAACCTTATCTATTTTCTCTTGGAGCTTCTTCTTATACGCAAATGGTGGGACCCCTTGAAGCCAGTCTTCCTCCCCGTTATTCTCATGTGGGGGCGGTTCAAACCCTGGTGGTGGAAACCCGGGCAGAGGTCGCGGCTGCTGCTGCTTTAGTTCTTCCATGAACTTCAGAACTTGGGCTAGGCTGTCGGACTGCTGGCTTATGGTTGCCCCTAACTCGGTAACCTTGTTTTCCAACTCTTCTCTATTCATGTTGAAGTAGGCTATCGGACCGATTCTGACCAAACGATTATCTGAACTCCTGACCCACGACGAGGATCCTGGCTGTTGACTTTGGGAATCTATACTGGCCTGAAAATTTTCGAAAGAAGGGGTGTATCAGATCCTGATAGTGACGACTTTAGACAGACAAAGACAGTGACGTGGACTGACTCGAGACAGTGCATGCAGATTTATGGGAATGGTGCATGCATGTGAGACAAGCATGCAGATGTAAGCCCTAATCTATATGATGCTCCTATTTCTAACAGATAGCAGTTAAACAAATAAGCCCTAACCATATAGAGTGTGCCAATCTTACTTTCCAGTACGATCAGCAGAGGATAATAGGGGTTTCCAGGTTTTTGTGAAGGCTTCTAGGAGAGGCTGGACATTTCCGGTTGATTTGGACAGAGTTTCTGGGAGAAACGGGTTAGTATGGTTATATCTGGACAGAGTTTCTGGGAGAGACGGGTTAGTACGGTTATATCTGGGATATCTGGACAGAGTTTCTGGGAGAAACGGGTTAGTACGGTTTATATCTGGACAAAGTTTCTAGGAGAGACGGGTTAGTACGGTTATATCTGGGATATCTGGACAGAGTTTCTGGGAGAAACGGGTTAGTACGATTATATCTGGGATATCTGGACAAAGTTCTTGGGAGAAATTGGCTAATACGGTTATATCTGGGATATCTGGACAGAGTTTCTGGGAAAAACTGGCTAATACGGTTATGACGATCGTACTTTATAGCAGGTTTTCATACTCTTATGTCTTAGGACCGACAAACAAGGTTTGCGGTGTATATCTTTGTAAGCATGGAGCAGACATCCTTATCATGGTGCTTAGGCAGGTCAACTCAATGTGATCACATGTGAGTGATTGCCTTGGGGATCATAAGAAAGAGGTTTTGTTCTATGCCACATAAGCGTCCACACCGCGTAGGTAATCCCGTCAGGGCATACAGTAGTTATATCACATTGTCTTATCTGAAAAGATAAATGAACAGTCCTATGAAAGGTTCTACAGGAATCTATATGCAAAGGCTGGGTTTAGTCAAGGAGGGTCCGTTGACGAGAGTTCCAATATACCGGTAGGGAGACAGTACGGAGGTTTTTACTCTCTTTGATATACCTTGGAAGGTACAGTATCAACGGTGACTTATGCCCTGGCACAGCAAGACCTGAACAATGTCAGCGCCGCGTTTTAGGCACAGTCGGAGGGGGGGAATGCAAGATTGCAATGCGGTGAACCAGACACAGTAAAAAGATGATTTTAAGGATGCTTCTTATGAGTCAAACCTCTGTATTATTTTGTTTTAAAATAAATATCTCCAGCTGAGTCGCCAGATTGTGGACACCGGGATTCCACCTCTTTTTGTTTTGTTTTGAAATTGATAAAAGGAAGAAAAATGGTCTGTTGAAAACAGATACAGAGTCGCCACTTGGTCTTTAGGGAATCAAGAAACCCAAATTTGACTCAACCAAGCGGATAAGGGCACCGGCCCTTCATAACCAAAGAACTCGGTTCGGGGTTTTGGTATGAGAGAGGAAGGAGCCTTTGTCATGACTAAAACACCCTCAACTCGCCCCGTCTTTCGACGGGCCTCAATTAGCATCCAAATAATCATCTTATAATATGTTTGGTTCGACAATTAATACTATGATAGTATATTGCATCACATAAGAAACTTGAAATGGAGGATCAAAAGATAAGATATCATTCATAAGATCTAAGTCAAATATCATGCAATGTAAAGTGAAAGATCACACAAATAAACCTAGGAAAAAATCGTCTAATCATGTATCGAGTAATTAAGTTTCCTTAATCTAAGGGGGACATGAATTGTTCTTGAAACAAATAATCAAAGAAATCAAAATTATGCTTAGCAAGCTAGTATGATGCATGTTAATCTTTGAGAAAAGAAGATCTCTCAATCCCCGGGATGGATGAGAAAGGAGGATCAGATCGAGGGGAAGCATGAACGTGTGATCATGATCGTTCCTTATAATCTTCTTAGATTAAGAGTTACAAAAACCCCAAATCTTGCATGAATGCAATGTATGTATCTAAAATGTGCAAAGGTTGTAGTGTGTTTTGTGTACATGGATTTCTAGAATGACTTAGGAGTCTAAAATGTGTATGAATGAATGAATGAAATCAACATGGGATGTGTACAAATGTTGTATGAACTACTTCCTAAGATATGAACTAATTTGGAATGCATATAAGCATCAAATCAAAGGATGAAAGTTAAAATGTGCTTGCTGTGAATATTGGACAGAATAGTGACATGATATTGTGAAAATGGAAAGGAGGGTTTAGGAATGTTTTCAGTGCATGATGTTTTATGGAGATCTTCCTTATTGTGTCTAGAACGCAACCCAAAAAGACAATCTTTAATAACTATCACAGATTGAGAGAAATCATATAAACAATGAAGGTCACTCAGAAACAGAGTCCGTACTGTCGACTGAAATGTTGAAAGATCTTAGAAAATGAAAACAAATGATCTAGGAGCCCATTTTATACAGACGGTTTCCTAAGACATTGAAGTTTAAGGGAAAAATAAGTTGGGACCATCCTTTGTAAAAAAGTTTTCTGAAAAAGAAGTTGGAAGTTAGCTAAGCTGCTGTGACAGCAGGGGCAGAATGTCTGGAAGGAATGTTTAGGTCCAAATGGACCATTTTCAAGTACTTCCAAGTCAAACCAAAAATCATGGGTGTTCTCCAATGAGTTAGGAAGACTTTCCAAGTGGCCTTGCATCCATATGTTGAGTATTGAGTTCTAGAGAAATCTTTGAACTCAGCTCACTCACTGTTTTGACTCATTGTTTTGAAGATTTTGGGGAAAACAAGGTTTTCTTTCTTGAAATCAAAATGAGAGGGATTGAGGAGGGTTTTGAAATAGAGGTTTTGAAAATGTATTTTCAATACTCAATAAAGATTATAGCCACTTAAAGTGCCAACATCAAACTCATCATCAAGAACCTCCAAGATTGTTGGAGAGATTTATTTTACTTTGAACATAACTTCAAGAATACCTTGGTGGTTTTGAAGTTATGATCATCATCTACCAAACATGTTTTTGAGGTCAAGAGCTACTATGCATAAGGATTCACTCACCCCAAACTTCATGTCATCATTTAGATGATGATGGACTAGTAAGTAAATAAAGAAAATAAAAAAGAAATGAGATGAGAAGAGATGAACATTATATAAACAAGCAAGCAATAGATAGCAATCAATAGATGATATTCATGATGTATAGAACTTGTAGTTTGGTGTTTCACTCATATATAATGACATTGGACATGGAAGAAGCTTCCACTCTCTTAAATGCTCACTAAAATGATGGTTGGGTGTATTAAATATTGAAGTAAATGGGAGTAATGAAGTATAATCAAAGTTTAGAACTTACTTTTGTTTTGAAAATCAAAGAAAGAAGCCTCTTTTCTCTCTACTCTAACCTTATCTCTACAACTTTTTCTCCCAAACTTTTCTAAGCTTTCATTTTACTCCCCCAAAATGAAGAGCAATGGGGGGTTTAAATAGGCCAACTTGGGGTGATTTTGGGGTTTTAGAAGTGTTCTCATTGGTCTCAAACATCTGAAAACATAAAACTATGTCGTTTTGGTTTTTAATTAATCAAAATGGACCCCCAAAATTATTTACAAAAAAATACTGTTCTGGAGGAGAGTGCCGCGGCGGCACTGGGCCAGTGCCGCGGCGGCACTGCTCTTCCTTCGTCCAGATAAAGCTGTTTAGGCCCCCAGAGGTTCCAGTATTCGCGAAAAGGCCCTATTTCGTACGAAATTCACAAAAAATGCATATGAACTCAAAATTATGGTTGTGATATACCGTTAGAAAGGTAATAGAGTCTACTTTACATAAAAAATAGTTCGGGGATAGGTCACTTTGAAAAGCTTTGCGGTATTTGCGATAAAAGTCGATTTGATCGCCTTTTTCGCCTTCGAAAATTCAAAATAAATTCGTTTTAAATCCGAAAATTATGTGCGATATACCGTTGGAAAGCTATTGACCTCTAGTATCCATGAAAAATGTTTAAAAAATGTTTTGGCGCTCCGGTTCCAAAGTCAAATTTTTGTCAAACTGGTCAAACCTGGGATTCCCGGAAAGTTTTGGAAATCCCCGGGAGTTCCCAAGAGCTGACGTTTTCGCTCAATTTTCTTTTGAAACTCGTTTTAATCCTTTTTTTTTATGATTTAGAATGATTCCGGTAAATTCGGATGATTTCGGTCAAACTTGGTCAAACAATGGTCAAACCTGGTCAAACCTTGGTCAAACCGGTCAACAGGGTCTTTCTGGGAACTTTCGGGACTTCCGGGGGTCTCTGGGAGCTGACGATTTCATTCGATTTTACTTAAAAACTCATTTTATCGCTTTTCTTACGACGTAGCATGTTTCCAGAACTTCCGGTCCAAATCTGGGAACTTCTGGGCTTTTAGGGGCATTTTGGTCATTCTGAGCCTTCTGAGAGATAGAGCTGACTTCCAAGAGTCCCTCTGAGTCTTTTACGATCATTGTGAACCACCAAGCTATGGGTCTCCTAAATCTGATAGCCGACAAAATAGGGTGTCTGCACTCATGAAAGAAACATACACAATGAAATGTAAAGCTGATATCCATATAATAAAATGCTAATGTCTCATACATAAAGTAATGGTTTTAGGGCATAAACCCAAAAACAATATTTTGATATTGATTACAAAATTTGGACACCAAATTGGGATGTATCTTCTCAACTGGGATGCATCATATTAGATCGTCACAAGACTCACAACTATTGATCATCCTTGTAGTTAAATACGAGTGGTTTAACCGACTACATGTCCATGTTTGAAACTATAGAAGTAGTTTATAACTTTGCACATTCCCTCTTTTAGACTTGGTGATATTAAGGGAATGTTTGGGTATGTATAAAACAAGATTAAATTCAATAACATTTCACTTTCTATCAGCTACCGAAAACCATCATCATGTTAATTGGTAGGGGCATAAACCGGACGGTGTGGTTCGATTTTTGCTTACACCCCTATTAATAAGACAAAGAATTTGTTTGTATGAGTGATTTTTAGATAACAGACTGCTAAGCAATAAAAAGATATCTACTAAACGTTTGAATGTAAAAAACATCTAAACGTTTGAATGTAAAAGATATCTACTAAACGTTTGAATATAAGAGACTGATTCATTAGTGAACCACACAAAACAACTTCTGAGCCTTATCTAACAGTTTCAATTTTCTTTATTAACCAAATAATGGAAAATGCTTTCATTGGTGTCAGTAAATCTAAGAACCAAACAGGCGCTAACAGCTTCTAAAAGAAAGCTGTTAGCGCATGTTTGGTTCATAGATATACTGACACCAATGAAAACATTTTCCATTGTTTGGTTAATAAAGAAAATTGTGGGGAAAATAGAAAAAAAGTAAATAGTGAGAAGCAAATTAAAAAAAAAACACTGAATTATGTGAGTCAGTTTCCTCCCTTTTTTCTTAAGTTACAATTAGATTTTCAAATGCGTTAACTTCTAATGTTATTTAAGCGCGCATGGAGAAAAATGCAAGGGAACTAGTTTTCCTTAATATTTTCCTATCCATTTTTTTTCCTTCAAATTACGTTTGGTTGATGGATTCTTAGACCGGATTTTGATTCCACCCTAAAATTATTAGTATTCCTTATATTTTACAATTTTTGGTGCATGGATTATTTGTTAAATTATGGACCCTATTAGAATCCACCCAATAGGAAAATATGGTGAATTTTACATCATGGGTTGGCGTGTGGTATTCAATAAAAATTTTGAAGTTCAAGATTCAATTGAGGTGCTATGTTCTTATAGTATATGATATCCGCAAATACGCAAAATTTTTAGGCTTAAAAGTCCAGTGCATTGGGTCAGCGCACTTAACTAGTGCACCTAAGAGCATTTCCCTCTATATATAATCTATAACATCTATAAAAGAGAAATACATTTTTGCACACTCAAGTATTCACTGGGTGACATGTGTCCTATTCTATTCCCATTTTTTCCCTGTATCATCAGTATAATTACTAGAATTGGACACTTGTCACCCAACGAAGGCTTAGGTGAGCAAAAATGGAATCCGAATTCTCGGTCGCGCACTGCTAGGCTACTACTCCCTGGCAATGCCTACGTGGTGCTGGCAGGATTATACAATGGTTTTTTTTTTTTGCAATTGTTATAGATGAAAAAAAAACCCTTGTATAATCCTACTAATACTACGCAGGCGCTGCCTCCAGCCGCGTGTGATCAATAATCCCAGGCACAAAAATAAGGTGAACAAAAATGGTCTAATAAAGAAGGCACTTTGCCTCAGGACACGTGAGGTTAACTATCCGACTCATGATCTCGAATTAGCCGCAATACTCCATGCCTTGAAGATTTGGAGACATTACTTGTACAGAACCTAGACGAAAACTTTTATAAATTTTAGTTTTCACTCGTGAAGTTACAAAATGGACTTGTTCAACGTTTCAGGATTTAATTAGAAGTTTTGAGAACTCATGGGGAGTTGAATGTAATTCCCAAGAGTTATGCCTATAAATAGTACTGGATGAGATTTTCATTATTATCCATAACTCACAAATATCTAGAGAGAGGAGAGAGAAAGGGGATTAGATGCCACGAGCTTGCCGACGATAATCGGCGACCGTTCGTCCGTCAATTTTTGACCATATTTCATATTTGGACTCCTCGAGGTAAGAGCTTCATTTTGATACCTCTTAGGCCTCGTTTGGAAAAGTTTTTTCGAAAATTTAATTTTAAGAATTTGGGAAAAACATGTCTATACTTGTAGGAATCGCTTGAGATCAGAGATCCGACGTTTATTTGGTCTCCTAGTACTTCTCCTGAAGTTATAGAGTTATAGCTCGAGGTATGAATTTCGAACCTATGTAATATAGGTAATTTTGGATGTTTTAGATATCTTGTATGAATTGTGATCCGAGCAAACTTATGTGTTAAATTAGGCCCATTCATTTTAGCGAGTACGTATAGAAAAGCATGGTGACATGATTATGTGAGTATGCTAAATGTTTATGTGGGTCAAAGGGGAGTTTGATATAATTTCATATCGGTGCACGCCTCTCGATGTTTGAGAGTTTATAGTAGTGACGACTACTTGCTTAGTGTGGAAAGTGGCCAACCAGAGTAGATGGGTGCAATGGTTGACTGATTCTGGCTAACCATTGGCATCGCAGTTTAAGATTTAAGACTTGCTGATATACTAGATGAATGCGTATCCTTCTTCCCGGAGACTAAATTATGTGATTTAGATTTTTAAAACATGAATTGCCTCATATGCATTTGTTCAGAATTGTACACTCGGCATATAGCTGAACAGTGGAGACTTCCTCCATTGCAGGTGAAAAGAAAAAGGGAAAGAAGAAGCGTGAGGAGTGAGGCAGAGGAACGTCGGGAATCACCTCTTGTTTATAGTTTTGTTTTCTTTCCAACTTGTAATAAGAACTCAGAATTGAGAATTTGTAATATGTCGTAGTGGAATCTTGGCATGGATTTGAGATCTTATAATCTGTAATAGAACTCCTGTAGATTAAGTCTAGATATATTGAAGTATGGTTGTGTTTATGTTGGTAATTGGTTGGAAGATCTTTGGTTTGAGATTGCTGCAGATTAGGCTTTTCTGCTATGAATCAGTCGACTGATCCTTGGTTCAGTCGACTGGACCCTTGTGTTTGAGGAAGAATCCCTTCAGTTTTCAAAAGGCTTTAGTCGACTAGTTTCTGCATGAAAAGAGGACACTTTGCATGCATAGTGTCCAATCGACCAAACAAGGGTCAGTCGATTGAGAAATTGAGGCCACAGTCGACTGAGTCCCCGACACAGTCGACTGGATAGGGCTGTTGAACTTTTTCTTACATTCTGCTTTTGATGTTCAGTCAACCGGGTCCTGACTCCAGTCGACTGGACCTCTGTTCTTCAAAATGAATCCTTTTTAAACGTGTGTTCAAGTGAGCAAAACGTTTTATAACTCTGATTGTAACAGATTTTACTTATGTTTTTCGCTACAGTTTTACTTTAATCTAAAAAAGTATAAACCCATTTGTAGATGACAGATCTATTCTCATGCATGTGTATATATGTGAGAGAGAGAGAGAGAGTGTGTGTGTGTGTGTGTGTATAGAGACTCTCTATAGATCAAATAACACAGATCTAACTTCTAAGAATCAAATATCAAATATATATAGCAGATGAGATGGAGAGAGGGAACAAACCTGAGAGAGACGAAGAGATGATGGCGGTGGTTTGGTGGTGATCCAGAGCCTCAAATGTGGCCTTGTGGTGATAAGAACCTCAGTCCTCAGATGTGGCATTGTGGGGGTGCAATGGTTTGGTGGTGATCGTGGCGGTGTGGTGTTGGACCTGTTGGACTCGAGACTCGAGACACAAGAAAGCGAGAGAGAGAGAGAGAGAGAGAGAGAGAGAGAGAGACTGAGAGAGAAGGAGAGGCGATGACAGTGCGGTGGTATGGTGGTGTTTGTCATCGGCCGACTATGAAGGGGAGGGGTGAGGGCATCGAAACTATGAGAGAGATAGTAAAAAAGGGAAGGGGAGGCGCTTTCTGGGTAGTGGGTAGGAGTTTAGGAGAGTAAAAACAAATGAGTATTTATATGTAGGGTTTTATTAGTGTATTAATTATGGTTTGGTCGGTTTGGTTTATGTCGGTGCTACAACATGGCACACCGAACCGAACTGTCGGTTCTTCATTTTCCAGCACCAAAAACTGACTGAAGGAGAAGAAAACCGGACAAAACCAGTCAGTTCCGGTCGGTCGGTCCGATTTTTCACAAAAAAACTTTCATCCCTAGTTCCAAGTCCTGTAAGGAATTACTACATTTTGTATTGACTTTGAAACCATGGTTTGGGTTGGTTAAGTTATTATGAATCTGAACCTAGAGTTCACGTTTTGAAATGTTGTACTTGTCGACTTCATGTCTTGTTTTAATGTTGAGATCATTTGCGATCGTAAGGGTCGCTTGACCTTAGGCAATCTTCTAGTGCAAGAAGGATTGCTGTCAGGGGGTCATTCGACCGGTCAAAAGGGACAGTTCGACTGGTTGAAGTGCCCTTTGTTGTGAAGGATTATTGCCGAGGGGTCATCTGACCGGTCGAATGGGGCATCTCAACCGGTCTAAATGACCCCTGCATGAAAACTTTTTATACCCATTCTGCAACTTTTTTAAATGTTTTGATTGGTTCTTGGGGCATCTTTGGGACCCCTTTGAATATAAATTCATTCGTTTCAAAATATAATTACGTTTTCAATTTTATACGGATTTTACTAACTTTGGGAGTATTATTTCAAAAGAGTGATTACTCATTGTTAACTTTAAAGTTCTTTTTTTCCGCTGCGACAACTTTGAAATGAGTAGGAAGAGCCTCGGTGGCATGCCACGAGCTTCGGTTCCGCTATTGTGGGACTGGGCTGTGACACTACATGTCCATGTTTGAAACTATAGAAGTACTATGCACATTCCCTCTTTTTGACTTGGTGTTCTTAAGGGAATGTTTGGGTGTGTATAAAATGATTAAACGAAGTAACATTGCACTTTCTATCTGATATCGGAAATCAGCATCATGTTAATTGGTATGGATGTTAACCGGTCGGTGCAGTTCAATTTTGTCGGGTTTTTGACACTTTGAAAACTGACCTAACCACTCCGTTCGGCCTTTCCAAGTTCGGTTCATTTTTTTTGGCTTGGAGTGTTATTTGGAAAACTGAATCGTTCGGTTCGGTTCGGTTTAACGGTTTTTTCTTACACCCCTATCAATTAGACAATGAATTTGTTTGTATGAATGATTTTTAGATCACGGACTGCCAAGTAATAAAAAGATGTCTACTAAATGTTTGAATGTAAAAGATATCTACTAAATGTTTGAATGTAAGAGAATGAGCCATTAGTGAACCACAAAACAACTTCTAAGCCTTACCTGTGTTCTAAAAGCTTTAGCGCCTGTTTGGTTCATAGATTTATTGACACCAACAAAAACAATTTCCTTTGTTTGGTTAATAAAGAAAAATTGCGAGGAAAATAGAAAAAAGTAATATAGTGAGAAGCAAATTATAAAAAAAAAAAATTAATAATAATAATAACAATAATAATAATAATAATAATAATAAATCTGATGTGATTAACATGATAAGTTTCACATTAATAATAAGGCCTTATCATGTTAGTGTTAAATAGCAATAATGATAAATGCCCTTTACTAATGTGAAACTGTTATTACAATGCAATGTTTCTAAAACATTACTCCATTTAATTGGCTTTTAGGACATACTACTAACAAGGAGGTTATATAGGTTTATATAGAGGAATAGCCTTTGAGACTTGGGAAACCCGAGAGGGCAGTGGCTTTGCCAGTGTGCCAGGGAGCCTTTTGTTAGATGGCCCTAGTGGAGGAATAGGCACACCTTTGGCTAACATCCCAAAACTTAAGAATTGTTGTGGGTGGGTTGGCGTGCTTGGTCGGTTCCTTCTGTTAGAAGGCCCTGAGGGAGGAATAGGCACACCTTTTGGCAACATCCCAAAATTGATATTTTCGTGGGTCGGCTGGCGTGCCAGGTGACCTTTTGTTAGATGGCCCTGGTGGAGGAATAGGCACACCTTTGGGTAACATCCCAAAACTTAAGAATTGTCGTGGGTGGGTTGGTGTGCTTGGCCGGTTCCTTCTGTTAGATGGCCCTGAGGGAGGAATAGGCACACCTTTTGGCAACATCTCAAAATTGAAGTATTTTCGTGGGTTGGCTGGCATCCCAAGCGACCTTTTGTTAGATGGCCCTGGTGGAGGAATAGGCACACCTTTGGGTAACATCCCAAAACTTAAGAATTGTCGTGGGTGGGCTGGCGTGCTTGGCCGGTTCCTTCTGTTAGAAGGCCCTGAGGGAGGAATAGGCACACCTTTTGGCAACATCCCAAAATTGAAGTATTTTCGTGGGTCGGCTGGCGTGCCAGGTGACCTTTTGTTAGATGGCCCTGGTGGAGGAATAGGCACACCTTTGGGTAACATCCCAAAACTTAAGAATTGTCATGGGTGGGTTGGTTTGCTTGGCCGGTTCGTTCTGTGAGATGGCCCTGAGGGAGGAATAGGCACACCTTTTGGCAACATCCCAAAATTGAAGTATTTTCGTGGGTCGACTGGCATTCCAGGCGACCTCTTGTTAGATGGCCATTGCCCTGGTAGAGGAATAGGCACACCTTGAGAAACATCCCAAAATGTATTGGTGGTGGATCGCGGGTTATAACCTTTTGTTGCAGCCATTGCAAACCTTCTCAAGTCAATAGAGAGCACAGTGGAGCCCGAAACAAGAATTAGCAAAAGGACACCTTGTAACATCTTCATCTTCTTCATGTCTATTTTCATGTAATCTTGGTAATGTTCTTTGCTCTATTATCTTTTATATGCATATTTGTCATAGCCTTGACTTCAATATGCAAAGATTTTTGGAATCTACAGTTCTTCATATCAAGATTGATCTTAATAATTTATAGTACTTGTCTATAGATATATACTAATTTTGGGACCAAAGACCCTTCCTAAGGCTATCCATGTGTTGCCCATGAGGAATTTTCTTCACCTTCACCATGACATCTATGTGGCAATTCATTTTGTCTTGGTTTTAATTGATGATTTTAGTTATACGTTTTTAGTAAATAAGAACATTAATTAAAAAGTATTTTCAATAACATCTCCCCATTTCTTTCATATATTTCCCCATTTTGTACATATATTAGTTTAAGAATTTTAGTATTCACATGTATAATTAATTTTTATACATAAACTCTAAGTAAAGACATACATTCAATAATGAATTTATAATAACTATTGAGAAAATAAAAAAATGGTTCATGAACAAATTAAATGGGTTCATGAATTAAGTAGTACATGAATTTAAAATAACCACTGAGAAAATCTAAAAGGATTCATGAATAAAATGTCATGAATTATGTAGTAAATGGACAAAGAGAGTTCGTGGATATGTATTTATGAATGGTTCATGAATAATGAATTCTTTGATGGGCAAGAATTCATTTTCGAGACTAATATAAGGGCATTGCCTTTTAAATTAACTACCCTTGTGCAATTTGATTTAGATACATAGTAGTGCTATTTTTTTAAAAAAATTTATCATTTGATGTAGTGGTCTCATACAAGGACATATTTGCCAGGGCATAGAAGGGTAAGGTTCAAATCCTGATATGAGCGTGATATAGAGAGCTTTTTTTTTTTACCAATTATGTTAAGTTGTTGCTCATAGTAGTGCTATTTTTTGACAACATGAAATTTGGGTCTTTAAAATTTATTTTCGTGGAATTGATCAAGAAATAAATCAAGTTTGTATTGAGATTTTGTCGAATATTATATAAATTCGACTCCAAGGCTCTAATTCCATTCTTACAATAGCAGCAGAGTGTGAAAAAATTAAAGGGGTTGGTTTTGATTTTTTTTTTCTTTTTTGGAAAGTGTGAATGTAATAATTATGCATGCATCTTTAGAAATATTTAATTGTTGGCCCCTCTATCTATAGATATTTCTCTATATATAGCGTCATAAATATTAAGATCCAAAAAGTTTAACTTAACGGGAGAACATTTTTAGTGATTTAATTTATATTCTTTGGTTGAAGACATGAATTCACTGATATTCATTAAATCAAGTAGGATATCAAAAATAAAACAGAATAATGGATACAACTTTATATAACACATCATTTCTATCAATGTTAGTTAAATCTTAGATCTTGTAACAATTGATTTACATCCATCAACTTTTAATTGTAGTAACAAAAATTTGAAAAGAATATATATAATAAAATTGACTTAGTATAATTGGAAAATGTAGAGAATTAAGGCAATTTAACAATTAAAAGCTCATCATGTGATTATTTGCAAACTGGCTTCAATCCTTCCCAACTAAGCTACAAGTAGGAAATATATATATAAAGAGTAATGTGTCACCTCCCGGAGCAGCAAAAATAGAGAGAATTAAATTTTCTTTTTCGATTCATAGGGAATGACAAGTGAAAGTCACTAATTATCCACACCACACAGTACTAGTCCACAAGATAAACAAGAACAGTACAACTGAAAATAATAACAATCTTATCAATTTCAAAACATCAGAGTGTGGTCCTCAGGATCACAACAGGTCTGGAGACAACATATGCCCAAGTATCCGTTAAACTAATAAAGTACAACAGTAATGTAAAGTAGTAGCATCAACTACTATCTATCTATCTTCAGGTCTTCAACTGGCGTATGGGTAGTCATCAACGTAACATCCTTCTTCAGGGTAACTAGCATCAGTGGGGCCTCCCTCTGCATATTCCCCCTCAGGGTAGTAGCCGTCGTCATAAGTTCCATCATCTGCATTAAAAGGGACAGGGTAATCTAGACGGGGAATGTCCAGGCAATAACGGCCGTCAGCTTACTGAGAGCTGAATGAATAGAAACTCACAAGGTATTAATGATATAACATATAACAAGTTATTGAAGTCATATGATATGGTTCTACTAAGTAATATCTTCTCTGTATTCCAACGTAGTAACTCAACCCTTATCGTCTTTTTATCCTCAGGCCGATAATCAGCACGATAACCAACAGCTCGACTGAAAGAACAAACTCAATTATTTCACATATAGACTTAGCATCATTCTGTCCATTGCTCGTTAAGGATATATACCATCCACTGCAATCATGGACACTACGTCAGTCCATTCCCCGCTTGTTAAAGATATAAACCATCTACCGCATGTTAGGGATACAACGCTTTGAACAATAGCACATCAAATCTATTGCCATGACTCATCGTATTATACCAGTGATCCCTATCCACCGCTCGTTACGGATATAAACCATCCACCGCTCGTTAAGGATATAACATGAATCATCTGGCTATCTTAGGACTACATGGTCCTGCCCACTGCTTGTTAAGGATATAAACCATCCACCACATGTGAAAGCATATCATGACCAGGCATCCACCCACATACCATTCCAGAACTTATCAAACCAACTTAAGCTCAGTACTACTATCGATACATGACAATTCCCATGTGGCCTGACTACTCTGATTGAAAGAAACGGATATCGAGCTCATACATGAACCGCATAGTACCTAACGTCATTATGTTAATCCATTATTCTTAAGCGTACTTATCTGTGTTGTCACATTATCCCTGATTAACCCTAAAGTCGTATAGTAGAAGTTCGAATCGAGAATCAAACATCCGAACCTCTTATATAATAAACAAAAGAACTAAACCATGTTCTGCAATTCTCAATCGATTGAAACCATTCCGATCGATTGAGGAAAAAATAATGTTCGAGCGATCGAAGTATGTGTGATCGATTGAACCTTCGATTGATTGAACTCAGTTCAATCGCTTGAGAGTTGTCTTCTACAGCAGATTCGTAAACAGCAATATATAAACGTCTTAGGGACGTGTTTAATATGTCTAAACATACCAAAATCTCGTAAAACATTATATGAATCAGACAAAGTGAGTAAAAACTCACTGAACGTGCTAAGGACGCGTTTGGTAAAGCTTGAGCTCCCGAGCTTTAATGGCGGCTCTTCTTCTCTCTCTCTCTCTCCTCCTCTGTCTCTCTCTGCCTTCTATTTCTCTCTGTCTCCTTCTCTTCTTCTTCTCCTCTGCTTCCCTCTATCTTCTCTAACTATATATAATATATATGGATGTGTGTATATAAACAAAAACACACACTCTCCCTAAAATTTCTTGGTTCAGCCAACCCTCACAAACATACGAGGACAATCATATATATAGAGGGGGAGGGGTGCAGGTGGTAATGTATGCGCAGAAACTGGAATTCTGATAATTAGATGTTCGATCGATCAAAGCACGTTCGATCGATAGAAGCATGTTCGATCGCTCGAGAGCAGATCGGTCAGGTTTGATCGATTGAAAGGGGTTTGATCGATTAATATATGTTCACAACCCTATGAACATGACATACCCAAGATACCCAGGTGTTGGTCTTTTATAGACCTCACTGATTGGTAAGTCAAAGCATCCATATCCACAGTCTGTGTTCATAATTGTCTCAAGATTGAGAACACGTACCTTATACAAGTTATGAGTTTCTATTGACTGTTTGACAGTCTTGAGTGTCAATAGGAAAGCTCAGGTCCGTCAATGCACTATAAGCACTAGCATATTAACTAAGAGTTACACTCTAGTGATTGAGATTCATCACTCCATCCAATGGTAGTCAATTATGCTACAGTGTATACCTGATGAGATATCCAACCTCATCATCCACTGTGACAAGTTCTAAATATCAATAAAAGTAATCTGTATCTCACTTGTATGCATCTCATACATACACGAATTACCTACTATGATACTTAAGGATTAAACAATCATCTCATTGTGGACACCGGGATTCCACCTCTTTTTGTTTTGTTTTGAAGCTTGTTTTGAAATTGATCAAAGGAAGAAAAATGGTCTATTGAAAATAGATACAGAGTCGCCACTTGGTCTTTAGGGAACCAAGAAACCCAAATTTGACTCAACCAAGCGGATAAGGGCACTGGCCCTTCATAACCAAAGAACTCGGTTCGGGGTTTCGGTACGAGAGAGGAAGGAGTCTTTGTCACGACTAAAACACCCTCAACTCGCCCCGTCTTTCGACGGGCCTCAATTAGCATCCAAATAATCATCTTATACTATGTTTGGTTCGACAATTAATACTATGATAGTATATTACATCACATAAGAAACTTGAAATGGAGGATAAAAAGATAAGATATCATTCATAAGATCTAAGTCAAATATCATGCAATGTAAAGTGAAAGATCACACAAATAAACCTAAGAAAAAATCGTCTAATCATGTATCGAGTAATTAAGTTTCCTTAATCTAAGGGGGACATGAATTGTTCTTGAAACAAATAATCAAAGAAATCAAAATTATGCTTAGCAAGCTAGTATGATGCATGTTAATCTTTGAGAAAAGAAGATCTCTCAATCCCCGGGACGGATGAGAAAGGAGGATCAGATCGAGGGGAAGCATGAACGTGTGACCATGATTGTTCCTTATAATCTCCTTAGATTAAGAGTTACAAAAACCCCAAATCTTGCATGAATGCAATGTATGTATCTAAAATGTGCAAAGGTTATAGTGTGTTTTGTGTACATGGATTTCTAGAATGACTTAGGAGTCTAAAATGTGTATGAATGAATGAATGAAATCAACACGGGATATGTACAAATGTGGTATGAACTACTTCCTAAGATATGAACTAATTTGGAATGCATATAAGCATCAAATCAAAGGATGAAAGTTAAAATGTGCTTGCTGTGAATAGTGGACAGAACAGTGACATGATCTTGTGAAAATGGAAAGGAGGGTTTAGGAATGTTTTCAGTGCATGATTTTTATGGAGATCTTCCTTATTGTGTCTAAAACTCAACCCAAAAAGCCAATCTTTAATAACTATCACATATTGAGAGAAATCATATAAACAATGCAGGTCACTCAGAAACAGAGTCCGTACTGTCGACTGAAATGTTGAAAGATCTTAGAAAATGAAAACAAATGATCTAGGGGCCCATTTTATACAGAAGGTTTCCTAAGACATTGAAGTTTAAGGGAAAAATAAGTTGGGACCACCCCTTTTGGAAAGGTTTTCTGAAAAAGAAGTTGGAAGTTAGTAAGCTGCTGTGACAGCAGGGGCAGAATGTCTGGAAGGAATGTTTGGGTCCAAATGGACCATTTTCAAGTACTTCCAAGTCAAACCAAAAATCATGGGTGTTCTCAAATGAGTTAGGAAGACTTTCCAAGTGGCCTTGCATCCATATGTTGAGTATTGAGTTCTAGAGAAATCTTTGAACTCAGCTCACTCACTATTTTGACTCATTGTTTTGAAGATTTTGGGGAAAATAAGGTTTTCTTTCTTAAAATCAAAATGAGAGGGATTGAGGAGGGTTTTGAAATAGAGGTTTTGAAAATGTATTTTAAATACTCAATAAAGATTATAGCCACTTAAAGTGCCAACATCAAACTCATCATCAAGAACCTCCAAGATTGTTGGAGAGATTTATTTTACTTTGAACATAACTTCAAGAATACCTTGGAGGTTTTGAAGTTATGATCATCATCTATCAAACATGTTTTTGAGGTCAAGAGCTACTATCCATAAGGATTCACTCACCCCAAACTTCATGTCATCATTTAGATGATGATGGACTAGTAAGTAAATAAAGAAAATAAAAAAGAAATGAGATGAGAAGAGATGAACATTATATAAACAAGCAAGCAATAGATAGCAATCAATAGATGATATTCATGATGTATAGAACTTGTAGTTTGGTGTTTCACTCATATGTAATGACATTGGACATGGAAGAAGCTTTCACTCTCTTAAATGCTCACTAAAATGGTGGTTGGGTGTATTGAATGTTGAAGTAAATGGGAGTAATGAAGTAAAAACAAAGTTTAGAACTTACTTTTGTTTTGAAAATCAAAGAAAGAAGCCTCTTTTCTCTCTACTCTAACCTTATCTCTACAACTTTCTCTCCCAAACTTTTCTAAGCTTTCATTTGACTCCCCCAAAATGAAGAGCAATGGGGGGTTTAAATAGGCCAACTTGGGATGGTTTTGGGGTTTTAGAAGTGTTCCCATTGGTCTCAAACATCTGAAAACATAAAACTATGTCGTTTTGGTTTTTAATTAATCAAAATGGACCCCCAAAATTATTTACAAAAATACACTGTTCTGGAGGAGAGTGCCGCGACAGCACTGGGCCAGTGCCGCGGTGGCACTGCTCTTCCTTCGTCCAGATAATGCTGTTTAGGCCCCCAGAGGTTCCGGTATTCGCGAAAAGGCCCTATTTCGTCCGAAATTCACAGAAAATGCATATGAACTCCAAATTGAGGCTGTGATATACCGTTGGAAAGGTAATAGAGTCTACTTTACATAAAAAAAAATAGTTCGGGGATAGGTCACTTTGAAAAGTTTTGCGGTATTTGCGATAAAAGCCGATTTAATCGCTTTTTTCGCCTTCGAAAATTCAAAATAAATTCGTTTTAAATCCGAAAATTATGTGCGATATACCGTTGGAAAGCTATTGACCTTTAGTATCCATGAAAAATATTTAAAAATTATTTTGGCGCTCCGGTTCCAAAGTCAAATTTTTGTCAAACCTGGGATTCCCGGGAAGTTCCAGAAATCCCCGGGAGTTCCCAGGAGCTGACGTTTTCGCTCAATTTTATTTTGAAACTCGTTTTAATACTTTTCTTATGATTTAGAATGATTCCAGTAAATTCGGACGATTTCGGTCAAACTTGGTCAAACTCTGGTCAAACCGGTCAACAGGGTCTTTCCGGGAACTTCCGGGGGTCTCTGGGAGCCGACGATTTCATTCGATTTTACTTAAAAACTCATTTTATCGCTTTTCTTACGACGTAGCATGTTTCCAGAACTTTCGGTCCAAATTTGGGAACTTCTGGGCTTTCAGGGGCATTTTGGTCATTCTGAGCCTTCTGAGAGATAGAGCTGACTTCCAAGAGTCGCTCTGAGTCTTTTACGATCATTGTGAACCACCAAGCTATGGGTCTCCTAAATCTGATAGCCGACAAAATGGGGTGTCTACACTCATGAAAGAAACATACACAATGAACTGTAAAGCTGATATCCATATATTAAAATGCTAATGTCTCATACATAAAGTAATGGTTTTTGGGCATAAACCCAAAAACAATATTTTGATATTGATTACAAAATTTGGACACCAAATTGGGATGTATCTTCTCAACTGGGATGCATCATATTAGATCGTCACAAGACTCACAACTATTGATCATCCTTGTAGTTAAATACGAGTGGTTTAACCGACTACATGTCCATGTTTGAAACTATAGAAGTAGTTTATAACTTTGCACATTCCCTCTTTTAGACTTGGTGATATTAAGGGAATGTTTGGGTATGTATAAAACAAGATTAAATTCAATAACATTTCACTTTCTATCAGCTACCGAAAACCATCATCATGTTAATTGGTAGGGGCATAAACCGGACGGTGTGGTTTGATTTTTGCTTACACCCCTATTAATAAGACAAAGAATTTGTTTGTATGAGTGATTTATAGATAACAGACTGCTAAGCAATAAAAAGATATCTACTAAACGTTTGAATGTAAAAAACATCTAAACGTTTGAATGTAAAAGATATCTACTAAACGTTTGAATATAAGAGACTGATTCATTAGTGAACCACACAAAATAACTTCTGAGCCTTATCTAACAGTTTCAATTTTCTTTATTAACCAAATAATGGAAAATGCTTTCATTGGTGTCAGTAAATCTAAGAACCAAACAGGCGCTAACAGCTTCTAAAAGAAAGCTGTTAGCGCCTGTTTGGTTCATAGATATACTGACACCAATGAAAACATTTTCCATTGTTTGGTTAATAAAGAAAATTGTGGGGAAAATAGAAAAAAAGTAAATAGTGAGAAGCAAATTAAAAAAAAACACTGAATTATGTGAGTCAGTTTCCTCCCTTTTTTCTTAAGTTACAATTAGATTTTCAAATGCGTTAACTTCTAATGTTATTTAAGCGCGCATGGAGAAAAATGCAAGGGAACTAGTTTTCCTTAATATTTTCCTATCCATTTTCTTTTCCTTCAAATTACGTTTGGTTGATGGATTCTTAGACCGGATTTTGATTCCACCCTAAAATTATTAGTATTCCTTATATTTTACAATTTTTGGTGCATGTATTATTTGTTAAATTATGGACCCTATTAGAATCCACCCAATAGGAAAATATGGTGAATTTTACATCATGGGTTGGCGTGTGGTATTCAATAAAAATTTTGAAGTTCAAGATTCAATTGAGGTGCTATGTTCTTATAGTATATGATATCCGCAAATACGCAAAATTTTTAGGCTTAAAAGTCCAGTGCATTGGGTCAGCGCACTTAACTAGTGCACCTAAGAGCATTTCCCTCTATATATAATCTATAACATCTATAAAAGAGAAATACATTTTTGCACACTCAAGTATTCACTGGGTGACATGTGTCCCATTCTATTCCCATTTTTTCCCTGTATCATCAGTATAATTACTAGAATTGGACACTTGTCACCCAACGAAGGCTTAGGTGAGCAAAAATGGAATTCGAATTCTCGGTCGCGCACTGCTAGGCTACTACTCCCTGGCAATGCCTACGTGGTGCTGGCAGGATTATACAATGGTTTTTTTTTTTTTGCAATTGTTATAGATGAAAAAAAAACCCTTGTATAATCCTACTAATACTACGCAGGCGCTGCCTCCAGCCGCGTGTGATCAATAATCCCAGGCACAAAAATAAGGTGAACAAAAATGGTCTAATAAAGAAGGCACTTTGCCTCAGGACACGTGAGGTTAACTATCCGACTCATGATCTCGAATTAGCCGCAATACTCCATGCCTTGAAGATTTGGAGACATTACTTGTACAGAACCTAGACGAAAACTTTTATAAATTTTAGTTTTCACTCGTGAAGTTACAAAATGGACTTGTTCAACGTTTCAGAATTTAATTAGAAGTTTTGAGAACTCGTGGGGAGTTGAATGTAATTCCCAAGATTTGTGCCTATAAATAGTACTGGATGAGATTTTCATTATTATCCATAACTCACAAATATCTAGAGAGAGGAGAGAGAAAGGGGATTAGATGCCATGAGCTTGCCGACGATTATCGGCGACCGTTCGTCCGTCAATTTTTGACCAGATTTCATATTTGGACTCCTCGAGGTAAGAGCTTCATTTTGATACCTCTTAGGCCTCGTTTGGAAAAGTTTTTTCGAAAATTTAATTTTAAGAATTTGGGAAAAACATGTCTATACTTGTAGGAATCGCTTGAGATCAGAGATCCGACGTTTATTTGGTCTCCTAGTACTTCTCCTGAAGTTATAGAGTTATAGCTCGAGGTATGAATTTCGAACCTATGTAATATAGGTAATTTTGGATGTTTTAGATATCTTGTATGAATTGTGATCCGGGCAAACTTATGTGTTAAATTAGGCCCATTCATTTTAGCGAGTACGTATAGAAAAGCATGGTGACATGATTATGTGAGTATGCTAAATGTTTATGTGGGTCAAAGGGGAGTTTGATATAATTTCATATCGGTGCACGCCTCTCGATGTTTGAGAGTTTATAGTAGTGACGACTACTTGCTTAGTGTGGGAAGTGGCCAACCAGAGTAGATGGGTGCAATGGTTGACTGATTCTGGCTAACCATTGGCATCGCAGTTTAAGATTTAAGACTTGCTGATATACTAGATGAATGCGTATCCTTCTTCCCGGAGACTAAATTATGTGATTTAGATGTTTAAAACATGAATTGCCCCATATGCATTTGTTCAGAATTGTACACTCGGCATATAGCTGAACAGTGGAGACTTCCTCCATTACAGGTGAAAAGAAAAAGGGAAAGAAGAAGCGTGAGGAGTGAGGCAGAGGAACGTCGGGAATCACCTCTTGTTTATAGTTTTGTTTTCTTTCCAACTTGTAATAAGAACTCAGAGTTGAGAATTTGTAATATGTCATAGTGGAATCTTGGCATGGATTTGAGATCTTATAATCTGTAATAGAACTCCTGTAGATTATGTCTAGATATATTAAAGTATGGTTGTGTTTATGTTGGTAATTGGTTGGAAGATCTTTGGCTTGAGATTGCTGCAGATTAGGCTTTTCTGCTACGAATCAGTCGACTGATCCCTGGTTCAGTCGACTGGACCCTTGTGTTTGAGGAAGAATCCCTTCAGTTTTCAAAAGGCTTCAGTCGACTGGTTTCTGCATGAAAAGAGGACACTTTGCATGCATAGTGTCCAATCGACCAAACAAGGGTCAGTCGATTGAGAAATTGAGGCCACAGTCGACTGAGTCCCCGACACAGTCGACTGGATAGGGCTGTTGAACTTTTTCTTACATTCTGCTTTTGATGTTCAGTCAACCGGGTCCTGACTCCAGTCGACTGGACCTCTGTTCTTCAAAATGAATCCTTTTTAAACGTGTGTTCAAGTGAGCCAAACTTTTTATAACTCTGATTGTAACAGATTTTACTTATGTTTTTCGCTACAGTTTTACTTTAATCTAAAAAAGTGTAAACCCATTTGTAGATGACAGATCTATTCTCATGCATGTGTATATATGTGAGAGAGAGAGAGAGAGAGAGAGTGTGTGTGTGTGTGTGTGTGTATAGAGACTCTCTACAGATCAAATAACACAGATCTAGCTTCTAAGAATCAAATATCAAATATATATAGCAGATGAGATGGAGAGAGGGAACAAACCTGAGAGAGACGAAGAGATGATGGCGGTGGTTTGGTGGTGATCCAGAGCCTCAAATGTGGCCTTGTGGTGATAAGAACCTCAGTCCTCAGATGTGGCATTGTGGGAGTGCAATGGTTTGGTGGTGATCGTGGCGGTGTGGTGTTGGACCTGTTGGAGTCGAGACTCAAGAAAGAGAGAGAGAGAGAGAGAGAGAGGGAGAGAGAGAGAGAGAGAGAGAGACTGAGAGAGAAGGAGAGGCGATGACAGTGCGGTGGTATGGTGGTGTTTGTCATCGGCCGACTATGAAGGGGAGGGGTGAGGGCATCGAAGCTATGAGAGAGACAGTAAAAAAGGGGAGGGGAGGCGCTTTCTGGGTAGTGGGTAGGAGTTTAGGAGAGTAAAAACAAATGAGTATTTATATGTAGGGTTTTATTAGTGTATTAATTATGGTTTAGTCGGTTCGGTTTATGTCGGTGCTACAACATGGCACATCGAACCGAACTGTCGGTTCTTCATTTTCCAGTACCAAAAACTGACCAAAGGAGAAGAAAACCGGACAAAACCAGTCGGTTCCAGTCGGTCGGTCCGATTTTTCACAAAAAACTTTCATCCCTAGTTCCAAGTCCTGTAAGGAATTACTACATTTTGTATTGACTTTGAAACCATGGTTTGGGTTGGTTAAGTTATTATGAATCTGAACCTAGAGTTCACGTTTTGAAATGTTGTACTTGTCGACTTCATGTCTTGTTTTAATGTTGAGATCATTTGCGATCGTAAGGGTTGCTTGACCTTTGGCAATCTTCTAGTGCAAGAAGGATTGTTGTCAGGGGGTCATTCGACCGGTCGAAAGGGACAGTTCGACTGGTTGAAGTGCCCTTTGTTGTGAAGGATTATTGCCGAGGGGTCATCTGACCGGTCGAATGGGGCATCTCAACCGGTCTAAATGACCCCTGCATGAAAACTTTTTATACCCATTCTGCAACTTTTTTAAATGTTTTGATTGGTTCTTGGGGCATCTTTGGGACCCCTTTGAATATAAATTCATTCGTTTCAAAATATAATTACGTTTTCAATTTTATACGGATTTTACTAACTTTGGGAGTATTATTTCAAAAGAGTGATTACTCATTGTTAACTTTAAAGTTCTTTTTTTCCGCTGCGACAACTTTGAAATGAGTAAGAAGAGCCTCGGTGGCATGCCACGGGCTTCGGTTCCGCTATTGTGGGACTGGGCTGTGACACTACATGTCCATGTTTGAAACTATAGAAGTACTATGCACATTCCCTCTTTTTGACTTGGTGCTCTTAAGGGAATGTTTGGGTGTGTATAAAATGATTAAATGAAGTGACATTTCACTTTCTATCTGATATCGGAAATCAGCATCATGTTAATTGGTAGGGATGTTAACCGGTCGGTGCAGTTCAATTTTGTCGGGTTTTTGACACTTTGAAAACTGACCTAACCACTCCGTTCGGCCTTTCCAAGTTCGGTTCATTTTTTTTGGCTTGGAGTGTTATTTGGAAAACTGAATCGTTCGGTTCGGTTTAACGGTTTTTTCTTACACCCCTATCAATTAGACAATGAATTTGTTTGTATGAATGATTTTTAGATCACGGACTGCCAAGTAATAAAAAGATGTCTACTAAATGTTTGAATGTAAAAGATATCTACTAAATGTTTGAATGTAAGAGAATGAGCCATTAGTGAACCACAAAACAACTTCTAAGCCTTACCTGTGTTCTAAAAGCTTTAGCGCCTGTTTGGTTCATAGATTTATTGACACCAACGAAAACAATTTCCTTTGTTTGGTTAATAAAGAAAATTGCGAGGAAAATAGAAAAAAGTAATATAGTGAGAAGCAAATTATAAAAATAATAATAATAATAATAATAATAATAATAATAATAATAATAATAATAATAATAAAAAATCTGATGTGATTAACATGATAAGTTTCACATTAATAATAAGGCCTTATCATGTTAGTGTTAAATAACAATAATGATAAATGCCCTTTACTAATGTGAAACTGTTATTACAATGCAATATTTCTAAAACATTACTCCATTTAATTGGCTTTTAGGACATACTACTAACAAGGAGGTTATATAGGTTTATATAGAGGAATAGCCTTTGAGACTTGGGAAACCCGAGAGGGCAGTGGCTTTGCCAGTGTGCCAGGGAGCCTTTTGATAGATGGCCCTGGTGGAGGAACAGGCACACCTTTGGCTAACATCCCAAAACTTAAGAATTGTTGTGGGTGGGTTGGCGTGCTTGGCCGGTTCCTTCTGTTAGAAGGCCCTGAGGGAGGAATAGGCACACCTTTTGGCAACATCCCAAAATTGAAGTATTTTCGTGGGTCGGCTGGCGTGCCAGGTGACCTTTTGTTAGATGGCCCTGGTGGAGGAATAGGCACACCTTTGGGTAACATCCCAAAACTTAAGAATTGTCGTGGGTGGGCTGGTGTGCTTGGCCGGTTCCTTCTGTTAGATGGCCCTGAGGGAGGAATAGGCACACCTTTTGGCAACATCCCAAAATTGAAGTATTTTCGTGGGTTGGCTGGCATCCCAAGCGACCTTTTGTTAGATGGCCCTGGTGGAGGAATAGGCACACCTTTGGGTAACATCCCAAAACTTAAGAATTGTCGTGGGTGGGCTGGCGTGCTTGGCCGGTTCCTTCTGTTAGAAGGCCCTGAGGGAGGAATAGGCACACCTTTTGGCAACATCCCAAAATTGAAGTATTTTCGTGGGTCGGCTGGCGTGCCAGGTGACCTTTTGTTAGATGGCCCTGGTGGAGGAATAGGCACACCTTTGGGTAACATCCCAAAACTTAAGAATTGTCGTGGGTGGGTTGGTTTGCTTGGCCGGTTCGTTCTGTGAGATGGCCCTGAGGGAGGAATAGGCACACCTTTTGGCAACATCCCAAAATTGAAGTATTTTCGTGGGTCGACTGGCATTCCAGGCGACCTCTTGTTAGATGGCCATTGCCCTGGTAGAGGAATAGGCACACCTTGAGAAACATCCCAAAATGTATTGGTGGTGGATCGCGGGTTATAACCTTTTGTTGCAGCCATTGCAAACCTTCTCAAGTCAATAGAGAGCGCAGTGGAGCCCGAAACAAGAATTAGCAAAAGAACACCTTGTAACATCTTCATCTTCTTCATGTCTATTTTCATGTAATCTTGGTAATGTTCTTTGCTCTATTATCTTTTATATGCATATTTGTCATAGCCTTGACTTCAATATGCAAAGATTTTTGGAATCTACAGTTCTTCATATCAAGATTGATCTTAATAATTTATAGTACTTATCTATAGATATATACTAATTTTGGGACCAAAGACCCTTCCTAAGGCTATCCATGTGTTGCCCATGTGGAATTTTCTTCACCTTCACCATGACATCTATGTGGCAATTCATTTTGTCTTGGTTTTAATTGATGATTTTAGTTATACGTTTTTAGTAAATAAGAACATTAATTAAAAAGTATTTTCAATAACATCTCCCCATTTCTTTCATATATTTCCCCATTTTGTACATATATTAGTTTAAGAATTTTAGTATTCACATGTATAATTAATTTTTATACATAAACTCTAAGTAAAGACATACATTCATTAATGAATTTATAATAACTATTGAGAAAATAAAAAAAATGGTTCATGAACAAATTAAATGGGTTCATGAATTAAGTAGTACATGAATTTAAAATAACCACTGAGAAAATCTAAAAGGATTCATGAATAAAATGTCATGAATTATGTAGTAAATGGACAAAGAGAGTTCGTGGATATGTATTTATGAATGGTTCATGAATAATGAATTCTTTGATGGGCAAGAATTCATTTTAGGTTGAAAAGTGACTGATGGTCCCCCTCTTCACTCATGTATACCGGCTTGCAGTCACCCATCACTTAGAGTTGAAAGTATCAAAGTGAGTGAGTAGAGAAAAGGCTTAGAAAAAACTTTGAAGGCAATTTGGATGCGTTTTGTTGTAATTCTGTGACGTTGTAGCTCTAATTAGTTCGGATCTGTTTCATTTTTTTTATAATATGAATGGTATGTATGAATTGTTTGTACGTAACATGAAAAAGCAATTTAAAAATATTTGTATGCGGGAATTCTTCTATTTTTTGGTAAATTTTTATTTTCCTTGCGTCACATGGATTGTTGACTAGTTATGTGTTATATGGTTTGGTCAACTTACCCAAATTAGATTAGATAACCCCAAAATAAAAGTACACATTTTCGAGACTAATATAAGGGCATTGCCTTTTAAATTAACTACCCTTGTGCAATTTGATTTAGATACATAGTAGTGCTATTTTTTTAAAAAAAATTATCATTTGGTGTAGTGGTCTCATACAAGGACATATTTTCCAGGGCATAGAAGGGTAAGGTTCAAATCCTGATATGAGCGTGATATAGAGAGCTTTTTTTTTTACCAATTATGTTAAGTTGTTGCTCATAGTAGTGCTATTTTTTGACAACATGAAATTTGGGTCTTTAAAATTTATTTTCGTGGAATTGAACAAGAAATAAATCAAGTTTGTATTGAGATTTTGTCGAATGTTATATAAATTCGACTCCAAGGCTCTAATTCCATTCTTACAATAGCAGCAGAGTGTGAAAAAATTAAAGGGGTTGGTTTTGATTTTTTTTTTCTTTTTTGGAAAGTGTGAATGTAATAATTATGCATGCATCTTTAGAAATATTTAATTGTTGGCCCCTCTATCTATAGATATTTCTCTATATATAGCGTCATAAATATTAAGATCCAAAAAGTTTAACTTAACGGGAGAACATTTTTAGTGATTTAATTTATATTCTTTGGTTGAAGACATGAATTCACTGATATTCATTAAATCAAGTAGGATATCAAAAATAAAACAGAATAATGGATACAACTTTATATAACACATCATTTCTATCAATGTTAGTTAAATCTTAGATCTTGTAACAACTGATTTACATCCATCAACTTTTAATTGTAGTAACAAAAATTTGAAAAGAATATATATAATAAAATTGACTTAGTATAATTGGAAAATGTAGAGAATTAAGGCAATTTAACAATTAAAAGCTCATCATGTGATTATTTGCAAACTGGCTTCAATCCTTCCCAACTAAGCTACAAGTAGGAAATATATATATATATATATAAAGAGTAATGTGTCACCTCCCGGAGCAGCAAAAATGGAGAGAATTAAATTTTCTTTTTCGATTCATAGGGAATGACAAGTGAAAGTCACTAATTATCCACACCACACAGTACTAGTCCACAAGATAAACAAGAACAGTACAACTGAAAATAATAACAATCTTATCAATTTCAAAACATCAGAGTGTGGTCCTCAGGATCACAACAGGTCTGGAGACAACATATGCCCAAGTATCCGTTAAACTAATAAAGTACAACAGTAATGTAAAGTAGTAACATCAACTACTATCTATCTATCTTCAGGTCTTCAACTGGCGTATGGGTAGTCATCAACGTAACATCCTTCTTCAGTGTAACTAGCATCAGTGGGGCCACCCTCTGCATATTCCCTCTCAGGGTAGTAGCCGTCGTCATAAGTTCCATCATCTGCATTAAAAGGGACAGGGTAATCTAGACGGGGAATGTCCAGGCAATAACGGCCGTCAGCTTACTGAGAGCTGAATGAATAGAAACTCACAGGGTATTAATGATATAACATATAACAAGTTATTGAAGTCATATGATATGGTTCTACTAAGTAATATCTTCTCTGTATTCCAACGTAGTAACTCAACCCTTATCGTCTTTTTATCCTCAGACCGATAATCAGCATGATAACTAACAGCTCGACTGAAAGAACAAACTCAATTATTTCACATATAGACTTAGCATCATTCTGTCCATTGCTCGTTAAGGATATATATCATCCACTGCAATCATGGACACTACGTCAGTCCATTCCCCGCTTGTTAAAGATATAAACCATCTACCGCAAGTTAGGGATACAACGCTTTGAACAATAGCACATCAAATCTATTTCCATGACTCATCGTATTATACCAGTGATCCCTATCCACCGCTCGTTACGGATATAAACCATCCACCGCTCGTTAAGGGTATAACATGAATCATCTGGCTATCTTAGGACTACATGGTCCTGCCCACTTCTTGTTAAGGATATAAACCATCCACCACATGTGAAAGCATATCATGACCAGGCATCCACCCACATACCATTCCAGAACTTATCAAACCAACTTAAGCTCAGTACTACTATCGACACATGACAATTCCCACGTGGACTGACTACTCTGATTGAAAGAAACGGATATCGAGCTCATACATGAACCACATAGTACCTAACGTCATTATGTTAATCCATTATTCTTAAGCGTACTTATCTGTGTTGTCACATTATCCCTGATTAACCCTAAAGTCGTATAATAGAAGTTCGAATCGAGAATCAAACATCCGAACCTCTTATATAATAAACAAAAGAACTAAACCATGTTCTGCAATTCTCAATCGATTGAAACCATTCCGATCGATTGAGGAAAAAATAATGTTCGAGCGATCGAAGTATGTGTGATCGATTGAACCTTCGATTGATTGAACTCAGTTCAATCGCTTGAGAGTTGTCTTCTACAGCAGATTCGTAAACAGCAATATATAAACATCTTAGGGACGTGTTTAATATGTCTAAACATACCAAAATCTCGTAAAACATTATATGAATCAGACAAAGTGAGTAAAAACTCACTGAACGTGCTAAGGACGCGTTTGGTAAAGCTTGAGCTCCCGAGCTTTAATGGCGGCTCTTCTTCTCTCTCTCTCTCTCCTCCTCTGTCTCTCTCTGCCTTCTATTTCTCTCTGTCTCCTTCTCTTCTTCTTCTCCTCTGCTTCCCTCTATCGTCTCTAACTATATATAATATATATGGATGTGTGTATATAAACAAAAACACACACTCTCCCTAAAATTTCTTGGTTCAGCCAACCCTCACAAACATACGAGGACAATCATATATATAGAGGGGGAGGGATGCAGGTGGTAATGTATGCGCGGAAACTGGAATTCTGATAATTAGACGTTCGATCGATCAAAGCACGTTCGATCGATAGAAGCATGTTCGATCGCTCGAGAGCAGATCAGTCAGGTTTGATCGATTGAAAGGGGTTTGATCGATTAAAGTGGAGACCACATCATAGATTGATGTTGGCGGGGTTTCGATCGATTGAGCAGGGTTCGATCGCTTGAACTCTGAAATGTTCGATCGCTCGAAAGGGCTTTGATCGGTTGAAAGTAAAATTTCAAGTATTGTTAGGGGAAGTATATAGAATCTCTGTGTATAAATAAATATTGAAAATATAGGTTATTACATAATGCTATGCTTCCAAAATTTTTATCCCAAAAGTGATTCTCGAATGATGTGTCAGTAGGACTAGGTAAACAACTTCCAATAAAAATTCAACTGGTCCTACCGTATTAGACCTGGCCCCACTGTTATCATTTGGAAAGCACATTTAGCCTAAAAATTTGGGAAGTATAACATTACTCTAAAAGAAAAAATAAATAAAACACACATCTCTACATTTTTGGTGGGAAAAAGAAATAGGCAACTGAAAATATCATCTATTACATATGAGTTCAAGCAAGTCACAGCTAGGGAAAACTCTATGATGCCCCTAGTGGTTTATAATCCACAACTAGTTGGACTTATTGCTCTTAACGGAATGTTTGGGTTGTGGTTTCCAATGTTACAATTGTAGAAAAACAGGTTTATATTGGAGTTTTAAATGCGCAGCGAAAAAGTTAAGTTACGAACTTAATTGGTAGCCCAGGATCTACTACTCGTCAATTCTATAGATGCGTACAAGATGGGACAAGAGTTATACCTTAGTGTCTTGAACCCAATTCTGAAATCTTCAACCTTGGTGATGTAGTAGCCTCCACTAGGTTGTCTTCACCCTTAAGACTACTGCGGATGCTTCCCGGAGAGACTAGAGATGGTGGGATCTCTAATAGAGAGGAAGGGGAAGGTTTGGGGCTCTAAAACAGCTTCTGCAGCTTCTGGTTAATAAAAACGACGAACTTCTTTTCCAGAATGCAGCTGCCCTATTTATAGATTCCTAGAACCGACCTAACCTTCAATCGATCGAAGGACTTCGATCGATCGAACATTCGATCGATCGAGCCACTCTCAAGCGATCGAACCTGCCATGACTTCAATCGATCGAAATAGCTTCAATCGATCGAACCTGCCTTGACAGCTTCCTCAAGTGTCTTTCCAAGTATCCTGGCGGAGCTAAGAGTGGGACCTCCTAGGTTCTTTATTGTTGGCTCAGACCAGTTTGTTAATTACCATAACCAAACTCTTTGATAAGCAAACTAATTAAATGGTCATTCAAAGTTTACTCCACTATAAAACTATAAATGAACTCCAACGCAAAAGAACATATTTGAAGCGATAGCTAGATTTGTATGTTGTACTAATGTCCCTCTACCTTCAACATTCGTAAACATACTCAGGTAGTCGGATAAACGGTTACTGTCAACCTGAATCATGATTACTTCTTGTATTCCTTGAGTCCCATTCACCACTCATGATTACCAAATATGTTGATAACTACTTATCAACAAGACTGCAGTTCTCAGTAATCAACTTGGTGACATTCTCAAGGGAATGCTTACTCTGTAACAGAGGGTAGATTCTATCTTGACAATATATGTTCACAACCCTATGAACATGACATACCCAAGATACCCAGGTGTTGGTCTTTTATAGACCTCACTGATTGGTAAGTCAAAGCATCCATATCCACAGTCTGTGTTCATAATTGTCTCAAGATTGAGAACACGTACCTTATACAAGTTATGAGTTTCTATTGACTGTTTGACAGTCTTGAGTGTCAATAGGAAAGCTCAGGTCCGTCAATGCACTATAAGCACTAGCATATTAACTAAGAGTTACACTCTAGTGATTGAGATTCATCACTCCATCCAATGGTAGTCAATTATGCTACAGTGTATACCTGATGAGCTATCCAACCTCATCATCCACTGTGACAAGTTCTAAATATCAATAAAAGTAATCTGTATCTCACTTGTATGCATCTCATACATACACGAATTACCTACTATGATACTTAAGGATTAAACAATCATCTCATTGTGGACACCGGGATTCCACCTCTTTTTGTTTTGTTTTGAAGCTTGTTTTGAAATTGATCAAAGGAAGAAAAATGGTCTATTGAAAATAGATACAGAGTCGCCACTTGGTCTTTAGGGAACCAAGAAACCCAAATTTGACTCAACCAAGCGGATAAGGGCACTGGCCCTTCATAACCAAAGAACTCGGTTCGGGGTTTCGGTACGAGAGAGGAAGGAGTCTTTGTCACGACTAAAACACCCTCAACTCGCCCCGTCTTTCGACGGGCCTCAATTAGCATCCAAATAATCATCTTATACTATGTTTGGTTCGACAATTAATACTATGATAGTATATTACATCACATAAGAAACTTGAAATGGAGGATAAAAAGATAAGATATCATTCATAAGATCTAAGTCAAATATCATGCAATGTAAAGTGAAAGATCACACAAATAAACCTAAGAAAAAATCGTCTAATCATGTATCGAGTAATTAAGTTTCCTTAATCTAAGGGGGACATGAATTGTTCTTGAAACAAATAATCAAAGAAATCAAAATTATGCTTAGCAAGCTAGTATGATGCATGTTAATCTTTGAGAAAAGAAGATCTCTCAATCCCCGGGACGGATGAGAAAGGAGGATCAGATCGAGGGGAAGCATGAACGTGTGACCATGATCGTTCCTTATAATCTTCTTAGATTAAGAGTTACAAAAACCCCAAATCTTGCATGAATGCAATGTATGTATCTAAAATGTGCAAAGGTTGTAGTGTGTTTTGTGTACATGGATTTCTAGAATGACTTAGGAGTCTAAAATGTGTATGAATGAATGAATGAAATCAACACGGGATATGTACAAATGTGGTATGAACTACTTCCTAAGATATGAACTAATTTGGAATGCATATAAGCATCAAATCAAAGGATGAAAGTTAAAATGTGCTTGCTGTGAATAGTGGACAGAACAGTGACATGATCTTGTGAAAATGGAAAGGAGGGTTTAGGAATGTTTTCAGTGCATGATTTTTTATGGAGATCTTCCTTATTGTGTCTAAAACGCAACCCAAAAAGCCAATCTTTAATAACTATCACATATTGAGAGAAATCATATAAACAATGCAGGTCACTCAGAAACAGAGTCCGTACTGTCGACTGAAATGTTGAAAGATCTTAGAAAATGAAAATAAATGATCTAGGGGCCCATTTTATACAGAAGGTTTCCTAAGACATTGAAGTTTAAGGGAAAAATAAGTTGGGACCACCCCTTTTGGAAAGGTTTTCTGAAAAAGAAGTTGGAAGTTAGTAAGCTGCTGTGACAGTAGGGGCAGAATGTCTGGAAGGAATGTTTGGGTCCAAATGGACCATTTTCAAGTACTTCCAAGTCAAACCAAAAATCATGGGTGTTCTCCAATGAGTTAGGAAGACTTTCCAAGTGGCCTTGCATCCATATGTTGAGTATTGAGTTCTAGAGAAATCTTTGAACTCAGCTCACTCACTGTTTTTACTCATTGTTTTGAAGATTTTGGGGAAAACAAGGTTTTTTTTCTTGAAATCAAAATGAGAGGGATTGAGGAGGGTTTTGAAATAGAGGTTTTGAAAATGTATTTTAAATACTCAATAAAGATTATAGCCACTTAAAGTGCCAACATCAAACTCATCATCAAGAACCTCCAAGATTGTTGGAGAGATTTATTTTACTTTGAACATAACTTCAAGAATACCTTGGAGGTTTTGAAGTTATGATCATCATCTATCAAACATGTTTTTGAGGTCAAGAGCTACTATCCATAAGGATTCACTCACCCCAAACTTCATGTCATCATTTAGATGATGATGGACTAGTAAGTAAATAAAGAAAATCAAAAAGAAATGAGATGAGAAGAGATGAACATTATATAAACAAGCAAGCAATAGATAGCAATCAATAGATGATATTCATGATGTATAGAACTTGTAGTTTGGTGTTTCACTCATATGTAATGACATTGGACATGGAAGAAGCTTCCACTCTCTTAAATGCTCACTAAAATGGTGGTTGGGTGTATTGAATGTTGAAGTAAATGGGAGTAATGAAGTAAAAACAAAGTTTAGAACTTACTTTTGTTTTGAAAATCAAAGAAAGAAGCCTCTTTTCTCTCTACTCTAACCTTATCTCTACAACTTTCTCTCCCAAACTTTTCTAAGCTTTCATTTGACTCCCCCAAAATGAAGAGCAATGGGGGGTTTAAATAGGCCAACTTGGGATGGTTTTGGGGTTTTAGAAGTGTTCCCATTGGTCTCAAACATCTGAAAACATAAAACTATGTCGTTTTGGTTTTTAATTAATCAAAATGGACCCCCAAAATTATTTACAAAAATACACTGTTCTGGAGGAGAGTGCCGCGGCAGCACTGGGCCAGTGCCGCGGTGGCACTGCTCTTCCTTCGTCCAGATAATGCTGTTTAGGCCCCCAGAGGTTCCGGTATTCGCGAAAAGGCCCTATTTCGTCCGAAATTCACAGAAAATGCATATGAACTCCAAATTGAGGTTGTGATATACCGTTGGAAAGGTAATAGAGTCTACTTTACATAAAAAAATAGTTCGGGGATAGGTCACTTTGAAAAGTTTTGCGGTATTTGCGATAAAAGCCGATTTAATCGCCTTTTTCGCCTTCGAAAATTCAAAATAAATTCGTTTTAAATCCGAAAATTTTGTGCGATATACCATTGGAAAGCTATTGACCTTTAGTATCCATGAAAAATATTTAAAAATTATTTTGGCGCTCCGGTTCCAAAGTCAAATTTTGGTCAAACCTGGGATTCCCGGGAAGTTCCAGAAATCCTCGGGAGTTCCCAGGAGCTGACGTTTTCGCTCAATTTTATTTTGAAACTCGTTTTAATACTTTTCTTATGATTTAGAATGATTCCAGTAAATTCGGACGATTTCGGTCAAACTTGGTCAAACTCTGGTCAAACCGGTCAACAGGGTCTTTCCGGGAACTTCCGGGGGTCTCTGGGAGCCGACGATTTCATTCGATTTTACTTAAAAACTCATTTTATCGCTTTTCTTACGACGTAGCATGTTTCCAGAACTTTTGGTCCAAATTTGGGAACTTCTGGGCTTTCAGGGGCATTTTGGTCATTCTGAGCCTTCTGAGAGATAGAGCTGACTTCCAAGAGTCGCTCTGAGTCTTTTACGATCATTGTGAACCACCAAGCTATGGGTCTCCTAAATCTGATAGCCGACAAAATGGGGTGTCTACACTCATGAAAGAAACATACACAATGAAATGTAAAGCTGATATCCATATATTAAAATGCTAATGTCTCATACATAAAGTAATGGTTTTAGGGCATAAACCCAAAAACAATATTTTGATATTGATTACAAAATTTGGACACCAAATTGGGATGTATCTTCTCAACTGGGATGTATAATATTAGATCGTCACAAGACTCACAACTATTGATCATCCTTGTAGTTAAATACGAGTGGTTTAACCGACTACATGTCCATGTTTGAAACTATAGAAGTAGTTTATAACTTTGCACATTCCCTCTTTTAGACTTGGTGATATTAAGGGAATGTTTGGGTATGTATAAAACAAGATTAAATTCAATAACATTTCACTTTCTATCAGCTACCGAAAACCATCATCATGTTAATTGGTAGGGGCATAAACCGGACGGTGTGGTTCGATTTTTGCTTACACCCCTATTAATAAGACAAAGAATTTGTTTGTATGAGTGATTTTTAGATAACAGACTGCTAAGCAATAAAAAGATATCTACTAAATGTTTGAATGTAAAAAACATCTAAACGTTTGAATGTAAAAGATATCTACTAAACGTTTGAATATAAGAGATTGATTCATTAGTGAACCACACAAAATAACTTCTGAGCCTTATCTAACAGTTTCAATTTTCTTTATTAACCAAATAATGGAAAATGCTTTCATTGGTGTCAGTAAATCTAAGAACCAAACAGGCGCTAACAGCTTCTAAAAGAAAGCTGTTAGCGCCTGTTTGGTTCATAGATATACTGACACCAATGAAAACATTTTCCATTGTTTGGTTAATAAAGAAAATTGTGGGAAAAATAGAAAAAAAGTAAATAGTGAGAAGCAAATTAAAAAAAAACACTGAATTATGTGAGTCAGTTTCCTCCCTTTTTTCTTAAGTTACAATTAGATTTTCAAATGCGTTAACTTCTAATGTTATTTAAGCGCGCATGGAGAAAAATGCAAGGGAACTAGTTTTCCTTAATATTTTCCTATCCATTTTCTTTTCCTTCAAATTACGTTTGGTTGATGGATTCTTAGACCGGATTTTGATTCCACCCTAAAATTATTAGTATTCCTTATATTTTACAATTTTTGGTGCATGTATTATTTGTTAAATTATGGACCCTATTAGAATCCACCCAATAGGAAAAATATGGTGAATTTTACATCATGAGTTGGCGTGTGGTATTCAATAAAAATTTTGAAGTTCAAGATTCAATTGAGGTGCTATGTTCTTATAGTATATGATATCTGCAAATACGCGAAATTTTTAGGCTTAAAAGTCCAGTGCATTGGGACAGCGCACTTAACTAGTGCACCTAAGAGCATTTCCCTCTATATATAATCTATAACATCTATAAAAGAGAAATACATTTTTGCACACTCAAGTATTCACTAAGTGACATGTGTCCCATTCTATTCCCATTTTGTCCCTGTATCATCAATATAATTACTAGAATTGGACACTTGTCACCCAACGAAGGCTTAGGTGAGCAAAAATGGAATCCGAATTCTCGGTCGCGCACTGCTAGGCTACTACTCCCTGGCAATGCCTACGTGGTGCTGGCAGGATTATACAATGGTTTTTTTTTTTTGCAATTGTTATAGATGAAAAAAAAACCCTTGTATAATCCTACTAATACTACGCTGGCGCTGCCTCCAGCCGCGTGTGATCAATAATCCCAGGCACAAAAATAAGGTGAACAAAAATGGTCTAATAAAGAAGGCACTTTGCCTCAGGACACGTGAGGTTAACTATCCGACTCATGATCTCGAATTAGCCGCAATACTCCATGCCTTGAAGATTTGGAGACATTACTTGTACAGAACCTAGACGAAAACTTTTATAAATTTTAGTTTTCACTCGTGAAGTTACAAAACGGACTTGTTCAACGTTTCAGAATTTAATTAGAAGTTTTGAGAACTCGTGGGGAGTTGAATGTAATTCCCAAGAGTTGTGCCTATAAATAGTACTGGATGAAATTTTCATTATTATCCATAACTCACAAATATCTAGAGAGAGGAGAGAGAAAGGGGATTAGATGCCATGAGCTTGCCGACGATTATCGGCGACCGTTCGTCCGTCAATTTTTGACCAGATTTCATATTTGGACTCCTCGAGGTAAGAGCTTCATTTTGATACCTCTTAGGCCTCGTTTGGAAAAGTTTTTTCGAAAATTTAATTTTAAGAATTTGGGAAAAACATGTCTATACTTGTAGGAATCGCTTGAGATCAGAGATCCGACGTTTATTTGGTCTCCTAGTACTTCTCCTGAAGTTATAGAGTTATAGCTCGAGGTATGAATTTCGAACCTATGTAATATAGGTAATTTTGGATGTTTTAGATATCTTGTATGAATTGTGATCCGGGCAAACTTATGTGTTAAATTAGGCCCATTCATTTTAGCGAGTACGTATAGAAAAGCATGGTGACATGATTATGTGAGTATGCTAAATGTTTATGTGGGTCAAAGGGGAGTTTGATATAATTTCATATCGGTGCACGCCTCTCGATGTTTGAGAGTTTATAGTAGTGACGACTACTTGCTTAGTGTGGGAAGTGGCCAACCAGAGTAGATGGGTGCAATGGTTGACTGATTCTGGCTAACCATTGGCATCGCAGTTTAAGATTTAAGACTTGCTGATATACTAGATGAATGCGTATCCTTCTTCCCGGAGACTAAATTATGTGATTTAGATGTTTAAAACATGAATTGCCTCATATGCATTTGTTCAGAATTGTACACTCGGCATATAGCTGAACAGTGGAGACTTCCTCCATTGCAGGTGAAAAGAAAAAGGGAAAGAAGAAGCGTGAGGAGTGAGGCAGAGGAACGTCGGGAATCACCTCTTGTTTATAGTTTTGTTTTCTTTCCAACTTGTAATAAGAACTCAGAGTTGAGAATTTGTAATATGTCATAGTTGAATCTTGGTATGGATTTGAGATCTTATAATCTGTAATAGAACTCCTGTAGATTATGTCTAGATATATTAAAGTATGGTTGTGTTTATGTTGGTAATTGGTTGGAAGATCTTTGGTTTGAGATTGCTGCAGATTAGGCTTTTTAGCTACGAATCAGTCGACTGATCCCTGGTTCAGTCGACTGGACCCTTGTGTTTGAGGAAGAATCCCTTCAGTTTTCAAAAGGCTTCAGTCGACTAGTTTCTACATGAAAAGAGGACACTTTGCATGCATAGTGTCCAATCGACCAAACAAGGGTCAGTCGATTGAGAAATTGAGGCCACAGTCGACTGAGTCCCCGACACAGTCGACTGGATAGGGCTGTTGAACTTTTTCTTACATTCTACTTTTGATGTTCAGTCAACCGGGTCCTGACTTCAGTCGACTGATCGCTACAGTTTTACTTTAATCTAAAAAAGTATAAACCCATTTGTAGATGACAGATCTATTCTCATGCATGTGTATATATGTGAGAGTGAGAGAGAGAGAGAGAGAGAGTGTGTGTGTGTGTGTATAGAGACTCTCTACAGATCAAATAACACAGATCTAACTTCTAAGAATCAAATATCAAATATATATATAGCAGATGAGATGGAGAGAGGGAACAAACCTGAGAGAGACGAAGAGATGATGGCGGTGGTTTGGTGGTGATCCAGAGCCTCAAATGTGGCCTCGTGGTGATAAGAACCTCAGTCCTCAGATGTGGCATTGTGGGAGTGCAATGGTTTGGTGGTGATCGTGGCGGTGTGGTGTTGGACCTGTTGGACTCGAGACTCAAGAAAGAGAGAGAGAGAGAGAGAGGGAGAGAGAGAGAGAGAGAAGGAGAGGCGATGACAGTGCGGTGGTATGGTGGTGTTTGTCATCGGCCGACTATGAAGGGGAGGGGTGAGGGCATCGAAGCTATGAGAGAGACAGTAAAAAAGGGGAGGGGAGGCGCTTTCTGGGTAGTGGGTAGGAGTTTAGGAGAGTAAAAACAAATGAGTATTTATATGTAGGGTTTTATTAGTGTATTAATTATGGTTTAGTCGGTTCGGTTTATGTCGGTGCTACAACATGGCACATCGAACCGAACTGTCGGTTCTTCATTTTCCAGTACCAAAAACTGACCAAAGGAGAAGAAAACCGGACAAAACCAGTCGGTTCCAGTCGGTCGGTCCGATTTTTCACAAAAAACTTTAATCCCTACTTCCAAGTCCTGTAAGGAATTACTACATTTTGTATTGACTTTGAAACCATGGTTTGGGTTGGTTAAGTTATTATGAATCTGAACCTAGAGTTCACGTTTTGAAATGTTGTACTTGTCGACTTCATGTCTTGTTTTAATGTTGAGATCATTTGCGATCGTAAGGGTTGCTTGACCTTTGGCAATCTTCTAGTGCAAGAAGGATTGTTGTCAGGGGGTCATTCGACCGGTCGAAAGGGACAGTTCGACTGGTTGAAGTGCCCTTTGTTGTGAAGGATTATTGCCGAGGGGTCATCTGACCGGTCGAATGGGGCATCTCAACCGGTCTAAATGACCCCTGCATGAAAACTTTTTATACCCATTCTGCAACTTTTTTAAATGTTTTGATTGGTTCTTGGGGCATCTTTGGGACCCCTTTGAATATAAATTCATTCGTTTCAAAATATAATTACGTTTTCAATTTTATACGGATTTTACTAACTTTGGGTGTATTATTTCAAAAGAGTGATTACTCATTGTTAACTTTAAAGTTCTTTTTTTCCGCTGCGACAACTTTGAAATGAGTAAGAAGAGCCTCGGTGGCATGCCACGGGCTTCGGTTCCGCTATTGTGGGACTGGGCTGTGACACTACATGTCCATGTTTGAAACTATAGAAGTACTATGCACATTCCCTCTTTTTGACTTGGTGTTCTTAAGGGAATGTTTGGGTTTGTATAAAATGATTAAATGAAGTAACATTTCACTTTCTATCTGATATCGGAAATCAGCATCATGTTAATTGGTAGGGATGTTAACCGGTCGGTGCAGTTCAATTTTGTCGGGTTTTTGACACTTTGAAAACTGACCTAACCACTCCGTTTGGCCTTTCCAAGTTCGGTTCATTTTTTTTGGCTTGGAGTGTTATTTGGAAAACTGAATCGTTCGGTTCGGTTTAACGGTTTTTTCTTACACCCCTATCAATTAGACAATGAATTTGTTTGTATGAATGATTTTTAGATCACGGACTGCCAAGTAATAAAAAGATGTCTACTAAATGTTTGAATGTAAAAGATATCTACTAAATGTTTGAATGTAAGAGAATGAGCCATTAGTGAACCACAAAACAACTTCTAAGCCTTACCTGTGTTCTAAAAGCTTTAGCGCCTGTTTGGTTCATAGATTTATTGACACCAACGAAAACAATTTCCTTTGTTTGGTTAATAAAGAAAATTGCGAGGAAAATAGAAAAAAGTAATATAGTGAGAAGCAAATTATAAAAATAATAATAATAATAATAATAATAATAATAATAATAATAATAATAATAATAATAATAATAATAATAATAATAAAAAATCTGATGTGATTAACATGATAAGTTTCACATTAATAATAAGGCCTTATCATGTTAGTGTTAAATAACAATAATGATAAATGCCCTTTACTAATGTGAAACTGTTATTACAATGCAATATTTCTAAAACATTACTCCATTTAATTGGCTTTTAGGACATACTACTAACAAGGAGGTTATATAGGTTTATATAGAGGAATAGCCTTTGAGACTTGGGAAACCCGAGAGGGCAGTGGCTTTGCCAGTGTGCCAGGGAGCCTTTTGATAGATGGCCCTGGTGGAGGAATAGGCACACCTTTGGCTAACATCCCAAAACTTAAGAATTGTTGTGGGTGGGTTGGCGTGCTTGGCCGGTTCCTTCTGTTAGAAGGCCCTGAGGGAGGAATAGGCACACCTTTTGGCAACATCCCAAAATTGAAGTATTTTCGTGGGTCGGCTGGCGTGCCAGGTGACCTTTTGTTAGATGGCCCTGGTGGAGGAATAGGCACACCTTTGGGTAACATCCCAAAACTTAAGAATTGTCGTGGGTGGGCTGGTGTGCTTGGCCGGTTCCTTCTGTTAGATGGCCCTGAGGGAGGAATAGGCACACCTTTTGGCAACATCCCAAAATTGAAGTATTTTCGTGGGTTGGCTGGCATCCCAAGCGACCTTTTGTTAGATGGCCCTGGTGGAGGAATAGGCACACCTTTGGGTAACATCCCAAAACTTAAGAATTGTCGTGGGTGGGCTGGCGTGCTTGGCCGGTTCCTTCTGTTAGAAGGCCCTGAGGGAGGAATAGGCACACCTTTTGGCAACATCCCAAAATTGAAGTATTTTCGTGGGTCGGCTGGCGTGCCAGGTGACCTTTTGTTAGATGGCCCTGGTGGAGGAATAGGCACACCTTTGGGTAACATCCCAAAACTTAAGAATTGTCGTGGGTGGGTTGGTTTGCTTGGCCGGTTCGTTCTGTGAGATGGCCCTGAGGGAGGAATAGGCACACCTTTTGGCAACATCCCAAAATTGAAGTATTTTCGTGGGTCGACTGGCATTCCAGGCGACCTCTTGTTAGATGGCCATTGCCCTGGTAGAGGAATAGGCACACCTTGAGAAACATCCCAAAATGTATTGGTGGTGGATCGCGGGTTATAACCTTTTGTTGCAGCCATTGCAAACCTTCTCAAGTCAATAGAGAGCGCGGTGGAGCCCGAAACAAGAATTAGCAAAAGAACACCTTGTAACATCTTCATCTTCTTCATGTCTATTTTCATGTAATCTTGGTAATGTTCTTTGCTCTATTATCTTTTATATGCATATTTGTCATAGCCTTGACTTCAATATGCAAAGATTTTTGGAATCTACAGTTCTTCATATCAAGATTGATCTTAATAATTTATAGTACTTGTCTATAGATATATACTAATTTTGGGACCAAAGACCCTTCCTAAGGCTATCCATGTGTTGCCCATGTGGAATTTTCTTCACCTTCACCATGACATCTATGTGGCAATTCATTTTGTCTTGGTTTTAATTGATGATTTTAGTTATACGTTTTTAGTAAATAAGAACATTAATTAAAAAGTATTTTCAATAACATCTCCCCATTTCTTTCATATATTTCCCCATTTTGTACATATATTAGTTTAAGAATTTTAGTATTCACATGTATAATTAATTTTTATACATAAACTCTAAGTAAAGACATACATTCATTAATGAATTTATAATAACTATTGAGAAAATAAAAAAATGGTTCATGAACAAATTAAATGGGTTCATGAATTAAGTAGTACATGAATTTAAAATAACCACTGAGAAAATCTAAAAGGATTCATGAATAAAATGTCATGAATTATGTAGTAAATGGACAAAGAGAGTTCGTGGATATGTATTTATGAATGGTTCATGAATAATGAATTCTTTGATGGGCAAGAATTCATTTTAGGTTGAAAAGTGACTGATGGTCCCCCTCTTCACTCATGTATACCGGCTTGCAGTCACCCATCACTTAGAGTTGAAAGTATCAAAGTGAGTGAGTAGAGAAAAGGCTTAGAAAAAACTTTGAAGGCAATTTGGATGCGTTTTGTTGTAATTCTGTGAAGTTGTAGCTCTAATTAGTTCGGATCTGTTTCATTTTTTTTATAATATGAATGGTATGTATGAATTGTTTGTACGTAACATGAAAAAGCAATTTAAAAATATTTTGTATGCGGGAATTCTTCTATTTTTTGGTAAATTTTTATTTTCCTTGCGTCACATGGATTGTTGACTAGTTATGTGTTATATGGTTTGGTCAACTTACCCAAATTAGATTAGATAGCCCCAAAATAAAAGTACACATTTTCGAGACTAATATAAGGGCATTGCCTTTTAAATTAACTACCCTTGTGCAATTTGATTTAGATACATAGTAGTGCTATTTTTTTAAAAAAAATTATCATTTGGTGTAGTGGTCTCATACAAGGTCATATTTGCCAGGGCATAGAAGGGTAAGGTTCAAATCCTGATATGAGCGTGATATAGAGAGCTTTTTTTTTTACCAATTATGTTAAGTTGTTGCTCATAGTAGTGCTATTTTTTGACAACATGAAATTTGGGTCTTTAAAATTTATTTTCGTGGAATTGAACAAGAAATAAATCAAGTTTGTATTGAGATTTTGTCGAATATTATATAAATTCGACTCCAAGGCTCTAATTCCATTCTTACAATAGCAGCAGAGTGTGAAAAAATTAAAGGGGTTGGTTTTGATTTTTTTTTTCTTTTTTGGAAAGTGTGAATGTAATAATTATGCATGCATCTTTAGAAATATTTAATTGTTGGCCCCTCTATCTGTAGATATTTCTCTATATATAGCGTCATAAATATTAAGATCCAAAAAGTTTAACTTAACGGGAGAACATTTTTAGTGATTTAATTTATATTCTTTGGTTGAAGACATGAATTCACTGATATTCATTAAATCAAGTAGGATATCAAAAATAAAACAGAATAATGGATACAACTTTATATAACACATCATTTCTATCAATGTTAGTTAAATCTTAGATCTTGTAACAACTGATTTACATCCATCAACTTTTAATTGTAGTAACAAAAATTTGAAAAGAATATATATAATAAAATTGACTTAGTATAATTGGAAAATGTAGAGAATTAAGGCAATTTAACAATTAAAAGCTCATCATGTGATTATTTGCAAACTGGCTTCAATCCTTCCCAACTAAGCTACAAGTAGGAAATATATATATATATATATAAAGAGTAATGTGTCACCTCCCGGAGCAGCAAAAATAGAGAGAATTAAATTTTCTTTTTCGATTCATAGGGAATGACAAGTGAAAGTCACTAATTATCCACACCACACAGTACTAGTCCACAAGATAAACAAGAATAGTACAACTGAAAATAATAACAATCTTATCAATTTCAAAACATCAGAGTGTGGTCCTCAGGATCACAACAGGTCTGGAGACAACATATGCCCAAGTATCCGTTAAACTAATAAAGTACAACAGTAATGTAAATTAGTAACATCAACTACTATCTATCTATCTTCAGGTCTTCAACTGGCGTATGGGTAGTCATCAACGTAACATCCTTCTTCAGTGTAACCAGCATCAGTGGGGCCACCCTCTGCATATTCCCCCTCAGGGTAGTAGCCGTCGTCATAAGTTCCATCATCTGCATTAAAAGGGACAGGGTAATCTAGACGGGGAATGTCCAGGCAATAACGGCCGTCAGCTTACTGAGAGCTGAATGAATAGAAACTCACAGGGTATTAATGATATAACATATAACAAGTTATTGAAGTCATATGATATGGTTCTACTAAGTAATATCTTCTCTGTATTCCAACGTCGTAACTCAACCCTTATCGTCTTTTTATCCTCAGACCGATAATCAGCATGATAACCAACAGCTCGACTGAAAGAACAAACTCAATTATTTCACATATAGACTTAGCATCATTCTGTCCATTGCTCGTTAAGGATATATACCATCTACTGCAATCATGGACACTACGTCAGTCCATTCCCCGCTCGTTAAAGATATATACCATCCACCGCATGTCAGGGATACAACGCTTTGAACAATAGCACATCAAATTTATTGCCATGACTCATCGTATTATACCAGTGATCCCTATCCACCGCTCGTTACGGATATAAACCATCCACCGCTCGTTAAGGATATAACATGAATCATCTGGCTATCTTAGGACTACATGGTCCTGCCCACTTCTTGTTAAGGATATAAACCATCCACCACATGTGAAAGCATATCATGACCAGGCATCCACCCACATACCATTCCAGAACTTATCAAACCAACTTAAGCTCAGTACTACTATCGACACATGACAATTCCCATGTGGTCTGACTACTCTGATTGAAAGAAACGGATATCGAGCTCATACATAAACCACATAGTACCTAACGTCATTATGTTAATCCATTATTCTTAAGCGTACTTATCTGTGTTGTCACATTATCCCTGATTAACCCTAAAGTCGTATAATAGAAGTTCGAATCGAGAATCAAACATCCGAACCTCTTATATAATAAACAAAAGAACTAAACCATGTTCTGCAATTCTCAATCGATTGAAACCATTCCGATCGATTGAGGAAAAAATAATGTTCGAGCGATCGAAGTATGTGTGATCGATTGAACCTTCGATTGATTGAACTCAGTTCAATCGCTTGAGAGTTGTCTTCTACAGCAGATTCATAAACAGCAATATATAAACGTCTTAGGGACGTGTTTAATATGTCTAAACATACCAAAATCTCGTAAAACATTATATGAATCAGACAAAGTGAGTAAAAACTCACTGAACGTGCTAAGGACGCGTTTGGTAAAGCTTGAGCTCCCGAGCTTTAATGGCGGCTCTTCTTCTCTCTCACTCTCTCTCTCTCTCCTCCTCTGTCTCTCTCTGCCTTCTATTTCTCTCTGTCTCCTTCTCTTCTTCTTCTCCTCTGCTTCTCTCTATCTTCTCTAACTATATATAATATATATGGATGTGTGTATATAAACAAAAACACACACTCTCCCTAAAATTTCTTGGTTCAGCCAACCCTCACAAACATACGAGGACAATCATATATATAGAGGGGGAGGGGTACAGGTGGTAATGTATGCGCGGAAACTGGAATTCTGATAATTAGACGTTCGATCGATCAAAGCACGTTCGATCGATAGAAGCATGTTCGATCGCTCGAGAGCAGATCGGTCAGGTTTGATCGATTGAAAGGGGTTTGATCGATTAAAGTGGAGACCACATCATAGATTGATGTTGGCGGGGTTTCGATCGATTGAGCAGGGTTCGATCGCTTGAACTCTGAAATGTTCGATCACTCGAAAGGGCTTCGATCGGTTGAAAGTAAAATTTCAAGTATTGTTAGGGGAAGTATATAGAATCTCTGTGTATAAATAAATATTGAAAATATAGGTTATTACATAATGCTATGCTTCCAAAATTTTTATCCCAAAAGTGATTCTCGAATGATGTGTCAGTAGGGCTAGGTAAACAACTTCCAATAAAAATTCAACTGGTCCTACCGTATTAGACCTGGCCCCACTGTTATCATTTGGAAAGCACATTTAGCCTAAAAATTTGGGAAGTATAACATTACTCTAAAAGAAAAAATAAATAAAACACACATCTCTACATTTTTGGTGGGAAAAAGAAATAGGCAACTGAAAATATCATCTATTACATATGAGTTCAAGCAAGTCACAGCTAGGGAAAACTCTATGATGCCCCTAGTGGTTTATAATCCACAACTAGTTGGACTTATTGCTCTTAACGGAATGTTTGGGTTGTGGTTTCCAATGTTACAATTGTAGAAAAAACAGGTTTATATTGGAGTTTTAAATGCGCAGCGAAAAAGTTAAGTTACGAACTTAATTGGTAGCCCAGGATCTACTACTCGTCAATTCTATAGATGCGTACAAGATGGGACAAGAGTTATACCTTAGTGTCTGGAACCCAATTCTGAAATCTTCAACCTTGGTGATGTAGTAGCCTCCACTAGGTTGTCTTCACCCTTAAGACTACTGCGGATGCTTCCCGGAGAGACTAGAGATGGTGGGATCTCTAATAGAGAGGAAGGGGAAGGTTTGGGGCTCTAAAACAGCTTCTGCAGCTTCTGGTTAATAAAAACGACGAACTTCTTTTCCAGAATGCAGCTGCCCTATTTATAGATTCCTAGAACCGACCTAACCTTCAATCGATCGAAGGACTTCGATCGATCGAACATTCGATCGATCGAGCCACTCTCAAGCGATCAAACCTGCCATGACTTCAATCGATCGAAATAGCTTCAATCGATCGAACCTGCCTTGACAGCTTCCTCAAGTGTCTTTCCAAGTATCCTGGCGGAGCTAAGAGTGGGACCTCCTAGGTTCTTTATTGTTGGCTCAGACCAGTTTGTTAATTACCATGACCAAACTCTTTGATAAGCAAACTAATTAAATGGTCATTCAAAGTTTACTCCACTATAAAACTATAAATGAACTCCAACGCAAAAGAACATATTTGAAGCGATAACTAGATTTGTATGTTGTACTAATGTCCCTCTACCTTCAACATTCGTAAACATACTCAGGTAGTCGGATAAACGGTTACTGTCAACCTGAATCATGATTACTTCTTGTATTCCTTGAGTCCCATTCACCACTCATGATTACCAAATATGTTGATAACTACTTATCAACAAGACTGCAGTTCTCAGTAATCAACTTGGTGACATTCTCAAGGGAATGCTTACTCTGTAACAGAGGGTAGATTCTATCTTGACAATATATGTTCACAACCCTATGAACATGACATACCCAAGATACCCAGGTGTTGATCTTTTATAGACCTCACTGATTGGTAAGTCAAAGCATCCATATCCACAGTCTGTGTTCATAATTGTCTCAAGATTGAGAACACGTACCTTATACAAGTTATGAGTTTCTATTGACTGTTTGACAGTCTTGAGTGTCAATAGGAAAGCTCAGGTCCGTCAATGCACTATAAGCACTAGCATATTAACTAAGAGTTACACTCTAGTGATTGAGATTCATCATTCCATCCAATGGTAGTCAATTATGCTACAGTGTATACCTGATGAGATATCCAGTCTCATCATCCACTGTGACAAGTTCTAAATATCAATAAAAGTAATCTGTATCTCACTTGTATGCATCTCATACATACACGAATTACCTACTATGATACTTAAGGATTAAACAATCATCTCATTGTGGACACCGGGATTCCACCTCTTTTTGTTTTGTTTTGAAGCTTGTTTTGAAATTGATCAAAGGAAGAAAAATGGTCTGTTGAAAATAGATACAGAGTCGCCACTTTGTCTTTAGGGAACCAAGAAACCCAAATTTGACTCAACCAAGCGGATAAGGGCACTGGCCCTTCATAACCAAAGAACTCGGTTCGGGGTTTCGGTACGAGAGAGGAAGGAGTCTTTGTCACGACTAAAACACCCTCAACTCGCCCCGTCTTTCGACGGGCCTCAATTAGCATCCAAATAATCATCTTATACTATGTTTGGTTCGACAATTAATACTATGATAGTATATTACATCACATAAGAAACTTGAAATGGAGGATCAAAAGATAAGATATCATTCATAAGATCTAAGTCAAATATCATGCAATGTAAAGTGAAAGATCACACAAATAAACCTAAGAAAAAATCGTCTAATCATGTATCGAGTAATTAAGTTTCCTTAATCTAAGGGGGACATGAATTGTTCTTGAAACAAATAATCAAAGAAATCAAAATTATGCTTAGCAAGCTAGTATGATGCATTTTAATCTTTGAGAAAAGAAGATCTCTCAATCCCTGGGACGGATGAGAAAGGAGGATCAGATCGAGGGGAAGCATGAACGTGTGACCATGATCGTTCCTTATAATCTTCTTAGATTAAGAGTTACAAAAACCCCAAATCTTGCATGAATGCAATGTATGTATCTAAAATGTGCAAAGGTTGTAGTGTGTTTTGTGTACATGGATTTCTAGAATGACTTAGGAGTCTAAAATGTGTATGAATGAATGAATGAAATCAACACGGGATATGTACAAATGTGGTATGAACTACTTCCTAAGATATGAACTAATTTGGAATGCATATAAGCATCAAATCAAAGGATGAAAGTTAAAATGTGCTTGCTGTGAATAGTGGACAGAACAGTGACATGATCTTGTGAAAATGGAAAGGAGGGTTTAGGAATGTTTTCAGTGCATGATTTTTTATGGAGATCTTCCTTATTGTGTCTAAAACGCAACCCAAAAAGCCAATCTTTAATAACTATCACATATTGATAGAAATCATATAAATAATGCAGGTCACTCAGAAACAGAGTCCGTACTGTCGACTGAAATGTTGAAAGATCTTAGAAAATGAAAACAAATGATCTAGGGGCCCATTTTATACAGAAGGTTTCCTAAGACATTGAAGTTTAAGGGAAAAATAAGTTGGGACCACCCCTTTTGGAAAGGTTTTCTGAAAAAGAAGTTGGAAGCTAGTAAACTACTGTGACAGCAGGGGCAGAATGTCTGGAAGGAATGTTTGGGTCCAAATGGACCATTTTCAAGTACTTCCAAGTCAAACCAAAAATCATGGGTGTTCTCCAATGAGTTAGGAAGACTTTCCAAGTGGCCTTGCATCCATATGTTGAGTATTGAGTTCTAGAGAAATCTTTGAACTCAGCTCACTCACTGTTTTGACTCATTGTTTTGAAGATTTTGGGGAAAACAAGGTTTTCTTTCTTGAAATCAAAATGAGAGGGATTGAGGAGGGTTTTGAAATAGGGGTTTTGAAAATGTATTTTAAATACTCAATAAAGATTATAGCCACTTAAAGTGCCAACATCAAACTCATCATCAAGAACCTCCAAGATTGTTGGAGAGATTTATTTTACTTTGAACATAACTTCAAGAATACCTTGGAGGTTTTGAAGTTATGATCATCATCTATCAAACATGTTTTTGAGGTCAAGAGCTACTATCCATAAGGATTCACTCACCCCAAACTTCATGTCATCATTTAGATGATGATGGACTAGTAAGTAAATAAAGAAAATCAAAAAGAAATGAGATGAGAAGAGATGAACATTATATAAACAAGCAAGCAATAGATAGCAATCAATAGATGATATTCATGATGTATAGAACTTGTAGTTTGGTGTTTCACTCATATGTAATGACATTGGACATGGATGAAGCTTCCACTCTCTTAAATGCTCACTAAAATGGTGGTTGGGTGTATTGAATGTTGAAGTAAATGGGAGTAATGAAGTAAAAACAAAGTTTAGAACTTACTTTTGTTTTGAAAATCAAAGAAAGAAGCCTCTTTTCTCTCTACTCTAACCTTATCTCTACAACTTTCTCTCCCAAACTTTTCTAAGCTTTCATTTAACTCCCCCAAAATGAAGAGCAATAGGGGGGTTTAAATAGGCCAACTTGGGATGGTTTTGGGGTTTTAGAAGTGTTCCCATTGGTCTCAAACATCTGAAAACATAAAACTATGTCGTTTTGGTTTTTAATTAATCAAAATGGACCCCCAAAATTATTTACAAAAATACACTATTCTGGAGGAGAGTGCCGCGGTGGCACTGGGCCAGTGCCGCAGTGGCACTGCTCTTCCTTCGTCCAGATAATGCTGTTTAGGCCCCCAGAGGTTCCAGTATTCGCGAAAAGGCCCTATTTCGTCCGAAATTCACAGAAAATGCATATGAACTCCAAATTGAGGTTGTGATATACCGTTGGAAAGGTAATACAGTCTACTTTACATAAAAAAAAAATAGTTCGGGGATAGGTCACTTTGAAAAGTTTTGCGGTATTTGCGATAAAAGCCGATTTGATCGCCTTTTTCGCCTTCGAAAATTCAAAATAAATTCGTTTTAAATCCGAAAATTATGTGCGATATACCGTTGGAAAGCTATTGACCTTTAGTATCCATGAAAAATATTTAAAAATTATTTTGGCGCTCCGGTTCCAAAGTCAAATTTTGGTCAAACCTGGGATTCCCGGGAAGTTCTAGAAATCCCCGGGAGTTCCCAGGAGCTGACGTTTTCGCTCAATTTTCTTTTGAAACTCGTTTTAATACTTTTCTTATGATTTAGAATGATTCCGGTAAATTCGGACGATTTCGGTAAAACTTGGTCAAACTCTGGTCAAACCCTGGTCAAACCGGTTAATAGGGTCTTTCCGGGAACTTCCGGGGGTCTCTGGGAGCCGACGATTTCATTCGATTTTACTTAAAAACTCATTTTATCGCTTTTCTTACGACGTAGCATGTTTCCAAAACTTTCGGTCCAAATTTGGGAACTTCTGGGCTTTCAGGGGCATTTTGGTCATTCTGAGCCTTCTGAGAGATAGAGCTGACTTCCAAGAGTCGCTCTGAGTCTTTTACGATCATTGTGAACCACCAAGCTATTGGTCTCCTAAATCTGATAGCCGACAAAATGGGGTGTCTACACTCATGAAAGAAACATACACAATGAAATGTAAAGCTGATATCCATATATTAAAATGCTAATGTCTCATACATAAAGTAATGGTTTTAGGGCATAAACCCAAAAACAATATTTTGATATTGATTACAAAATTTGGACACCAAATTGGGATGTATCTTCTCAACTGGGATGTATCATATTAGATCGTCACAAGACTCACAACTATTGATCATCCTTGTAGTTAAATACGAGTGGTTTAACCGACTACATGTCCATGTTTGAAACTATAGAAGTAGTTTATAACTTTGCACATTCCCTCTTTTAGACTTGGTGATATTAAGGGAATGTTTGGGTATGTATAAAACAAGATTAAATTCAATAACATTTCACTTTCTATCAGCTACCGAAAACCATCATCATGTTAATTGGTAGGGGCATAAACCGGACGGTGTGGTTCGATTTTTGCTTACACCCCTATTAATAAGACAAAGAATTTGTTTTGTATGAGTGATTTTTAGATAACAGACTGCTAAGCAATAAAAAGATATCTACTACACGTTTGAATGTAAAAAACATCTAAACGTTTGAATGTAAAAGATATCTACTAAACGTTTGAATATAAGAGACTGATTCATTAGTGAACCACACAAAACAACTTCTGAGCCTTATCTAACAGTTTCAATTTTCTTTATTAACCAAATAATGGAAAATGCTTTCATTGGTGTCAGTAAATCTAAGAACCAAACAGGCGCTAACAGCTTCTAAAAGAAAGCTGTTAGCGCCTGTTTGGTTCATAGATATACTGACACCAATGAAAACATTTTCCATTGTTTGGTTAATAAAGAAAATTGTGGGGAAAATAGAAAAAAGTAAATAGTGAGAAGCAAATTAAAAAAAAAAAACACTGAATTATGTGAGTCAGTTTCATCCCTTTTTTCTTAAGTTACAATTAGATTTTCAAATGCGTTAACTTCTAATGTTATTTAAGCGCGCATGGAGAAAAATGCAAGGGAACTAGTTTTCCTTAATATTTTCCTATCCATTTTCTTTTCCTTCAAATTACGTTTGATTGATGGATTCTTAGACCGGATTTTGATTTCACCCTAAAATTACTAGTATTCCTTATATTTTACAATTTTTGGTGCATTGATTATTTGTTAAATTATGGACCCTATTAGAATCCACCCAATAGGAAAATATGGTGAATTTTACATCATGGGTTGGCGTGTGGTATTCAATAAAAATTTTGAAGCTCAAGATTCAATTGAGGTGCTATGTTCTTATAGTATATGATATCTGCAAATACGCGAAATTTTTAGGCTTAAAAGTCCAGTGCATTGGGTCAGCGCACTTAACTAGTGCACCTAAGAGCATTTCCCTCTATATATAATCTATAACATCTATAAAAGACAAATTCATTTTTGCACACTCAAGTATTCACTGGGTGACATGTGTCCCATTCTATTCCCATTTTGTCCCTGTATCATCAATATAATTACTAGAATTGGACACTTATCACCCAACGAAGGCTTAGGTGAGCAAAAATTGAATCTGAATTCTCGGTCGCGCACTGCTAGGCTACTACTCCCTGGCAATGCCTACGTGGTGCTGGCAAGATTATACAATGGTTTTTTTTTTTTTTTTTGCAATTGTTATAGATGAAAAAAAAACCCTTGTATAATCCTACTAATACTACGCAGGCGCTGCCTCCAGCCGCGTGTGATCAATAATCCCAGGCACAAAAATAAGGTGAACAAAAATGGTCTAATAAAGAAGGCACTTTACCTCAGGACACGTGAGGTTAACTATCCGACTCATGATCTCGAATTAGCCGCAATACTACATGCCTTGAAGATTTGGAGACATTACTTGTACAGAACCTAGACGAAAACTTTTATAAATTTTAGTTTTCACTCGTGAAGTTACAAAATGGACTTGTTCAACGTTTCAGAATTTAATTAGAAGTTTTGAGAACTCGTGGGGAGTTGAATGTAATTCCCAAGATTTGTGCCTATAAATAGTACTGGATGAGATTTTCATTATTATCCATAACTCACAAATATCTAGAGAGAGGAGAGAGAAAGGGGATTAGATGCCACGAGCTTGCCGACGATAATCAGCGACCGTTCGTCCGTCAATTTTTGACCAGATTTCATATTTGGACTCCTCGAGGTAAGAGCTTCATTTTGATACCTCTTAGGCCTCGTTTGGAAAAGTTTTTTCGAAAATTTAATTTTAAGAATTTGGGAAAAACATGTCTATACTTGTAGGAATCGCTTGAGATCAGAGATCCGACGTTTATTTGGTCTCCTAGTACTTCTCCTAAAGTTATAGAGTTATAGCTCGAGGTATGAATTTCGAACCTATGTAATATAGGTAATTTTGGATGTTTTAGATATCTTGTATGAATTGTGATCCGGGCAAACTTATGTGTTAAATTAGGCCCATTCATTTTAGCGAGTACGAATAGAAAAGCATGGTGACATGATTATGTGAGTATGCTAAATGTTTATGTGGGTCAAAGGGGAGTTTGATATAATTTCATATCGGTGCACGCCTCTCGATGTTTGAGAGTTTATAGTAGTGACGACTACTTGCTTAGTGTGGGAAGTGGCCAACCAGAGTAGATGGGTGCAATGGTTGACTGATTCTGGCTAACCATTGGCATCGCAGTTTAAGATTTAAGACTTGCTGATATACTAGATGAATGCGTATCCTTCTTCCCGGAGACTAAATTATGTGATTTAGATGTTTAAAACATGAATTGCCTCATATGCATTTGTTCAGAATTGTACACTCGGCATATAGCTGAACAGTGGAAACTTCCTCCATTGCAGGTGAAAAGAAAAAGGGAAAGAAGAAGCATGAGGAGTGAGGCAGAGGAACGTCGGGAGTCACCTCTTGTTTATAGTTTTGTTTTCTTTCCAACTTGTAATAAGAACTCAAAATTGAGAATTTGTAATATGTCGTAGTGGAATCTTGGCATGGATTTGAGATCTTATAATCTGTAATAGAACTCCTGTAGATTATGTCTAGATATATTAAAGTATGGTTGTGTTTATGTTGGTAATTGGTTGGAAGATCTTTGGTTTGAGATTGCTGCAGATTTGGCTTTTCTGCTACGAATCAGTCGACTGATCCCTGGTTCAGTCGACTGGACCCTTGTGTTTGAGGAAGAATCCCTTCAGTTTTCAAAAGGCTTCAGTCGACTGGTTTCTGCATGAAAAGAGGACACTTTGCATGCATAGTGTCCAATCGACCAAACAAGGGTCAGTCGATTGAGAAATTGAGGCCACAATCGACTGAGTCCCCGACACAGTCGACTGGATAGGGCTGTTGAACTTTTTCTTACATTCTGCTTTTGATGTTCAGTCAACCGGGTCTTGACTCCAGTCGACTGGACCTCTGTTCTTCAAAATGAATCCTTTTAAACGTGTGTTCAAGTGAGCCAAACTTTTTATAACTCTGATTGTAACAGATTTTATTTATGTTTTTCGCTGCAGTTTTACTTTAATGGAACTGGATAAGCCTTGGTGGCGTGCCACGTGTCCTATTTTCACGCGTAGCGGGATTGGTCGTGACAGATATCTTGTGCAACTGAGTGTGTTGAGATCTTGTGCTACTCAGTCAAGTAAAGTTGAATTACTGTTGGGGATTTATATGACTCAGATTTTATGTAATTAAAGCAACTACCTACCTTAAATCTCATTATTAAGTACCAAGTAGGTATACCAACTGAAAGCTTTAAAATTAATTTTGTAGAGGGAGCAAGTTTATCTATTGGTGGAACAAATATAACAGACATTTGGAACAACTGTTTACGGTCTCAAGAACAAAGTTGTGTTGGGGATTAGATATGACTGAGATTTATTTAATGTATTTAAAGGAACTACCTACCCATAATAAATCACTCGTAGTTACATCAAAAGTCAAATTTGCTGATATTGTAAAAGATTTCATACATAAATGTAAATCTCTTACTTTGTGCCTTGTGGAGAGAACAACTATTTGTAACATGGAACATTGGTTTCCAACCACAGAACAAACATATAAAATGGAACAACATTTTTCATGGGATAAAACAATCGTTCCTGATCAAGGAACAAGCATCACTTGAGAACCAGCCATAGCAGGTTTCCCTCGCATTTATTGCGCGTCAGACAGCCATCACTACACGTCAGTCAGCCACCACTTCATCCCAGCTTTTCCTTTCTCTTCCATTCCAAACTTGACAAGTGGCAAAGTGGTTTGGGGTATATACACCCAAAACCACCAAACGTACCAAAGTCTTCTCCCACATCGGAAATCAACATTAGCCACTTTGATGTGCCATTTAAATATTTCAATATTTAGAAAGTGATATTTAGGGCCCACAATGACTATTCCATGTTAACAATTTGGGCATCATTTATTCAGCCACCATTCAAACACATGGATGATAATAGGGATAATTAAAATTCAGTCTATTTTATGTAGAGTATTTAAAAGTCAGTCTACTACTTTTTGTAAATTAGAAATACATCAACTTTAGTATAAAATATCTAAAATACCCCTCCTTGTCTCTTCTCTCTCTCCTCACATGGCTACCACCACCACCGGCAACCGTCGCCGCCACCACCACCATCGGCCACCGCCACCGCCACCACTGGCCACCACAGGCCATCACCACTCGCCACCGCCGCCACCAAAGGGCCACCACCACTACCACCACCACCACCCCCACCCCCACCCCAACCTCTTTATCTCTTCTCTCTCTCTCTCTTCTCACAGCCACCACCACCACTACCACTACCAACCCAAACCCAAACTCAAACCCCAACCCCTCTCTTTCTATATATATATATATATACATGAGTATATATACATATCTAACATATGGCCACCACTACCCCAAGCTCTCTGTATCTCTTATCTCTGTTCTCACCACCACCACCATCACAGGTCACCTCCTTCATCCACCACTTCCATTGCAAAAAAAAAAGAGTTGCAGGTTTTTGGAGCAACTATCCAAACCGAAGGAGCAACTCATCCAGTGTATCGGGAGCAACTCAACAAACGGAATGAGCAAATCACTAAACGTGTTGCTCCTTATGTTTAGTAAGTTGCTCCAGATACGTTTGGTGGGTTGCTCCTTCCGTTTGGACAGTTGCTCCAACCTGCAACTTTTTTTTTTCCTTTTCTGTAATGGCGATGGTAGATGAGGAAGATGGTCCGTGGTAGTGGTGGTGGTGGTGGTGAGAAGAGAGATGAAAGATACAGAGAGGTTGGGGTTTGGGTTTGGTGGTGGTGGTGGTGGTGTTGGTGGTGGAGGCGGTTGTGAGAAGAGAGAGATGAGATCAAAGATAGAGAAGAGATAAAGAAGTTGGGGTTGGGGTGGTGGTGGTGGTGGTATTGGTGGTGGTCCGGTGGTGATGGCGGTTGCCGGTGGTGGTGGTGGTGGTGGTGGCGGCGGCGGCGGCGGCGACCGGTGGTGGTAAGGAGCAACACGTTTGGTAAGTTCCTGCCGATACGTTTGGTGAGTTGCTCCTGATATGTTTGGTGAGTTGCTCCTTACGTTTGGTGGGTTGCTCCCGATATGTTTGGTGAGTTGCTCCTTACGTTTGATGAATTGCTCCTTCGGTTTGGACAGTTGCTTCAAAAACTTTAACTCTTTCTCTCTTTTTTTTTTCCTACAATGGCGGTGGTGGATGAGGGAGGTGGCTTGTAGTGGTGGTGGTGGTAAGAAGAGAGATAAGAGATAGAGAGAGGTAGGGGTGGTGGTGGCCATATCTTAGATATATGAGTAATTTTTTGGTGACAACTTTTATACAATTTTCACACAACCTCCTAAAAGATGTGTCTATCTCTCTCTTGTGTCACTGTGGGGTCCAGTGACATCATAAGAGAGATATAGACACATCTTTTTAGGAGGTTGTATGAAAGTTGTCACCAAAGAATTACTTTAAATATATATATACTCATGTATATATATATAGAGAGAAAAAAAAAATAGAGAGGTGGTGGTGGTGGTGGTGGTGGTGACAGCGGCGGACGGTGGTGGCCAGTGGTGGTTCTCTTCTCTTCTCTCTGATTCTCTCAATCCAAACACAGTGTAAATTTAAGAACTATTAGGTTCATTCTAACCCACCTTTTCTATTAAAATTGCATTAATGCGATAGTTCACAAATTTGAAATCTCATATAAGTTCTTAAACTTAATTTTCACACGCATGGGCACACGTGCAAAGCACGTGTTCCCTCCTAGTAGATATAGATATAGATATAGATTAGATATACATATAGATATAAATAGATAGATATAGATATAGGGGTAAAAAGCATTTTGCACCCTTAATGTATACACCGTTTTAGACTTTGCACCATAATGTTTTAATTTTCTCAAACTGGTCCTTAATGTATATAGCGAGTTGCAATGTGGCTCTTCCATCAAAATTTCTGTCAAAAACTAACGGAAACTCACCCATGTGCGAATCATGTGACTTATTTAAGGGTATTTTAGTCATTCACCATAAATTAAAAGCATTTTGCACCCTTAATGTTTGGTTCATTTGGCGATTTGCACCCTTAATGTTTGAGTCGTTTGGACATTTTTTACTTTTATTTTTTTATTTTATTTTTTTTCAAAAAATGGTGTTCTGGCATAATTTTTGGGTTCCCCTACCGGTACTCAATTACCCAAATAATATGAAACAAATCTAAAGATATCCAACATATCCTAATTGGAATTTTAAATAAACTCTAATTCTAAAAGGGTGGAGCTAAATCCACCACATTTTTTTTTGTTGCTAAATTCACCACTTTTTGAGAGTACATCATGTACTTTTATCTATGTATTTTAGGTTATATGTATTTGTGTCCCCTCAATTTAATCAATTTAGCAAATTAAATTGATTTAGTTAAACAAATTAACTATGAATAAATAAATTCCCAAAAATACAAAACTTTTGAGAAATTTGTTCTCCAAGAAATTTCAGTGGTCCAATATGGGGTTCTAAACATCCATATTAATTTCAAAAATTAATAATCTATTTGAGATAGTTTAAGCAATTAAAACTAATGGCCATAAGCATAAATTTTATGCTCTAAAATATATAAAAAAAAAAACATGAGATAATTTACTAAAAATTTTCTCAAGTCCCCAAACAGTGTAAAAAACACTAAATATTAATTTTAAGAATTAAAAACTTTATATTTTAAACAATTAATATCGTGTACATAATACAGTATATGCTCTAAAACATAATCCCAAAAATTGAGAAAATTTACCAAATAATTTAATCAAGTTTCCCTTAGTGTACAAAACAACTTGTGTTAATTCCATAAATTAACAATCAATCAAAGATATTTTAAGCAATTTAAAATAATGTACAAAACATTATTTAGGTGCTCTAAAATATTCCTTTAAAACATTTTAAAAGGAAATAAACCCCCAAGAATTTTATATGGTCCCACACTGTTCTTAGCATCCCTAATTAATTTAAAAAATTAATAATATATTTTAGATATTTTAAGCAATTAAAGCGATTGCAAAAATAATTTCAAAAATTAATATTCAATTTTGGATATTTTAAGCAATTAAAAACACGTACATAACATATTATTTATGCTTATTAATATGAGTAATATTTGGGGCACTAACAAATTTTACTAACATTCACACACACACTCTATCTCTCTCCTAGTGGTACTGTGGGATCCGCAGTGGACCCAATTATGAGAGAGATAGAGTGTGTGTGTGAGTGTTAGTGAGATTTGTTAGTACCCCTGACATTATTGTTAAAATATCAAAATGATTGCAATAATTTTCCAAAACTTGCCCTAGGGTCCCACACAGTGTACATAATAAAAAAATTTAATAGTCTAAAGTATTATTTTTAGAAATTTAAACTAATTGAAACTCAATTTTTAATGAGTAGCGGTAGAGGAACCCAATAATTATGCAAGAATACCTTTCTTTAAAAAAAAAAATTTAAAATAATAAAAGTAAAATATGTCCAAACGACTCAAACATTAAGAGTGCAAAATGCTTTTAATTTATGGTGAATGACTAAAATACCCTTAAACAAGTCACATGATGTCACAGCCCGGTCCCACAATAGCGGAACCGAAGCCCGTGGCACGCCACCGAGGCTAAACCAATTCATTAACGTTCCCAAAAGATTTGTTTGAAGAACACACGCAGCGGAAAACAAAACACTTTTCAAAATCAGGGGTTCAGTCGACTGGGTCAGGACCTCAGTCGACTGAAGCAAGCAGAGAGTTTTCGAAAAAGGTTTACAGCCATTCCAGTCGACTAAGGCTGGGTCCAGTCGACTGGGGTCTCCAACTTTCAGTCGACTGAGCTTCCTTCAGTCGACTGAAGCAAGCAGAACCCAAAAATCACATTATCCCTCAGAGGTCTAGTCGACTGAGGCAGGGCCCAGTCGACTGCTTTTGCCATATTAAAAAGCAGTGGCTAACAGGCACAAGGGTCCAGTCAATTGAAGCAGGGATCAGTCGACTGCTCCCCTGGTAGCAGCACATTCTGCAGCATTTTCAAGTTTAAAAGCTTTCTAACTTCAACCAAGGATCAAACACGCATTTCCAAAAGTACTCCAAAGTAATCTTAGCTGTATTAAAGCATTACCAAACAAAATTACAACATGTCATAGTCTATTACAACGTTCTAGATCCATTCTAACATACCAAGTTAAACATGGGTTAAAACAACCAAATTCTTATTACAACATTCCTATTATCCCAAAACTACAAGATTAACATTCCAGTTGCCTTCTAACCGAATTCTAACCCCACTGCTCACTTCTGTGATTCCTCGCCAGTGTTTACACCTGAAATGGTTATTTGAATAACAACACATATTCGATTTGTTTAAGCTAATGCTTAGTGAATAAAACAACATATGCACATGAATGATAAACATGTCCGCATTCACATCTCTACATTTCATACTAGTCGCCGGAGACTCACGTGCCCGTCCATACTCCCAATCCGCGACTCCTCGCCAGTAAGTCCACGCGAAAGGGTAAGACCCACGATTCTTCTCTTCAATCGTGCGACCTTAATACCTATATCGGCTCCACAAAATGGCACGGTGACCACGTGCTCCTTCTGACCCACATAAGCAACTTAACATGCTCAAATACATATCACCATGCTTGCGGTAATCAAAACATTTCATCGTGCTATTGGGCCTACTTATCAATGTAAATGCCCAATATGAACTACACAAGATATCTCTATGAATTAATACATGCTATTCACACAAAACATGAATACATGTCAAGAAATCATTCCAAAACATAGTTGAATCACTCACCTCCGATTTACGCTCTTAAACTTCGATTCAAAGAAAACCTGTGTACAAAGAACGTGTAGAAGTCCGTCTAGTATAATTCCTATGAATCAAAATTCCATTTATCAACTTTTATGAAAAATTCTAGAAAAATACTTTTCGGAAAACTTAGCCAAACAGACCCTAATAGGTATCAAAACGAAGCTCTTACCTCGAGGAGCTCGAATATGAAATCTGGGAGAAAATAAACGGGCAGAATTCCGTCGTTTGGCGTCGAGAAGCTCTAAGCTTCAAAATCTCCTTGTGGCCTCCTTTGAAGCTTATGAAGGAAGCTTTGTAAAAATATCTCATCCATCTCTATCTATATATAGGCAAAACCTTTGGAAATTACGTTTACCTCCCCGTAAATTTTCAGAACTCCTAAACAGTCTCTGAAACTTTCTACACAGCTAATTCATAGCTTTATAAGTGAAACTTCAAAATTATAAAAGTTTTCGACTAAGTTTCGTTTGGTCGCTAAAATGCGAATTTCTACATGACATTTCCAAAGTTGCTAATTAGCCTACCAAATTAATAGCGTGTTAATTCGTCCTCACCAGGATACTAAATCTAACAACAGAAATAAATTCTAAACCAGAAATAAATATAGATATAGAAATACACAGGTAAACATTTAATTCCAGATAAACAATTAAAGTGTTCCACAGTGACCGTCTCATACTCGGAGAGACGTCACAACAACAAATCCTCAATCAACACAGTTTCAAAGGGTTCTCTAATACAGACACCCAAATCAACTCGTGAGTCAAAACTCACTCAAACACGTGCCAAAATGCACAACACCTCACATTATCATGCATGACAAATGCAATAAAATGCAATAACACAAATGCGGGTGTTATAATACTCTCCCCCTTAAAAGAAGTTTGTCCCCAAACTTACACCGTCTCTTAGCATGACTTCCCCCACATGCTTCCCAACACTTGTCTTTTTGTTCACAATTTTCTTTTCTTGATTACGATGTCACATCTCATGAGGAAAATAATTCCTCAAGTTCGTAAGGAAAATAAATCCTCTGAATCCCGTCTATATCCACTTAAAGTGCCAAATTGAACACATTCAAGAAATCAACATTTCTCCTGAGTAAGAATATCAAGACTCAAGTAGAACACGCTCATTCTTTTCTGTTAATGAATTAAACCACAATGTCCCATACTCATTCTATCGTACCTTTTCTGAAACTACCAACTTCAATATGCAAGCTGAGAAGATAAGTCATCTCTCCTTACTTTTCTCTCTCCGACATACAGTCACTTATTATCGTCTCGGACCGTTTAGCAATTTCTTCTGATCCCATATTTCGAACAGAACTATCATCGAGTACGAACATCTGTACATACCACAGTAATACGTTGATTCTTCAATCAATTGTTTGATACCTTCCGAATTTGATCTCTTATCTTTTCTAACCATGAAACCTTTGTGTAATACTTACACGTTCAAACTTCCTTCTAATTCTCGCCATATGTCAACGCTTCCCTTCTAAGCTATTTCATAACGGTAACCCTAGATATCGATAAATATCATTTTGTCGTCTCTTTTTCTTCCGACTTTATCAACCAACTCGTCAATCTATCTCTATTCGTTCAATACCTTTTAAAGTACCATTCTGGATTTCAACTGCAAATCTTTGCTATAACCGAACCTCCACAACTATCACCTTATTTACTCGAGCAAGGTCCAACGTCATAACCTCTTATCCTCCGAGTAGCATTTCACTTGAACCGCTATCGATTTACAAACAAGGAACTCTAAGAATTTCAATCCAAAACTTTTGCTCACAGAAATACGTTTTCTCCTTTTTGTTTTAAAGCAAGCTTCTCCAATTTCTCGTAAATATATATATATATATATATATATATTTTCCATATCACAACACTACTACTCCAACAACGTCTGTCGTAATAACAAAAAAATTATTAAACAGAATTTGATCTACGTGCTACTCCACACTCCTCATAATTCTTTCAACACATGCTGTTCCTTGTAACATATTCAAGTTTACAATACAATCTCTGATATTCTGTTTCTCTCATCGGTAACAATTCGAATCCATCCCAGTCATGTCTGATCTGATTACCTTTCTATTGAAGACCATTAATCAATCTCAATGCTTCAATTCACTTCTATCTCATACTCACGGAAATCATCCTCAACTAATCTCATCCCATCTTTCAAATTCATCAATCGAAATTAAATATTGTTATAGCTGTATAGTCTCACAATCCCCAATCTTTCCCTCTACTGAAACCACATCGAACACCACTCCTGTTCTTCCCCATTCTACTACGTTTCTCATAACCAACTTGTTTGCATTTAAAACAAAACAAAATTTATTTATTTATTTATAATTTTTTTTTATTTTTTTTCAATTGCTTCAAATCCACTTTCAGTCGCGATTTTGATCATTACCAAATATTTGAAAAGTTCAAAACTTGTGTCCTTCAGACAACAGCTCTGTAATTCTGGCTAACCATTCCGTTCTCCATTTTCACATAAACCAACTCCTCACATAAACCAACCTCCTGTTCCGAAATCCAAATAGCCACTTCCTAGTCTCTTTTTCATCATTCTCCATACTCCTTCGGTCATTTGCTAATATTAACCCCAATATTCCGTCGGTAATTTCCTAATAAGACATTACCCTCGCTCAAGCTCATTGCAGTCTTCTCCCTGATTTAACAACTTTCCTTCACTTTCATTCTCGTTCTACATCTTCCTTCCAATTGTTGCATTCACGGTATCGTAACAAAATAAGGTTTTCACACACACAATTTTTTTTTTAGACAAATTCATTTAACCATAGCCAAGATCGAAATCAAATTCACGTATCACCAGCGTCCATCATACTCATACCGTTCACCTACTCATCAAGTACCATCTTCCCAATCTATACATTCACGTCCTTATAAACCGCTTTTTGCGTCATCTTCTCCACAGAACTCGTTAAACACATTATCGATCAATATTTTCTGCTTACTACTTCGCCCTTGACTTTCCAAAATGTATCCTCAATTCAATATCCACTTACTACATCAACGCCTCAAGTGACAACGCGACAATCGTCCTACTACACATCACCCGTATCACTTCTAACCAATCTCGTAAATTCTTAAACTTCTCGTCTCACATATTCATTCCTTTGCCCTCTTCGTCGTTGTAAAGGTTAAAACCCCAAGTAAAATATTTTTTTTTTCATGCACTCCTCCCATTCCCATTCACTGCTACCCCACCAATATTCATTCTACGTTCACGTGAAACTCAGATCTACTTGGAAACATCACAAGAGTCGGGTTCGCACCACACCCATCACTAGTCCCGTCTGGATTGAGCTGTTGGCTCTTAGTATGAGCTCACTGTCCATGCACCAAATAGTTCTATCAAATCCACGTTTAATCTAAATCTTAAAATTCACACCAAAATTTCATACTCAACCTCAACCCTCTTTATCCACGTTCGTTTTGGCATCATCTTACTTCCAAGACCAATTGACGTCGCATAACTTCATCAAATCTTCGATTGTATTCTCATTGCGACTGTTCCCAAACATATATCGATCACTCATAAGAAAATCGTCTCACAACCCAGAGATAATAGATTCAGTTTAGAGATTCCTCAATATCCCACAATACTGACCATAAGATAGGTTGAAAGATTCTTCAACCGTCCAGTATCCTAGTACCGTATTCAACTCCCATTACTTACCGTAACATAGGTTGAGAGATTCCTCAACCATCTGATACCCACCGTAAGATAGGTTGAGAGATTCCTCAACCATCCCCTATTTCAATACCGCAAGGTAAGTTGAGAGATTCCTCAACTATACACCATACACAAAAATATCCACATATATGTATTTCCTGACGCTTGCTATCCCATCAATTCTGCCGTCATCCCCGATATACTCATGTCACACAATCTCATATGCTTACGTCACAATCGATAAACCAATCTCGAAACGATAACTTTCAACAACCACTCGCACTACATGTATGCGGGAAGTACTTCTCTCAACATGTGAACCCTTGAACTTCTTCTATTGTTGGCCATCCGAATTCCATCTCCACCTCGTGCCCAAAGAAAACTTGTTCCCATTAAATTTGAAAACTTTTACGATTTAAGATTTTGAAAGATCAAATGGTTACCAAGATGATATCATCTATCACCTTCAGCAGCTCTACAGTGTCTACAGTATACACAGAAATCTTACCATCATCCAATCACACTTCATCCTATCTCATCTCATATCATTTATGGACTATTCTATAATCGTTAAGTACCGATAGTGCATTGATATATCGAACTTCAACCGGTGGAGCCTGAACATTCATCTAATCTTGTTCACTTATGGCTTGAACAAAATTGCCCCACCCTATTCACTATCTGATCCATTCTTGAATGTGGTGATAACTCTCTTATCGAGTCAACCATAACGTTTCAAATATTCCCCTGTTGAGTTCAATGCATAATGACCATGCATGCTATGCCACAATATAGATATATGTGCACCGATCATCAACACAATCAACAAATGCTAACACATGAAGCATTTCTACAATGATAACAATTATCTTCACAATTACACACTCCACTCGAGGTCACTCAGCATATATAACGTTACTCATTCCCAAGGCTCTAAACTTATGCTCTGATACCACTAAATGACATAACCCGGTCTCACAATAGCGGAACCGAAGCCCGTGGCACGCCACCGAGGCTAAACCAATTCATTAACGTTCCCAAAAGATTTGTTTGAAGAACATACGTAGCGGAAAACAAAACACTTTTCAAAATCAGGGGTTCAGTCGACTGGGTCAGGACCTCAGTCGACTGAAGCAAGCAGAGAGTTTTCGAAAAAGGTTTACAGCCATTCCAGTCGACTAAGGCTGGGGTCCAGTCGACTGGGGTCTCCAACTTTCAGTCGACTGAGCTTCCTTCAGTCGACTGAAGCAAGCAGAACCCAAAAATCACATTATCCCTCAGTGATCCAGTCGACTGAGGCAGGGCCCAGTCGACTGCTTTTGCCATATTAAAAATCAGTGGCTAACAGGCACAAGGGTCCAGTCGACTAAAGCAGGGATCAGTCGACTGCTCCCCTGGCAGCAGCACATTCTGCAGCATTTTCAAGTTTAAAAGCTTTCTAACTTCAACCAAGGATCAAACACGCATTTCCAAAAGTACTCCAAAGTAATCTTAGCTGTATTAAAGCATTACCAAACAAAATTACAACATGTCATAGTCTATTACAGCGTTCTAGATCCATTCTAACATACCAAGTTAAACATGGGTTAAAACAACCAAATTCTTATTACAACATTCCTATTATCCCAAAACTACAAGATTAACATTCCAGTTGCCTTCTAACCGAATTCTAACCCCACGTGCTCACTTCTGTGATTCCTCGCCAGTGTTTACACCTGAAATGGTTATTTGAATAACAACACATATTCGATTTGTTTAAGCAAATGCTTAGTGAATAAAACAACATATGCACATGAATGATAAACATGTCCGCATTCACATCTCTACATTTCATACTAGTCGCCGGAGACTCACGTGCCCGTCCATACTTCTAATCCGCGACTCCTCGCCAATAAGTCCACGCGAAAGGGTAAGACCCACGATTCTTCTCTTCAATCGTGCGACCTTAATGCCTATATCGGATCCACAAAATGGCACGGTGACCACGTGCTCCTTCTGACCCACATAAGCAACTTAACATGCTCAAATACATATCACCATGCTCGCGGTAATTAAAATATTTCATCGTGCTATTGGGCCTACTTATCAATATAAATGCCCAATATGAACTACACAAGTTATCTCTATGAATTAATACATGCTATTCACACAAAACATGAATACATGTCAAGAAATCATTCCAAAACATAATTGAATCACTCACCTCCGATTTACGCTCTTAAACTTCGATTCAAAGAAAACCCGTGTACAAAGAACGTGTAGAAGTCCGTCTAGTACAATTCCTATAAATCAAAATTCCATTTATCAATTTTATGAAAAATTCTAGAAAAATACTTTTCGAAAAACTTAGCCAAACAGGCCCTAATAGGTATCAAAACGAAGCTCTTACCTCGAGGAGCTCGAATATGAAATCTGGGAGAAAATAAACGGGCAGAAGTTCGTCGTTTGGCGTCGAAAAGCTCTAAGCTTCAAAATCTCCCTGGGGCCTCCTTTGAAGCTTATAAAGGAAACTTTGTAAAAATATCTCATCCATCTCTATCTATATATAGGCAAAATCTTTGGAAATTACGTTTACCTCCCCGTAAGTTTTCAGATTTCCTAAACAGTCTCTGAAACTTTCTACACAGCTAATTCATAGCTTTATAAGTGAAACTTCAAAATTATAAAAGTTTTTGACTAAGTTTCGTTTGGTCGCTAAAACGCGAATTTCTACATTACGTTTCCGAAGTTGCTAATTAGCCTACCAAATTAATAGCGTGTTAATTCGTCCTCACCAGAATACTAAATCTAACAACAGAAATAAATTCTAAACCAGAAATAAATATAGATATAGAAATACACAGGTAAACATTTAATTCCAGATAAACAATTAAAGTGTTCCACAGTGACCGTCTCATACTCGGAGAGACGTCACAACAACAAATCCTCAATCAACACAGTTTCAAAGGGTTCTCTAATACAGACACCCAAATCAACTCGTGAGTCAAAACTCACTCAAACACGTGCCAAACTGCACAACACCTCACATTATCATGCATGACAAATGCAATAAAATGCAATAACACAAATGCGAGTGTTATACATGACTTGCACATGGGCGATTTTTCGTTAGTTTATGACGGAAATTCTGACGGAAGGGCTATATTGCAACTCGCTATATACATTAAGGACCAATTTGAGAAAATTGAAACATTAGGGTGTAAAGTCCAAAACGGTGTATACATTAGGGGTGCAAAATGCTTTTTACCCTAGATATAGATTTAAGTGAAGACATTGTTCCGCGGACACAATAATATATTTTCAGTTCATTACTTTTAATTTTGAAATTTTTTTTTTCCTTCCCTTAAGAGCATACATCTAGTACGTATGTAGGGGCGGCAAAACTCACCCAGACCCACGAATTCACCCAGATTTACCCGCAAAAATTGACTGCGAGTCGACATTTTGCAACATACGGGTGAAAAATGGGTAGTGAGATTAAAACTCTTAGGGTGCGTTTGATAAAACTGAAAATTAAGTACTGAAAATTAAGTGCTGAATTTTAAGTACTGAAAATTTTAAGCGCTTGAAGTTTTATTCTTTAAAATAGTATTTCAACTATTGAACTAGAATGCATTCAGTGATTATTTTCAGTATAAATTTTTCACTTACGGCCCGTTTGGTTCATAGATTATTTTAGGTGGATTCTAATTACCAGGAATCATAATACTGGTAATCAATTTACTAGGAATCTGAATCATTGCAATGTGTTTGGTTCACGAGTGGAATCCTAGGTAGATTTAGAATCCAGTGTTTGGTTGGGTCAAGAAAAATGAAATAGGAATAATGTTAAATACATAAACTACCCTTGAAAGCTATCCATAATAGGAATGACATTAACTTATACCTTTCACAAATATAAGGATAATTTAGGTAGTATGAAATTAGAAAACCAAAACCCCAGTAATATTTTAGAATACCACCTCCAAGCTAGGATTTAGAATCCACCCTATTTGCTACCTTTGGGTGGATTCTAAATCTAGTGAGACCCATAATTTATTAAATATTTTATGAACCAAACAATAATATATTTTAAGATTATTAGTAATTTCGGGTGGAATCAAAATTCACCCTAAGAATCCATGAACCAAACGGGCCGTTAAAGTTTTCAGTGGTTTTGGAGGTACTTTTTCAATTATGTGGTATGTTATCAAACGCACTAAAAAAGAATAAGTGCTACAGAGTAAATCTTTTTATTTTCAGCACTTAATGGGTTATCAAACACACCCTTATTTTTGTGGGTTCTCAGCGGGTTGGATATGGATACAGGATACCCGGCGGCTTGGGTAAATACTAAACAACACAGTGATTCAGATTGGGTATATGGATAGTGGATACTGACGCTCTCTCTCTCTCTCTCTCTCTCCCTCTCTCTCTCTCTCTCTCCTGAACATGATTCAGATTCAGACAATCTCTCTCTCTCTCTCTCTCTCTCTCTCTCTCTCGTGACGATCGATTCCTCTCTAGTGTTCTCTCAGTCTTAGCAAAACGCTAGATCTCTCTCTCCATCACACATTCGCGATCGATTCATTTTCTCAGCGAAACCCTAGATCTATGGGTGTCGATGTGACCTGAGGAGCGCAAATCTGATTCAAGGTGCATATAGTCATACACTTCACTTTCTATTTCTCTGTGTATATATATACACTTATATACATGTATGTATTTACACATATACACATATATGTATTTCGAGTTCTAGACTGCTTTTCCGGTTTTCCCCCAATTTTCCATAGATAAAAAGAAAATTCTAAGTTGGCTGACTCATTAGATAAATTGGTTATTTGTTCTTATAGCTGATGAAAAATGTTGAATTTGTGATGTTTTTCCAATTTATTGAGGTATTCTTATTACCCATTTTAGGGTAGTCCATTTGTTTTCTTGAAGATGTTGAATTTGATTTTTCTTTTCATTTTTTTTAATATCCACAAAGGGGAAACGGATGAATGTACTTCACAATGTTCTAAACTGCTGTGGACTGAGAAATCAGAGAAGCTTTTGAGAGACTTTTGATTAGGGATTGGAGTTTTATTATTGTGGTTGGCGTTTCATTTGGGTTTGATCAATTGAAAAACCCAGTAAGGTATGTTGCTTATTTTAATCCTTGGATTGTGGTTTCCTATTTTCTGATTATGATTAGTTTAATCTGTATTGAATAGGGAATATAATAAAAACGAATATGGAAACATACGAACCGTGATACATGTATCCAATACATCGTACTTGTATAAAGATTTATTAAGAGTAGGAGGACCTGGAAAGGGAAATGCAAAGATTTTTAAACTCAGTGTCACTTTCTGAACCCATAATAATGCTCACTAATCGATCGACATCCCCAGATATAAGAGAGTTGGCTGGAGAGGTTGTCAACATATGACCTGCACCATTGTCCATCCCGACTACTGGGCTCATAGTTCTCCTCCTTTGTTCCATTCACCTAATCTCGCCACTCTCTCTGTTATTGATCTGTTGTTTCACTAACCCTTTCAATGCATTGCCCCACGCCTTTATATGCCTTCAATGAGTTGTTGTGTGAAGGTTTTTGATTAACATGTAGAGTTACAGAAAATTCTGATGATTTCCGCCTTTGTTATTCATGAGTGAGCATCTTTGACTTGAGACTTTAATATTTTGCTGTGTTAGAATTAAATGGGTAAGTTAGTAGTAAAGGATTACCCAAATATACTTTCAACCCTCCACTCTAAATTGGTTCAAGTAAGGCCCTCAATAAAACTTATGTCAATACAGGACATTCATCCACGGTTAATGTTTCTAGATGGAATGTTGCCACGTGATGCCATGAGAAATGATACGAGCAAACGAGCAAATCTTTATGTGGGAAACATTAGAGGAATAAACACATTTGTAATCGATACAGGCCATGTGTTTTCAAAAGATTCTTCAATTCAGGCAAACTAAAACCAAATATGTCACATGACGACACGTGACTATTTTCCGTCCAACCCTCCACCTAGGTTAGAGTTTATGAGTTAAGTTTGTGTAGGTCACACCCTCCACCTAGGATGCCACACCAGGCTGGAGCATTTGGTTGTGAAGTGGGTGTGGGAGTAGCATTACTCTTTGTAGTCTCGGTCTTGCGAAGGTTTTAAAAAGTGTATCAAAACCTTAATTCTTTGACAAGCCAATATAAAACTGATTTTCATAAAACCAGATAAAATTGAGACTTTGTTTCCTCTCATTCAAAACAGGCCGTTAGTTATTTTTCTCCTCACCTATTCTAACTAGTCCCTTATTACTTGTAAAATCTGAAAAGACATATCATGAATTCATGCTTCCAACTTTTTGACATTTTGAGCAATATTTCAAATTACCAAATGCATATGAGCATCTGTAATCCTTTGATACATTTAAATATTTTAGGAATTATTTGTAAGGCAACAAAAAAAACAAAGAAAAATGATCAGATCTAACACGCTTTTCATTTTGTGGTTAGTGTGTGAATTGAAAAATCAACATCGTGTTGGTTTGATTTGAATCAGATTTTGAGAAAATTGTTTCGGATCAGGTCTGACCTTCTATTTAACAAAAAAATATTTACCAAAAAAAAAAACACTTTAGATATTTAGAATTTTTTCTCTTACGTACAATAGTGCTGGACTTCCTAAGAGTTTGTAAGCTAAAGTTAACCATGCAGGCATGATTTAGAGAAGGAAAAATGAAGTAAAACCGTTTTCGTGTTTTACTCCATGCTTAAATAACATTAAAAATTAAAAATTAAAAATTCTCAAAATACAATAGGGGAAGATCACAAAATATAAATTTAATAATCATTTCTCACTATAGTTTTTTCCTTCCTACTTCCCTCACCCTTTTCCTGATTAAGAACACGAAGAAGAGTGTTAGCTTGTGTTTTCCTTCCATTTCTCTTACTAAATCCATGAACCAAACATAGATTAAAGCAAGCACTATTCGAATCTAACACAAAAACTTGAAACACAACAAATTTAAAAGCTCCTCTGTGTAGTAAAAAAATACCCTTCGGTGCGGAGTTGCTATTCCATCCATCAAGTTAAGCTTCCCAAAATTTGTTCCGCATCTGGATTTTCTTCCTTGTCCTCACCAGTGTTGTCGTCTGAGTTTTAGTTGTTGGAGGGGGCAACACCTGTACTATCATCTCTACCAACTCTTCAATACTTTCTCCCATTTGTGCATCGCATTCCTCTATTATCTGTGCGCCACACAATAAACAAATAATAATGTGTTTTAAAATGAGCCCAAACCAATGATACATTAAGAATATATGTGTATGATTACAAACATGCTTTAAGAATAGAAATCAATGAAAAACTATACCAACAACTTGGCCTTGATATGTGTTCACACAAGTATTTGTAACTACACATTTCATCCAATTTAAAAAGCTTATCATACTTTTCAATTGTATCAATTCAATTGTTCGGTGAATGCCCATTTCTTGCACAAGACTCTATGCCCAGTCTAATGTCTCTTTTAGAACTGGTTCTTTGTCAAATCAACATAACCTTGGTTCTCATAAAAACCAGGTAAAGGTGAGACTGGGACTGAACCAAATCTTATTTTAAGTATTCCCAAACAGACCATAGGGATCCAAATAGACAAAGTGCCTGCTTGTTATTGCTTATTCCTTCAATTAAAGCAATTTTGGTGGCCCAAGCTGCTTTTTGATCTGTTTGTTGCAACAATAAAATAAGCAGATATGGTCAAAAAAGCAGATGGGCAATAAGCAGGTGGGGGTGCTTTTCAAGATTCTCTCTATTCTAATCAATTCTACAACATACAACCAAACACCTAAGCCATAATAAGCAATTCTACTTTTTGGATCTAATTAACCTTTTGTGTGAGCACATTGTGTGCACGGCGCAAGAGATTGGGAATAAGAGTGAGGGCTCGGTTAGGGTTTGTTTTGGTTACTTGAACTTTGAAGAAGGTTATTACTAGTCTTTTTATACGGTGATTGAATTTGGTTTTTCAACCATTAGAGGTAGCCCTTGTACTCACTCTCTAGTTGATTTGGATACCTAAAGTTTTGGGACAAAAATTTGAGTGATACATTTGTATTCCTTATTTTACATAGTGAAATTATTCGGAATTGTCGTGTGGTTTTTTCCCTCTTCATTGGAGGGTTTATCCTCATAAATCTTGGTATCATTTTATTATTGCTTGTGGTTCATTGGGGTGGAAATTATTTTTTATTTTTATTGTGGCTTGGATATTAGTTTCTATTTAATTCACACTTGACAAGATTAGGAAGTGTTACCCTTAATAGTGAAGATTTTGGTTTTACCCCAACACAAACCGACCGAATTGATCGAACAGATCGATTCGGTTGGTTTTAAAAAATTTCGTACAATGTAAAAATCAAAATCGAAACCGATATTCTACATTAAATCAAACCGAAATTGATGGATTTTACGATCACCTCTCAGTCTAGATTATGTCATTTGATTTTGATTGCATTCCCTGTTATAATCTATGCATTTATTTGAATTTTTCATGTAACTTGCAAGCTTTTTTTTTTAGTGTGTGTGTGTGTGTGTGTGTGTGTGTTTATATTTGTTCTTGAGCATTATATATCAAAACTAGCTAGGTTGTGTTTGTTTACTGGGAAAAAAATTTGAGGAAATGTGTCCTTTTCTTTACTTGAGCATATTATTGGGGACTGTTTTGTCATCCAAGGCTTTGAAGTTGAGAAAGTTTGATTTTTTCGAGGTTTCAAGGTATTAAATTTGAAACCCTGGAATTTGAGACTAGTTTGTTTAAACATGTTCAAAGTTTTTCCATTACATGCTAATAAAAGTAATTGGCATTTGTAAGGCACTAAGGCAACATTTAATTAAAATTTTTTTTTCCTTCATTGCACATTTGCAGGTATAAACGCTTACCTGTTGGATATTTGAAGAGGATAAATTTTTTAGCTAGTCGGTTTCAAGACTTCCAACCCCATTTTTGGCTGATGAAGATGTATGTAATTATTCTCTTAAATGGGTGTTACACATTCTTCGTTTTTAATTCAATATCAGATGCGGTTCTTATAGTGATCTAATTTTGAGAAAAGATTATATTCATGTTTTTATCTTTTGGATTATGAATTGTGGTTTGATTGAATTTTTTTTGCAGACTAGAAGCTAATAGTGGTACACTTACGAATTTTGAAGTACTTGACTTCTTTCGATCTAGAGGGGCCGCAAAGGATCCCACTAGAGTTATTGCTCCCATAGCACCATCCGAGTACAAAGTTCGTTATGTTTGCTTGCTACATATCTCAGGGTCTGTTCGGGAAAACATTAAACAGGACAACTTTAGACTCATTCTCATTTCTCTACTAATATGAGCATCATCTTCGTTTAACATAGAACCATTTTAAGAGTGTTTTTGTACCCGGGAAATGTGTGAAAAAGCATCTAATAAACACCTGAATGTTTAGAGCCGGTTCACTTATAATTGGTTCTATGCCTTCCCAAACAGCTCTCTAGTTGTCTTTTAGTTCTTTAAATTGAAATTTGCGTGCAACTGAATTTTAGTTTGTTGTAGGTATATGATTATCTGGAGCAGAGTGCTGCTTCCAATCAAAAAAGAGAGATCATCAAGGAGTTTTATGAAAAAGCTAAAAAGTACAAACTTAGAAGGGATGAGATTGTCAACATCATTAATGTTAGGCCATCTTCTGTTGTTGAAATCGACCCGGTAACTCTCTCAGAACGCTCTCTAAAATCTTTTTGGTTAAACTAGGTTTACTTAAAAGCATCTTCCCTTGTCTATTTGTCTTTTGCTCAAATGATTTACCCTTTTGTATCTAAAGATCCAAAAAAAATCTAACTACTCCCTGTACTTGCATTATGTTATTCAATATACATTATTGTGCTAAATGTGTAGTGAATTATGCGTGCATATGTAGCCAAAAGTATGTGATGGGTAGCTTGTAGCTTCTTGAGGTTATTGAATTTGCAACTCCTAAATTGTGTACAGAGGAACTTGCAAGATGGTAGGAGGTTGTCTATTTATATTATTGTTTTCCACTTTTCCTGTAAAGTTTTCGATGTTCGGGATACAGAAAAAATTATAGTTAGTTTTATATGACACTCTCGTTTAAGGAGGTCCAGAAATTCTTGTTGAGGAGAGTTACAAATTTTTCTTTGCAAGTTGTAGAGTCTTAGTCATGTTATCTGAGCCTTCACAAAGGTTATTGCAATCTTAACTAGCGTCTGTATACCTTTAGTTGATATGTTTTGCGACCTCTCTCCAATCTGAAAAGCAATTGAAGACCAGAATCTAAGTCAAGTTGATATGTATTATATTGGCGAATGCACGAGTTCTTATGACATAGTCAAAGATGGTGTTCCATGTTTTTAAAAGTGGATTGTAATTCTCTATCAGCTCACTGCCGACTTGTGAAATTGGACGTGCTTAGACTCTCAGTTATTACATCTACTTGGTAGGAGATAGTTCAATTATCGACTACGTTGTGCTTTTCACAGACGGTCCTAGAACAATATGGAAGTTAACTAAATCAGTCTTGCAGAGGTATGATGCATCATGAGCAAAGATAGTATAATAAGCCAGTCTGTTAGAAAATCTACATAATAATTTTGATTAGAATCTCATATGGTGAAATCTTTGAATGCCAGTGGTGTTTTACAAGATTTGCGAATGCTAGCGTGACATATAAAGGGAAGAGTAAGTGAGAAATCATAATCATGATCTAAAAGAAACTTGTGCATTTCTAGTGAAGTCTTTGAGCCCGTTTGTCTATGCTTATGCTTATACGATTTTGATCTGCTTAAAAGTAGAATTGCTTATTATTAGATCCAAAAAGTAGAATTGCTTATTATGGCTTAGGTGTTTGGTTGTATGTTGTAGAATTGATTAAAATAGAGAGAATCTTGAAAAGCAACCCCACCTGCTTATTGCCCAACTGCTTTTTTGACCATATCTGCTTATTTTTTTGTTGCAACATACAGATCAAAAAGCAGTTTGGGCCACCAAAATTGCTTTAAATGAAACAGGCACTTTGTCTATTTGGATCCCTATGGTCTGTTTGGTAATACTTAAAATAAGATTTGGTTTAGTCCCAGTCTCACATTTACCTGGTTTTTATGAGAACCAAGGTTATGTTGGTTTGACAAGAACTAGTTCTAAAAGAGATATTAGACTGGGCATGGAGTCTTGTGACAACTGAATTCGTACAATTGAAAAGTATGATAAGCATTTTAAATTAGATGAAATGTGTAGTTACAAATACTTGTGTGAACACATATCAAGGTCAAGCTGTTGGTATAGGTTTTCAGTGATTTCTATTCTTAAAGCATGTTTGTAATCATACACATATATTCTTAATGTATCATTGGTTTGGGCTCATTTTAAAACTCATTATTATTTGTTTATTGTGTGGCGCACAGATAATAGAGGTATGCGATGCACGAATGGGAGAAAGTATTGAAGAGTTGGTAGAGATGATAGGACAGGTGTTGCCCCCTCCAACAACTGAAACGGACTCAGACGAGAAAACTGGCGAGGACAAGGAAGAAAATTCAAATGTGGAACAGATTTTGTGAAGCTTAACTTGATGGATGGAATAGCAACTTCGCACCGAAGGGTATTTTTTTACTACACTGAGGAGCTTTTAAATTTGTTATGTTTCTAGTTTTTCTGTAAGATTCGATTAGTGTTTGCTGTAGTCTATGTTTGGTTCATGGATTTAGTAAGAGAAATGGAAGGAAAACACAAGGTAACACTCTTCTTCGTGTTCTTAATCAGGAAAAGGGTGAGGGAAGTAGGAATGAAAAAACTATAGTGAGAAATGATTTATTAAATTTATATTTTGTGATGTTCCCCCATTGTGTTTTGAGAATTTTTAATTTTTAATGTTATTTAAGCAATGGAGTGAAACACGGAAACGGTTTTACTTCATTTTTCCTTCTCTAAATCATGCCTGCATGGTTAACTTTAGCTTATAAACTCTTAGGAAGTCCAGTACTATTGTATGTAAGTGAAAAAAATAGGTCATATCTGATCCGAAACAATTTTCTCAAAACCTGATTCATATCAAATCAACACGATGTTGATTTTTCAGTTATCACACACACCACAAAATGAAAAGAGTGTTAGATCTGATCCCTTTTTTTTTTGTTGCCTTACAAATAATTCCTAAAATATTTAAATGTATCAAAGGATTACAGATGCTCATATGCATTGGTAATCTGAAATATTGCTCAAAATGTCAAAATGTTGGAAGCATGAATTCATGATATTTCTTTTCAGATTTTACAAGTAATAAGAGACTTGTTAGAATATGTGGGAGAAAAATATCTAACGGCCTGTTTTGAATGAGAGGAAACAAAGTCTCAATTTTATCTGGTTTTATGAAAATCAGTTTTATGTTGGCTTGTCAAAGATTTAAGTTTTTGACACTTTTTAAAACCTTCGCAAGACCGAGATAGCAAAGAGTAATGCTACTCTCCCACCCACTTCACAACCAAATGCTCCAGCCTGGTGTGGCATCCTAGGTGGAGGGTGTGACCTATACAAACTTGACTCATAAACTCTAACATAACCCCAAAACCCAACCCCCCACCAAAAAAAAAAAACCCAAATCAGATGAAAAATGCCCCCTCAAATCAGGTCGTATCAATCTTCTCAAACTCAATCAACATCTCTCTCTCTCTTTTCCCCAATCTCCGGTTCTCTCTCTTCTCCCCAATCGCCGGCCACTCTCCCTTCTCCCCCAACTTCAGCCTTCATCCCTTCTCTCTTTCCCGCCTCCCTATCTTCTCTCTCCTCTGACTCACTCTCTTCTCCCACCTCCGACCTCCTCTCTGCTCCTCCGACCGCCATCCAAGATCCACCATATATATGCATATACATATATAAACGTATATACACACAGGACATAATAGTCTGACAATTTTGTCTGTGTGTGCCGGCTCATCCATTGTAAGAATATCTGTTTGTGCTGGGAAGGTCAAGGTCCCAACCTCAAGGCAGCATCTATTTTTTTATTTTTATTTTTAGGGTAAACATTATCTACCTCCCTTGAGGTTTGATCCGATCACACTCGCCACCCCTCACGTTTGGGATATCACGCTGACCTCCCTTGTCAGAGTTTGTTGGTTAACAGAGTTAATGGAATCGGTTCATTTACCATTAAACCCTTATTTCTTTGTGAACAAAATTCAATATTTTAAGTGAATAGTCAAAGAAAGAGAAAGAGAAAGAGAATATTAACCTCCATTTTATTAACAAATATATATATATATATATATGGGGGCTGCTAACCTACAACATGATGGTTGTAGGTTAGCAACATACAATAGTCTCTTTTGCGACAAAAAAACAGGTTTTTAGCGATGAAATTTGTCGCTTAGCGACGAAATTTTTCGTCGCTAATAGCCTGTTTTTCGTCGCTAAAAGTTTTATTTGCTGTAGGTTAGCAAATTCCTATATATATATATATATATTATAACCTTTATGTAGCTCTCTCTCTAGTTTCAATTAAAGCACCCTGGCATTCAATTTTCAATCAACCTTTCAAATTTGAACAAATACATATATATACACATACATGTATGTGTATAACAGTATATATATAAACACATGGGATTCTTAGTTCTTGATACTTATAAGAAAGGAATTCATGGTTGGAAACCCAAATATGGTGATGGAAATTTTTGTCAGTAAAAAAATGGGTCTTTGCAACTCCAATACAATTTTGGAACCCTAACTTCTCTCTAAAAAATTGTCTAGAATATTCATATATGCAATCAAATAGAATTGGATTTGGAATGTTTTTGGTCCAAACAAATAGACTTGGCCTTGATTTACGAAATGGATTTTGAAAGAAGGGAGGAAATTTATGTTGTGTGTTTTGATTTAGTTGATGTATTTGGTATTGTACTGTATGGATTGAAATTTTGGATCTAAGATAAAAATTGAAGCTTCCATTAACAAATATGTATGGCTATATATATATATATATATTCAGGTAATGAAAGAGATGAACAGATTTAGAGAGAGAGAGAGAGAGAGAGAGAGAGAGAGAGAGAGAGAGTGTGTGTGTGTGTGTGTGTGTGTGTGCGTGTTTTACCAAAGTCCAAACATTGACTTTTTGAGATGAGAGTAAGGGTGCTTTAGGCATTTTAAACACATTAATACATTCACCGTCAATTTTTTAACAGATAGTTGACGGAGGGGGTGGGGGATTTGATACTCATTTCAAACTAGGGAGAGGTATGTGTTATTATTGAAATGTGAGGGGTGGCAAGTGTGAGTGGATCAAACATCAGGGGGTCTAAATGATATTTACCCTTATTTTTATTTTTGGTTTGTCCAATTCAAAATATGGAGAACTATCCGGTGGAATAAACCAAACATGATACAAAGAGAGCCGCCGGAGATGGAAGAGAAGAGAGAGGGTTTGTTTGGGGTTTACCTCGGAGGTGGGTGAAGAGAAGAGGGCGGAGGTGTCACGCCCTGGAACCGCCCAAACGATTCTAGGATGCGTGGCACGCCACCAAGGCCTTACCCAAGTTGTTAATGTTCCAAGAACAAGTTTAAAATAAGCTTAAACCTAAGAAGCTCAGCAAACAAAAGACATTTTCAAAAGTTTCTTTTCCAAAGGTTCAAAGGAGTCCCAAGAGACCCTCTCTAAGCAAAAAGTTTGAATCATAAACGTTGAAAATCGATCGGACAAAAGCCCCTCTCAGAGTTTTATCAACCAATGGCCCTGTTTTAACAAGTAGTAAATTCACATATAACATTACCAAATCATATTCATGAGCTCCCAAAGTTCAAGCAAGAGTTTAAAAGCTCTTTATGAAAGATACATATTATAATCATTTACCAACCAAACCCAATGAATAACTTACAGGATCAAACGTCCCAAACTAACCCAACCTCAATACATAAATATTTAACCACCAAACCTATATATTACAAACATCAAAGCTACTAAATTCTTGTTTCACAATCTAAGGATTCATCTACAACATGAAGTTAAACTAGGAATATTACACGAGTCTTCCTAACTAAATTACTGCAAACGCCATACCTAGATTAAAATAATTTACAACCATTTACAAGTTTCTAGTTAAAAGTTTAAAACAAGTAACTATGAACGAATCTACAACTACTCCCAAAATCCATGAGCTTGCCATATCAACACCTAGTTCATTTTTTCGATTCCTCGCCACGATCACCTACGATGGTTCTTCAATAACTATTACAATATATAAGCTATATGCTTAGTGAATAATGCTAATCATGAACATGGATAAAGAACATGCTCAATTCAACTCATTACAAATAACTATAGTCTCTGGTAAATACTAGTTCACTCCCACCACTACCGGCTTGCCCGCGGCTCCACTCCCCAAGCCCACGAGACTAGTCATGACCCACGCCCTCACACGTTCGGTTCCATAGGTCTCTGGCGGCCGTGGTCGTTACCACAAAGATTACCTCATGGTGGTATAGAACTAGCAATTTCCATTGACCTAAATAGGCAACTCAACATGTTCATTTAATCATTACATCGTGCTTTCACAAATAAATTTGGCCTAATTTAGCCACATGAATTTTGCCTAATAATAAACTAAGAATGTTAAATTAAGCAAATTAGGCATGCTTTGGCATCACAATTGAACCTAACATGGAAATCATCCAATTATCAAAATTAACATCACTCACCTCTTAGGTTTCGCTCCTAATTACAAGATTAGAGTCCTACTATGAACCAGGTACAAATCCTATACATAAATTACAAGTTATGATGAGCTTAAACCCCAAAATGGGTCGCGAAAAAACTGTCACAGAACTCAATAAAATTAGTACCAGTAGATTAGACTCACCTCCAGGAGTCCGAATATGTAGCCTATTTTGAAAGCCGACGTCGTTAGGTGCGTCAATCGTCGTCAAAGGTGGTGTCAAAAACCATCGCTCTAATCTCTCTCTCTGGTCGGCCAAATTGGAAAAGAAGAAGACGTGAGTGTCTTCTAATGTAATCAACATCTATATGTACTAATTATATTTATCACTAAATCTTCCATGTCTTCGTATTCCTATTTACAACCCTAACTAGTTTGATAACTAATGAATTAACTACCCAATTCTAGATGGGTATTTGTCTATGTCTCGCATGGGTCCCATAAGTGGTCCCATATAATTACATGAAGTTGCTAATTAGCCTACTAATTATGTAAGGTGTTCATTTCGTGCTCACAAGGTACCCCTAATTGACCCTAAAGTGGTCACTACCTAATAACATGATATTATTAACAATAAAATAATAAGTCATTTAAGGCTTAGTAAACATTTAGGCACATAGGGTATTCCACATATTACTGTCTCGTCTCAACTGAGACCCATCAACACATGTCCCAACTTGGGATTGCCACATTGGCCACAACTGGGTTCCTAACTGGACACCCATAAACAACTTAGTGGGTTAAACCCACCTCCAATAAGTGTCAGATAACACATTAATTAATATTAACTCATGATTATGCATGCTAAAACAATATTAAATATAAACCGCTGGAGCAGGTGTCGCAGGAGGAGAGAGAAGAGAGGGAGGCGGGGAAGATGGGACAGAAGGATAGTTGCCGGAGATGGAGACAGGAGAGGGAGGGGACGTTCTGGATCGTTGGGGAAGATAGAGAGATGACTGATACGCGCCCCGGGGGGGGGGGGGGGGGGGGGGGGGGTGGCGTGGTTTGTTTGGGGTTAACCTAGGTTAGTGGGTGTGAGTTAAATTTGTGTGGGTCCTACACTCCACTTAGGATGTCACATAAGATTGTGAATATTTAGTTGTGAAGTGGGTGTGGGAGTAGCATTGCTCAAATACAAAGGGTTGGATATAAATACACCAAATCTCACAACTCTAAAAAATACACCAAATCTCACAACTCTCAAAATTTCGCAGAAAACAGACACAAAACTACTTAAAATTGATTCTACTCTGAATCACATATCCAATTCACGTGTTAGCCAAACTGCCTATGAACGTAATTTGATTAGCTTTTTCGACTATGTAGGCATTGTTGGGAGTCAGGCTAACCACCAGTCTTCGGTACTGAATTTGAGGTCCATTCTATCATTGTAATACCCGTAAAATTCCTATGATTAATAAAATTAGTCCCAGTATCTAATTTCAAAATTTCTAAACTAGCCTAACACGTGTGCGTATTTAATTATCAAATTCTCAGACTGTAAACTTCGAATCCGGATTGTTTGGCACGCAAATCCGTAAAATCTGTCCGAGGATTAGACCGTAATGGACGTAGTTCTTAGCGACGACAACTCCTACACTTTTGGAAATATTGGTACATTTAGAATCTTCCCTAAATGGTCTTGTACTAACCTAGGCATCTCTTTACCCACTGGATACCTAACCTACCCAAACTAACCCCCATGACCCACCGAATTTTACCCCCCACCTTCCAACCGCCAGCTATACACACACCCTAAGATGCCACTCACATCACACTCCCCTCAATCCTATCTCATCCAAACAGATTCTCAATCTGTGTATATATCTATGTGTGTGCATGAGAGTAGAAAGACAGAGAGAGTCACCGAGAGTCGAGAGAGAGGAGACGCAGAGGTTGGTGGGCTCGCCGGAGACAGAAAGAGGAGAGAGGAGACTTCCAGAGGTAAAACCTATACCCCCTGTTTGATCCTACACACTCACACCCCCTCACACTCACACACAGACCCCATGCACGCCCAAACAGAGCCTTAAGCTCTGTGAATGGCAAAATCGCCATTAAAGAGCCCCTCACCGGAGCTTTATGTGCAACTCAACCATGAATCGTAAAAATCGTGCCAAACTGACCCCATAGGTCCCAGTTAGACCCCCTCATAGCAGCTTTTGATTTGGACCATGTTTGGTCACCCATGCAAGGGATTATTCCCGAGCTTACCAAAAAGAATAATGGACCAGTAGGTCCAGTAAACGAATGAACCCAGTCCTAAGCTCACACTATGTGGTAGAGGAGACCAAACCGGTCAGTTTGGCGTTAATTAGAGCAATTTTTATGGAAGGACGAAGAAGTTATGAGCTGGAGAAGCTTTCCGGCCAAATCGTGCTCGCCGGCGGCAAGTTTGGCTCGCCGGAGAAGACGTGACCCGCTGGGTCTTCGGGTTATATCGTTTACCCGTTAGGTCGGGTCGGGTTCGAGTATGGGTGGATTAGTATGTATGTGTAAATGGTTAGTGGGTTCGGATTATAACAATTTAATTGGTAGCGGGTCGGATCTTTTAAGTTGGATCAGGCCTAGAGTGTATATGGGTAACCCGTGGGTACGGATTCGGATCTGGGTTGGCCCGCGGGATTTACTGTTAATTATAATTAATTCATTTTATATCGTTAATTAACATGTTAATCCTAATTAAGGTCTTAATAAACGGTTTTAATAATAATTAGTTATTATATTATTCTGTTAATCAGGGTTAGGACATTTATAACCCGGGATTAGCAATAATTTACACTTTATTAATTTGTTAATCTAGATTAGTAGATTTATGATTTGTTTTAGAATTATTAATGCCTTAATTATTCTAACAACCTTAATTAAGGTCTCATTAATCTGTTTTAATGATTAATTATTCTGTAAATCCTAATTAATATTTTAATATTCTGTTTTAGTAATTATTAACATATATTAACTAAGATTAGTATATATTAATCAAGTTTAGTATATAAATATATTAATTATAATATATTTGGTATTAATAAATAATATAAATGATTTTAAATTTGTTTTAAAAATCCAATGAAGGTTTCAATAATATTATATATCATAATTTAAATTGTAATATTAATTTTTATAATATGCTTATATTCTGAAAATATGAATTATTATTACTATATGATATATTTATTATTTATTGATTTAAATAAATAATAAGTAAATGTTTTAAATTAAAATAATTAGGTAATAAATACCTAATGACCCATTTTCAAGTATAGGAAAATTTTATTAAATTTTCCTAAGGTCTAGTACCTCTATATTGTAAATTATTATTTATGAAGCCCTAGCCTTAATATTTTAATAATTATTAATTACTTATAAAATATCCGTTTGGTTGTATTTTAATTATTTAAAATACCAAACGAGCACCGAAAATTACGAGAAAAATACTACTAGCCTAATTTCAGGCCTAGTATTTAATAAAAATATTTATAAGAGTCATATATCTCCCTAAATCATATTTTATAATTATGGGACCCCGCAGTCTATTATTAGACGATTTAAACTTCGAAAATTCGTAATAAATAAACCGTAGCTCAGAAAAATACGCGGTCAGTTCCTAGAGTCTTAGATTAATGTCTAGAACATCCCCTTAAAGTTTGGTAACCTTTCGACACGGTAAAAAATACAGCTTATCTATAGGGCCCAAACTGGTATAGAAAACCCAGCCTTTTATGTGACGGACTCCGATTTGAGTCTAGTCAATGGCGTTGGACTCAGAATGATGTCCAGATCATCATGTTGAGGTTTAGGAACCCACCCGGCACAATTACCATTATGCCCCTGATTTTAGTAAGCTTATTAATCAATGTTCTATGTAATCTTATTACTTTGTAGGAACCGCTACTCTTGTTTTACGCAACCGCTTCGAGGTGAGTCGTCCTAACTCACTTGGTATATTATAGAATTATTCTTTGATCATATATGTATGTCCAGTACGTCCTGTGTGAACGATACTGATAAATATTAGTATTATAACTGTTGAGATTGTTTCTTATATATTGAACGCATGTTAGTTTACTATACTCCATGCTTAGTTAATAATCGCTGATATTCTTGTTTATCATGATTTCTGTTTCTATAGTCACATGAACATTCATATGAACATGGTCGAGTCTTGATGTCAACATTGACGTCTGCATGGTTAGTCACGGGGACTAACCCAATCATATCAACATATACATGGAATGGACCACGGGGGTCCAAGTGGTACAGTCAAGTAAATGGGAACAACAATGAAACTGCTATAGGGCCCTGCTAGGCGACGATAGCCAGAGTTTCCATTGAAATCGTTAAAGTTATGCATGAATTGATAATTAATACGCTATAGGGCCCTGCTAGGCGACGATAGCAATGTATCCATCAGAATACAATAGTTACCTTTCAAATGCTATAGGGCCCTGCTAGGCGACGATAGCGCTGTAACTATTCTATTCTCCAGGCAAGGTCACGAGGACCTAAGAGTCCAATGATTACACTCTTTTAAAACCAAAATTTGCTATAGAGCCCTGCTAGGCGACGATAGCAACGTAATCATTCTACTCTAAGCCAACGGCGTTACACTAGTAATGTAACAAGTCACATGAGTCAGTTGTGGTGTCCATGGTCGAGTTAAAGTCGAATATATCGATAATACATTGTGTCGTCATTCTACCATGTCATATGCTTATTCAATGTTGGTTCAAGATTTTGTTATACTCGTATATTCTTAAATGTATTAGGAGTGATTGGTTAAGACGATTTCACTTAGCTTCAAAAGCTAACGGCTCCTTCCCTGCCTTGGACTTTTTACGTCTAGGTTGTGATGAGGAGAACTATCAAGGTAACAATGAAGATGAATATCACTATCCTCAGAATGGGAATTATCAGGAAGGTGATCCTGAGGCAGACTATCAGGAAGAGCCTGATAACGAAGGTTATGGGTTTGCCAGTTAGAAAGAGGACCCTAGCTTACTTCTGCATTAGGACTTCTCTTATGTTTTAACTATCTTTTGGTTGATGTAATTTTTAAGTGGCATAAATCGCCCAAACTTATCTTTTGTGGTTTTCATTTGGAACTTCTGTAATAGCCTAAGTAGCAAAACACTCTAAGTTCCCCTATGAATACCATTAGATGCTTTTGTAAGTTTCTTACTCTGATCTATATATATTTTGTTAGTATGTTGTACGGACAGGTCAGTTTTATGTAACTCGTCATCCCCTACGGGTCCAAAAAGGAAATTTTAAATTTTCCCTATTTTTGGCTACTCCGGGGCGTGACAGGATTTTTGGTATCAGAGCGCTAGGTTTAGTTGTGCTCGCTGACTGTTCGACACCCTTAAGTTAAGAACCTTAAGGTACTTTAGAAACAACAACCAATACTAAAATAGTCTTTCTGTCAAACAGGTAGTATGGAGAATTACCAAGGAGCCCTTCCCCAAGGTTTAGTTTGCTTTGGTGCTGCTTTCCGCCATCAGACTTGCAAAAAGATAGGAAAGTTGATGAGATGTCTATTCCTTATGAAGAAGGTTTCCCCAACCGTGCGTCATATTGTTGTAGCACCCCGCTTAGTGCCAATAGAGGTGGATGGAACCCCTGATATTCCTAATGACCCTGTGACCATCAGCTTAGAAGAAGCACATGCAGAAATCACTCCCTTAGAGACTCTTGACAGTTCGATAAGCAGCTCTGAAGACGAAGAAATAGAGATTTACTTAGCCGATGAAGATCTCATTGAGAAGGGAACATTGTACATGTATGACCCTGACTGGCCGATATGGTGGGACAATGAGAGATGGATGTCATTCACCCCGCCCGAAGAGATGGACATCTCGGAGGAATTCACGCAACTAGAAGATTAGCACGCCTTAGTCAGCTTATTTTGTATTAATGCTGTATTTGGGATTATAATCCCACATTTTGACGGATATATATGTAAAAGCTGTACTTCAAAATTTCCTCTTATGTAAATATTCTTTTATTAATGAAAGTCTACTTATTAGTTTCTAATTTTCCCGTGTTATATTATTCTCTTTTACGACTTAATAAGTAATAAACCTGAAGACAATTTACACCAGCACCCTAAATAGATAGTTCTTCTGATGAAACAGGTAACATGGAACCCTACTATATTTCAGATCCTTTTGGAGGACGATTGATTTTCCTCGATCGCGTAGTACCAGCAAACCCAGATATATACCATCGCCAAATTCAGGAACTAGCTAGAGATGGAGGAAAAAGGAACTTATGGGTTGAAATGAATAAGAATAATGTGTATAACTACGATACCCTGTGCTTAGAAGCAATTTATGAAGCTGAAATCGTCCAGAAGGTCCAGGACGAAATGGTCGCCCTACTTAAGAACCCTGAAGACTATGAAAGGATGCACGACAGTGCTTACCAAATGCCCCCTCCACCTTCTGTACTCCTCCAACAACCCCCACCATTCCAAGGAGTACCTATGCACAAAACACAGTCCCGAGAACCTGGTCACTATGTCAATGACGACTTTGGAGGACACATGATTTACCCGGATGGCATCGAACCAGCTGATCCAGAAGGATTCCTGGAAAATGTGCAACTAAAAGCCCGTCAACGTCTCCGAGGAGGACTTAGAGTTCAGCGACATGTATACAATATCTCCGACCCCCATCGACTTCAAGCTGAAGCCATCCATACTGCATATACCCAAGAGTTAATGCATGGAAAGATAAGGAGACTAGCAGTGAAGGACTCAGTTTTCCAGCCACTAGTAAACCAGATACTACAGGAGCCTTCCATTTACCCAGAAGACTGCCTGGATGGGCCTCCTAATGAGAATGCCCCTGTAGGTGTGGCACCCCCAGTGGAAGCATCTGTTGTTAATCCTGCCAATGCAGAGATGTCTGACGATGAACCAGGTGCATATCTAGAAGAAGAGGATGAAGAAGAGGATGACGAGGAGGATGATCCCGAAGAGGAGAACCCAGAGGAAGAATCTGAACAGGAAGCACCACATCAACCTATGGAGGTTCACCCTATAATAGAAGAGCCTATGGATAATGAGGATAATGAAGAGGATGAAGGCAACATTGAAATCGGAGATTGGGATTTGGGTGAACCCATTATGGACGAAGATGGGCCTAACGACTCTGATATGGGAGAGATCACATCCGAGTCAGATATGGATGATTAGCTTGGGATAACCTGTTATTATATGCTAGTAGTTAGTTGTATCTAAGTATCTTGGGCTGATGACCCATCTTGTTGTATGAATGCATGCGATAGGGTAATACCCCCATTTTGTAACCATGTATTCTCGGCTAGTTTAATCTTGTAATCACCGTTTTTAATATTAAATAAAAATGGATGTTTTAGTACTATACTTGTCCCTATGATTGTTTTGTTTATTTGACTTATAAATGTGTTAGTAGATATCTAGATGCATCCTGCATTCGAATCCTAAGTAGAATACTTCTGTAGGTAATCGGATACGCAATGGCAGAACGACCAAGGAGAAATCGACGCTTAGGACTTCCAAACCCAGCCGAAGGAGCACCGGAGCCCATTCCTGCTGGAATGGATCCCACTGGAATCTTTGGAGCATTCTTACAACGCTTGGAACACATCGGAAATAACCACGGTCCAACCAACAATGCTAATGTCAATCCCACAGTTCCACCCAGACCACAAGAGGATCGTACGGTGGAACGATTCCGGGCAATGCGACTAGACAAGTTTAATGGGATGACTGAGCCATGGGAAGCAAAACAATGGCTTCGTGGATTGGATATCATTTTCGACACACTGGGATGTTCTAAAATCGAGAAACGGCGACTAGCTACATATCAATTGACGTATGCTGCAGCAGACTGGTGGGAATCCGAGAAGGCAACCCTGGGAAGAGCTGCACAGAGGATGTCATGGACGGCATTTAAAGAGTTATTCCTAGAGAATTACTTCCCCCAGACAGAAAGGAACAAGAAAGAAAAGGAATTTATTGACTTGGTGAAAGGGAACCACACTGTACGGGAGTACACGGTACAATTCGAACGTCTCTCTCGATTTGCACACCACATGATCGATACCCCGGAGAAGAAGAACCGGAAGTATCACCTGGGACTTTCCCTACCTCTACAGAAGCTGACCTATGGCCACCTAAATCAGACTTTCAAAGCTTTAGTAGGAATGGCCCATGGCTTCGAGGAAATCACCGGTCGTGAACAAAGGCGTTTCATAAATCGACCACCCCCTCCAAGATTTAATCAGGGACAGAGACAAGCCTCGGCTCGCAATCAAGGATTTAAGAGAAGCTGGAATGGTGAGAAGAAGCCGCAGACAGCCCCGTTCCGTAACAAACCAGCTGTGCCATTTAAGCCGACTCCGCCCCAAGGACAATCAGGATCCACAAGTAATAACCCCGGAGTCTGTTTTAACTGTGGATTTCCCGGACATCTGTCCAAGGATTGTCGTGCCCCGAGAAAGAACAGTCGCTCTGACGTGGTTTGTTTCAATTGCAACAAGAAGGGACACCTGTCCAAAGATTGTAACCTCGAGGTGGTTACTATGGAGCGTCAACTCAAGGACAGGCTCGCCTCAATGCTATTATTCCAGAAGAAGCAGGATTTGATGAGGAAGAGCAGGAGAATCTGGAAGGTACTCTAACCCTCTGTAACAGTCAAGTGAAAGCTTTGTTTGATACCGGTGCATCAAATTCTTTTATTGCAATTAGAATTGTACAACGCTTAGGCTTAGTGCCCCAAACAATGGATATAGCTTTGAATGCTACGTCACCTCTAGGAAAGAGCGTTAAGTTGGAAAAAGTATGCAAGGACTGCCCTCTAAACTTGAAAGATCAGAATCTCCCCGCTGATTTGATAGTTTTGTCGATGAAGGAATTCGACGTGATCCTAGGAATCGATTGGCTCGCGAAATACCATGCCAAGTTAGATTGTGCTAGCAAATCCATACTCTCCCCGGCTCCGGGCCGGAGGGTCTCTGGCTGATTCCCGGGTCTTTGGCCCTGATCCCTCCCCCCTGGTGGCGCGGCGCCTGTTGATGATATCTCTGGCATCTTCCACCCGATGAGGATTGGTACGAGCTCGCCGCTTGGGGTGCCTAGGCGCTTTGCCGCGGTCACCATCCCGGGCGTGCTCCCAATCCGATGGGGATACCGGTGCCGAGTGGGTATGGTTCCAAACTCTTGCGTGCTCCCCGTCTGGGGCACTCTTCCTGGTCTGGTTCTCTGATTGAGGGTGCTTCTCCTGCAAGGCCAACAGCGCTTCGATTTGCTGCTGGGTCTGCCGTTGGCCTTCCAGGAGTTGCGTGAGCGCCACTGTCATCTGCTCGGAGGTCATGGAGGTGGGCTGCTGCTCGAGCTGCAAGTTCTCCTGACCGACCGGAGCAGTGTTTTTCTTACCCGTCTTTGGCGGCATATTGATCAGTCAAGAATTTTGTTGATGAGAAAACTTGTCATTTCCCACAGACAGTGCCAAACTGATGATGCCAAAAACTGGTAAGAGAGATTTAAGGAGAGAGATACGGTGTCACCATCAATTGTATGTGGTTCGGCCCCATTAATTAGGTGACCTACGTCCACGGGTGCGTCAGTGCGCTTCACTAGCAAATCACCGACGGGCCCGGTGAGCCAACAATTAGGGCGACACTACCAGTAATACCGACCGGGTGTATGCGCATAAGATGAATGTATATGCTATTCTTTAAGATAAGAATGCGATCCCCTTGATAGGGGTGAGTGGCCCCTTTTATAGGTGCCAGAGGCCACCCGTACAAGGCAACTAATTAGATAAGGAAGCCCAATCTAATCGCAAGTTGATGAGCATAAATCATGGGAGGTTTCCTAAATGGCTTAAGAAACTATCTACACCTTCTATTAGTCTTCTGACTGATTTAGGAAACTGCTGAGCAGCTTAGCTGTCAATCTACACCTTGTGGAAAGCTGCTGAGCCGCATTCCCGGGCTGTGCGAGCACCCCGAGCGGTAGCACTCGAAAGACCCCGGGATCAGTGGGCCATAGGCTCCCTTGTCGGATAATCCGGGTGCTTGGCTGCTGACGTGGAGGTTTGACTTGTAGCAGAATATTTCTGGGCGTATCAGGTATAAACCGGTCTGTGCGGTTCGGTATTGTCTGGTTTTTGACACTTTGAAAACCGACCTAACCACACGGTTTGGTCTTTCCCAGTTCGGTTAAGTCTTTGGCTTAGAGTGTTATTTGGAAAACCTACCAAACCATTTAGTTCGGTCCAACGGTTTTTGCTTACATCCCTATTAATTAGATAAAGAATTTGTTTTTGTATGAGTGATTTTTATATAACAGACTGCTAAGCAATAAAAAGATATCTACTAAACGTTTGAATGTAAAAGATATCTACTAAACATTTGAATGTAAGAGACTGATTTATTAGTGAATCACACAAAACAATTTCTTAGCCTTATCTAATAGCTTCTAAAAGCTTTAGCGCCTGTTTGGTTCATAGATTTACTGACACCAATGAAAGCATTTTCCTTTATTTGGTAAATAAAGAAAATTGTGAGGAAAATCGAAAAAAGTAAATAGTGAGAAGCAAATTAAAAAAAAAATTGAATTTTGTGAGTCAGTTTCCTCCCTTTTTTCCTTAAATTGCATTTAGATTTTCAAATCCGTTAACTTCTAATGTTATTTAAACGCGCATGGAGAAAAATACAAGGGAACTAGTTTTCCTTAATATTTTCCCATCCATTTTCTTTTCCTTCAAAGTACGTTTGGTTGATGAATTCTTAAACCGGATTTTGATTCCACCCTAAAATTACTAGTAATCCTTATATTTTACAATTTTTGGTGCACGGATTATTTATTAAATTATGGACCCTATTAGAATCCACCCAAATAGGAAAATATGGTAAATTTTACATCATGGGTTGGTGTGTGGTATTCAATAAAATTTTTGAAGTTCAATGATTCAATTGAGGTGCTATGTTCTTATAGTATATGATATCCGCTAATCCGCGAATTTTATAGGTTTAAAAGTCCAGTGCACTGTGTCAGTGCACTTATCCAGTGCACCTAAGAGTCTTCCCTCTATATATAATCTATAACATCTATAAAAGAAGAGTATATTTTTGCTCACTCAAGTTTTCATTGGGTGACATGTGTCCTATTCCATTCTCATTTTGTCCTTGTATCATCAACATAATTACTGAAATTGGACACTTGTCACCCAACAAAGGCTTAGGTGAGCAAAATCGAGTCGAAATTCTCGGTCACGCACTACTGGGCTGCTCCCTGGTAGCGCCTACGTGGCGCTAGCAGGGTTATACGATGGTTTTTTTTTTTTTTTTTTTTGTAATTTTTAAAGATGAAAAAAAATATATCGTGTAGTCCTGCTAACACTACGCAGGCACTACCTCCAACCGTGCATGACCGATAATCCCAAGCACAAAAATGAGGTGAACAAAAATGCTCTAATAAAAGAGGCAGTTTGCCTCAGGACACGTGCTTGTTCAAATGAATTTCACCAATTTGGTACTTTGTGAATTTGTTTCAGCCTTGAATCAAAAAAAAAAAAAAAAAAAAATTGATTAAGCCTTTTAAAAGTCTCACTTGTTTTATACACATGTGTGGCGAGTTTACGCACATCATCCGGCCATACATAAAGCGTGTGCTTCCTGGGACCCACATCTAACTCAAATTGTTAATAATAATGATGGGTGCATAACGAATTGCACAGCAAATTGCACAAACGTGCAGTACATGATTGAACCTTATACTGAAAAGCCTATACACACAAAAAGGTGTATACATACTTTTCAGCACAAAGTCCAAATTGTTGAAGAGCTTCTGACTGACTGCCACGTAAGAAAGACATAGCTGAACTACTCAGTTTAGTCTTAAAGCTTTACTAGTCCAAATGCCCGTGCTATGCACGATTTTTTTTATATAAATTTTCACCAAGAATCAGCTGAAATTACTGTGCTATCCAAAATTTGGGTTGCTTCATGTTGTAATGTAATGATCTAATTGTTACTCTAAATGTTTTTTTTTTTTTTTTAAGGATAAGAATGAATCTTTGATCGGTAAAGCATTTGAATCATGACTGTAATACATGGTAAACTAACCCAAATTCATCAAGTTGGAGCATTATGAACTAAAAGGCACTAAGAAAATAAAATATAGAACAACCAATCAAGCATTTGACTTAGGTATACATACACATACAATACAATGGGGAGGAGAATTGTCACACCCCAACCCGCCTCGTGCGGATTAGGACACGTGTAACAATGCTAAAAGCTCCCAATTACATTAATTTGCAAAGAAACATACGAATTACTAAGAATCGCATGTGTTTAGCAACATTAAACAACTCTATTGTTACAAAATAGCCCCTAAGGGTAAAATGGTAATTAATAAGGTATATCAAATTTTATACCAAAAGATAGATCTCTGAGTCCCGGTTCCAACGCAAAAAACGGCGCGCGAATCCGAGTTTTCTAGAGTGAGTTATATCCGTTTCCGTAAAGGTCGACAGTGCAGCAAAATGGCCTACGGATCGATCCGTCCCAAAATCGGATCGATCCGGATTTGGCAGAATGCCATTTGTGCACCCTCCAGCTGCTCCGGATCGATCCGTTCAAGGCCCGGATCGATCCGGTTTCTGCAGAACCCCATTTTTAGCAGATTTCCCCTGTTTTAAAAGTCCCAAACTTCACCAAATTCAAACCAACCCACATGAAACTTTAAGAACCCATTCCAATCCATTTTAAACATACTCAAGCATGCCCAAACATCAATTCAAACTCTTCAAACATAGATTCATGAATATAACCTCAATTAAATCCAACAAGTTTCCTTAAAATCAAACTCTTAAACATGAACTTGTTAGGAATGAATTCAAGTAAACCACTCCCCAAGGACACTTCCAAAATCATTTTCTAAGCATTCCAAAGTCTTGAAAAACTTCATAACCATGACCATAAACATATTTAAATCCCTTCACACAATCAAGATATGACTCAAACTTCATTTGAACAAATTGAGTCATGAAAACCCCATACTTGGTAAAACTAACATAAGTAATGAAAATCACTAGAATCAAAGAGTCAAGAACTTTACAACCCTCTTGCTTGCAAACAACCGTTACCCAAAATGATTGTGACACTAACCGAACTTGCCGGAAAGGTCCAATCTTAACCATCTCACACACATCCGTAGTTATTACTTAAGGATTTATACATAGAATTTACAAAGACAAACTCCAAATCTTCCAACTTCTTACCCAAAACCAACTATTAGCATAGAGAATTATACAAGTTTCCTCAAAATATACATTAAACACATAAGTTATAGAGTCCCAACTAGTTCTCAATCTCTCCAACTCCACAATCACGAGTCAAGACTTCAATCCACGAGTCAAGGGTACTAAGTCACAAGTTAAACCATAATACATGTTAAAAACATAACTACAAGTCTCAAATCTCTCCCCCATTCCCGAGCACGTCACTTTCTCTCCGAATATTGCTACGTACCTGCGGTGGTTGTTATTTACCACAACAGAAACAAAAAAAACGGTTTTCTTAAGCATTACGCTTAGTAAGAATTCTAAACATGGCTGAATGTTTAAACATGTGCAATGCAACAATAAACACATAAATCATATCTTTGTAATCGCCGAGTCACCGGTTCAATGATTCATTCAGACCCGGGACCTCCCTTGGTCCTGCGGCCACTTCTATTCCTTGGACTTCCGTATTTCTCGGATTCTTCCTCTTCACCACCCTTATTACTCCCAACCATGAATCATTTTCCCGGTGCCCATTGAATACCACATAGACATATAAGCACATAAACTTGGAGGCACATATAATCTTCATAAAATTGACATGCAATTTACAATTTAATAACTACATGTTTTCTAAACATGAATAATCAACACAATAAGAACAATCTCTTGGTTTCTAAACATAAACTATCATCTCTAACATCATTGATGTATTGAACATAGTCAAACACAACTATTCTTTAGGCTAGAAAACTCACCTTAGCAAGATCTACCCAAATTCAAGCTAGAAATGAAGAATTCCTTCACAAATCTTGCTCAATTCTTACCCAAAGTAGATCCTACATGGTTTTTGTTCAACAAATATCATTTATCAAGAACGGTTGCCGGAAAAATGTTGCCGAAAATGAAAACAAATTACGTGCATGTGATCCTCTTACCTCCACGAGTCCAAAAGTGGTCTCGGATCGTAAATCCGACGAACGGCGGCGACGGAACGGCGCAAAACGTCATCGGTGACGATTCCGTCTTCTCTCTCGGTGAGCTCTCCTCTTTTCTTTGCTTTAATTCCAGCAAATATGAGACAAGTCTCATGTTTTGACACACCCACGCATGCACAAGCATGAGGTGTCACCCCATTTTTCCTTCTTTTCGTTTATACCCTCAAAATTTCTTAAGTTCCTATTATGAAATCCCCCAAACATTCCATTAACTACCCAATTATCTAATGAGTGTTTGTCTAAGTTCCGCATGGGTCCCAACGTGGGTCCTATATATTTTGTGAAGTTGCTATCGCACCTACTAATTATCAATCTTTTTCAATTATACCCTTATTTGGGTGTCCAAACTAATACCAAATGCTAAACATATATCATCATATAATATGAAAGCATTTAAACAAATATTCATGTAATCATTTAAATGCATTTAATCACATAAAATGCACATATTTTTATTCAGGCCCTTCACTGGGTCCCACTTCCAAACCTGTCCCTCCTCACTGGAGACTTTTCCAATTGGTGTCCTTTTCTGAACACCTTTTTCACGGGCGAGTCCAAGCCTCCCCTTAATCCATTTCATACACTAATTATATTAATTAATGCATATTAACATAGTAATTAACCCGTTCTCCGGGTACGGATGTTACAAGAATAGAGTAGAGAGGCAATATATGAATGGTGCTTACCAATTTTCAAGTAGAGCCAAAGCATGGTTGTGCTGGATAAAAATACAAAAATACATTGGGTGCAAACATATAGGAAATCTAATGCGAGAAGAAGAAGGAATCAACTGTTATGTACATTCTACCCATGTGATGGAAGTTTAATTAAGGGAGATGAAGAGTCATTCAAGGTGCATTAATCCTCAAGTGGTAATTCTACAAGTGAGGAAATATTAAAGAAGAGAGACGAAGAGTCATTGTGGGTGCATTAATCAAACCATTAGATAATACAAACAATACACAATTATAGAGGTAGGTTTTTTCAAGGCTCTAAAAAAAATGGAAAACAGAGGGGAATGGATAATTGGAGGAAAAATCGAAGAGATTTATTTGGGAAAAGGGCAAAGATGAATGGTGAATGATATTAATGAAGTATATTAAAAAATCAAAAACAAAAAAGGGAAAAAGGAGAAAATGATAGCAATGCCACGTGGCATAGCTAAGAAGTGAGGAAACAATTCTGCTTTTAATATAGGAAATATTAAAGAGGAGAGACGAAGAGTCATTGTGGGTGCATTAATCAAACCATTAGATAATACAAACAATACACAGTTATAGAGGTAGTTTTTTCAAGGCTCTAAAAAAAATGGAAAACAGAGGGGAATGGATAGTTGGAGGAAAAAACGAAGAAAAACGAAGAGAAACGAAGAGATTTATTTGGAAAAGGGCAAAGATGAATGGTGAATGATATTTATGGAGTATATTAAAAAAATCAAAAATAAAAAACGGAAAAAGGAGAAAATGAGAGTAATGCCACGTGCCATAGCTAAGAAGTGAGGAAATTGTTCTGCTTTTAATATATGTAATAGATGTAATAGATTTAGATTTTAAAAATGCTACACACACAACCCATTACATAATATATTCTACAATTATATATGGGTAATGTTATGTGTACATAAAATGTGTACATAAAGTGTGCATATAAAGATTTGGATCATTCATTTTGGTAGGGTCCATGTTTGCATACATGAGACCCATCGAAATTAATGACACAGATCTTTATGTGCACACTTTATGTGCATGAATCAATACTCATTATATATTATGGTCATTGATTGGTGTATCCCATCCAGGACTCATGTGAGACCCTCATAAAGTCCATCAAAATCAATGATCAGCTGTGGAATAGATTGTGTCGTGTGTAGCATTACTCGTTAAAATTTTCAATCCTTAACGGCGTCGTTTTTACCATGCAAGCATGTCAGCAGCAGCACATTGCTGCTTTGTATAGGAAATGCTACTAATTGAATTTTCAAAATTAACCCCCTCTTTTTCGATCAAACAAAAAGAAAAAAAATAATAAATTTTAACCCCCCTGTCTTAAAATTACACTATTTGCCCCTCTAAGAACCACCATTGTTATTTGCCCCTCTAAAGAACGTACTGCAGATTCTCTCTCTCTGTCTGTCTCTCAAAAGAAGCAAACACACCCCTTGTCTTTGTTTCTCTCTATGAACAAGCTTTATCTTAAAAAGTTGTTCAAACCCAACTCAAAAAAAATGAAATTGACCACCATGATCCCCCTCAATCAACCCAAATCATACCCATACCCATACCCATACCCATACAAACCTCCGAGAAGGGGACAGATCAAGATCAGGATCATTCGAGAACTTATCCGATCAATTGCTTCCATGTGGGGTCCGATCGGATCGGAGGAGGAAACAAAGGTGAAATTGAAGGGTCTATTAGCTCTAGATCCACAATCTCACACGAAACCTCATATGGGTACAACTCAGATTTCGATACTGAGAAGGCTAATCGCTTCTGAATTTGACAGAAATTTGGGGGGTTTGCGTTGAGTAGTGAGAAACAGGACTTTGTAAAATAAATTAAGGTTAGGTTCTTTTCTTTCTTTTTTTTCTTTTTTTTTCTTTTTGTTCCCCCCCTCTGTAGGTTTATTAAATTTTCAGTTGAAGCTTTTTTTTTTTTGCAAAATTTTCAGTTGAAGCTGAGATATAAATAAAACTGATTTATGTGTGGAAATGGTGTCATGCATAGCGTCAATGATTTATATATATATATATATAGTACTAGTATATATAATCCCTCTTGTTTTTTTTTCCTATTAGAGATCTAGGTATGCCACTCATGATTGATAGTATATATATATATGTATATAGTATATATGTTTTGTCCTATTAGAGATCTAGGAGATCTAGGTATGCCACTCATGATTGATAATATATATATATATATATATATATGTGTATAGTATATGAATATGTATGCATGCATAGCGTGGCAGTCACTCAGTCAGTGGTTGGATGCTGTAATGTAAATTCTTCCTAAACTCGTTTACAAAAAGTGAATTTTTCACTCCGTTTAATCTTAGTAGAATAATTATTTTTTGAAGATTTTTTTAAACCATTAACCATAAATTGATAACTTTATAGGTCTAACAAAATGGTAATGGAATAAAGGTTTCATGGTGAATAATGGAAACATTATAACCAATAAGCAATAACAAATAGCAAACTGTGAACTATAAACTCTCCATCATGAATCAGACTTCTTGAAAATCTATGAATACAAACTGACTAAACAGTGACCATTATGCCTAAACTTTAAAGAATACAATTGCTAAAGGATTGAAGGAAAATATATCCTTAGTTTGTTCAAATTGCATCGGACGCAAAGAACTTTTTCTTCACGTCAGTGTTGCATAAATTTAAATGAAATTCACAGGCGACAAATATATAATTTCCTATAAACTAGAAAAGCAAAATATTATGTATTCATTTTTAACCAAATGCCTTAAAAATATACGAATAAAGATTGGGACACACCCAAAGACATAACTCACCAGCTATTGCTTCTTCTTCTTCTTCTTCTTTTTTTTTTTTGTTCTCTAGATGAGCGATAAAAGGTATATTGGAGAGTAACCTGCAAAACAAACAACCATAAAAAAAAAAATAGAGATTACGTATACATGTGATAGATGTATCATTGCTTAAATTCATGTGCCTTTTACTATGTTTGGTTCATGGGTACATTGGGTAGTAAGGGAAAGAAAAAGAGAACATTGAGGAACACACTTTCTTTGGTTAAAATATGAGCAAAAAGGAAGGAAAAGAATATGTGTAATGAAGAATAACTAATGTTTTCAAATTTTGTGAGTCATTTTCCCTAACCTTTTCTTGAGTTCCTGAAAATTGCTAATTTCCAAATATGTTGGAAGAAAACACTAAAGAAATTGTTTAATTCTCCTTTACGTTTTTCTTTTCCTTCTCTAAATCAACAAACTAAATGGTGCGTAAAAGTAATAGATGATGAAAATTTAAATTTTGCAACCCTCTACGATTCACGATAATCAACTTGATGAACAATCCTAGCTTTCTAACATATAATCTGAGTAAAGGGACATGGTAAGGCTTCTGCCCTATTCCTTTGGCACATGTATGTGACTTCAATTATATTTGACTTTAGACTTCTTTCATGGATTAGCAAGGGGAAAGAAAAAAAAAACACTGATAAACCTTTCTCTTCATTTGGTTAATAATTAAAACAATTAGAAAGAAAAAAAAAAAGGAAAATTAACAAAGATAGGCTGAAAAATAAATCGAAATTTTGAATTTTGAGAGTAACCTTCTTTCCTCTTTCGTGAGTGTGTATTATGCTTTGAAACTTTATAATCTCTAAAACATTAGGGGGAAACGTTTTCATCTCATTTTCCTTTTCTTTTTCTTTTGTGGATCCACAAACCAGACAGAGCTTATGTGATTTGATTTTGTAGTTCTTTTGCATTCCTCTTTCTATTAATCCTAAACACTGGTTATTAAAAGCTTACCTGAATTTTGTTGAGGAAAAATCTCCAGAAAGTGATATTCTAAATCCAAATCACAACAAACCATTACAAAACAGAGGTTTAACCAAAAATACGAATAAGATAAGAGAGCCCATAATGAAAATCTTCAAAAGGATCAAACTTGCAGAGGCCATTATCTCACTTCTCTGCCAAGGCTGCTTGTGCTTCTAATGCTCTAAACATTAGAACCCTCCAATTTTTAGCTCTGGTGTGAACCAACTAAAGTCCTTTTTCATCATGGTTTTTCTCAAACATAACTGTAATAGAAAGGGGGAAAAAAAATTAGAAACAACAATAAACAACGATGGGATGGTTTTTGATGATCAATGGTGGACTATATTAATATAACCTGGGTGTGTTTCAATTGATTGATGAATCAATAGCCAAATGGGAATGATAAGTTCATCAAAACAATCGATGCAATCGAACAATTTAAACCCCACAAATTCTTTGTCCTCAAATTTGGATTCCCAAATTTTTTTCCCACATTCTTAAGAACCAAACTGTTCAATTACGCCTGGTATTAAAAGAAAATATTCAAGAAATCCATTTGCGTGCGAGGGATTCAATATGATTATTATTATTATTATTTTTAATAGATAAAATCACCACATGAACTGAAAATAAAGAAAATACAGTGTACACCCATCTAGGTATTGTTAGTTTAATCAGATTATTGAATTGATTACTCACATGAAATTCAACTCTACAACACCACCATATATACTCTGGGAAAATCAACATTAATCCAAGAAAAAACATACATCAATGAATATAAAACGGCCATCACAACTCTTCATGTTTTATGAAGTAATAGATGATTCAATAACCAAATTTAACCAACTGAAAGCAGAACACAAAACACAGTAAATAACATACAATTGGATAAAATTAGTATGTGTCAATTGAAAAATTAAGCAAAATCAAACTGCATGTACAAAACGATGAGATCACACACAGACACAGACACACACACACACACACTGATACCAGGTGGTGATGTACGTTCGTAATGGCAGAGAGATCCGGTGGTTGGCGTTGGTGAGAAAAAAGAATATGGAGAGAGAGAGAGAGCGCCAGCGGGGCCTTAAGCGAACTTAAAAAATGGGAGCCCTCCTTGAGTTTTCATTTAAAAAAAAATGACTTTACTGCCAAAAGAAATTTACTTACATTAACTAGTAAAATTTGACTTACATATATAAGTGAGTATTATTTAAGTATTGCTCTTCATGCATTCATAGTGGCAAAATCACTAATTACACTTGTATAATCAATTTTGTCACAGTCCCGTCTCACAATAGCAGAATCGGAGCCCGTGGCACGCCACCGAGGCTAAACCAATTTATTAACGTTCCCAAAAATTAGTTTTAATAACATACGCAGCGGAACAAAACAATTCATTTTGAAAATCAGCAGTCCAGTCGACTGTACCTCGTGCCCAGTCGACTGATACTGGTCCAGCAGAAACTTGATTTTTCCAACATAATCTAGTCGACTGTTTTTTAGGTCCAGTCGACTGGGGCTTCAAATATTCAGTCGACTAGAATCGTGTTTTCAATTCAGATATTTTTGCCCAGGCTGGACTTCAGTCTGAGACGTGCCACGGGCTCCGATTTTGCTATTGTGAGACCGGACTGTGACAAATTTCATTCACCATATTCTTGGGACATAGTTGATCGAAGGTAAGACTTGATCAACTTCAACTTTGAAAAGCTTCTCTCTGCAGAGGCAACTACTACTGGAATAGTCATAAAAAATCTATAAGCAATCTATGCATATGGGAAATAACTATCCATCGCTTGCATATGATTCGACACTTCAATTGGCTTATTTATTTCTTTTGGTAAAATTGTTCTCAAGACTTTTAATTCTGAAGATAAAATCTCTCCCATCAATATCATAACTATCGTTTTTCAAAAAGTCTTCAAGGTTGGCGCAGTATGTGTTCAAACTCTCGTCATCAATAGATTGTAACTTCTTCAAGTCGAACAAAACCAAACCAATAAAAAATACAAATTAAACTTACATTAATTAATCAAAACTCAAATAAAAACAAATTAAAAGAGTAATGCCAGGTGTACACAAATTTGCACACATTTTTTAATACAAATGCTTTAAATGAATGCTAGTTGAATTTCAGAAATGATCACACTATGAGCCTTACTGTTTCTCTAAATGAATTCATGATGATGGTAGTCTTGATCGATATTACTCTAGAATCCTATATAAATCAAGAATGAGGCAATTCAAATTCAAGTATAAACCAAAATTGCTGTAAAGGATATGATTGTTTTGACAGGATTGTACTTGTAATGAACCGGAGAAGCAGGGCTAGCCAAGTGATAGATCTGATCAACCTCCAACAATATGGGAACAACAACATCTTATCTAAGAAGCTCAAACCTCGGATTCACAAATACATTATCTTTCCTACCAGTGAAAAAAATTTAAGACTAAGTTTTCCAAATTAGAATCTCAAATTTGGTTCCCAATGGACGTTACTAGTGCATGTGTACCAATGATGTGGGACAATTGACTGTGCATTTTAGAACCAGATTTGGAATTCAAATTCGTGAAACGTAGCTTTAAATATAAGCAGTTATAAATTTACAAATTTAGAATCAACTGATTTTAAAATTAGATAATGCAATGATTTCCAAATTTGCTTTCCGAATGCTTTGTCAGTTGTACCGCACATTGTCAGTTGTACCGTACATCGCAGTTTTACCGAAGTCTAAAAAGAGAGACAATATCCATGCAAGAAAATCAGAAAAAAAAAAAAACATAAAATAAAATAAAATGAAGCAATATTAATTATACCTCATGGTTGTTAAAAGTTAATAGATCATCTTCATGGCTTCGTCAATCAATGGTATGTTTTTAGGTGGAGTTTAGTCCTTTATAAATGGGTGAGACTAAATACACCATATTTTTTGTTAAATACACCACCCTGCAGTGTTAAAAGATAAAAAATTTGTAAATGAATGTGGTGTATTTAGTAAAAAAGTTATAAATAAGTATAAACCTATATAAGTTTCAAATAATGGAGATGAAGAGGCATCATGACATAGGAGATTTAGGCCTCGTTTGTTTGCGGGATAGGATAAAGGGGTATTGTATTGAAGTGTAGATAGTTATCCTGGGATAACTAACCACAGGATAAAAACAGTGCAGTATTATTTTTATACTGTGTTTGGTTTATGCCGGATTATACTGGGGATAAAACTCAATTAGTCTAATACTGTGTTTGGATGACCATGATATAAACCAGGACAAATCTAAACATTCCAAAAATACCCTTTTTGAAAAAAAAAAATTAAGTAACAAACAAATTGCCAAAATACCTTCATACCAAGTATTTTTCTACAACATCAACTGCAAAAATTTATCAAATATCACCATGAAAGTGTTAAAAATCACCATAGAGCCAATTCTAACATAAACAAAGTTTAATAAAATAGAATCAATATTAATTAATTACAACAAATAAGGATGAATAGATATGTCCAATCGTGTGACCTCATGATAGTGAGACAAATTTTGAATTGAAGTTTTTGTGAGGGAAAACTAAAGAACTCTTTCTGAGTGGGGACAAGTTTCAAAATAAAACTTTGTGCTCAGAAATTTTTTGCTGTTTTTGTTTTGTTTTTTTTTTTTTCAAAGATTCATTAAACTTTACCCCGACCTCAAATGCACCTCTAGGAGTTAGGGTTGCAACTCGTTCCAGCTAACTCGAGTACAAACCTAAATCAAAACTAGAGCATGTTTTGGCAACCTTTTATTAAAATTAGGGATTGATCTTTTTTTTTGTTGATTGTATCAAAAGTTCTAATTGATTTCAGGTTAGGCTTGGGCAAAATTTAATGATATTAGCCTACGTACGCTATATATGAATCACAATTGTGAATTTATTTTAGGTTGGTTTGAGCAGAAAAATCAAAATGAAGTAGAAGTTTATTTTGAGAAAGCATGCTTGAGGCCCGAGTCTGTTTGCATATACTATGTACTTGCTATTTGTGTTTATAATAAATTCAAATTCTATTTAATTTGGACGGAGTTCGTTGGGCTTGGATAGATCTTGAATTGGGTTGGTTAGGTTCAAGTAAATCTCAAGCTTGAGGGTGAACATTCTCGACTAATACTGTGTTTGAATTTAGAGAATTAGAGAGAAGGTCAAGGAGAGAAGAGAAAGCATGCTTGTTTGGTTCGAGAGAAGAGAAACATAAGATTCTCTTGTTTGTTTAGCTTTCATAAGAGAAGAGAAGAGAAAGCATGTAAAACCAATTTCTTCTTTTACCATCTATTAAATAATGGTAATGTCACTTTGCAAGTGCAAGGGATATGTTGGAATAAGATTAAACATTCATGACATATTGGTCATTTTTTTATGGTTCTCTTCTTTTCTCTTCTCTCCTCAGTCTCCTGATTTGGAGGGAATCAAAATTGGGTTCTTTTTCTCCTCATATTCGCTCTGGTTCTCTCCATTAACGTTCTCTTATCTCCCAACTTAACTATCCAAATGAGAGAACTGGAGATAAAATGGTTCCCTTGCTCTAATTTTCTCTCCGGTTCTCTCAATCCAAACGAAGTATAAAACTTGAGCCATGTTTAAGTACATCAAAAATTTACCCCAGATTAGTGCATGTTGCAGATGTGAAGGGCCAACCCTGCTTATTAGGGAAATAGGTACATGCCTAAGGCTCCCAACCTTTTAGACAATTTGATGGCCCCCAAATCTCATGCACCAAATTAGTAGTAATATTATTCTTTAAGCCCAAAGGAACCATTCACCAAACACACCCTATTTGGGTTTTAAAAAAAAAAAAAAGGATCAACCAAATTTCTTGGACCTGAATAACCCCAGCCCTCAAAATCACACTCTCTCTTCTCTCTCTCTCTCTCTCTCTCTCTCTCTCTCTCTATATATATATATATACCCTGACGGGCCTGACCTTATCTATTGAAAAAAATATGATAAAAAAGCTTGATTACATAAATTATTTTGCGGCTAAAAATGAAAGAAGATAATGCTTCACTGATATTTAACATTTAGATTACAAAATTTTTGCCTAGTTGAAAGGTGAATTGTTCTCAGTTAATTGTATATGTATGTACGTGTTTATTTTTGTGGTTTGTACTTATTTAATACCTTATAGTAATTGTTCGTACAAGTGTATAGCGGACCCCATTTTAGAAGTTCGCCTAAGACCCTCCAAAACTCAAGAGAGCCTTGCAGATATAATATTGTGAATAAGATGACAATGTTAAAATCATGTCAATAAGTCAAACTCTTTCCCTTCCAACACAGGCACACCGTATTTATTTACATATTAGTGGCTTGTTACAAAGGATCACATTAATCATAGGACGATGGAGCAAAAAAAAAAAAAAAAAACATAAATCATAGGAGGTGTTGTAGGTTCATACAGAAGAAAAGCCTTTGAGACTTGGGATACTCAAGAGGGCGGTGGGTCTGCCAGCGTGCCAGGGGACCTTTTGTTAGATGGCTCTGATGGAGGAATAGGCACACCTTTTAGCAATATTTTAAAATTGAAGCCTTTTCGCGGGCTGGGTGGCGTGCCAGGGAACGTTCTTTGAGATGGCCCTGATGGAGGAATAGGCACACCTTTGGGCAACATCCCAAAATTGAAGCCTTTTCGTGGGCTGGGTGGCGTGCCAGGGGACGTTTTTTGATGAGATGGCCCTGATGGAGGAATAGGCACACCTTTTGGCAACATTCCAAAATTGAAGCCTTTTCGGGGGCTGGGTGGTGTGCCAGGAGACGTTCTTTGAGATGGCCCTGATGGAGGAATAGGCACACCTTTTGGCAACATCCCAAAATTGAAGCCTTTACGTGGGCTGGGTGGCGTGCCAGGGGATGTTCTTTGAGATGGCCCTGATGGAGGAATAGGCACACCTTTGGGCAACATTCCAAAACTTAAGTATTGCGGTAGGTTGATAGACGTGCCAGGGGGTGCTTTAGTAGATGGCCCCGATGGAGGAGGTAGCACAGCTTTGGACGGCCAACCAAAAGACTTGACTGGTGGTGGTTCATGCGTGTTTTGAGCAGATTGCCTAGGAGGCAGTGGTGGGTCAGGTGTGAGCCGGGTAGATGGACCAGAAGGAGGCACAGGACCTCTGGGCAACATCCCAAAATTGATCGGTAGTGGATCGTGTGTTAGAACCTTTCTTGCACCCATTGCAAACCTGCTCGAATCGATAGTGAGCGCGGTGCAGCCCGTAACGAGAACCAGCAACAGAACACCTTGTAACATCTTCAACTTCTTCATATCTATTTTCGTATGTTCTTGGTAATGTTCTTTGCTCTACCATCCTTCATATTTATGTCATAGCCTTGACTACAATTACTACGCAAATATTGCTGAAATCTAGAATATGCATGTGAAATAAAAGGATTTCTTCATATCAAGATTGATCTTTATAATTTATTTTTGTTATCAAATGTTGTTTATCTGATATAATATGTTGGTCAACTTACCAGAATTAGATTAGATAGCCCCACATAAAAGAACATATTTAGAGATGGATATCCGGACATTGCCTTTTAAACTACCCTTGCATATTGATATCTTGACAACAATATGCAAAGATTGCTGAAATCTACAGTTATGAATATGCATGTGAAATAAATTAAAGGATTTCTTCTTATGAAGATGACAAGATCGATCTTTATAATTTATTTTTGTTATCAAATGTTTTGTATGTGTTATATGGTTGGTCAAAATACCTAAATTACATTAAATAGCCCTATATAAAAGTACATCTTTTGTGCAATTAGATTCAGATGCGTAGTAGTGCTGTTTTTTTTTTTGCCAACATGAAATTTGGGTCTTTAAAATTAAACTTTGTGGAATGGCCCAAAAAAGAAATTGAATTGATATTGAGATTTTGTCAAACAATAATGCTACACCCACACTAAATTTCACACCGAACAACCTGACCCTTGATTCCAGTGGGTCTCATATGAGTCTCACATGAGTCCTACATAGAACCCACAAGTGATTGTGGAATTTGGTGTGAATGTAGCATTTTTGTTTGTCAAATGTTATATAAATTCAATTCCAAGGCTCTAATTTCATTCTTCCAACACCAGCAGAGTGTGAAAAGTGTTGGTTTTGAAACTTTTTTGTTTTTCTTTTTCACAATGTGAATGTAAAAAATGCATGCACCTTCAGAAATATTTAGTTATTGGTCCCTCTCTTTATGGTTATTTCTCTATAGAGATAGAAATATCAAGATCTTAGGATATTGTGACCTTTGAAAGGTGGGGAATAGGTATATGAAAATTGGAGTTCAAGGGAGCTTTAAGTCTAAACTTTGTAATATTCATAGTGTAATTTGCCCATACCTTTTACAATACTTGATAAGTCAACTAAAAATTTGAGAAGTCAAACCAGAGTATCTTTATCAATTATGATAATCTCATAAATAAGGAGAAAATCTCATTTAGGTTTTGAGAATATAGATCTCCGTGGGGTTTGCCAAATATGAAATGATTTGAAGTTGTAAAACAAAAGATTAGGGTGACGTATGGTTTTATTTTATTTTATTTTATTTATTATTGGGACAGTTAGAGATATATCCCTTATCAACTAAAAATTTAACAAAAAGTACCTTCAATATCTGCATTTAATCAAAAGTCCCTGATCTTTGTCAAAAGAACAAAACTGACATGCACCTAAACATTTCCCACATTTTCCCCACTCTCACCCAATTTTCACGTGTCATGCTTTTGCATCCACTCATACGGTATGAGCATTGTACCGTATGATATTCTAAATTCAAAAAATATTTTGTAACTTTAAATCTCCATAACTTTTGACATATAACTCCATTTTTCTCAAATTTTATACCGTTGGAATCGTATCAACGAGAGCTACAAAACTAGTACTATTATTGATATGTTTTGAGCAAAAAAAAAAAAAAATCAAAATCTAATATGCCTTGTGTAACTGAAAATTTCACAAAATTATTTTCAACAATTTTGACAGTTATTTTGTGAAATTGTCAAATTTCATAAACTTTGTGTTTTTTTTTTTTTTCAAAATTTCTTATTTTTGTGAAATTTCACAAGACTATTTTTGTGAAATTTTACAAATTTGTCACCAAAATTCCTAACATTGCTTTACAAGGACATTTGAATAAAGACCCAAAAAACTGGCCATTTTATACTTTTTGGCCCTTTAATTAAGGATTGAAGCCTAATTTTTCCTTAATTTTTTTGGGAGTTCAAAACCTATGGTTTAAATGAAAATAGGAATTTTTAGACATAACTACTTATTCACATATATATAATATATGTACATACTATGTAAAATCTGTCCCTAAAGGTATTGTTGCCACATTCCTTTGACACTCGATAACTTTGCTTGCCATCGGCGCTTCTCAATACATCACAGCACAATATTTTACAATATAATTCGTAAGCAAAAAGTCGTAAGCCTTTAAACCAAAGAGTAATATTTGGGGCACTAACAATGTTCACTAACACTTACTAACACACTCTATCTCTCTCCTAGTGGTACTGTGGGGTCCGCAGTGGATCCCGCAGTACCACTAGGAGAGAGATAGAGTGTGTTAGTAAGTGTTAGTGGAAGTTGTTAGTGCCCCTAGCATTGCCCTAAACCAAATACCCCTGGAGCCAAAAGTCAAACAATGTACCCTTTGAAAAAACCCATTGAACAAAACAACCCCAAGGGTGGGCTTATGGCTGTTTGGCTAAAGATGAGGTTAGGGACTATTTGAAGCAACACAAAATATAATCTTTAGCAAAAAAAAAAAAATGTTTGCCTAATTTAGTAATAATCTAGGAAAAAATTGGTGCATTGAATCGACACAATTGAGAAACAATAATGCTAGGCACACTTTAAAATCCACACTGAAATCCACATAGGACAATAGTGGCCATTGATTCCGGTGGGGCTCTTGTGGGTTCCACATGGGTCCCACCGAAATCAACGGTCACCATTGTCCTGTGTGAATTTCAGTATGAATTTTTGAATATGCGTAGCACTAATTGCTAAGCTCATTTATTGTATAGACATGGGTTTGTGCATTTTTTTTTGTGTGTATAGACCAAATAATAAAATTTAGGGAACAATCAAGGAAATAATTAAACACACCTTAAATGTGTAAAAGCATGGTAGGAAATAGGTGTGTCATTTGGAATGGAAATTTTGACTCCGACCAATTTCGATCCGAAAAATTCTAATTTTAGCACCAAAAATTGAATTGTGAATTTCGAAAATTCCGAAAAAAATCGGAACGAAATCGGAATTGTTTTGAGAATTCCGAAAATATGTTTTCCAAAAAATTTGAAAGAATATGGACTTGTTTTTTCCACATCAAATAAGAAGAGAAAGGGGAGAGCAGGGGACTATCTATAAAAACATGACTTACCCTTTCAATAGTATTTGTATTCCGAAAATTCCAAAAATTATGAAAATTTTCTATTACAATTCCAAAAATTCTGAAAAAAAAAAAAAAAATTCCGAAAATTTCCGAAGAATTCCAATTCCGAAAATTTCCGAAAATTCTGAAATTCCGAAATCGGAAAGGAAATAATATTATCCCACTAACTGAGTGCAAGGGACACGTGGCCTTCATTCGGAGTGGTACTATGGGGTTTACAGTGGACCCAAAGCGCCGCTATAAGAGAGATAGAGTGTGGGTGTTAGTATTAGTAGAATTTGTTAGTGCCCCTAACATTGTTGTTACTTAATTTAATAGAGAGCAAACTAACGATAAACATACATTAGGAATTGCATCATAACTTTGGTAAAATAGTCATTTTCCTTTTAAAAATAAGCATTTTTGGTTCCTTAATAAATAGAAGGACCTATAGATAAAGTCAAAACTTCTATTCCCTTAAATGCCAATAAGAGGCCATATTGTTCCGTAGATGTAATAATCCTATTAAAATATCTAAAGGCATTTTAGGAAACAATAAATTTCAGGAAACGTTTAGACACAAAATCAAAAGAGTAATATTTGGGACACAACCTTCATACAACTTTCATACAACCTCCCCAAAAGATGTGTCTATCTCTCTCCTGTGATGTCACTGGACCCCACAGTGACACAGGAAAGAGATAGACACATCTTTTGGGGAGGTTGTAAGAAAGTTGTATGAAGGTTGTGCCCCAAGTATTACCCAAATCAAAATGTCTAAAGGCATTATAGGAAACAATAAAATATTTTAGGAAACAAATAAGCAATAGTTAAATGGACATTAATTCAGACATTTTAAGAAGAAAATTTAGGAAATAATTTAACTCATAGTTAAAATGTCTAACAGAAATGATACTTGCACAGAAAATTGCACAGAATTTGTGCACAGAATTGATCCGGGCCACTTATTTCGGTGGTCTCCATCCCAAAATGTGTGGGAGCCACTAAAATGAGTGGCCCAGATCAACTCTGTGCACAAATTCTGTGCAATTTTTTGTGCATGTAGCATTACTGAAATATTTCCTATATTTAGGAAACTATAAAATATAGGAAATATTTAGACACACAATTAAACAGTTCTTATCCTATGAGGACTCCCTCATTGTATAAAATGCACATCCTTCACTTCTCTCTATTAATGTCTCTCTTTCCTATTTTCCCTCCCACAGATTTTAAAATTTTTTGAGTTGGAGAAATTTTTTGCTGAATTGGAGAAGGAATCCCATAGAAATAGGGGGGCTAGATGGATCCATACAAACTCTTTATTGAGAGAGAAGTGAGGGGTGTGCATTTTATAAAATGAGGGAGTCCTCATAGAATAAAAACTGCACAATTAAAATAGAGCATTAGAGTATAAACGAATTTAAGAAACGATTAAATTAGGAAACAGTCAGGCAGGCAATTAAAATGAATAAATGCATTTTAGGAAAGGATAAAATTTAGGAAACTATCAAATACTCAATGAAAATGTCTTAAAAAGACATTTTCGAGAACTGTTAAATTTAGGAAACATTTAGACCCAATTTTTTTTATTTTGAAATGGGGGAGAGGATAAGGTTCGAGCTCTGAACTTATGCATTAGAGAGGACTTAAATTTTTGAAAAATATGATATGTATATCCTAAAAAAGTATATTTTTACACTTTAGCCCCCCTTCCAAAAAAAAAACTCTCTATTTTACACTTAAGCCCCTCCCAAGTATGAAACATTCAACATTTTGGTCTCAATTTGTAGAAACAATGTGTCATTTTATTGTACATTTGGTGTCTATTAATATTAAGTTTTCTAATTCCTTCATCCGTCCAAAAAATATGTATAAATAGATCCAAAAAAACCGCCTCGGTGACGCTACCTCTGAACCCCTGTAAACGCACCTCTTCACCCTACCAACCCCCCTAACTCCAATTTCTTACATTCATCCCTGCTTATGCGATTTTGATCGTGATTGGTAAACTTGCATAAAAGTAAAACTGCTTATTCTAGTTGGGGTGTTTGATTGATATGTTGTAGAATTGATCAATATTCATAGAGATGATCGTAAAAGCACCCCCCCCCCCCCCCCCCCCCCCCCCCCCCCCCCCCCACACACACACACACACACACACACACACACCAAACTGCTTTCTGGACCAGATTTGCTTAGGCTTTTTGCTGAAACATACCGTAAAACTTGGTGTTTATACAAAACATTAGGACGTGTTTGAAAATGCACAAAATATGATTAAGTTCAGTTAGACTCTCATTTTCTATACGACTCCATGAAAACCAGTATTGTGTTGGCTTGACAAGTTTATTTTTTTGGAGTGATTCTGTCTCAGGTCTGGGCTGCTTCGCAATAAAAAATAAAAATATATATATAAAAAAATAATAATAAAAGCATCTATAATCTACAGAACTGATTATGGACCACAAAACAAACTTTGAGAGGGTTCCAAACAGCCCTTAATTGCTTTATGTTGTCCAGATAAAAATAATATCACAAATTCAAGGCTTGAAACTACAAGGCTATATAGACAAGCAGTTTTAAATTCTTATCCTCCTTTTCTTCTTTTGCTCTTTGATCATTGCTGTGTTTGGTTTGTGGATTTATGGAATGAAAGATAGGGGAATGGAAAACTTGTGTTTCATTCCATGATCGAACAACATTAAAAGTTAAAAATCTTCAAAAAAATTATTATAACAAAAGAAAAAAAGTAAAAGTGACTCAAAAAATTCAAATGTTTTAATTTATTAGTCACTATATTTTATGGGTTAATTACACTCACATCTCATGTGTTTTGCCTTAATTACACGGATCTCCGTCGTATTTTGGAAAATTATACGGAACTCCCTTAAAATTAGTATTTTATAACACTTTTCCCCCTTAAAATTAATATTCTGTAACACTTTCCCCCCTTAAAGTGTAAAACAATACTAGGCATAAGGGAGGTCCGTGTAATTTCCCAAATGCGAGGGAGGTTCCTGTAATTAAGGCAAAACACAGGGGAGGTGAGTGTAATTAACCTATATTTTACTTTCCTTTATATTTTCTCGTATGCTTTCTGCTGAAGCTTGATATACATTGTTGGACACATTCTCTAATAGCTTAAGCTTTTGGAGTAGTTGGTAACCTGACATGGTATCAAAGTCTTGTTTGTGGGAGTTCCTGGGTTCGACTTTCCATTCTCGCTTTGTTGTGCATATTTGCACTTTGTTGTTTGTCTCCACTATGATGGAGTTTGGTTTGTTTGCTCTCCACATGCAAGTCGGGATTGCACGTGAATGAGGGTGTTGAAGCTTGATATACATTGTTGTGCCCATTCTCTAATAGCTAAGCTTTTAGAGCAATTGGTAACTTAACATTTTCCCTAGTAACCAAACAAAGGAAAACACTTTTCGTTGTTTGGTTAGTGAGAAAACCAGTGAGGAAAATACTAGGGAAAAGAAAAAAAGTAAGACTAAAATTAAAATATTTGAAATTTGTGAGTCAATTTCCCTCCTCTTTACTTGATTTACTATTATACTTAAAAAAATATTATAATTTCTAATGTAATTTAAGCATGGAGAAAAAAATTAGGAAAAACACAAATGACATAGATGTCCTAGTTTTTCGTTTTCTTTTTCTTTTTCCGCGCTAAATCCACGAACCAACCATAGGATTATTTGGTTACCAAGGAAAATATTGAGAAATCTAGAAAGAAAAGAAACTACAATGGAATAAATAAATAAATAATTAAATTTTGTGAATCACTTTTTCCATTTTTTTCATAAATTAGTCTAAAAATTTTGACATTATAATATTATTTAAGCAGGGATGAAAACACAAGAAAAAACAGTAAGAATTAGTTTTCCTTGGCCTTTTTTTTTTTTTTTTTTTCCTTCAATAAATCCGCATACCAAACAAAGCCTTGATAATCTCAAAATGTTTCATTACAAACTGTTACATTGACAAAAAGTGCCTGAAAAATGAATCAAAAAATTGCCCTGCCAAAGGCAAAAAATTATATAAACAACAGAAACATCTCCCTAAGGATTTCATGTCATGCATTGTGCAAATTTCCTCACAATGTAAACAAAGTAGATACATGAGACTACCCAACTCAAGACATACCCAAAAATCTAAAAACCAAAGAACAACAAACACAACATGATTATCAATCTATACATACATATTATGTATCTCTGTCGATTCTTTACTTCTGCCCTTTTCCTTCGTCTTCGTTCAAGATGCGATTTTGAAAATCAGTCACCATGAGAGGTAGGCCGTCTCGGAGTGATACTTTTGGTTCCCAGTTCAGAAGTTCTTTTGCTTTGCTAATATCCGGTTTCCTCTTGTGTGGATCATCGGCAGTGTTTTCCCTGAACTCTATTCTCGCACTAGAATCGATTGTTTCTTTGACAACCTTCATTCGGGAAGAAATTCATTAAATGGATTGCGATGGAAACTTGGAATAATAACCAGATATACCAAGCCTTTGTTTGGTTCTTGGATTTAGTAAGGGAAAACATTTCCCTTTGGTTAGAAAAAAAAAAAAAAAACCAGGAAGTAATAGGAAAGAAAAAGAATTTCCTTAGAATGTTCTCAGTCATTTCCCTTCTTTTATTTATATATATATAGATATATTACATGTATATTTTAGAAATTTTTTATTTTTAATGTTATTTAAGTATGAAGGAAAAAGCAAGGGAACTAATTTTCCTCCCTTTTCTTTTCCCAATGCTCTGTTTGTCTATGGATTTAAGAAATAGGATATACTAATTCTCTGAAAGAAACAAATATTTATTTATTTTGGCTAATGGGAAAACATTGAGCAAAATAGGAAAGAAAAGAAAACAGAAGGAATATAAACAAAAAAATTTTGAATTCTGTGAGACACTCGTCTTCCTCTTTTATTGAGTCTCTATTATATATATACAAAAGAATAAATTCTTAAAGTTGTGTAAGCATGGAAGAGAACACAAGGAAACACTAGGAAAATAGGTTTCCTTGTCATTTTCTTTTCCTTTTCCTTGAACTTCTCCGAATCCACAAACCAAACATAGCCTGAAGGAAGAAGACGCACTCAAGATTATCCTATATTATTCAGCAATGATCCAATCAAGGACAAACCTGTGCAAGCTCTAACATGGTGAACTCTCCTGGGTTACCCAAGTTGAAAGGGCCCACATGCTCGCTTTCCATTAGGGCCACCAGTCCATCAACCTGTCATTAGGAAATTTTGCGGAGCTCTCTTTAATATCTTTTGTACAAATGAAAAAAGCTCTCTTCAACAATGTTTTTTGAGATTTTTTTTGGCAAAGCTAAAACATTGATCTACATATAAAAAGTGATCAACTTTCATTCATTTGTAGATATAGATAATTTGAGCCGACGAAAACATCATTATCACGCTAAGAGCTCGTTTGGGACGCCTTTTTCGGGGCAAACAATCCCTTATATGTGATTGCTCAAAAAGTTGTGACAATTTGGATTAGCTTTTTCACAGCTTTCTAAAAAAAAAAACCTGATTTCCTTTCAAAGCTAAAGATAACTACTTTTCTAAAAACCTCCAATTCGTTGCGTTTTGAAAAATCTCTTATTCCAAAAGTGAATGTTTTAAAAGCTAACCTGAACAAGCTCTGAAAATCCCAAAAGAAAAGGAAGAAAACATCAAACTGATGCATCATTAATAGGACATCCAAACATGTCCCATGAAGCAGGCATAGAAACAAGAAATAAGACCATACGGCGTACCAAGTCAGAGACGTATTGGAAGCTTCGTGTTTGTTTTCCATCACCATATACGGTCAGTGGTTGCTTGCGGATGGCCTTCATATCATAGGTATAATATAACAGTAAGAATCATTGTGAACCAAACACACTCCAAACCGATAGCTAAGGCTCCATTTGGTTTGTGGAATTAGAAAGGACAAGAAAAATAAAAGGAAAACGATTAAGAAAGCCATTTCACAGGTGTTTTCCTCCATGCTTAAATAACAAAAGAAACTAAATCTTTTGAAAATATAAGAGCAACTCAGAAAAAAGGAAGGGAAGTGACTCAAAAAATACAATACTTCTAGTTTATTTTTCACCATATTTTCTTTCCTCACTATTTTCCTCATTAGTTTTCATTATTAACCAAAGAAAGCAAAGTGTTGTCCCAGTGTTTTCTTTTCCTTTCCCTCACCATATCCAAGAAACAAACAGAGCCTAAGTTCAAAATTAAGAGCATTTTCACTTATCAAAACCATGAAGAAAATAAGTTAGGAGATCAAACCTGTGCGACAAAGTTGCTGACAACACGTCCATCATCTAGACACATACGAGGACCGTATGTGTTGAAGATACGTGCAATCCTCACCTGCAACGAGGAATTACCATGATTACTCTAACCCATGGTTTATATGCATTGAGAGATAAATTCGCAACCTTTGTGGTAGAGAATTCTCAAATTATTCTCAAGATTTTGATCGAGCAATCAAGACAGAACATTTTTTTGGCTCCAATAAATGTTTATGTCGAAAAATGACAGAACCCTCATCAGACTACATTATGTAGGACATGTATGAAATAACAAATATTTTATGTAAAAATGGGGAATGTTTTCCAAATATACAAGGGTATGATTATTATATATTTGTTGGTTCGAAGACGTAAGCGACTTTCTAAATTTTAAGGTACATTTCATGAAAACTCCAACATTATTTCCAAGATGAAATGGCATAGCCAACATTAGAGAGCAAAGCCAGGGGACAAACACTTGCAAGAAAATTCTTGTGCACCTAATAAGTTGTAAAAGGCCTAAATTTAACTGTATTAATTCTCCAATAACTAGAGATTTTTCATGAAAACTAAAAGAAAAAAAAAATCACATGTACTTGTTAGACATCAGTATATGCAGACATTAATAAAAAAAAGAATGACCAATATGTGCAGACATTAATAAAAAAAGAATGACCAAGCGGGTTGTAGCCCATTTGGTATAGCCTCTCTCTTCCCAGTGGGGAGAGGGTTTGAATCCCCATAGGGGATTCTAGTTGCTTTTTTTCTTCAGTCGAAATCAGTGGCCCTTGCTGGGCTTTGCTGTGGGGCTTTGGGGTTGGGTTGGGGTTAGGTTGGGGCTGGGGTGTGAGTGTATGTGGGGTGTGTGTGTATCTAGTTCGGATCCAAGTAACTATAAAAAATAAAAAATATTAATAAAAAAACAAAAAAACAAAAAAAAGAATGAAAAATTGTATGTGCCACACTTCTATAATGAAGAACGTTGGTGCTTATACCCAATGTTGTCGAATCGTGAATCGGTTTGCCAAAAACATGAATCATGAATCGTAAGATTCAGATTTTTAGAAAATAAATAATAATACATTTGTATATGCACATAAAACACATGTATATACATATAAAATGTGTGCTTTTTCAAGATGTGAAGCCCAACACTTCACATCATGCATGAATGTGAATATGAAAAAAGAACAAACATAAGGACATTGTATTAATGGCATTACTGTTGATTTTTCCTAATAAAAAGATTGGCATTATTTTACTGCATAAGCTTTACATGTAGAAGTTATATCACAACTAAACAACCAGGGGGATGTAACATAGAAAATAATAATAAGACCACACCCTTTTTTTTAAAAGCGAAACTCAAAATTTGTATGAATCGTGTGAATCGAATCGTGAATCGCCGATTTAGTGCAATTTCCGATTCATAGGCACGATTCGAATCGTTCAGTATGAGAATCGAATCGAATCAAATCGTATGAATCAAATCGTGAATCGTACGATTCTAACAACCATGCTTATACCGCACTATACCCCATTCTGAATGCATATCACATCCAAGTAAAAAAAAATAACAATATAGCAAATAAAACACTGAAACTTACTTACCAAAGTGATGCGCATTTGTACAAAATTCACATGAAATTTTCTTCTTTACGAATTCTCTAAACGTGTTTTTGTCTTTAGTCAACAAGAGTTAGCTATATGAGTTAACACTTGAGAAAGTGGTGTTCTTGTCTATGCCTATCAATGTTGCACGTAAGCTCCTGACTAGATAACTAGTAATGAACCTTACTTGGGCACTCCATATATGAAATGTTCATTAAGATAATCTGTGAGATTGAAAAATGTAAATTTTGGTATAAAATAAAATAAGCACACATGAACTTTAGCATTCCTTGACACAAAAAGAAAAAAGTAAAAAACTTTTGCAGTCCACACCATCTCAATGATCTCATGTACAAGTAGATATCAAAGTCCATTATACCTCAACATCTGCACCTCGATGATAATCCATTGCCAAGGTTTCAGCCGTTCGCTTCCCTTCATCATAACAGCTTCTCACACCTAAGTAATTTTACTTAAGCTACTATGAATAAAGTTGAAAATCAAAAACTCAAACATAGAAAACAGAAACAAAAAACAAAAAAACATCTAAGAAAATGGTATGTGCAAGTAGTACTAGTATCTCACCTATAGGATTTACATTTCCCCAATATGTCTCCTTCTGTGGATGCTCAAGCGGGTCTCCATAAACCTCACTTGTACTGGTAAGCAAAAACTTCGCCCCGATTCTTTTTGCAAGGCCCAACATGTTAAGAGTGCCCATCACATTTGTCTTGTAATCTCAGTCAAGGATATCCAATAGTACTATAAGGCTTAACTACATTTTACACCGTCCTAGTTTGCCCTTTGTGTCAATTTGGTCCCTGTAGTTTAGAAAGTGTCATTTTAGTTCCTGTAGTTTTATAAGTGTGTCATTTAAGTCCCTCAAACACTTTTTGTGACAAATTTTTTACTTTCAGTGACAATTATTCGTCACTAAAAGACTTATTGGGCTTATTTGACACACTTATGAAACAACAGGAACTAAAGTGACACTTTCTAAATTACAGGGAGCAAACTGACACAGGTGACAAACTACAAGAGTGTAAAATGTATTTAACCCGTTTTATAAATCGGTAATCAACACATAACTTGAAACCCGGATTTCCCTTAAAACCCATCAAAAATTTGACAACAATCAAAACTTTGTGTCATAATCACAAACATCATAAAATTCAATAAGGGCATGTTTGGGCTACAGTAAGGTTGCGTACATCTTACCCTCCCAGACCTTGCAATGGCGGGAGCCTCGTGAACTGGTCTGCCCTTTCAAGGGCCTGTTTGGGCGTCCTTGAATGCAACATTTGCATTCACACGTCTATATAGGATGCTAGCTTAAAAGATGATGATCCTGATTCCTACACAATTCCATTTATCTAAATCATGAATTTTGAGGTTCTAAAGGCTTTGTTTGATTCATGGATTTGGTGAGGGAAAAGAGAGGAGAAAGGAAAACCGGAAGGGAAAACTAGTTCCTTTTACTTATGGATGGGACTACTTTTCCATCTTGTTTTCCTTTTCCCTCACGAAATCTATGAACCAAACAAAGCCTAAGAGAACATAGAAATGATCACACAATGAGCCTTTCTGTTTATCTAAATGAATCCATGATGATGATAGTCTTGATAGATATTACTCTAGAATCCTATATAAATCAAGAATGAGGCAATTCAAATTCAAGTATAAACCAAAATTGCTATAAAGGATATGATTGTTTTGACAGGATTGTACTTGTAATGGACCGGAGAAGCAGGACAAGCCAAGTGATAGATCTGATCAACCTCCAACAATATGGGTTCAACAACATCATGTCTAATAAGCTCAAACCTCGGATTCCCAAAATGGTGTTTCACATTCTCTTTCCTCCCAGTGAAAAAATTATCAATCACAATCACATCATCACCTCTAGCAATCAACTTATCAACCAAGTGACTACCCACAAACCCAGCTCCGCCGGTGACTACGATTCTCAACCGTCTCTGGCCGATCCCCACCGGAACTCTTCCGGTGAGCCTATAATTCTTCGAAATGCGATGTGGGTCCGACTCAGAATCGCGATTGGTGAACCAAATCGATCTGGGTGTCGATGAATTTGGGTCGGGAGTACCGATCCGGGACAAACTGGGTTGGATGATGAAGAATGTGGACCCAATTAGAATACCCACTAATACGAAGAGGAGTCTTTGTTCTTTGAAGAGGTAATTGATGGATCTGGGTAGAGATCTGGGGTGTTTTAGGGTTTTGGGTGAGTAAGGTGATGTTTGGATTGATGGGATCTCATCATCTCGTCTGTTGGTTACAGTTTTGTGTAATTGTTTCATGGTTTTTTTTGGGAAATTTAAATTTCAAAGAATTGAGAAAATGAATTCTAAGGAGTTGAGTGTGAGATATTAAATGGAGATTGTAGGTGGAGAGAGGGGTTTGAGAGGGAAATTGGACCTCTGTGACATTGACAAATTTTTTTTTTTGGGGGGGTTTATTATTATTATTATTTATTTTCTGTGAGTAGCTGTTGGAGAGAGAGACACACACAGAGAGAGAGAGAGAGAGAGAGTAAGTGAAGCAGCTGCTTATGCTATTTCGTTTGCCTGTGTGTGGTAGTTGAGAGTAATGAGAAGAAAGAGAGAGGGGGGGACCTGTTTGAAAAGTAGTTTTTTTTTTTTTTTTGGCTGATCATGAAAAGTAGTTAATATGGGGACGGGTTGGAGACTTGGAGTGAATTGAAAGAGTGGATATCAACTCGGGGGGAAAAAAAAAGAGTAATGATTTAATTTGGTGGATTTTATGTATACAGTACACTAATATATGTATAGATCTCACTAAAATAAATGGTGCAGATTTTTATGTGTATATTTTATGCGCTTATAGTATTACTTCAAAAAAAGGGTTAATTATATTTTACCATTAGGCCAAATTTCACTTTACTCCAACTAATTCAAAAGTGGAGATTTACCTATGTGATTTTGGACTAAAGTGAAACCGTAAAGATTTTTTCCAAAATAGTCCCACACAAGAATTAATGTTAAATTAGCCCAACAAAGTGGAGTAGTGTCACTATTAACTCCACATATGCAGTTAACATAAAAAAAATTAGCCGCATAAAAGGGTTGAGTGTTAAAAATTAACCCCAGATAGTTGGGTTAAATAACAACATTATACCCACATGGGAGTTTTTTTTTTTTTTCAAAATTAACCTCACAAAGGGGGTTAAGTGTTAATATTTTTGGCCAATTTTATAATTTTTTTATCATTTTTGAGAGAAATCTTTACAATTTCACTGTAGTCCAAAACCACGGAGGTTAAATGTCCACTTTTGAAGTAGGGGTAAAGTAAAAAAGGCCTAACCATAGGAGGTAAAATGTAATTAACCCAAAAAAAAAAATAGGAAAGGAAATTACATTTTACACCCTTATTGTTTGGAACTTTGAATGTGAGGTAATTTTGGCTTCAGTAGTGTCAATTTTGTCACTTTAGTCCTTCCAATTTCAGTCTAGGTTCCACCGCGTAATCCATGTATGAAATTTTTTTATAATTTTTTTTTTTTTTTTTTATAGAAATAGGTCATGTGATATACACGTGGGGTATGTTTAGGGGGAATGATGGTAAATTTTTTTTTTTTGAAGAAATTACACTTTATACATATATTAAACCTAGATTTGTCAAAAATTATAAAAAATATTCATGAATGAATATATTGAGCTAAACTAAAACTAGAAAAAGCAAAGTGATAAAAGTGAAACTAAAGGGATTAAAGTGAAATCAACCAACATTATCAAGGTGCGAAATATAATTTACCCACAAAAACCGTAACAGAAAGGTTAGACGACGACCACAGTGGGAGTCGAACCCACGACCTTCTGATCCGAAGTCAGACGCGCTAATCCACTGCGCTATGCGGTCACATTTGGTTGTGGAGAGGGTTAAATATAATTTCTACTTTGTAATGATTGTGTGTTAAAAGTACAAATTCTTTGGAGTTAACTATACTTCCTAAATTTTTATTCCAAAGTAATTCCAAATGATATAGCAGTGGGGCCAAATCTAATACAGTGAAACCAGTTGAATTTTGATTGAAACTTTTACCTGACTCCACTGCTACTTCATTTAGGAAACACGTTTGAGATAGAAATTTGAAAAACATGGCATTACTCAATTTTTATGATGTTAACTTTTTCCTAGATACAACCAAATACCCTTCATAGAAGTTTAATATATATATATATATATATATTAAATCATTTAGTTTTTTTACGAAAAACTTAAATGTTTAATTTGATAGCAATCGAGGATAAAGTGTCAACTTTTGAATCATAGAGATGATAAATTAAATTAAAGGGATAACTGTTAGAAAATCCCTCAAACTAACATTGAAAAGTTTATGGTCCAAATTTTTTCTTAATTTGTTAAAAAGTCCCTAAATTTGGAACTCTAATTGACTAACATCCTTTCTTTTTCCAACTCTATTTTTTTCTTCCCAAATTTGCCATTCTAAGCCCTAGTTGCCCACCACCACCACTGCAAACCGCTGCCACTACCATCACCACTGCGATCCGTCGCTGCAACCACCGCCACTGTGAGCTGCCACCATCGCGTCGACACCACAAGCCGTCGCCACCACCATTGCAAATCACAACCACCACCACCGTGAGTCGCCACCAGCCGTCGCCACCACCACCACCATTGCGAGCCACCACTACTAACCACCACGAGCAGTCGCCACCACTGCGAACCATCTCGAGGCGTCGATCTAGATCTCTATAACCGGTCAAGATCTAGATCTAGATATGAACTTCATCGATATCGCTAGCTACTCAACGAACTCCGACGACCACTATGCGTTCATGATGTAACTTTGAGGTTAGTTGCAGAATATATAAAAATCAAGTGAAATTTCACTAACAAGTGAAATAGCACTTATTTTTTTCTATATCAAGTAAAACTTCACTTAACTTTGGCTATAACAAGTGAAATTTCACTTGTTTTTTTTAGCGTACATTTGACCCAATGTGGTCGGACCCTTCCCCGGACCCCGCACTGCGGGAGCTTCGTGCACTGGGCTGCCCTAATGACTTCATGAGGTAGTCGCCGGAGGTGGTGGGGTGGTCACCAAAGATGGTGGGGGTGGTGGTCGAAGGTGGTAGAGATGGAAGGGGTGATCGTAATGGTGGTGAAGGGCATTTTAGTCTAAGAAATAGGGGGACGACTTATCCTTAATAACAGATTTAAGTTGTCCTTTATATTAAAAAATCTTATGCATTAATCCTTTCCACTAATTGCCCCTAAATTAAAATTTTGTCTACCTTAATGGAATAAAATGTATTCAATTATTTATAAGAACATATTTTCTCAATTTTAATTTGTATGGAGAGGGGTAACCTTCAGGATCACATATTTCTCATTTTTAGTTCATACAAAGACTAATAACTACAATTGCTCCCAAAAAAAAAAAAAGACTAATAACTACATGATCACACGTCTTCAATTTTCAAAGACTAATGCTTGGTGTACATATTTTTGCACACAAATGCTTTAAATGTATGTACTCTGTGCTGTGTAAGTGGTGCACAGAAAAGTATGAAAAAATCAAATAGCACAAGGTATATGCATTTAAAGTATTTGTGTGCAAAATTGTGTGCACCTAACATTACTCATTTTCAAAAGATGAATTTCACCGTTCTTGAATTTGAATTCCAACTTAGATTCTCAAATATTTTGACAATTATGCTAAACTATCATCTCATAAATGCATCTAAAGCATTATGAATTTTTGAATTTTTTACACTTTTTGTGCACCACTTACACAGCACAGGGTATATGCATTTAAAATATTTGTGTGTAAAAGTGTGTGCAAATTTGTTTACACCTAACATTACTCTTCCAACTTAGATTCTTAAATATTTTGACAATTATACTAAACCATCGTCTCATAATATTTTTGGATATATTCAAATTTTAAAATCATAACATCACACAATTTAAAATTGGGTGCATGTTGGGTAGAATGTGGAGTCCATGGGATATCCCATGAGTGGTACGAAATTTCCATGAAATTTCCAAAGAAGAACTTATGGCTTGTTCCTTATTTCTCCAATTATATGAATGAAAGCTTCATTGGGAAGCAAAGATGATTTGTTAGTTGAAATTACATAGGTTTGTTGGCATGAGAGGCGGTCTTGCACTCGGCTTTTCACCTCAAATCTTTGACAGTATAAATGTATGTATATGGTACATGCATATATGGAAAGATGAGACACTTTGGGACAGCGGATTTGAGAGAGAAAACAAAGAGAATATTTTTTGCTCACTCAAAAAAATTGTCACTTATTGCTTATTTAAACTTTTATTGGGTGATATGTGTCTCATTTTATTTTTATTTTGCCCATGTGTCATCAACATAACAACATGACACATGGGCAAAATAGGAATGGAATGTAACACATGTCACCCAGCTAAGGCCTAGCTAAACAATGTGTGACCATTTTAGGGTGAGCAAAAATGCTCGAAAAAATAAAACTGTAAGAGTATGAGTTGTTTGGGTTTGGAAAGTGGGTGTATAAGAGTATAGGAGTTGGTGATTTAATTCAAAGTGTCTTCAAAGGAGGAGTAAGATTTTTTATTAGAGTGGGCTAAAATTGGAGGGGGCGTGCATACAGTGGCAAAGATACATTAGTGTTCGGAGGCAGTGCCCCGGAGGTGATATTTTTTTAGTCCATTTATTGTATATATTTATGGGTAGAATTCATTTTAATATCACCATTTTTTTTATTATAAAAATTGATAGCTTATTATAATTTGTAGAGCTTGACTGGTATATCGATGTAGGTTAGGCTATATTGAAAACTGATAAGAAAAGGTAATGCAACAAAAATATAAGGAGGGCAAAAATTACATTTGGGACAAAATGTATACATACTTTTTTTTTTCAAAATTTTTGGGGAACTGGTTACATATAAATATTGTAACACCCATAAATTTTCGTTGTACTTCTGTATGTCAGTGTATATAATAAGATCCTATTATTTTTCTTTGTCTTTTTTGATGAGTTTGAGTGCTCAATTGATTAGGCCCATTCCCCAATCGATTGTCACTTTTGGTTGCTCAATCGATTGGCATATTTACCAATCGATTGTCATTAATCACCTAACCACAATCGATTGTCTCTGAGCCCAATCGATTGACAGTAGCTGAACGTGGGATCCAAGTTTTGGTTGTGTGGCCACGGTTTGTCCCCATCTCCTAAATATACCCTTCCCCTTATATATATATATATATATATGTTCGGGGTTTGTGTGTTTGAGAGAGAAAGAGAGTTGCACTCATATATATATATACACACATACATACTCTCGGGGAGAAGAAGAGATGAAGAAGAAAGAGAAACAAAAGATAAGAGGCAAAGAGAGACATAGGAGAAAGAGAAGAGAAGAGAGAGAAAGCTCACCAACCACCCCGAGCTGCACTGAGGACCGCCACCACGATCGACCCGAATCATTCGATGAGTCCCATACTCAACTGGTATCGTCTTTATGCTGCTTTTACACGATCAAAAAAAAGGAAAGACGCACAGTATGTCTTTCCCGAGATTCAGTTCTGGACTGCATGTTCTATGGGAAGAAGACGTAGTCCCAATCGATTGGGCCTATACTAGACTTTTTTTCCTCACCGCCTCCACCAGAGTTTTCCCGGCATCAAAACAGTTCGGCACTGCTGGTCCTATCACAAAACACTACCCAGAGGACTAGAACCACCTCATGCGCCGCCGTCCCTTTCTCTTCACTCCGCCGGTCACCATCGTAAACTTCACCAACAACCACCACCACCATTTTAATCATCTGCTCCAGACGACCACGCCACTGCCTGAAATGACGTCAACGGCCATACGTACAACACGCGCCTCCAATCGCACCGTTCTGTGCCTACGCACAGTTCAACCTAATCAGTTCCATGTGGCACTGAGTCAGCATTGACTAACCTATGACAACCTACCACGTGGCATACAATCAGCATTAAATGACCATTCAGAAGATTCCACGTAGCATTTGACCAGCCTAATCAGCAATATGTCAGCATTGACCTACCAATCATAGGGTGATATGTGGTAGTTGACTGCTACTTGGACTGTCATGCTAGTGCCAGCTCAGCTGTTGACCGGCCAATCACAGGTTAACATGTGGCATTGATCACCACGTATCCTGCCACATCATCAATTGATTGACCAACCAGAGGATGCAACGTAGTATTGATTGCCACATCAGCTGCTGACGTGACACCTCCTAGGCCCGCTTTCTATTTTTGCCATTTTTCACTATTCCAAGTCTGATTTTCGACCAATAGTTGAGGTCAGAATTGCTGTTGAGCCATGTTTTGTACATTACAAGGTCGTTTCCAACTTTTCTAGCCAGATTCTTACCCCTACGGGTCCCACTCAGCTCAGCCCAGGCCTATTCAGGCCCAACCTACGGGACTTTTTGACCATTTTGGCCCTTCCAAACCCAACAATGATGACCGTTTAAGCGAATTCTAAGTCAAAATTCGACTTGGGCCTTCCGGGCTCACTTCTGTGACGCTTTTGAAAATGAAAATCTTTCAAAATTCAAATTCTTTCATTTTTTTACACAAAACACAAAATAAAAACACCATAAAATACTAACTGGATTTCAAAAGCCACCTTTGCACTGGGGTGGACCCCACAGGTAGTGCTTTCTATCTGTACTCATCATGGTTCGGTCTTTGACTGATAAACCCAATCGAGTTTGGTATTCAACTAGGTTTTTATTTTTGTTGTAAATAAACAAGTTCTTTAACTTGTCACCATCATGAATTGGCTTCATCCGAGATTACTTGGTTTTCGGTTAGCCGGACTAGAACTGTTAGATTTACTTTTCTGTCTTTACTGCTTTCCAACATCGTGAACTGACATCATCCGAGATCACTTGGTCACCATCGTGAACTGGCTTCGTCTTGGATCACTTGGTTTTTTGGTTAGCGCAACTAGAACTGTTAGATTTACTTTTCTATCTTTACTGCTTTTCCATCATTGTGAACTGTCATCGTCCGAGATCACTTGGTCACCATCGTGAACTTGTCTCGTCCGATGATCACTTGATTTTCTGGTTAGCCAGACTAGAACTGTTAGATAGTAACTCATAATTATACTAACTCATTACCATACTAACTCATAAAACGTACTAGCTTACAACTATACTAAGTTACTAACTCCTAATAAACTTCTTTCATTACTTTACTTCTTTTTAAATCCCTTCAAACGAATACCGACCCTTACTTTCGACATAAAACAAAAAGATAAATAAATATATGTAATACAAAAAAAATTTCTCATTTACCCCGAAAGAGACTTTTTCATCACGTTAATCAATAGCTTGACGAAAAGAAATTCGGGCATAGTACTATCCATCACAGCATTGGTCGATCTACACCACTTTCTCAAGATTCAAGTCAAGGACTACTCCATATAGGTTAAAGTTCCTAGCTACACTGACTTTTACTCAAATTACTTTTCTAAAACTTACTACTCTTTCAAAGGTTAAAGTCTAGGGCCACATCATACATGTTATAGTTCCTAGCTATAGCAACATTTACTCAAAACACTACTTCACACTCGCACGGTCTAGATCGACCAACTTTTCAAATCACTTACATACACTCACACACATACAAAGCACAGAATTACCTATGGCCTGATTCTCGACTTGAGATATGTAAGCAATATAACATCTGTGTACGGGTTTATTGTACTTCATTTCAATTGTTATGCATGATAATGTGAAGCAATGTGTATTATAGCATGTATGTTGGTGAGCTGTAACTCACGAGTCAATTTGGGTGTCTGTATAAGAGAACCCTCTTAGACAATGTGGAATGGATGTTTTGATGTCTCTATGAGATTTAGACAGTCATTGTGGATTACCCTAAATGTTTATTTGAAAATAAATGTTTACCTGTGTATTTCAATATCTGTATTATAATGTAGTATAGAATATATTTATGTCGTTAATTTTAGTATCTTTGTGAGGACGGATTAACACGTTACATAATTGGCAGGCTAATTAGTAATTTCATAAAACCATGTGGGATTGCGTTTTAGCAGATAAACGGAACTTAGTCGAAAACTTTTATGGATTTTAGATTCTCACTTGTGGAGTTATAACTTAGGTGTTTAAGACATTTTGAGAGATAATCAGTAGATTAGAGAACTCGCGGGGGAGTTAAACACAAATACGAAAAGTGTTGCCTATATATAGAAAGAGGTAATTTAGATATTTTTATAAAGTTTTCTAAACCAAAATGAAAAAGGGGTGGAAAGAGAGGTTTTGGTTCTCCGAACTTCACGACGACAATCGATGGATTTCTGCACGTTTGTTTTCTTCTAAATTTCATATTTGAACTTCTCGAGGTAAGGCCGTCATTTTTATATCCCTTAGAGCTCATTAGGAAAAGTTTTATGAAAACAAAATTTCTAGAATTTTCATAAAAAGGTGATAATCGAACTTTTGATCCATATGAATTATATTAGACGAACTTCCACACGTTCTTTGTGCTCGGTTTTCCTCAGAAAGGGAATTAGGAGCGTTAATCGGAGGAGAGTGATTCAACTATGTGTTTTGGAATGATTTCTTGACATGTATTCATGTTTTGTACGAAAAGCATGTTTCAACTCATAACTATATGTTGTTTAGTTCATATTGGGCGATTATATTGATAAGTAGACCCAATCGTATGGTGAAATATTTAACTTATGTCGAGAGTACAATAGAATGTATTTGAGCATGTTTAGTTGTTATTTGAGCATGTCGTGATTTAATGATTGAGGTAGTTAATGATATGAAGGTTCACTTAACTTGACCGGTCGAAGTGCCTTCTCCTGTGAAGTATTGTTGCCGAGGGGTCATTCGACCGGTCAAACGGGGCATCTTGACTGGTCAAAATGACCCCTAGATGAAAACTTTTTGTACCCTTTACGGAAATTATTTAAACATTTTGATTGGTTCTTAGGATACCTTTGGGACTCCTTTTAACATAAATTCATCCGGTTCGAATATAATTACGTTTTCAATTTTATACAGATTTTATAACTTCGGGTGTATTGTTTCAAAATGAGCGATTACTCATTGTTATTTTTAAAGTTCTCTTTTTTTTTTCCGCTGCAACAACTTTTAAATGAGTAGGAAGAGTCTCGGTGGCGTGCCACGTGACCTAGATTCATATGCGTGGATTTGGGCCATGACAAGCAACCACCAGGATGCGGCCATAACCATCCTTTTACATTTTTCATTTTATTGTACATTCTCATATCCTATTATCTTTTACTTATGCCCCCATTATTATGAAAATTACTAAAACCGACAACTGTGATTGCATCGATGTTCGAGGGTGCCTAACACCTTCCCTCGACTAATCGAGTCCCCGAGCCCATCTCAAAATCTCTAGTTTTCACATGGCTTTTTCAAAGTCATTGCTTTTAAAATGTCCTACTTTTTCAAAACCATTTCAAGAGTTACAGATCATTAATTTAATTGTCTTTGCAGGGATCCTAATACCTGAACAAAAGTTAGGTGGCGACTTTGAATTTTTACTTGGTCATTCCCCACTTTTGCGTACTTTTTCACGTTTTCAACATTAACAGTTACGATCCTCGAAAAGACCGCCCCCTTATCGAAGGGGCGGACGCTACAACGTGGTATTCCCATTTCATTCAATATTAGGGTAAAAAGCATTTTGCCCCCTCAAATTACACACGATTTTGCAATTCACACCCCGAATTTTAAAAAGTTGTAATATCCCCCTTGAACTATCTTTAGGGTTACAATGTCTCCCCTAAACTTTAAAAGTTTAAATGTACCCCCTGAACTATCGTCTATGTTGTAATGTCCCTCTTGAACTATTTTTCGTGTTGCAATGTCAACCCTGTTATCACATTTCCGCCAAGAAATGTGATGTAATTTGCTCGTGTGGGACGCACATGCTAAATTTCAAAGGCATTTATGACATTTCATCATCCCCTTCTAATTAACAATCATAAAAATCATAAAAAGCATCAACTCTTTTTTGCTACACAACAAATTGACATATTAAAGAAAAGGGCAACCCGATGAAATTAACTGAATTTATATGATTTTAATATTATTTATGATTGTTAATTTAGAAGCAGAAGGTGAAATGTCATAAATGCCCTTAAAATTTGGCACGTGCATCCAACATGATCAAATTGCATCACATTTCTTGATGGAGTGTGATGCCAAGGTTGACATTGCAACACAAAAGATAGTTCAGGGGGGACATTGCAACACATACGATAGTTCAGGGGGGACATTTCAACTTTTTGAAATTCAGGGGAGATATTGCAACCCTAAAAATAATTCAGAAAGGACACTGCAACTTTTTAAAGTTCGAAATGTAAATTGCAAAGATTGTATAGATTGAAAGGACAAAATGTTTTTTTACCCTTATTCTTAGGGTCTCTCACGACCTTTCAAAATAGCCTCTTGGACAAATTCTAATGCAACGCAAACATTGCAAGTTCAATCACCACAAATTTTGTACTTGTAATATTTTTTATTGCTCTAGAATTTGTCCACACCCTCATGTCGAAAATCACACAGACAGCAAATGATAGCCATCTTCAAATTCGGACACATTTTATGAAGCTACCGATCTCCTAAGATACCATTTAATCGTCTATGGGAAATAACAACAATGCAATCGATCAGGAAAAAAAAATCCAGAGATCAATGGTTTTTCATAAAAAGTCAGTATTGTATTGAAAAAAAAACAACAATTATGGGGATACACACCAAACGACACACTGTGCTATAAATATATGTACATTGTGCTGTTTGAATTTTTCACACTTTTCTGTGCATGACTTACACAGCACATGGTATATGCATTTAAAGTTGGTGTGTCGTTTAGTGTGTCATTTGGTGTGTATCTCTATCATTTTTGAAAAAAAGAAAAAAAAAGCCCTTCTCTAAGTTGTATGAAAGAGATAGACACATCTTTTGGGGAGGTTGTATGAAAGTTGTATGAAGGTTGTGTCCCAAGTATTACCCTATCCAGAGCCACAACTTTTTGCTCACAACCTCCATTTTGTGTCTATCTCTCTCTTGATGGGTCCCACTCACTGTGGGACTCATCAAGAGAGAGATAGACACAAAATGGAGATTGTGAGCAAAAGGTTGTGACTTTAGTTGTGCCTCAAGTATTACTCATCACATTATTTCAACGTACAAAAAAATGGATTCCTCAGAGGTCAAGACAATCAGGGCCAGGCCCATTTAACTCCAACTCTCTCTCTCTCGCTGCGTGTGTGTGTGTGGGGGGGGGGGGGGGGGGGGGGGGGGGTTTACTCAGAAAGGAGGGATGAAATCTATTAGAATCTGGAAAATGTTCGAGTTGGCTGGCAATATGGCATTGCAAGATATATTTGAGAGATGTTTAAACTAGGGGTGGCAATCGGGTCGTGTCGGGTCATTATCGTGTCGGGTCATTGTCGGGTCGGGTTATAATCGTGTCATTCTTAACGTGCCATAATCGTGTCGGGTTATAATCGTGCCGGGTCATATACGGGTCACCCGTTTAACCCGTCTAACCCGTGTAGGATGTCATCGGTTCGGTTCAGTTCGGATCGGATCGAATAGAATTTTTATTTTTTTATTTTCGATTTTTTTTTTCATGTTTTGAAAACCAATTGAAGTGGTCGGTTCGATCTATTTTGCCAATTTTGGCGATCAGATCAATTTTTTAGTTGTAAGTAATTTAAGAAACCCAATCAATTAGCTCGGTTCGGCTATTCGAAATAAGCTTACAGCCCTACTAAGAACACAAACAAGTCTTCCATCAAATGTATCAATTATTAACACGTACATCTTAAATACCAAAATACTACAAATATAGCAATATCTAACTATTATAAACTTAACACCCAAGCACATCCACACAAACTGAATAAGAAGAAATATTGTTTTTACTAACAGTATAAAAAAATTTCTTCACTTGCCATCCATCAAGAATCAAGATTAACAATTGTACTTATCTAATTGACTAATTTGTCTCCCTCCCAATCCAGCAATCCTAGCGGACTTCCTCCCTTTTTTTTTTAATTTTTTTTTTATTTTTTTATGCAATGCTTGATGCATGAATGCTTCCAAGCTCCAGCTTCCTTCGTCCCTTATTAGTTATTAATTATTATTTTTTATTACATTAGTTATTAATTATTATATATAAATTTATTTGTTTGGTAAGTTGGAAACTACTCTTTTTTATTTTTAGGAAAAAAAAAACAATTTTAGTTTATATATATCTATATATATTTTAAATATTTTTTTGCTCTAAAAAAAAATAATTTAAAAAAAAAAAAAAAAAATTTAAATATTTTTTATATTACTTTTTTTTAAACTTTCAGATTATTAAAAGTTATTTTTAAAGCTAAAAAAAAAAATGCCCCAATTACACTTAAATACTTAATCGGGTCAAACGGGTTAGACGGGTTAACCCGCTTCAACCCGTTTATTAATCGTGTCAAACAGGTCGACTCGTTTATGATCTGTGCCCTTATAAGGGTCACCCAAATCCGTTTATTTTCGTGTCGGGTCGTGTCGGCTTGCCGTGTCGGGTTGAAAATTGCCACCCCTAGTTTAAACCCAAAAAGTCAGACTGAGGAGAGACCAAATAACTAACTTTTTTTGAGACAGCATTATCCCATGTTGTTTGACCAAAGCAAAGCAACTAACACATTTTAAGGCTACGAAGTTTGAGCATTGCACATGTTTGGGCTGCTAGCATTTATCTGTTTTCCAATAGTATGGAGTTGATCTTGAGACATTTTATTTGATATTAATTTGAGGGTCCAATTGTGACTAGAAGGGTTGAAGTACTCTTTGGAATACTTTTCAAACGCATACTCTGGACAACAGTGCTTCTGGACACACAAAAAAAAAAAAAAAAAAAATGCATATATAAGTCTGTTTGAATAAAAAAAAATTGTGAACTATTTTATAGCCCCAAAATCACGTTTTGACAAGCAGGTTATTTGGCTATTTATTTTTCGAAAGCTATTGGAGTAATTTTGTGTGCGAGTGTGACAGGAAAGTAAACTGTCAATGTGATTGTGTGCCAAATGCGCCTTAATTAGGTTAATTAATTGTGACCTTTCGAATGCCTTGAGACCAAGGACTTTATGGAATAAGATGGAAAAAGAGTGAAGATGGAATTGGTGCGTAGATTGGGTACTTAAGGCCATCTCCAATGGGCATGCCCTCATGCTATTGCCAAATTATAGCATGACCTATAAAAAAAACCCCTCCAATGGCATGCCAAAGTTCATGCCAAATTATAGCAATGCTATATCCTGTGTCAAATTTGGCATGACCTTTGGCATTACTATAAGTTGGCATGACCTTTGACACACCATTGGAGATGTGTTTTTGGAATACTATGCTATTATTTGGCATACCAACAAGGCAATACTTTAAATTTGTCCAATACAAAGAAAGAAATAGAATTTCATTTGACATATACCATTGGAATACATATGCTAAAATATAACATTTTAGTACTGTAACAATGCCAAAATATAGGTTTAAAATGACGAAAATAGCATTTAACATTGGAGATGGTCTAACTAATGATTACTAACTAAACTAAGTTACTCTAAGTTAACTATGTAAACTTAAGTAAAACAGAAATGAAGTAATAATGAACGTAAACAATAAGGAAACAATTAAACAAACAAAGAAAATTACATTGAAAGGAAATAAAGAATAAAATAATAATAATCATAATAATAATAAAGTCATAGTTACTATTTAGAACTACTCCTGTATAATGACTAAGGAGGAGAAATCCAAAAGGGGCTTTGTATTGATCTGTTGGAAATGGCGTATTCAGGATGCTAGATTGGAGTGTGCTGGAAATGCATGTAGTGTGAGTCCACGGGGGCTACTCCCGGATTTTTTTTATTTTTTATTTTGTTTTTTTGGATCTATTTATGCTTATATTCTGAATTTTTGCACCATAAATGTTATTGCTTCTTGTCGTTTGCAGAGTTAATAAAAGACATTTAGGATTTATTTATGCTTATTTTTTGAGTTTTTGCATCATAAATATTATAGTTTACTTTTGCTTCTTGTCGTGTTATAGTTTACATAAGCATTTAATAAATTACAAGCCACAAGCAAAGAGAAAAAAGATAAAATAAAAACAAAATAAAAACAAAAACAAAAACAAAAAAGAAAAGAAAAGAAAACAAATGGCATGCAAATATGTGCTCGGCTAGAACCGTCAATTGATTTTTGAAATAACAAATAACATCATAAATATTGGCTCAAGAGGTTGAGCTAGGCCAGTGAAGTTAGATGGGCTGAGCTAGAACTATACCATTTGGATAATCAAAAGGTAATGTATTGATGAGGGGTGGACTGGGCTGGGCTAAAAGGTGTATTAATTAATGATGAGTTGAGTTATAATCTAAAATTAATAAATGACTTAAAGATTTTGGGGTGGACTACAACCCAAGTCAGCACACCATACGCCCTTGTTAAATTTAGAGACTTCCTCTACAATAGATGGCTTTAATTTGAACAATAACTATTAATAACTTTCACTCTAGTTTATGACAATTGATCTTCAAGTAACCACTTTTAATCTTCTCCTATGATGCCAAGTATCCCTCAAGTAGCTTCCAACATACTATTAACATCTTTCAAACTTCAACCATCTTTTGCATTGCCAAGTGTCTTTCAAGTAACCTCCAAATAACTTCCAAACTTTCAAATTCAGTCTTTTAGGAAACCACCATTAATGACTTCCATGGCAATCCAAAATACATTAACAAATGTGTTATTTTATGGTGCAAACAGAGTTCCAGAAATGTGATGTAGAAAGTAGATTCGGATTTTATTGATTCCCATGGTGCCCTAGTGATTAGGACGTCTGTTTCTTCTTTTGTTTAAATGCAAAAGCCAAAACTAATTCAAACAAGCCGTTAGGATTATTCACCATGTTATCCAAATGGGTAATACTTGGGACACAACCTTCATACAACTTTCATACAACCTCTCCAAAAGATATGTCTATCTCTTTCCTGTGTCACTGTGGGGTCCAATGACATCACATGAGAGAGATAGACACATCTTTAAGGGAAGTTGTATGAAAGTTGTGTCCCAAATATTACTCTATCCAAATATGCAGGGAAAAAAAAAAGAAAAAAAGAAGAAGAAAGAAATAAAGAAATTTAAATAAATAAATAAAAAAAGACAATTTCTTTTGGTATAGGATGAGAAATTCCAATCCTAGTTATCACGAAAGTTAACTATTGGGTATATTTAGACAACGACATTGGAAATTACTCCCCCGTCCCAATTTTTATGATTACTTTTTCTTTTTTTAGCCATCTCAAAATTAAAGAATATTTTGATTATTACATGCATATTTTTACTCATTTTTCAACAATGCCCTTTCTAAACTTAAATATGAAGAAGTATTAGCTCTTGGTAAAAGGTAGTAAAATGGGCAATTTTGGAAGAATGAACTTTTTTTAATAAGAGACAATGCATTTAATCATATTTGCTTAAAAAGTTAGATACACGAATATAGTCAAAGAAAATGGAACAGAGAGAATACAAAGTAATTTCATGTGATAACTACAATTCCAAATACCAAATTGAAAGTCAAGTTAGTCATTATTAATTGTCATTATCTTGCAATAAATTTACATACACCACAAAAAAACACATTTCAACTAGTATATCACAATCCATTTATTTCAAATTTTGAATGATAAGTGGTATTTATTTGTAAGAACTTTAATGAATTAGCTAGCCGCGGCAAATGCGTGTGAGAAAACGTTATTTTTTAATGCAAATAGTTATTTTCGACTAGGACCACAAAGGGTAAGTGATTAACAATCCTTTTGGTGGCCACTAGAAGTCATTATTCTTTGAGTTGCCCCCAAAACTAATCCAAGAAATTATTCAATTATGCCTCTCTCCATGTGAAATATAATTTCGAAGTTCTTAAGTAATTGTTAATTATGAAATTTACATGTATAAAAAATTATGGTACATGTACATCTAGATTTGGATGGATTTTTTTCATTATGATGCGTTTGGAGCGAAGGTGACACTTTTTTTTTTGTTCACGTGTATGTGTCAATTTTTTTATACATAACTAAAGAGAGGTAGAAAAACCTAAAGAGATATAGAGATTGAGATAGAAACATGATAATGAAATAGAAATAGAAATAAATTCTTCATTTTTTTTAAAAAGAACGAATAGAAATCGAATTAGACCAATTCTCGAAATGCCTTTAGATATATTTCTCAAATATTTCTCAATGTCCCGACTTTTCGAGAATGTGAATTATCGACTTCAGGAATAAATTGAAGAATTTTTTCGGGATCCTACAAGATCCATTCATTCTTTCTTTTTTTGGTTGATTTTTTGGGTGTGTGTGTGTGTTTTGTTTCTTGTTTTTTGACAGATGATCAAAACTTCACACAGATTCAAATCCTATTGAGAGGTCGATCAAAATTATTGAAGAAAATCCCTTCCAGATGATAGGAGAATAAGAAATGTTTTATATGTTCGAGGTACATATGGTTTTACATTTGAGTAGTAAGAGATTTTGTCAACCTCTAACTCAAATACAAAACGCCGTCTCTAGCTTAAAATCAAAACAATTTAAGATAGAGTTGCTTTAAAAAGTAAGAATTGTATTTAAAAATAATAAATAAATAAATAAACCTCTTCTAAGTAAGTATAAATAAATAAAATAAAAAGGCTAGTGTAATTACTAATGGCTGTAAGGCATTCAGAAAATTTTATTCCAAACACCTTTTGCTCAACTAAATGACTAAATGATCTAGCGATCATAGCATTGGATTTGATTGTTCTATAAAATTGCTTTGCGAATTTTTTTTCAAGTACTAGATTTGATTTAAAGGTACGGACTTGAAATTTTGTTTTCGAGAACAATGATTGTACGGATGTAGTTTCTTGTTTGAATCTCTATCAAAAAGTGTTTTGTGAAAATTACAACACAAATAAGCAATTAAAAGAACATCTCAGCAATTGATACAAGTCATTATTCTTTGAATAATGCTAGGCACACTTTGAAATTCACACTGAATTTAACACTTAGTTTTAAATGCATGTACTATGTGCTATGTAAGTGGTGCACAGAAAAGTGTGAAAAGTTCACACATCACAAAGTACATGTATTTAAAGCATGAGTGGTGCTAGAGACACACCACAAAGCACACCCCAAAGCACACCACATGCTTTGTGTGTATGTACCTTGGGCTTCCCTAGCGGTTCCCAAAAAAATGTGGGCCCTGTGTAAAAAAGTTTCACAGCCCAAGGTACATGCATTTAAAGCATGATGTGCTTTGGGGTGTGCTTTGTGGAGTATCCCTAGCATTATTGTTAAAACATAAGATGTCAAATTCAATGTGAATTTCAAAGTGTGCCTAGCATTACTCTTATTCTTTTGATTGCCTCAACTTTGAACCATAGAAAATACATCAAATTTTCAACTACATCACTATCAATAGTAATTAATTAATATGTACATACATAGCATAATGTTCAAGTACGATAACTTAATTACGTGTACGGAGTTGAAAAACGCTACCCTCAACAAAATGATGAGGTGTGTGTGCATCGGAGAGAGAGAGAGAGAGAGAAGCTCACAAAGAAGAGATTTGATCACGTTAATTGCTTTATGATATTTTCAGCAACTTGTTCTATATCGATCAGAGAGAGAGAGAGAGAGGTGTTGACATCTTAAAAATAGAGAGGATCTTACGAAAGCGAAATGGCATGAACATTAAAATGAAAGTGGGCATAACAATGTTTTGACATTGCACCATCGGTTGCATTCATGCATTTGGTTTTAATTTCAAACCACAAACACCCATTTTATGTATTTTCAATGTTTTGAAAGGGCATCGGAGGATATCTCTTTTTAATTTTTTATTTTTTAATAGAAATTTATTGTTAAATCCCTCTTTGGGGAAAGTCATTAGTGAAAGGACACTATTAAAACTTTTTTTTTTTGGTTAAAAGTCATTTAGCCCAAGTCTTTTGTTAGAGTAAAACTGACTAAACAAAAATCCCGACAAGTTGTGAAATTTCACAACTAGTCGGGAAAGTTTATTGAAATTGTACATTTGTCGGGAAATTTGTCCAATTTTATATGTGATGACTTTTCACTAAAATATTTTCCTTGTTGGACTTAATGCTTAAAAAGTACTCTAACATAAATTAACCCTTCTTCTTCTTTTTTTAATTTTCAACCAAAAATTGGGCAAAAGAATTCACAATCATAAAGCATGTGGAAATTTAAGGTATAGAATTGTTCAAAAAAAATATTATCAATTTATTGGGGGGCAACATGGATTTGTTCAAAATCTAAACTTATTTTATATTTATTTGAGAAATCTTGAGAATTCTAGGGAAAAAGTATTTAAATAACTAATAAATTATGGATTCAATCTTTTGATGTGATGACTCAAATAAAATCAAAGCCTTCGAAAAAAAATGTTGATTTTTAGGAGATGTATATCAGGTTTTCAAAAACGATTGTGTGAAGTGTCTTTATAGATGAAATGAAGCTCATATGTGCAAATGAGGTCATAGAGGCAATGTCAACAGTGGCATTTTTCTCTCACTAACAAAAATTTCTGCCCTTTGTCATTGTCACAATATTAGGGGTTGGTAATGGAAAATTATTCGTTTTGAGATAATTTTTCCTAGAAGATTGATTGAAGATTCATTTGAAATATTAGAAACATATTGTTTTTTTTTTTTAATGAAAAGAAAGGGATAACATTGATCAAGTAGGAGGAACCTCCTTTGACGTTACATCAATAAGAAACTGCGGAAAAGAATGATACCAAATAAACTTATCGAGACCCACACCCGCAAATCTTGCCAGGCAATGGGCAGCCAAATTCCCCTCCCTTCGCACAAAAACACACTGTGCCGAAGACAAAGATCGCAACTCTTGCTTAACCACATCAAGAACATGACCAAACGGACCAAGATGCGGCCCATCCGAATTCAACTCATTTACAACCGTAATGGCATCCATTTCCACCACAAGTCGCACATCTCTATCAAAATTCCGCAGCAACAAAATGGCTTCCAGTAGAGCGAGAGATTCAACAATAGCCGGTTCCCAAAAGCCAGAGCGGAATTCCGAGAGAGCCAAAAGAACAGCACCTGTATGGTCACGAAGGACTGCTCCAAACCCCACCCCACCTTTCTCCTTGAAAGTTGCCCCATCAACATTTAACTTCAGAAAATCCCGAGGGGGTTTCTTCCACTTTACCACCGCTTGCACCCCAGCCCAGCTCCCCACACGGCTATCCTGAACCGATCGAAATTCGGCAACGCAATCCTCAACCATTCTAGCAATATCCGAGCCACTCCTTGAGAAACCCTCATGGATGAAAGAGTTTCTATTATTCCAAATAGCCCATGCACCAAAGCAAAAGAAGTCAGCCGCAACAGGAAAGTTCCCAAGTAAAAAACATTCAAGCCAGTCCATGAACGTCATTGCATGACTAAGCCGACAGAAAATGGTGGGGATTAAAGCCTTCCAGACAGCCGCAGCCCAAGGGCACCAAACAAGTGCGTACGAAATAGTTTCAGGCTCCTTGGAACAGAGAGGACAAAGCATACAGGTAGGGACACCCCGCTGAGCAAGAGAAGCAAAACAAGGAAGGAATTCGTTGCAAGCGTTCCATGCAAAAACACGTATTTTATTAGGGATATAAAGATTCCACATCTTCTTCCAAGGGAAACCGCCAGCTCCCAAAAGACGTCGAGGCTTCGTTCTCGCTTTCAAGCTTTAATTTGAGCCCTACCCGATATGCCGACCGCACCGAAAAAACTCCCTTATTCTCCCAATGCCAAACAAGAGTGTCCCACCCACTATTACCAATAATAGGAATCGTTTGAATAATCTCAACCTCATGAGGTAAGAACACACTGTTAAGCAAAACAACATTCCACGACTTTCCATCCGGATTAAAAAATTGACAAACCAACATACCTTTCACTTGATTCTCCATAGGGGACACTGACCGAAAAGTGGATGGCGTGGGAAGCCATGGGTCAAAACCCACCCGAACCTGACGACCATCTCCAACCCGCCACCTAACCCCACGCCGAAAGAGGCCCAAAGCCCCCCAAAGGCTTCTCCAAGCAAAGGAAGGTCTAGAGCCCAGATTGGCTTCAAGTAGCTTTCCATTCGGAAAATACCGAGCCTTAAAGACTTTGTGAAACAAGGAACTCGTATTATGGAGGAGACGCCAAAGTTGTTTACCAAGCAGAGCACTGTTGAAAACTTCCATATCACGAAAACCCAGCCCCCCATCAAACTTGGAACGGCTCATTCGGGTCCACGAAGCCCAGTGAATCTTCCGTTGGTCACTATTATTACCCCACCAAAAGCGAGCCAACAACCTCTCAACATCCATGTGGAAAGTCCTAGGGAGCTTAAAGCAGGACATGGCGTAGGTTGGAATGGCTTGAGCAACTGCTTTTAATAGAATCTCTCTCTCTCTCTCTCTCTCTCTCTCTCTCTCTCTCTCTCTCTCTCTCTCTCCCCCCCCCCCTTGAAAGGCATCTCTCTTTCCACCCCTTTATTTAGAAGCAATGCGATCAAGAATCGATTGAAAAATATGACGCTTAGATCGACCAATTAAAGATGGCAAGCCAAGGTATTTATCGTGTTGAGAACTCGTTTCCACACCCAGGAGTTCAGTAATCTTTTCCTGAGTATCAGTTGTCGTATTAGGACTAAAGAAAATGTTCGACTTGGACACATTAATTTTTTGCCCCGAAGCATGCTCGTATTTATTTAAAACCTCCAACAGATGTACACAGTCGGTCTCCCGTGCTTTGCAAAACAGCAAACTATCATCAGCAAAGAAAAGATGAGTAAGGGATGGGCTTTCCCTACCCAAAGCCACCCCGTCAATGTCGCCCCGTTGCTTAGCCGCCAGGAGGGAAGCTGAGAGAGTTTCAGCACACAAAATAAATAAATAGGGGGAGCGTGGGTCCCCTTGTCTGATGCCACGCGAAGGAGAAAAAGAGTCCGAATGAACCCCATTAATCACCACCGAATAGGAGACAGAGCGAACACACGCCATCACGAGTTGTATCCATTTCTCACAAAAGCCCAGTTTATCCATCACCTTCTCCAAAAAACACCATTCCACTCTATCATATGCCTTGCTCATATCAAGTTTAAAAGCCATAAGTCCCGTCGGTCCAGACGTCCTAGATTTCAAAAAGTGCATAGCTTCAAAAGCCACCAGAACATTATCAGTAATCATTCTCCCTGGGACAAAGGCACTTTGATTTTCAGCAACGATCCCAGGAAGAACACGCTTGAGCCGATTAGCCAGAACTTTAGCAATAATCTTATAAATCACGTTGCATAAGCTGATGGGCCGAAATTCACTAACTTTTCGCGGGGAAGTAACTTTTGGAATCAACACAATGTTCGTCATATTTAAACCATCAGGAATCACGCCATCTCTGAAAAAGTCCACAACAAGCTGAACCACATCTCCTCCCACCACGTCCCAAAAATGTTGAAAAAACAAAGCACACATACCGTCAGGGCCAGGGGCCATAGTTGGATTCATTTGGAAAAGCGCATGCCGAACTTCATCAGGGCGGATCTCACGAGTGAGCCAAGCGTTATTATCCGCATTCACCCTGCGGTCCAGATAAACCAAATCCTCCTCCAAATTATCAGGGAAGGAGGTGGAAAAAATATCATGAAAATAGGCCATAATTACCTCCGACATACGGACAGAATCTTCCACCCACACACCTGCGGCATCCTCGATACCCTCAACCCAATTTCGTTTCTTCCGTTGCGAAGCTTTCCGGTGAAAATATGCTGTATTTCGATCCCCTTCACTAAGCCAGGCCACCCGAGATCTTTGCTTCCACATAATTTCCTCATTCTCCAGCAATCTATTAATTTCAGTAGCTACATGCCTTTCCCGACTAATATCTTTGTGATGGATATCCAATTGCTTCAGACATTCCAGTTCATCTTTATAGGCCTTGAGTTGTCGATTCACATTGCCAAACGTAGATTTGTTCCATTGCTGAAGATGGGCTCCGCAGTGAGATATTTTATCCCGAATAGAAAGAGAATGTGCAATACCATCCCAACCAGACGCAACTACCTCATTTATGTCCCCATGTCGTAACCACATCGCTTCAAACCTGAACGGCCGACCTCTACGGTTGTGGCGGCCAACCTGGCAATCCAGCCGCAGCAAAAGTGGAGCATGGTCTGATCTGGAAGCAGCCAGAACCTGAACAAGGGCCTTCGGGAATAAGCCAATCCATGAGTCGGTACCAACAACCCTGTCCAAACGTTCCTGAATAAAATCATCCTCTTCGCGATTATTCTGCCAAGAAAACGAATTGCCCTTATATGCCACATCTTGCAGACCGCACCAATCAAGTGTCTCCCAGAAAGCAGTAGCTTGCCCCCGGGACATATTATTACCACCTTCTTTCTTATGCGCAAACAAGATTTCATTAAAATCTCCACCCACGGCCCAAGGAAGAGGACTAGCATCCCGTAACCCACGTAGAAGGTTCCATGTGTATCCTCTCTTAGTTGCATTCGGGTGGCCATAGAAACCAGTAAATCTCCACCATGTTTCACTTGGGCCCTCCTCAATTTGGATGTCAATATGGTGCTGAGAGAAACTAAGAAGAGTAACTAGGAACTCTGGTTTCCAAAGGAGGGCCAAACCACCACTTAACCCAATTCGACCAACTGCAAAACAACCGGGAAAATCCAAACTACGACTAATAAATTCCATCTTACGAACAGTAACTTTGGTTTCAGATAAAAACACAAAATTGGGATCTTGAAGCCTCACCAAGTCGCGAAGCACCCGAACTGACCGCGGGTTCCTAAGCCTACGGCAGTTCCAAACAAGTCCACTCATTGGGATAGGCAGGGCTGCACAGCAGCCACCGCCTCAGCAACAGAAATATCTATCAATCCTGATTTTTGTCTTTTCCCAACATCCTTATTATGCAGTTTTGTATATTGAGTGTGTAATACCCGCTATTTTTAAATATTTATTTCCCTAGATGATTAGTGTTTTTTATGTTGTTATTATAATATTCAGTATTTATAGAACTCGTTTATAAATTTTCAGAATTTTTAGAAACAGAAATTTAGCAGATTTGTGAATATCTGGTATATTTGGACCAGTTATGATTTCCAACCAAACATGCCTTAAGGAAATAATTATCCTTCGAACCTTTAACTCTTGGTAATTGCAAGGTGAGGTCCCTCCTTGGTTCCTATATATATGGGACCATTCCATTACATTTATCCTTAGACATATAAGGTTGAGAAGTCATCCTAATGCACACACACAAACACCAAGAACACCAAGAACACACACACAAACACCAAGAACACACCTAGTACACCAAGAACACCAAGAACGCACATACAAACACCAAGAACACCAAGAACGCACACACAAACACCAAGAACACCAAGAACACACACACAAACACCAAGAACACCAAGAACGCACACACAAACACCAAGAACACCAAGAACACACCTAGTACACCAAGAACACCAAGAACGCACACACAAACACCAAGAACACCAAGAACCCACCTAGTACACCAAGAACACCAAGAACGCTATTTGAAGCCGGAATTTTATATTCGAAGATTCTTCGGGTTTTCTCGGCATTATTATTCTGCGAATTTAGGTGAGTCTCCAACTCACTCAGCTGTTTATATTGCACTTTGTTATGAACACATGATTATGATTATGATTATGATTATGATTATGATTATGATTGATATTAATTATGTGATGCTTATACGTATTATATTACGTATTTAGATAAATACGGCATAAATACGATAAACTGGTATTTTCAAAATACGACTGGAATCGAGATGGATTCTTAATGAGGATCGAAAACTCTTAACTTCCAACATGAATACTTATTTATTTAATCTTACGGAACTTTTATAAAATTCGGTTGTGGACGTACAAAACTGGGAAAATGACCAAAATACCCTTGTGATCTATTTTCACTTGAATCGACTGAAATCAAGATATTTTCTTAACGGGGATCGAAAACTCTTAACTTACAACATGAATACTTATTTATTTGATCTCACGTAACTTTTACATTTTCGGATCCTGACTTATAAACTGGAAAATGACCAAAATACCCCTGTGTCCTATTTTTACTAGAATCATACACGATGCCTAATATTTCATTCTAGTTTGGGTTTGAATGTTGTTATGTGTAATACCCTGTATTTTCCTTGTATTGTTATATCCTTTTGATATATATGAGATAATGACGAGATTGAGAAGCCGACGTGCATATTAGTGGGTCTATCGACCGCAGAGGTCGATACTATTTATGGGTGCGCGTGAATGCGGTCACTAAGACCGTATGATGATTGAGTGTGAAATCCCAGGTGCTGGGACAGGTTCGAGACTTCGTGTTTGGTCGACGTATGATAGAGTTGGACTACGTGTCTGATTAATGTGGACCCGAGAGTCTATGTTATGTGTGAGACTGCGTGTCAAGAGTGAACAGACCGTAGGTATGGGACTACGTGTCTGATTAATGTGGACCCAAGAGTCTATGTTATGTGTGAGACTATGTGTCGAGGATAAATGAGTCATGAAACGTTAGGACTGCGTGTCAAGAGTAAACAGACCGTAGGTATGGGACTACGTGTCTGATTAATGTGGACCCAAGAGTCTATGTTATGTGTGAGACTACGTGTCGAGGATAAAAGAGTCATGAGGCGTTGGGCTACGTGCTAGATGGGAAAGGGGATGACGTCCGTATTATATCTTAGATTGGTGCATACATGCATACGAACGATGAGATGATCCTTTTTATTGATGTTGTTGTTATATGCTACATATCTGTAGATACTCTGTTAGTATTTGCATTCACTCGGCTTTCGTAGCTGACGGCGTTTTATGCCGCTGGATATTCAACGTCCAGCTGGCCAGGGTTATGAGTATGCAGGTGATGCATACATGGATAGGGGCCACGAGGATGGAGCCTACGATGACGGAGGCTACGCTGGAGATGACTACTACGCAAGCTGAAGGCTTGGAGCTTGCTGTTGATAGTTTATGCCTATGTTTTAGAGACCGTTGTAATAGTTAAGTTTGTAATCGGCATATGTTGCCGTAATACTTTATTTGTACTTCTGCGATACTTATGGTTTGTAATAGTTAGTATTGAACTCTGGTTATATATATCAACCTTAGAACTTTCAAATGCGTGGTTTAAATCATTACTCTGATGGTTTGACTTTGGTTATGGACAATATGGTGACTTTCAACTGTCATGGCCTACGGGTCCAAAAAGGAATTTATTTTCTCTATTTTTGCTACTGCGGGGCGTGACAGGATTTTTGGTATCAGAGCCTAGGTTTTGTAGTCGTGTTCACCAATTGTCCAATATTTCTTGAGTTGAACCTAAGATTCCTTGAGATAAGGGTTGACTCTAAGTTTGTGTTTTGGAGATCGTCCCTATAGAATTCTCCGTGCTATTAATGTGATGCTAGTTATAGCTACTATTATGTTTAGTGCGGATTACTTTCTATGATTATTTTTTGGGTTTAGTACCCCAGGCGCTTGATGTAGCCCTGAATGCGGTATCACCTTTGGGAGTATCCGTAAGATTTAGGGAAAGTGTGCAAGGACTCTACTTTAACCCTCGAGGATAGAATTCTTCCCGCAGATCTAATCGTTTTGTCAATGAGGGAATTTGACATCATCTTGGGATTTGATTGGCTCACGAAGTATTGTGCCAAGTTGGATTGTGCCAATAGGATGATTTCCTTTTCGGTACCAGGATTTCAGTCTTTTGATTTTCAGTGCAACCCCTCTAGTGATGCTTTTCTCACTAGTCGTCTAGCAGCTATTGAGAGCTCGAGTTCGGAGCTCACTGTTGCACAGATTCCTGTAGTCCGAGACTTCGGGGATGTGTTTCTGAATATCTTAGGATTGCCACCTAAGCGGGAGATTGACTTTTGTATCGAGTTAGTGCCTGGTACTTTACCGCAATCAAAGGCTCCTTATCGGATGGCACCAACGGAGATGCAAGAACTGAAGAAGCAAGTGCAAGAGCTAGAAGATCTCAAGTTCGTTCGACCCAGCACGTCACCTTGGGGAGCGCCGGTGCTATTTGTTAAGAAGAAGGACGGAACTCAGCGACTTTGTATCGACTATAGGGAGCTCAACAAGGTCACGATTAAGAATAAGTACCCACTCCCTAGAATCGATGATCTGTTTGATCAGTTGCAAGGAGCGACGACTTTCTCGAAGATCGACCTACGATCTGGATATCACCAATTGTTGGTTCGACCTGAGGATATTTCAAAGACTGCTTTCAGGACGAGGTATGGGCATTATGAATTCTTGGTTATGTCTTTTGGATTAACCAACGCTCCAGCGGTATTCATGGACTTAATGAATAGAGTATTTAGGCCCTACTTGGACCAGTTCATTATCGTGTTCATAGACGATATTCTGATCTACTCCAAGACCGAGGAGGAACATGAGGGACATGTAAGGATCGCACTACAGACCCTTCGAGATAACCAACTGTATGCGAAGTTCAGTAAGTGCGAGTTTTGGCTAAAGGAAGTCAAGTTCCTAGGACATGTTGTCTCGCAGGATGGAATAGTTGTAGACTCGTCAAAGATAGACACAGTTTTGGATTGGAATACACCAACTACTGCAACAGAAGTCAGGAGTTTTCTTGGTCTAGCTGGATACTACCGGAGATTTGTGGAAGGATTCTCCAAGATCGCAGCTCCTCTTACCGGACTAACGAAGAAGGATTTGAAGTTTGAATGGGGTAACAAGCATGAACGAGCATTCCAAGAATTGAAGGAGAGATTGACTACAGTGCCAGTGCTTGCGATACCTAAGAGCGGTGAGCAGTTCACCATTTATAGCGACGCATCACACCAAGGACTTGGATGTGTTTTGATGCAAGATGGGAAGGTAATCGCATATGGATCGCGACAATTGAAGCCTCACGAGTTGAATTACCCGACGCATCACCTCGAACTAGCCGCTATTGTTTTTGCACTCAAGATTTGGAGGCATTATCTCTACGGTGAGAAGTTTGATCTGTTTTCGGATCATAAGAGTCTGAGATACTTATTCTCTCAAAAGGAGTTGAACATGAGGCAACGACGTTGGATGGAATTATTGAAAGACTATGATTTCACGTTACAGTATCACCCTGGGAAAGCAAACGTAGTAGCCGATGCTTTAAGTCGGAAACCCAGGAGGATAATAGTAGCTTCTCTTATGATCAAAGAATGGCAAGCATTGGGAACTTTGGCTGAATACGGTATTCAAGCCTCAGATTCAGGTGAAGGGCGACACTTTGGATGTCTCATGGTACAACCGACACTCATTAGTCGTATCCTTGAAGCACAGAGGAAGAATGAAGGACTTCAAGAGTGGTTTGCGAGCAATGCAGTGAAGGAACCAGAGAATTGGAGTATTGGTTCGGATGGAGCACTCAGATGCAGAGGCAGACTTTGTGTGCCAGATGAAGATAATCTTAGAAAAGACATAATGGACGAAGCGCACAAGTCGCGAATGACTATCCACCCAGGAGGTACAAAAATGTACAAAGATTTGAAGAGAAACTTCTGGTGGGAAGGAATGAAACGAGAAGTTGCGGAACACGTGTCTCAATGTCTCACGTGCAAGCAAGTGAAGGCGGAACATCAGAAGCCTCCAGGACTTCTACAACCATTACCAGTTCCCGGATGGAAGTGGGAACATATAACTATGGATTTCGTGGTAGGTTTGCCAAGGTCTCAGCAAAACCACGATGCTATTTGGGTAGTTGTGGATCGACTTACCAAATCGGCGCATTTCATAGCTTATAGTATGTCGTATCCAGTTGAACGTTTGAGTCGGATGTACATACAACAAGTTGTGCGACTGCACGGTGTACCTATATCAATCGTATCAGACCGTGATTCAAGATTCACTGCAGAGTTTTGGAAAAGTCTACAGACAGCTTTGGGGACTTCGTTAAGCTTGAGCACTGCCTTTCATCCACAGACTGATGGGCAGACTGAACGAGTTAACCAAGTGATGGAGGACATGCTTCGAGCGTGTGTTATTGATTTTGAGGGCTCATGGGAGACTCATCTACCGCTGATAGAATTTGCGTACAATAACAGTCACCACTCGAGCATAGGAATGGCACCCTTTGAGGCATTATACGGAAGACCGTGTCGATCGCCTTTGTGTTGGGCAGAGGTCGGAGACAATCAACTGTTTGGACCTAAATTAGTTCGGGAAACTAACGAGAAGATACAGATCGTGAAAGAAAGGATGCGAACGGCGCAGAGTAGACACAAGAGTTACGCAGATAAACGTCGCAGGAGTTTGGAATTCAGTGTTGGAGATCATGTGCTACTTAAGGTATCTCCGGTGCGAGGAATTGTCAGATTTGGGCAGAAGAGAGGAAATCTAGCACCGCGTTTCATTGGACCATTTGAGATCCTTGAACGTGTAGGAAAAGTTGCCTACCGACTCGCGTTACCGTCTAAGATGTCGGGAGTACACAACGTGTTTCATGTTAGCATGTTAAGAAAGTGTGCTCACAATCCGAGTCATGAGATCAACTTTGAGGACATTGAGGTTAACGATAATGTGTCATTTCATGAAGGACCAGTGCGAATTCTGGATTGGGGAATTAAGAAGTTAAGAAGTAAGGAAATTCCGTTGGTGAAGATCCAGTGGAAGTTTCACGACGAAGGAGAAGCATCATGGGAGCTAGAGTCAGAGATGCGTGAGAAGTACCCGGAGTTGTTCAACGATGCTTAGTTCGGATTTCGGGGACGAAATCTTCAGTTAGTGGGGGATGATGTAATACCCGCTATTTTTAAATATTTATTTCCCTAGATGATTAGTGTTTTTTATGTTGTTATTATAATATTCAGTATTTATAGAACTCGTTTATAAATTTTCAGAATTTTTAGAAACAGAAATTTAGCAGATTTGTGAATATCTGGTATATTTGGACCAGTTATGATTTCCAACCAAACATGCCTTAAGGAAATAATTATCCTTCGAACCTTTAACTCTTGGTAATTGCAAGGTGAGGTCCCTCCTTGGTTCCTATATATATGGGACCATTCCATTACATTTATCCTTAAACATATAAGGTTGAGAAGTCATCCTAATGCACACACACAAACACCAAGAACACCAAGAACACACACACAAACACCAAGAACACCAAGAACACACCTAGTACACCAAGAACACCAAGAACGCACACACAAACACCAAGAACACCAAGAACGCACACACAAACACCAAGAACACCAAGAACACACACACAAACACCAAGAACACCAAGAACGCACACACAAACACCAAGAACACCAAGAACACACCTAGTACACCAAGAACACCAAGAACGCACACACAAACACCAAGAACACCAAGAACCCACCTAGTACACCAAGAACGCTATTTGAAGCCGGAATTTTATATTCGAAGATTCTTCGGGTTTTCTCGGCATTATTATTCTGCGAATTTAGGTGAGTCTCCAACTCACTCAGCTATTTATATTGCACTTTGTTATGAACACATGATTATGATTATGATTATGATTATGATTATGATTATGATTGATATTAATTATGTGATGCTTATACGTATTATATTACGTATTTAGATAAATACGGCATAAATACGATAAACTGGTATTTTCAAAATACGACTGGAATCGAGATGGATTCTTAATGAGGATCGAAAACTCTTAACTTCCAACATGAATACTTATTTATTTAATCTTACGGAACTTTTATAAAATTCGGTTGTGGGCGTACAAAACTGGGAAAATGACCAAAATACCCTTGTGATCTATTTTCACTTGAATCGACTGAAATCAAGATATTTTCTTAACGGGGATCGAAAACTCTTAACTTACAACATGAATACTTATTTATTTGATCTCACGTAACTTTTACATTTTCGGATCCTGACTTATAAACTGGAAAATGACCAAAATACCCCTGTGTCCTATTTTTACTAGAATCATACACGATGCCTAATATTTCATTCTAGTTTGGGTTTGAATGTTGTTATGTGTAATACCCTGTATTTTCCTTGTATTGTTATATCCTTTTGATATATATGAGATAATGACGAGATTGAGAAGCCGACGTGCATATTAGTGGGTCTATCGACCGCAGAGGTCGATACTATTTATGGGTGCGCGTGAATGCGGTCACTAAGACCGTATGATGATTGAGTGTGAAATCCCAGGTGCTGGGACAGGTTCGAGACTTCGTGTTTGGTCGACGTATGATAGAGTTGGACTACGTGTCTGATTAATGTGGACCCGAGAGTCTATGTTATGTGTGAGACTGCGTGTCAAGAGTGAACAGACCGTAGGTATGGGACTACGTGTCTGATTAATGTGGACCCAAGAGTCTATGTTATGTGTGAGACTATGTGTCGAGGATAAATGAGTCATGAAACGTTAGGACTGCGTGTCAAGAGTAAACAGACCGTAGGTATGGGACTACGTGTCTGATTAATGTGGACCCAAGAGTCTATGTTATGTGTGAGACTACGTGTCGAGGATAAAAGAGTCATGAGGCGTTGGGCTACGTGCTAGATGGGAAAGGGGATGACGTCCGTATTATATCTTAGATTGGTGCATACATGCATACGAACGATGAGATGATCCTTTTTATTGATGTTGTTGTTATATGCTACATATCTGTAGATACTCTGTTAGTATTTGCATTCACTCGGCTTTCGTAGCTGACGGCGTTTTATGCCGCTGGATATTCAACGTCCAGCTGGCCAGGGTTATGAGTATGCAGGTGATGCATACATGGATAGGGGTCACGAGGATGGAGCCTACGATGACGGAGGCTACGCTGGAGATGACTACTACGCAAGCTGAAGGCTTGGAGCTTGCTGTTGATAGTTTATGCCTATGTTTTAGAGACCGTTGTAATAGTTAAGTTTGTAATCGGCATATGTTGCCGTAATACTTTATTTGTACTTCTGCGATACTTATGGTTTGTAATAGTTAGTATTGAACTCTGGTTATATATATCAACCTTAGAACTTTCAAATGCGTGGTTTAAATCATTACTCTGATGGTTTGACTTTGGTTATAGACAATATGGTGACTTTCAACTGTCATGGCCTACGGGTCCAAAAAGGAATTTATTTTCTCTATTTTTGCTACTGCGGGGCGTGACAGAGTGCATCTAAATTAGGTAGTTATGAAATCAATCTCTTAATTGGTGTACAATTCAGGATTTAGTCATTTCCCCTAATTTTTATTTTTTTTATTACCTTTATACCCTTTATCTGTTTTAAATAGAAATTAATTTGAATGTGTTATTTTTAGTCATTGTGTATTATAACAAAAGTGGAGGAGTTATGGGATCATGGCTTCCTAAAATTATGATAGTTGATTGTATTTGGTTTAAATGTGATTTTAAACTAAAATACATGTTGATATAGGATAATCATATTTCAAAATTTTTTGAATTCTAGAATTTCTCACTATTGTATTCATGTGACAAAGTAATATCTTTTTGTTTATTAGAGTATTCTTGTATGACAAAAAGAGAGAAAAGTTACTTTATCGGGCGATGGTGACAAATTGATCACTCACTTATTTTTAGAAAATAATGGATACGAGAATTGATATACCTAAAATCAAGGGATTTCAGTTTTAACAGCGTAATATGATAATTTCTCACTTTTTTGGGGGGTATATACTATTTTGTATATTCAAAAAACTTCCAAAATTGTTATAAAGGAATTAATATCTCTAAAATCATAGAATTTTCGGTTTAACATGGTGATGTGGGAATTTCTCACTTTTTTGTGCAAAATTTTTCACTAACTTCATTTACATAATAAATGATCTATTGATTACAGTCTATACAAGTGAAAAATTCTCACTAATTTAATCTACATACAATGTAGAAGTAATTTCATACTGCCTGTACAAGTGAGAAATTTCTCACTAATTTTACTACATAACAAATGAGCAATTTACTATAACCTATAAAAGTGAGAAATTTCTCACTAACTTCATCCACATGACAAATGAGCTATTTATTACACTCTATACAAGTGAGAAATTTTTCACTAACATAATCTACATCGCAAGTGAGTAATTTCTTACAGCCTATACAATAAGAAGATCATTATCAACACTATATGTATGTATACAAATTCATGGAAATGTGTAAATCTATGGCACAACCGACAATGAGCGCATCAAATCCATGAACCATTTCAGATAAGAAATTCTCATATTAGACCATCCAAGATATCTCTCACATTGCAGTAGTTATGTTGTCTCGATGCTTCAAACGCTTTGATTTCTGTGAGAAATTTCTATTTGTGAACACAAATGGGTGAGAAATTTTGTCTAAAGAGAGATCGACTTCTCTATCTTTTCGTGATCGGGTGATTTTGTTGATGATGGGTTGCATATTTGAAACCTTGCTTTTCACTCGCATTTTTGAGAACAAAGGTGAAGTCGAATTTTTGCGCCTCAAACGATTCTATTTCTGTGAGAAATTTTGATTTTTTTTCTCACAAATTGGTGAGTAATTTGTCCACAGAGTGGTCAGTGGCGGAGAGGGGTGGCCGGAGATGGTGAAAGGGGAAGAGGAGGAAGGTGGTGGGTAGTTTCCGGTGGCGGTGGAGGGGCTGCGACCCTCTCTCTCTTCTTTCTCCTTCTCTGTCTTCATCTTTCTCTCTCTAGCAGATTTTATCTCTCTCTCTCTCTCTATATATATATATATATATAATGATATGGGTTTGAATTTGAAACCCTGATTTCATGTGGAGGACTAATTCTTAAGTTGTGTTATATTAGGAATCAATTTCTAGAAAGGGTGGCTATAATAGACTATATATTAAGTATCCCTTTGAATAGAAATATAAGGTTTGGTCCCTATTTTGGACCATTAATAGGAATTGATCATAGCCATATTGCATGTATAGTAATTAGTCCCTGATTTTGGAAGGTAATCAATATTTAGTCCCTTTTTCCAATTTGATAGAGATTTTATGGACCAATATGCCCTTCGTTACATACATACATTTATATATATATATATATGTGAGAAAATAAATTTCTCACTTTTTACACGCTTTTTACTTTTTTGTGAGAAATTTTCACTTTTTACACAGTTCGTTTTTTAAGATCCGGACTATATATATAGTAATAAAGATATATATAGTAATAAAGACTTAAATTTAGGGGTTTTAAATTTAAATCCCAAACAACTATCTATATATAAATATATATAGAGAGAGAGAGAGATAGAAACTCCACAGATTTTATATATCTCTCTCTTTCCAATTCTCTCTCTCTCTCTCTCTCTCTCTCTCTCTCTCTCTAAAATATAATCACACAAAAGGATTATACTCATCATCATCATCATCATCATCGTTGAGATGAAGTTTGGGATTTCCGATGCATATTGAAGCAGCCATACCCGATTGGATGGATAAATTTCTCTGTTACAAACCATTAAAGAAGCTTCTCAATCACTTTCTGGTGGCCACTACCAATCATCCTTACCTTTTGATTGATGCCGATGCCGTCATCGGAGTTGCCGATTTAGAGAGTTACATGCCATCTTTGGAGGCTCTACAGGATTGGTAACAATTTGTGTTGTGAATGAGAACAAGAAACTTGAGGGCCAGAGTTCTCCACACAGATTAATGCAAGAAAGAGAATCACATGCAGATCAGAAATTCGAGAGAAGCACAGTCTGGAATTCTGGTATAGAGAGAGAAGTGAGAATTTCTCTTCGAAAAGTGAGAATTTCTTACCTAAAAGTAAGAAATTTGTATTAAAAAGTGAGAAATTTATTTTTATTTTGTGAGAAATTACTCGTCATATCAATTTAAAAGGTGTAATTTTTTTTTTTTTTTGAATTCTTCTTGAAAATTATTAATTGTTGATAAATTTCTCATCAAATCCTCTCTATGTGTATGCTTATTTTTGTTTTAAAAAGTGGGTTGTTCTACCCTTTTAGTATGAGTGAGAAATTTTTCATTATTATGCACATTAAAATATGAAATTCTGACTATTTTCAATACTTAGTTAATATAGTGGGCAATTTCACACTATTTTAGTGCACTCTCATTGATAATTTTCTCAGTTTTTAAGTATGAAGTTCTGAATACATAGTGCGAATTTATCAAGAGTTTGTGAGAAATTTCTTAGTGATGGTGGACTTTATATGGAGATATTTTCTCAGCTTTTAGCTATATATGGTAACTGTTTATCACATATAAATTAGTTTATATATGTATATGTATGGATTGTGGAGTAAATGATGATAAATCAGTTACCATATATAGTTATACATATATATACATTTCTATAAAAATGATATAGGGGTATTTTAGTCTTCAAATTAGGCAAGGGACTAATTTCTAGATTCGTTTTAAAAAAGGACATTTCTAGTTAGATGCATATATTAGGACTCTATATTAAATTACCCAAATTTGAAATACTTGCCATAAAAATATTACTTAAATAAAACATATTTATTTCCCTTCCTTAGCATTATATATATTGCTAATTATTTTCTCTAGAGACAAATTGTATTCTAAATTATATCATATTCTGTATGTCTACATGCTATATGATCCAGAAAAGGATTTGAGTATTCAGCTTGACAATATGTAACACCCGTACCCGAAAAACGGGTTAATTATCATGCTATATGCATTAATTAATATAATTAGTGTATAAAATGGATTAAGGAAAGGCTTGGACTCGCCCATGTAAAAAGTGTTCAGAGAGGGACACTAGTTGGAAAAGTCCCCAATGAGGTGGGACAGATATTGAAATGGAACCCAGCGAAGGGTAAATTGGTAATTTGCATTTTAAATGATTAAATGCATTTTATGTGATTACATGGATATTTGTTTACATGCTTTCATATTACATGTTAATATGTGTTAGCATTAGTTTGGACACCCAAATAAGGGTATAAATGAAAAAGATGTAAAATTAGTAGGTGCGATAGCAATTTCACAAAATACGTGGGACCCGCGTTGGGACCCATACGAAACTTAGACAAACACCCATTAGATAATTGGGTAGTTAATGGAATGTTTGGGGGATTTCATAATAGGAACTTAAGAAATTCCGGGGGTGTAAATGCAAAGTGAGGAAAATTGAGGCTTAGACACCTCATGTAAAGTTGCATGGGTGTGTGTTGTGTCATGTAAGAGAGTTTAGACTCTCATTGCTGAGAATTAAAACAATAAGAGAAGAAGAGAGCTCGGGAGAGAAGACGGAACCGTCACCGACGCCGTAATTTCGCCGTTTCGTCGCCGCCGTTCATCGGATTTACGATCCGATACCACTTTCGGACTCGTGGAGGTGAGACGAATGTTTCTATATCTTTAATTTACGTTTATATTGTCGGATTTTGGTAGCTCACACTAATCGGTGAGACGCCGTCTACCGAATTCTTGTAAGATTCTTGTTGGAGTAGAAATTGAGCTTCAATTTGGGGAAATTCTGCATAATTTGGCTTAATTTGGGTAAAATCTGTGGGAGGTGAGTTTTCTATACAAACTAAGTGATTGTGTTTAATGGGTTCAAGGCTTGGGTTATGTTAGGAATAACTACTCATGCTAGAGGCTATTTTGTTGTTAATTTGTGAAATTTATGTCAATTCTATGAAGACCATATGTTGATACATGAATATGTGTTTATGTGCTTATATGTCTATGTGGAGTTGAAGTTAAACTTAGAAAAGCTTATGTAATTCATTTTGTTAAAACTATGGATTTTGTGTGTTGATTGAGTTGGACCACTTCAACATGTCCGGGTGTATGTCGCAACCATTTTGGACAAGTTTTTGCTTGTAACTAAGTTATATGTGAAGTTTTGAACTCTTTTCCAACAAAATTCTATGTTCATATAAGTTGAACCAATGTTTAGGCTTTAATGTCTTATTTGATTCAAATGAGCTTGGGTACAAGTTTAAAGTGGTTAGAAGTATCCTAATGTGCATTAGGTTCATGTTCAAGAAGTTTTATAAGCTTTCAAAAATGTTTGGATGAGTTTGAGTTCCAAAATTTTGTATAAACAGGTTGAAAGTTGCTGCTGCAGAAATGGTTCTGCAGAGGGGCTTTCGACCGGTCGAAGGGACCCGTTCGACCGGTCGAAAAACCCACTGCCAGCCCTTTAATTCTAGATGTTCACATGTTTTGTTTTAACTTTTAAAAGGCCAAGAGGATACCTTTGGGGTCCCATTGACCTACAAAAACTTTACTTTCAATTATAAAGGTTGGTAAGTATTTTTCGCGGAATTTCCTATTTGGCACTAGTTATACTAGTGTTATTTGGCTCAAGCCTGTTTAATAAAACCTCAAATTCTTCCTCAAAATTGTTTTCATGTATATGCTAGTTCTTGGAAAGAACTTGAGTTCGTTACATGCTTGAATTCGATTGGAATGAATTGAAATCTTCCAACGGTTGCGTGATTTGATGAGTTTTCGATGCTTTTGTGCACTTTTCGGTAGTTCTAAGTTGCTTGGGAAGTAGCCCCAAGTGACTTGTGTGTTTGGGAACTTCTTAGAATGTTAAATGGGGGAAAATATGATTCAGAGGGTATCTGGACCAGTCGAATTGACCCGTTCGACCGGTCGAATGCCCCTCTGCACAAGACAGTGATTTCAAAGGTATTTTTCGTCGCCTTTTACGGAAACGGGCATAACTCTTTGTAGAAAATTCGAATTCATGCGCCGTTTTTTTGAATTGGAATCGGGACTCAAAGAGCTATCTTTTGATGTAAAATTTTATCATATTTTATTAATGGCCATTTTGCCCTTGAACTATTTTATCTCAGTATAGTAGTTTTAAGTTACTTCAAATCATGTTTTTTCTTAATAACTAACATAGTTCTTACTTATTAGTGTATTTTGGGTGCGTATAGTCTTGTTACACGTGTCTTAATCCGTGGGGGCGGGTTGGGGGTGTGACACAATAACATACCGAGTATATATTAAATACTGATTTCTGAGCAATCACTAGCAAAATGATAAGTGGGCCTAAAAAATCAAATGGCCAATTTATTAATACAATGAAACGGCAGGTAAAATCCAAATCCTAATCACCATAGCCATTAATGGGTCCTCTTTTAAAGTTTGGATGTAAATGAAGAATTTTTATCAATGGTCCAACGATTCTTTATTGTAGTAATTTAATTGCTTTAAAGTATTGGTGTAAAGATTGAAAATTTTGTCTCTTTTTTTATTGTTAGGGATAGACATCACTAATCTTTGGTGTGATTTTTCTGGTTTGTGAGATTCCATACTGATGGAGTGAAAATAGTTTGGTTGGCTTATAAAGAGTCATAAGTTTGGTACTAGTAACTTGGGTTTAAATACTTTTGGCCTTGCTGGTAGACCCTATACATAAGTTACTGAGCCAGTAGGCTTGGCACATTACACTGAAACTTAGGCTGACTAAATATAAATCTGTTCAAGTTTACTCGAGGAGCCTATCAAAATTTGAGCCTAAGGCCGACTTAAGCTCGATTAATCAAACTCGACTTAAAATTTAGAAGAGTTTTCCAAATGAAACTTGGTCGTATCATACATACGCTACAAATTGTTTATCCTGGATCTTCTTCTAAAACTCGATGAGGTCACTCTCCAATAAAATTTTTTTTTTTTCAAGAATGGGTTAATCAATAAAAGAAAAAGGCCAAAACGGTGTTATACTCTCCAATAATTCTTACCCTCTATACAATCATGTAATTGTGTTGTATGTCAGTATGTCTATATATATATATATATAATAATTATACATATGGATTAATCTCTCTCTCTCTCTCTATATATATATATATATATGTACAATCATATAATTGGTGTTAGATTTTTCTATGAGTTATGCTACTGTGAAAAATCATAAATTTGAAAGCCTAGCTTGTGTGTTCAAGTTATGCGCCATTGTGTTAAATAGATCTGATTTCCTACCTTGTTCATTTTTTTTCCATGGATGATTGATGAACTTAGAATTGTTATTAAGATTTTTTCCAAAAAAAAAAGTGTTTATGAAGATTGTTCTACCTTGCCTTTGCTATGGCCTATGAGCTATGCTACTCTGTCATCATTTTTTATGATTTTTCGTGTTAACATCCTTGTATCGTTCGTATTGTGTCTGTGTTGGAGTATCCGTGTTTGCGCTTCTTAGATCCTTCTAATATATTGAGGGCCCCATTTTACAAGCTCACCTAAGGTCCCTGAATACTCAGGGTTGGCCCTGGGATGTACCATACAATATTTTTTGCAAAATGCATAGTCTGAGACTTTGGGCTCTGTTTGGTTGATGGATTTTGTGAGAAAAAAGTAAGAAATATATATATATATATATATTGGCTACTTTTCTTTGATTTGCATATATAATAGTGGAGAAAATAAGAAGAAAACTAACATATAATGAAAAATAAATTAAAGATTTGGTTTTATGAGTCAGTTCCTCCCTTATTTTTTAAAGTTACAATGGTATTTTAGAAGAACTTTTAATATTATTTACGCATGGAAAAAAAACATAAGTGAACTTATTTCCCTTCTTGTTTTTATTTTCCTTCCATAAAATCTCAAACCAAACAAAATCTAAAGACATTTTGTTTTTCACCTTGTTACCATAAACTAGCAACTACCAAATAGTTGTTTTTTTATTTTGGATGACGAGATGTCTCAGCCTATCCTCTACGACTTTGAGATCCCCTCTAGTATTTCAGACGATATGCACATTGTCATTTTATTGGAGTAGAACATGGGAAAAATTCCGAGCATGTGCACTGACCCCACAAAACACACACACACAGGTACACACACACAGACACACCAGGTAAGTCGGGCTGGTGAGTGGGCGGTAGGATTCAAGCTCATGCCACGCTCTGGATACAGTTTGTCAAGCTATATGAGATTCGTCATTCCAACTCACTCACACAACTCTTGGGGGGTTTTGAACACTTAACCTTCCTTTGGGAGGCGAAGAGATCTGACCAACTCGACTAGCCGCTGGTTGAAATAATTGTACCTCGCATCGTGTACACAATGTATCGTACATTTTTTCCATAACGCGTGAGAGATCTTTACACCATGTCATAATGTTGATGTGTGGTGTGTATATTCTCTGAAAATAAAGACACATGACAAATAGTGGAAGACAAATTATCTTATGTGACTGTCATACTGTATGTCAGCCATTGTGATTTAAATATTCGATGAGTTCCGATGAAGCCTACAATAATAGAGAGAGAGAGGTCTTAGACCATCTCCAACAATGGCAGCAAATCATTGCACCAAAATTATTTGCTGTGCCATGTCAGCAAAATGAGCTCCAAAGGGAGCGTCAAACAGCAGCAGCAACTTTGCTGCCCTTGTCAATTGCAGCAACTTTGCTACATTTGCCTATTGCATCAAATCTATTTTTTTAGAATAAAAAATGTGGGGGAGAGAGAGAGAGGGTGGTTGAATGATTAAAAGTGATTAAAAAGTTTGAATATAAAAAGATGGAAAACTAAAGATATATTAAAATAATCAACATTTGGTGTATCCTTTGGAGAGCATGTGTGTGATTCATGAGGCAAATGTAAATTCTTGCATCAAATGAGTCATTTGATGTGTAAATTTTGCATTCTCCTTTGGAGATGCTCTTAGTGGTCGTCACACTATCAGTCATAGACTCATAGACTCATGGTGGAGGCATGACCGTTTGCATAAATTTATCAATTATTGAGTGCATTTTTGCTCACCTAATTTTTGCTTACTCTTTGTTCACCCAACATGATTATCCACATGTGCCGCATTCATGTCTCATATAATTATATTACTCCATCCGTTTCCATCTTTGAGATACCAACTTTTTAAGGGAATATAATGATTGCTTGAAATAAATGCATTTGTTCCAAAATTACCCTTACTTGTTTTTTGTTATATTTTACTTTTTGTTGGATATTTTCAAAATCAATAAGGATAAGTTTGAAAAGTAGCTAAAAAATTATCATAGTAGACATTAGTTTTGGGACATGCAAAAAAAAAAATATTGACACATAAAATAAGACGTGAGAGTATTAAAATAGGGATGAAATAAGTCACATGTCAACATGTTATTGGTGGTTGAACAAGTACGATCAAAAATAGGGTGCGAAAAAATGCACTTCATATATATATATATATATTTTGAGTAATGCTAGGTACACACCTAACGGGATACCTAAACTACCAATTTGCTGATGCGAATTTTCAAAATCATTCATTAATTACTAAAAAAGGTTTGAACTATTTTTCAAAATGTCATGACACATCATCAGGTGGATAGTTTAAATATCCCATTTTTGTGTACCTAGCATTACTCTATTTTTTTTAGTAGAGTAATATTACATCTATAACTTTTTTCACAGTACTTTTCATAACCATACAGTCTGGCCCATAATTACGGTGGATCCCACAAAAATTCTACATCTCTTAACTTGTGCTTCAAAAATTTTATATTTGAATGTGTCTGAAATATTATCCGGCATAATAACGTAGCTTGACGGATGTTCTCTCTCAACAACTTCGGCCCCACAAGCGAAGCTTCCAAAAATTCCGAAGCTGTGGCCTCACTCCTTCATCTATATATTTATCACTGTGTGTGTATATATATATATATACTCAGTGTCTTCTCCTCTCAAACACTCCCATAATAACAAACCAACATCAACAAGCATATCAATATATATATATATATATATTTTTTTTTTGATGGACAAACACTTATAGATATATAGTATCACGCATATATCTATATATATATACACACAAAAACCATACCTCTATACAAATTCTATTTTCTCTCTCTAGAAAACACAACTCTAATGCCGGTGGGAAATGGTTTCCGAAGCCTCTGCTTCTCTCCGAAGCGATCCTCACCAGCTCACTCGTCTCCGTCTTCACGCACTGCCCTCTCAACCCCTCGCAAAAGCTTCTCCGATTCACTCATGGAGCGGACACTCGAATTCGCCGAAATGATGATCGAGAAATGGAATCCAGACGATTCAACGTTCGCGAAAGTCACGTCTCTGTTCCACGAGAATCGACGTGAAGCCAAGGACTTCGTGAAGTGCGTTAACGATTTGCAGAAGGCAATGCAATTCATTGCAATTGAAGATTCGAGCTCTGAGAAGCTCGCGCGAGCGCAGATTTTGATGCAGATCGCGATGAAGAGGCTTCAGAAGGAGTTTTATCAGATTCTGTCGATGAAACGAGCGTATTTGGATCCTGAATCGGTCTCAACTCAGTCCTCGCGCGCTTCAACTCGATCAAGCACGTCTGATTACAATGACGACGACGACAAACCTTACGATGAGATTGTTGCCGCCAGCTGCGATTCGATTTCGGAAGTTGCGATGTCGGATCTGAGATCGATTGCAGAGTGTATGATTTGGTCAGGTTATGGAAAAGAGTGCGTGATGATATATAATACTATACGAAAATCGATTGTCGATGAAGGTATATATAAACTCGGAGTTGAGAAATTGAGCTATTCTCAGATCCATAAGATGGATTGGGAAGTTTTGGAGTTCAAAATTAAGAATTGGTTGGACTCTATAAAGATTGCTGTGAAGACTCTTTTCAATGGAGAGAGAGTTCTCTGTGATCATGTAATGGCGGCCTCTGATTCAATCAGAGAGTCGTGTTTTACAGAAATCTCGAAAGGAGGAGCTATGGTTCTGTTTGGATTCCCGGAAAATGTGGCCAAAAGCAGCAAGAAATTTCCCGAGAAAGTGTTCCGAACACTCGAAATGTACACTGCGATTTCGGAGAGCTGGCCCGAAATTGAATCAATCTTCGCATTCAAATCAACGTCCATTGTCCGATCACAAGCGCTTAACTCGCTAATCAAACTCACTGACTCTGTGCGAACAATGTTAACCGAGTTCGAATCTGTGATTCAGAAGGATTCGTCAAAATCGCCGGTAGCCGGCGCCGGAGTTCATCGTCTCACAATACAAACAATGAGTTACCTTACTCTCCTCGCCGATTACAATAACGTACTCGCCGACATCCTCGCCAACTCACCGTCGCAGGCGAAATCTCCCTTTTCCGACTCCGACGACTCGCCGGCGTCGGCGATTTCTCGGCGATTCGCTTGGTTTATCCTCGTCTTACTCTGCAAACTCGACACCAAATCAAAGCACTACAAAGACCTTTCTCTCTCATACCTCTTCTTAACTAACAATCTTCAACACATTGTCTCCACAGTTCGTCAATCGAACCTCAAATGCCTCACCGGAGACGACTGGATCACAAAACACGAACTCAAGGTGAAACAATTCGCCAGAAACTACGTACAGCTAGGTTGGGACGCCGTTGTCAAATCGTTGCCGGAGACTCCGACGGCGGCAATCTCGCCGGAGGAAGTGAAGGAGCGTTTCAGAAGATTTAACACGGTCTTAGAGCAGGCGCACCATAAGCAATGTACATGCGTCGTGCCTGATAGTAAACTTCGAGATCAGATCAAACAAGCCATAGCTAGAAAGCTCGTACCAGTGTATAAGCAGTTCTACAGTACACATAAGGTTATGATTGGTAGAGAGAGAAATTTGGCGGTAGTGGTCAGGTTTACCCCTGCGGATTTGGAGAATTACCTGTCGGATCTGTTTTCTGGGATGGTTGGCTCAGGGACTTTTTCGTCATCTTTTTCCTCGTCATCAAATTAGCGGTATCACTGAATTCAAAAAAAAAAAAAAAATTGTTTATTTCCTCCAGTTTCTTTTGGGACGTAACTCATATAAGGGCCTGTTTGGGAATGGTTCTTTGTTGTGGTGGTTATCTCAACAAATTGTGATTGATTAAAAGCTGACCTTGGTTTATTTATGATCACAATTTGTGTTGCAACGGCCACCGCAATTGCAGATCGTTTGACAACAACTTTTGAAGTCTATAAATAATTAATAAATTCTACAATTAATTGCAAAAAATAAAAATTGTTGCCAATTGGATCCTTAAAGTTTAGCAATGTTGTGGTTTGGACACCGAAGTACCAAACGTGCCTAAACGCATTTGCAAAATGGAATATTTGTTGTCCTTGTAAAAATAGTTATTATTATTATTTGATTATTTGGTGTAGTGGTCTCACGTGAGAACATGAGTGTCAAGATTCGGGAATGGAACAAGGTTCGAACCCTAATATGTGCGTGGAATGGAGAGTCTTTTTACCAACTAGGTTAAATTGTTGCTTGTAAAAATAATTATTGATTTCTTTGGTGGAAATAAAAAAAATAACTCCAAAAAAAAAAAAAACAAAAAACAAAACAAAATGCTACCAGTCCCTTGACTTTTGAACGTCCATTTTTTTTTTTGTATATCTAAAGTTGATATAATTTTACACATTTTTTTTATAGGAATTTTGCACATTACAAAGCTTAAGTACATTTTTTATGTACATGTTCTATAGTTCTAAAAAGTCATATATGAAAGTTTGTCCGTGTGAACTATACGACCACGTTTTGAATGCCTTGAGATGGATTTTTAAGTGGACTATACCTCAGACTAATAAAATCAAACCTCTGCCTCTCGAATAATTAGTGGTCCAAATTTTGAACTACTAAGTTACGATAAACTAATAGTCCCGTGTAAGATTGACAAGTCAAATGTTGACTGTTTTAATATAAAAAAGAACTAATGATCTATTTCCCTCTATTCCCAAGAACCAAATGTGGCCCACATGCAGTGAGGTAGTTAAGTGAGGTAGGCTCCGAATGAAAAATTAAGTGTTAAATTTTTTAAGTATCAAAAATTTTAAATTATAAGTGTAATAGTTAACAAGTACTCCGTAGCTTATTTTAGATCGAAAGCACACCTAGGGGGAGGTCCGTGTAATTAAAGCAAACCTCAGGGGAGGTTTGTGTAATTTACCCTTATCATTATTTTGTTCTTTCTTTCCTCTATCACCGTGAGCCTTAGCCTAGGTGGTCTTGTCCCATCTCTCCCAAGTGGGAGGTGGGGAGATCGATTCCCCTTGTGGGGAGTTTGTTTCTCCCTCAGTCCTCTATAAGAGGAAGTCCCTTCGAAGTGGGCCCGTGGCCCTCTGGCTGTTTGAAAAACGTGTGTGTGTGGCGCCTGCCAGTGCTTTGACCTCCAGCAAAAAAAAAAAAAAGATTCATATACAAATACATACTCTTCACAGTTTTGGTTTTTCGAAAAATCATTCTCTTATACATCTTCGTTTTGGAGCAATTCTGAGCAATCATATATTCTTCCAATTCGGAAGCACGTTTGTGAGAAACTGATTGCAGAATCCTGGAGAACATAGCGCTGAGACCTTGTGCATCGAGTCATTGATTCCGAAGGGCGAAATTGTTCTTATGGACAGTGCAAACTATTGCACGCCTCAATTAGATTCATATCAATGTCCTTCCTATTTTTCCAACCAAATTTCATAATGCAAACTGTGAAAAACTTATTTAAGGGGAAAAAAAATAATAAGTTCAGAGTGGATATAAAAAACTGATATGACAATCTAAGCATTCATATAATTTGTATTGATTTGTCTCAAAGTTGATTTAATTACTGTGTGCTATTGTGACCAATTTAGCTTTTTATTCTTGGGCTTCTTGTTTTCTTGTTTCTTGCTGATGCACTCTGCATGTTCATTTCAGTTGCTTCTTTGTCAAAAGTATCTTTTTTAGGAGATTTTTTTCCTTTAATCTTCACGACGCCGAACGACGACCGCTCGTCCGTTGGTTTTCATTCAAATATGGCCGGCCCAAAGGGGGGCCCAGTGGGGCAACCGTCCCGGGCCACCAAAGTTCATTAAATTTTGAGGGCCTCCATAAAATTTTCATAATTACATTTTTACCTTGAGATTTTTTTAGTATTTTACATTAGGTCTCCCTTAATCATGTTTAAGCCTCTCCTCAACTTATGTTTAGGCCCCAAAGGGGCCCAATGCCCAATTTAGTGTCATCAACTATATATATATTGATATACATATATATATAACTCAAAAGCAAAGACCCCTAGAATTTTGAAAATTACACTTTTAGTGTAAGAATTTTTTTAGTTTTAGAAATAGGTCTCCCTAGAATTTTGAAAGACACCATACAATATTTAAGCTTCACAAATAGACTCATATTATAAGTACACCCCAAAAAAATCGCCAATTATGTATAAGTAAACCCTAAAAAAATAGCCAATTATGTATAATTAGACCCCAAAAAAATTGCCTCGGGGGCGAGCCCTCGAACCCCCAAATAAGGGGCCTCACTTTTAATAGTTTGTCCCGGGCCTCCAAATACTCGGGACTGGCCCTGCATTCAAATTTATATTTTCGTACTCATTGAGGTAAGAGCTACGTTTTGATACTTGTTAGGCCTTGTTTGGCATAAATTTTTAAAAAATCTAATTTTGGAATTTTGGGAAAAAACTATGTAAAACTTGTAGGCTTCTTTTGTAATCGGAGATTCGGTGTAGGTTCAAACTCTTAGAACTTCTCTTGAAAGATTAGGATCGTAACTTGAAGTATGAATTCTAAACCTATGTTTTATAGGAAATTCCATATTTTAAAATATCCGGTATAATATTTTGGATTCGGGCAAAATTCATGTGTTAGCTAGGCCCGTTAATTATGTACATGAATATATATATATATATATGAAAAGCATGTCTATGTGATTAAGTAAGCATACTATGTGTTTATGTCGGTCGAAAGCAAGTTTGGTGCAATTTCATTCCGGGGTGTAAGCTTGTCGATGTTTGAGGATTATTGTAGCAATGACTATAGTGTATGGTTTGGGAGAAGGCCCTGCCAGGGCACTTGGATGCATGATTGGGAGAAGGCCCTCCACGGCATTGGTTTCATTACCGATGAATGCGTATCTCTCTCCCTAGAGACTATTGGATGTGTTTTGAGGTTTTAAAGCATGAATTATCATATATGCATTCGTTTAGAATTGTACACTCAGCATGTCGCTAAGCAGTGGAGATTTACTCCATTGCAGGTGAAAAGAAAAAAGTAAAGAAGAAGTGAGAAGAGTGAGGCCGTTGGGATGCCGGGAACATTCTTGTTTTTATTTTGTTTCCATTCCATTAACGTTGAAAAGTAAGTTTTGGGAAGTTAGAATTATATGCTTAACTTAGAAACTCCGAAATGGATATGCAATGTTGTAATAAGTAGTGAAACTTCATTTGGTTAAGTTTATAACGTATCCGAATTCTTGAGTTCGTAGTTTGAATGTTTAACTTATCAAATTCGTGTTTTGGGAGAATGTTAATAGCACTTTCAAGATTTGAACCAAACAAGTCCTAATTTGTTTCATTATCATTTCTTTTCAAAGTTTAGCTAGATTTACATATGTTTTTGTAGCCATGATATAATTTGAAAAGATTGGAATTATGTAAGCATGTTTGAAGTGTTGTAAATTAGTGAGGTTGAATGACTCTAGGTAAAATTCTACCAAAAAGGGGAAGGATTCTGTCAGGGGGTCACTCGACTGGTCGAAAGGGGCAGTTCGATCGGTCGAGCTAACCCCTGCCCGCTTACACTTCGCTACCCTTTTCGAAAAAATTTTAAAGATTCTAACTAGTTCTTAAGGTGCCTTTGGGGTGCCTATTCACTAAAATATTTTGGTTTTCAAATATAATTAATTTTTCTATTTTATATGGATTTTACAAACTCGTAGTCCAATGTTTTCAAATGACATTTGTTTTAAAGAGATGCTTTATGTTTCTATTTACGTTTTTCCACTACTATTTTCTCTTAGAGCACTACTAGACCCACACAGTGAACCACACACTTTTTCCACACACAACTTTAAATGCTTGTATTTTGTGCTGTTTGAATTTTTTTACACGTTTTTGTGCCCCGCTTATACAGCACAGAGTACATGCATTTAAAGCTGTGTGTGGAAAAAGTGTATGGTTCACAGTGAGTCTAGCATTTTCCATTGTCTTAAATGAATTGAATGAGTCTCGGTGGTATATCACGTGTCCTATTTCCGCCCTTACTAGGATGGGTCGTGACAGTCCCTTAGGTTTTACAAGAATAAGATAATAAAGTGGAAGTAAACTTGATCATGATTTGTGCCATTTGATTGAAACACAAGCAACATTGAGAGAATAACACAGTTTAAGATTTAACGTGATTCGGCATTGTGTCTACGTTCAAATTAAAGAAAGCCTTTATTTCCAGAATCCAAATCCGGATCATATATTTGACTCAAATACTTTATCAGTTGTACCACGTGTGGTACGCTAACCATTACTACCCAAAGTAATCCGCGCAAGTACGGATGCGAGTACTGCTGTTTTTTGATAAAAGAATTCTACATGAATTAGCATCTTCCAATATACATTTTGAATTACCATTTCATTAATTGTTGGCTTATTTATATTTTATACCCTTAGGAACTAGTGTTAATTTGGTCCTTCAAATTTCAATTCCATCGATTTGGTAGTCTAACAATTTTTTAAAGTGTGTTGTCCAACCATCAACTTCCGTTAAAAAATCAAACGGAATATCCTCACTCATGTGAGGATAGCTCAGGAGAAATTGTATATCTAGTGTAATGGTACTGATAGACCCTTATAAATTGAGCCACACCCAACATTGTTCGTGTACATTTAGAGGTACGGTAAAAATAATGCATAATTATAATCTCCAGTATTAGTGATTTGGTTGCTATGAATTTGAGTTGTGGTCCTCAATAAAATCAATATGGCCTGCCTTTTGCCTACAAGGGTCTCTTTGAAAATATCTAAATTTGGACTAGGTTCATACCAAGTCTCTCGTTAATATGATTTTTATGAATATTAGTATTGCATCGGTTTGATAAAAAAAAAGAAAAAAAAAAAAAAAAAGAAAACCCAATTCTTTGATTACTTTGAAGTCATGTAACGTACAGACTTCTACATAACTAGAAAGCACCATACACCTACAAAAAATTATTTACAACCAATTCTGTTATGAAAACGGACATGGTTCTTGTATTACCAAATAATCTCCAAAGCTTCAAAATAAGTCTTCCAATTTGGAGACAAAGACAAAACAGTTCTCTCCTTTAAGCTAATTTTTCCTTTCCAACTTTTTTCTGTTCTTCATTCTTCCTTGCAGAAAGGTAAGATTTGGTTGTGCTGATGGAGAAGTTATGGAATTTTAGATGATTGTAGTAAGATGGGGTCTCTGTATGACTCAAGAAGTTTATGCACTACATGAGCATAAACCCAATTCTCTTTTCATGACTCAAGAAGTTTATGCACTTCAAGAAAAAACCAAAATTGGAAGAATTGAATTGATCTATATCAAATACAAAGGTTACAGCTAGATATATACATAATCTTGTACATCATGATCCTATTCTCTTGCCCATAACTACGCTAATCAAAAGCAAGAAAAAAAAATAAATAAATGAGTATCAATTTACAATATTTGATTACTTATTTTATGTGATCCTCTTTAACACTCCCCCTCAAGTTGGAGTGTATGTTTATGACACCCAACTTGCTGAGCAGTGATTCAAATTGTGTCGAACTCAATGGCTTAGTGAACAAGTCGGCTGGCTGATTCATGGTTCGTATGTAAGCTGTTCGTATCATCCCTTCTTGAATCTTTTCGCACACTAGATGACAATCTATCTCTATGTGCTTTGTTCGTTCGTGGAATACCGGATTTGAAGCAATATGCATAGCAACTTGATTGTCACAGAATAGTATGACTGGTTGTGTGTGATTTACTCTCAAATCCTTCAGGATGTTCTTCAGCCATGTAATCTCACAACAAGTAGTAGCCATAGAGCGATACTCCGCCTCTGCACTTGATCGAGATACAGTGTTTTGCTTCTTTGTTTTCCAAGAAATTGGTGCTTGGCCAAGCAGAATGCAATAACCAGTTATCGATCTTCTTGTATCCTTACATCGAGCCCAATCGGCGTCACAAAATGCCCGTAATTGTAATGGACCTGTGGAGGGTAGTAAAATTCCTTGTCTAAGCGTTTGCTTGATGTATTTGAGAACCTTATGCGCTGCTTCAAGGTGTGGCTGTCGGGGTTTATCCATGAATTGACTCAATACATGAACCGCATAAACAAGATCAGGTCTTGTGATGGTCAAGTAAATTAACCTACCTACAAGTCGTCTGTATGAAGATGGATCATTCAATAGTTTCCCATCCAGCTGTGTGAGCGACAAATTCTGTTCCACAGGGAACCGTGAAGGTTTAGCACCTAGGAACCCCGCATCATCCAATATTTACAGCGCGTACTTTCGTTGGCACAAAGTGATGCCACATTTTGACCTTGCAACCTCGATCCCCAAGAAATATTTGAGTTGACCCAAGTCTTTGAGCTTAAAATGCTTGGAAAGAAATTGCTTAGTGTCCTCAATGTCATGTAAGTTGTTGCCTGCCAATATCACATCATCAACATAGACAAGTAACGCTATGAAGCTATCTTGACGATTTCGGACGAACAATGAGTAGTCAGATAATGATTGATGAAATCCAGCAGCTTTGAGAGCGGTTGACAGCTTGAGAAACCATTGTCTCGATGCCTGCTTTAGGCCGTACAAGGACTTGTTTAATTTGCAGACACGAGTCTCCCCCTTTCGTTCGAAACCAGGAGGCAAGGACATGTAGACATCCTCATCAAGAACGCCATGTAAGAACGCATTGTTAACGTCTAGGTTGTGCAAATGCCATCCTTGTAAAGCTGCGATGCTAAGAAGTACACGAACAGTCACCAACTAATTTGCCACAGGAGCAAATGTTTCCCTGTAATCAACACCCTCTATTTGACTGTACCCTTTCGCCACTAACCGAGCTTTGTACAGCTCGATTGTCCCATCTGGGTTGAACTTGATTTTGTAAACCCATTTGCATCCGATTGGGCGTTTGTGAGATGGCAATGGCATGAGAGTCCACGTATTGTTAGCTTGGAGAGCTGCAATTTCATTTTGCATGGCATCTCTCCACATTGGATCTGTAACTGCCTGCGAAAAACTTGTTGGTTCTTTGAGAAGAGTGAGATGAGTGGTGAAGGCCTTATAATTAGGAGAAAGTCGATCATAGGATAAAAATTGTGAAATAGAATGGACAGTACCTGAAGATTTGACCACATTCGTGGAAGATGTAGGGTCAGTTCTTGATGGGAGGGCTGCCTCGACATGAAAGTCCTGCAAAAAAGTTGGTGGTTTGGTTTGGCGGGCACCACGTCGTAGCGGTGGTGGTGTTGGAGAGGATGAATTGGGTGACGGTGAAGGTTGTAGAGTAGGGGATGATGGAGAGTCTCCTCGGATAGACGGTGAAGGTGGATTATCAGATGATGGGGTGATCACGTCTGCTTGTGGTGTTTGACAAGAGAGAGCCTCCTCTGAAGGTTGGAGCTCTGGGAAAGAGTCAACATCAAATGTCAAAAGGGAGGCATTAGGTTGTGGCAATGGGTGTGGTACAGCGGAATGAGCGTGATTTTGAAAAGGGAATATTTCTTCATAGAAAGTAACATCCCGTGAGACAAAAACCTTTTTGAGATTGAGATCAAAAACACGATACCCTTTTTGACCATAAGGATATCCAAGAAAAATGCAACGAGTTACACGAGGGTCAAATTTTGAAGGTCTTTATGCGTGGGTGGAGACAAAACATAAACAACCAAATACCCTTAAATGAGAATAATTAGGAGCTTGGTGAAACAATTTCTCATATGGCGTTTTGCCATGAAGAAGAGGTGTTGGTGTTCTATTTATGAGATATGCTGATGCAAGAATTGCATCCCCCCAAAACTGTCTAGGTGACCCGGCTTGAAATAGCAAGGCTCGTGCTATATTAAGCAAATGCCTATGTTTGCGTTCAACAACACCATTTTGTTGAGGTGTATCGACACAACTAGATTGATGAACAATGCCTTTGAGAGCATAAAAATTTTCAAGTTTGAACTCATGGCCATTGTCACTACGTACTATTTTGACCTTAGAGTGGAATTGGATCTCAACCATGTGAATGAATTTAACTAAAAGATCCCTTGTATCAGACTTATGTTTCATCAAATAGACCCATGTACTCCTAGTAAAATCATCTACGATGGTGAGAAAATATTTTGCACCAGAAAGAGAAGCAACTTTATAACCTCCCCAAATGTCAACATGTATCAAATCAAAACATACTTTACTGGAAATGGAACTCAATGGAAACGGTGATCTTGTTTGTTTAGCCAATGGGCAAATTAAACACTTGTCTGTATCACAAGATTTATTCTTTGAAAAAGGGAATAACTGAAAAACTTTATTTGACGGATGTCCAAGACGTTGATGCCAAAGACCAGAAGTTAGAGCTCGAACGGAGTTGTATGTCCCTTTTTTTGGTTGATCAAGATAGTAAAGTCCCTCCTGCTCAAATCCCGTCCCAATCATCTTCCCCGAGCGTAGGTCCTGTATGACACAAAATTGGCTTAGAAACACTGTGATATAAAAGGAATCAGAGGCCAACTTGCTAATAGAAATCAAGTTTAGCCGAAAAAGTGGTACACATAGGACGTTATTGAGGATGAAATTGGGAGAGAAAATTATTTGTCCAATATGAGTGACTTTAGCAAACGAACCATTCAGCAATTCAACAGTATGATTTTCAACTGCCTTTGAATGTGTAAGCAAATCAGGGCTACAAACCATGTGATCCGTAGCGCCACTATACAAAATCCAAATGTTCTTCTTCCCATTATAATTGAAAGAAAAAGTTTTACCTGAAAGTTCTTCATGGGTTGAAGAATTACCAACTTGATTGGCCATAGGGGTTTTGTTCTTGCTCAACATGTGAAGAATCTGTTTACATTCCTCTGCAGAAAAAGGGAAACTGGACATTGCCTCCTTCTTGTCAGATGCAACCTGGTTGCCCTTTGAGGATGAGAGAGAGCCTTGCTCACCCGCTAATGCCGCCTTTCTCTTACGGCAGTAATCAAAAGTGTGACCTTTCCAACCACAATAGGTGCATTTGAGATGAGCACGACAATTCTTGGTGCTGTGATTTGTCCTGTTGCACTTTGCACATCGCTCTTCTGGTTCGGACTCACGGCTTGTGTTCTTCACGGCAAAAGCAGCTGCTTCTGGTTGAGTAGAACTTTTCCCATTAGAAATCTCTGCCTGCCTTTCATGTCGAAGGACCAGCGAATATGCTTTGTTTACTGTGGGTAATGGTTCCAACAAAAGTGTGTTGCTACGAACAGTGGCATATGAGTCGTTCAGACCCATGAGAAATTTCATTGTTTTCTGAGTCTCGATGTATGAACCAATCTCTTTGATTGTTCCGCAACTACATGCCGGGATTGAGCACAACGCATCTCGTTCATCCCAAAGACTCTTAAGTTTAGTAAAATAAGAACTTACAGTCATGCTGCCTTGTACGCAATCATGGATTTCGTTCTCGATATGGAAAAGCTGAACGGTATTTACATGAGAAAATCACTCTTGTAGATCAAGCCACATCTGACGTGCGTTCTTGCAGTGAATGACGCTGCCAGCAATTTCCTTCGACATCGATCCCAACAGCCATGTCTTGACTAAGTTGTTGCAGCGCTTCCATTGCTGTAATTCATCAGGTTCATCCTCACTTGGTTCTTTAATCGACCCATCAACGAGGCCGATCTTGTTTTTGACCGTTAAGGCCATACTCATGGACTGAACCCACGTGCTGTAGTTATCTTCTACCAAAGGTTGAGAGACAAGAACTACACCAGGTTGGTCCGAATGATGAAGGTAGAGTGGGTGGTTGATGTTTTCCCATCTTGGATTTGAAGCCATGCCTGAGCCGGTTGACTTCTTGGTGATCTCACCCATGACTGCGTTGGTTAGGGTGGTGATTGTATTTGATTAGGTTTACCCAGATCGTTGCTCTGATACCATCAAGAAAAAAACCAAAATTGGAAGAATTGAATTGATCTATATCAAATACAAAGGTTACAGCTAGATATATACATAATATTGTACATCATGATCCTATTCTCTTGCCCATAACTACACCTAATCAAAAGCAAGAAAAGAAAGTAAATAAATGAGTATCAATTTACAATATTTGATTACTTATTTTGTGTGATCCTCTTTAACAGCACTAGATGATATAAACCCAATTCTCTTTTCATGACTCAAGAAGTTTATGCACTAGACGTTTGTGTTTTTTTTTTTTTTTTAAGGATAGATGATTGTATTAAGATGGGCATTTTCCTCAACTGGGCCCATATTATAGTTGAATCTGTAGAGGCTGCCTGGGAATGCATAAAGTAAGATTTGGTTTGTTCATTCTCATTTTTTATTGTTATTTTGAGGAAAAAAAAATTTTAAAGTGATTTTTACAGTAGGTACGAACTTCTACAATTAAAAGAAAAAAATAAAAACATGGATAAAAAGAAATTTAAAAGTGATTTTTACAGTAGGTACGAACTTCTACAATTAAAAGAAAAAAAATAAAAACATGGATAATTACAATGAATTCTTTTGAAGTGAGGTCAAAGTAATTGATCTTTCTTATGGAATACAAAATTACAAACGAGCAATGATAGATGCACAACAAAAATTCACAACCAATTGTACAACCTGTTTAAAATTGTTGGACTTAGTGCTGAAAAAGCTGTACACACAAAAAGACAAAAAAAAGGGTGTACAGCTTTTTCAGCACAAAGTCCAACATTTTTAAACAGATTGTACAATTAGTTGTGGGTTTTTGTTGTGCATCTATCATTTCTCATTACAATAATCTCCTTATAATTCTTCATACCTCGAAGAGGGCCCTCATATTTTGACCTTATCTAAGGATGTATTAGCGTAGTTTACCAAAAATATAATTACAAACTTTTTTTAAGCATTAACTTATAACCACTTTTAAACACAATAGTTTATTATTGTCACCTAATCAATTTATAAATTTATAGTCACAATCAAAAGTAAACGAGACCTAAACGTGTCTTAGATAATTACATTCATATTTTATGACTCTTGTATAGGCATAGGACTAACACCAAAAAAAAAAAATGAGTCAAAAAAATTAAAAAATAAAAACAAAAAACAAACCATTTTAGTGAAAAGTCTCTGCACTTAGTGAAAAATCTCTGCACTTATATATGTATACTGCACTTATATTTTAAAATTTTACAAATTCATACTCCGTAAAAATGTATGTAAACAAGGACTTTTCACTAAATTGTAAATTTCTAAGTTCCTTTAGACTCTTAAATTCATAACCAGGGACTTAGCGCTAATTATTTCTATTTTTTAAAGGTATCTAAAGCATCCTTTCCATATGTTGACTACGAGAAATTTCTTGAGATTGTTTGGGAAGGTTAGAATATGCTTCGTGGTTCACAAGTAAATGGATTTTAACACTTTGGTAAATATACTTTTTTTTTTGTACAAGAGTTTGTGTGAACTAAATACTCTTAAAACAATTTCATTCTCAAATCAAACTCAAGAATACTCTTAACAACGTTTCATTCTCAAATCAACAAAACACTAATTTTCACAAAAAAAATAAAAATAAAAATAAAACTAAGACTGAGACTGAACGAGATCCTGTTTTCATATTTTCCAAACATGCTCTAAAATTGATGATTAATTCTACGGAAATGCTATGCTTTCCAAATTTTGCATCCCAAATGCTTTCTAAGTACATATGATAGTAGGCTCACTAAATTTTGATTGGAGGGTTTTGAAATGGTCCCACTATTATCAAAAGTAATCTTACTGCCATATATATATTTGGAAAGCGTTTGAGATGTAAAACTTGGAAAAGCATAGCATTACTCTACGCTTAATTCTATGCGGTATAGTAACTGAGAGTATTTTTACTCACCCAATTTTAATTCACCATTGCTCACCTATATCTTTATTGGGTGACATGTGTCTCATTTCAGTAATTATATTAATATAAAGACAAAATGTAAATAAAATAAAGACAAAATATAAATAAAATAAAACATATGTTATAGGTCAGTGAAACTCCCCTAGTTTGTTTGTTTTTTTTTTGGGGCGGGGGGGGCTCAGAATCGAACCTCTCCTAGTTACAAATAAAACAGAAATTCCGATACAATAATGTTAGGTATACACTGTTTGCTGTAATTTGCGCGGGCGTGCCAGAACCAAAAGTGGTTCGAGTTGTGCAAACTAATTTCCTATATTGCTTGTGTGAGTGATACACAAGGCTTTAGATCTGACTTCTAAACTGGTGATTGTGTGTAGTGAGTAGGAAAGTACCCTCACTAAAAGTCCTCTAGCAGTACTGAAGCGCACAAGCTAAAAAGTGTCAAGTTTAACCAAGTTAAACAAATCACAAACGGTTTAATAAAAGTAGATTTTATTAAATGCTTGGAAAACTAAAACAGATCTCAAGAACAACAGAATGGACTGATTACTCAAAAGAAACAAAGAATGAAAATAACAAAAAAAAGACACAGACCTAATTGCTATTAAAGCTAGGAAACAAAGACTTAGAAAAAGTGCTCTGAATGCCTTGAATGTGCTTGAATACTGAATACTGAATGTTGTGTATGCTTTTTTCGAAGAGACGCGGAGTCCTTTGCTCGAAGGCCTGCCTTTATATTTATAGCGGCCTGAACTGATTCCTATTTGAACTATAATTCCTTTCCTTACGCCCCAATCTACTGATTGATTGGCTGATTTGAAGGAATCCTTCTATATCACCATCTCCTTCCTTATCCAGAACTTACTTGAATTAATCCCTTTAATTTAGGGATTAAATGCTCCAATCCAGCTGGCAACTAACAACTCCTTTCCCAGATGGACTCTTGTTTCCAAAAACTCTCAGATATGACGTCATCATGCCAGCTGTGAATAGCAACGCCCTGTCTTTCGTCAATCGACCTCCCCCTGTTGGATGAATCGGGCTCATGACTATTTCCATGTCCGATCATATTTCTTCAACTTCTTATAATCAATCGGACAAACTCTTCCTTTTCATAATGTCCGATCAGTTATAACGTTGCTTTTCTTTTCCATCGGGCTCTCAACATGATGAGTTATGTTCTCATAGCCCGATGATGCTTACACTTGCCACATGCTTCCATCGGACTCTTCTCATCTCCCTACAGTTGTTTCCCCCATCGGGCTTACCTCTTGAATCCGATGAGTCATCACTACTTGCCTCAGCATCTCCTTCACCCAACTTCAACTCCACTCGGGCTCAAAAATCAATGACGGTTTTTGGGTGCAAACAATTGCCCCCCAAAAGGTCATATCAAACGTCCCACCTGGATTGATGTGACGTTTTGAATTTCAAACATGCCACGCGTCAAGCACACAGCTAACGTCAGGTTATGGAGAATCCCACCAGTCACCCTACATTTAATGCGCCATGATTACGGCGTCGTGATACTTAAATATCACCCAACATCCAAAAACTCATCACACATTCATATTTTCCCCTCTCCAGAAATCAAGCAAAAAACAGAGCTTTCACCCTTAACTTCATCTTCTCCGGCGACCTTTCTTCCCTTTATAGACATGGCTCCCAAAACCGCTCCGGCTACCTCCAAAGGCAAGAAAACCTTCGTTGATGCTCCTCCACCACAAAACCGATGCAAGGAGGTTAGGGCTTTGGCCAAAGCTCACGCCGCTGACATATCCACTGAATACCTCACCCCCTACAGCTCTTCCGACGGATCTCCCGTCGCACCAGGCCTAGGCGCGGCGTTTCTGGGCCACCCTCCGGCGCCTTTTCTTCCTTTCTTCCCTCCCGTAGGAAACGAAGAATTCCTGCAAGTCCCTGCTCATTGGGCCAAGGTCCAGACTGCTAACCAGCCAATCCGAGGATGGCCGACACCCGCTGCTGACTGGGACAAGTGGGTAACTAGGGTTTCGGCCTCTAAAGCCGCCATCTGGAAGCAAACGGGCATCTATGATGCAATCATGCTCAGTCGGTCTCGCATTGAAATAGACCGGCCTCTCCTTCTCTCTGCTCTACTCTTCTGGTCTTCGTCTTGCAACGGCTTTCTTTTCCGTTGCGGACCAATGGCCCCCACTGTCAAAGACATCAGCTACCTGCTCGGCCTCCATCCCCATGGCCCAGAGATCATTCCCGGGCTTGACGTTGGGACCGCCAGCTTTGCCTATCCACAACAGGAAACTGTCAGAGACGGGGCCGTTTCTCACAGGCCGATCACGGCCTTTGGAGGTTTCCTTGCTGCCTGCATCGGGGCAGATGATACGGCGGTGTCCGATGCAGAACACACTGCTTTCATCATCTACTGGCTCAACAAGTATCTCTTCTGTTCGGCCTCCCAAGCCATTACCAAAGAATATACAACCGTAGCCCTGGCCCTTGCATCGGGGCAGCCACTGGCCATGGCTACGCTGGTTTGGGCACATTTGGTCCGAGGCATCACAGACTTCGTTCACTCGGGCTTCAGTGCTGGTGGGAGCCCGATGTGGCTCCTGCAATTGTGGCTTCACTCATACTTCCCTGAATTCCAACCCACCATCACTCCCTTGGCCGATATTCCAATCTCCGCCATTCAATTCGTGAACGTATCTCCTTCTACACATTCTTTTGAGGAATGTTTTTCCTTCTTTTACCAGGGTTGCTTCCCTCGGGACGTCAATCTCTTCACCCCATTCTTTTCCCTTCAATTCTCTTCGTTTCTTCAGCTCTCCAATAACCCTTCAAACTGGGGTTCGGGCACCCAGTCTACCTATAATGAAATTTTTTCTAGCTACTTAGTAGCTAGAGACATTATTTTTAGCTCAAGCATCCCGTCGGCCAACAATAAATGCGGGGCCGAGTACTACTTTGCTCCTCTATACGCCCGCCAATTCGGGCTCACTCAACTAGTGCCCGTTCCTCCTGGTATCACCGTCAACGTTGATTGGGTTGAACGTGGCCTTATTGTTAACGACGGGCAAGTGAAGAGGATAACAGAGAGGTCAGCCCGGCTCAAAGCCGCGTTCAACTTTACACCTTTCTCTGCCCGGCCAATAGTATCAGAAGAGTTCACCCAATGGTGGGGTGAACGGGCTCGAAATATATTTCCACGCACCGCTGCTGAGGCCCTGGCTCCTTTCGCTGCAACATCGGCCATTGTGCCCGATGTCCCTATACCAGCAACGGCTCCAACCCGGCGCAAACAAGTCGCCAAGAGACCGGCTCGTAAACAAACTCCGGGCAAGGGTCAGCCTCAAAAGAAACAAAAAACACCGGCCTCTGTTCAGGTTTGCTCTTCCCCTTTTAATTTGAGCCCGAATTCCTTTTATTCTATATTAATCCTTTTGTTTTATCTTTGCAGCTTGCTGATGAAGATTCGGGAGAGGATCCACTTCCACACCTTGCTCAGACTCTTCCCCCAACTCTCCCTACATCACCGGCCTCTGCAGCGGCTTATCTACAACGAGTGGCCGTTCGGGTGATGCCACTTCACGTCGTGCCTCCACTAACTCCTTCAAGCGGAGACGGAGATGAAGACCTTGCTCATGTCGGCCCAGTCCCTGAGCAAGTTGTTCTTTCTTCCAGCACTGAGGGTGAGGCCGGTGCTGAACCTACCACAGAGGCTGCTGAGGAGGAAGTAAATCAAACCGTCCCTTCTGTACACGAAACTCCAACCGGACAAGGGGAACCTACCACCGCCGTCAGCTCTCCTGCTCACATAGTACCAGGACCGGTGGTGGCCGAGATCAACCCCCCTGAGGCGTCTGCCGTCGAGGCTGGTGATGATAATTCGGGCTCTGTCCCTGAAACAGAAGCCCCACAGACGACCATGGCCTCGATGAGTCCGGACGTGGGAACCGGCCTCCCTTCTTCTTCTCAAACATCTTCTCAACCAAGCGAGGCCGACATTCGCGAAACAATCATGGCCTCGCTTCGTCCTCATACCCAGGTATTGCTGTGTTACTTCGCGTTACTTCATTGATTCTAAAACAACACCTAACTGTGTTCTCTTGAACAGGCCGATCCTTCAGACCCAGTGCCCGTTATTCCCTTCAATGACTTTTTCTTGGGCCTGGACCTGGGAGCTTTTGACCTCGGCCCCCTGGAGCCCGAAGCAGTTTCTCCTTCCCTTCTGCAACAATCCAAGGACTTACTCCTCGGACTGGCGGACCAAGAATTTTCCAACCTTCCTGCTGTTGCTGACATTGACTCTGCCTTGAACACTCTCATGGCCGATCCTTCCCTTTCTGACGGGCAACTATCCTTACTGTTGGAGATAAAAGAGAGACTTCCCAGTGCCCGTCTCATGGACAGATCGGCCTCGAAAATTCAAGCTGATGCAGAACTACACCTAGGCTCCCGGCAGAAGGCATTGAATTTCTTGGAAGGGGCCAAAGCCAAATTTGAAGCGGGGAAGGCCTCTCGGGCTCAGGTTCTAGCAAGGGATACTTGGCTGCGGGACCGTATTGCTGCATTAAAAGCTCAACTTGCCCAATGTGAGGCCGATGTCATCACCAACAGCGCCGCTCTTGAAAAAATTGACGAAGCCCTTTCTTCGCTAGGCGGTGACGCGCAGAAGTGCAGTGATCAGTTACAAGCCAGCGTCCCCATATCCCGGGCTTGGGCCCAAAAGCTGGAAAAAGCCAAGCGAGATCGGTCTGGAGCCATCAAGACATGGGAAGACTTGAAGGCTAAACTTAGGAATTTCGGGTCGGCCTAGAGACCGACTCCTGTTTATATATACTTTGTAAAAAAAAATTTTTATTATTACTTTGTAAGTAAGCTGTGCTCAGCCTATCAATACAAAATCCCTATTCACCTTAATCATTCGGGCTCCGGCTCATAATTTATCAGTTGATCATACTCCAACCTAGGATTAGGTTTATAATCTAGATCAATGGTCTCCCATAACGTTGGATAATAAGACTTTAAATACTGACCATTGATTAATCGGACATGTATAGTCCCATCTAAATCACGAAGCCTGTAAGCACCTCCCCTTTTAACATGGTGAACGATGAACGGGCCTTCCCAATTGACCGACCATTTACCGTATCGATTATCCTTGTCTCCAATAGGTAACACGGCCTTCCACACCAAATCATCGGTGCAAAAAGATTTCTCTCTGACCCTTTTATTGTAAGCTCGGGCAGCCCGTTGTTTTTGTACTTTTAATGCATCCAAGGCCATTAGCCTCATTTCATCAAGCCCTTCCAACTCAGCTATCATAGCCTCCGTATATTCAGCGGGCTCTAGTTGATTCTGTAAAGCCCTTCTGGCCGATCGGACTGTAACTTCCATAGGTAACATCGCGTCATGCCCGTAGGTCAACATGAACGGTGTAACCCCAGTACTTGACCTCTTCGACGTCCGATAGGCCCATAATGCTTCGGACAGAAGCTTGTCCCATTCCCTAGGATTCTCCACGATCATCTTTTCAATGATCCCTTTAAGGATCTTGTTAGTAGACTCGGCCTGCCCATTAGCCTGTGCATAGTAAGGTGTAGAATTAAGAATCTTGATTCCCCTTCTTTCTGCAAAGGCGGATGTCTCCGACCCTGTAAACACCGATCCTTGATCGGCCGTGATTGTTTCTGGAAGGCCGAACCTATGGATAATGTGTTCTTCAATGAATTTTATGACGGTGGCTTGTGTCACCGTTCTACAAGGTATGGCCTCGGCCCACTTGGTAAAGTAGTCCGTAGCCACTATTATGAAACAATGCTGGCCGGATGATGGCGGTAAGACTTTGCCAATCAAATCCATCGCCCATCCCCTAAACGGCCATGGCTTGATTATAGGTTGCAATACTTTGGCCGGCACATGTTGAATCGGACCATGCTTTTGACAAGGTTGACAACCTTTGGCATAGCTGATGCAGTCTTTCAACATGCCAGGCCAATAATAATTATACCTCCTCAATAGCCACTTCATCTTGGTGCCGGCTTGATGTGCTCCACATATCCCTTCGTGTACTTCGGCCATAACCTGCATGGCCTGCTTCTTCCCTAAGCACCTCAGAACCACGTCGTCACCGATCGGTTTCTTGAATAATTCCCCATCTAGTACCACAAATCGGACTGCAAACAACCTGACCCTCCGGTCCACTCTGACATTTGGGTGACTAAGGTATTCAATAATAGGAACTCGCCAATCGCTATCCTCCATCAAGACTGAATTGGTAGTAGCGTACCAACCCCTCTTTGCCACGGACGGTAATGACCGGACATTGACCGTGATGAGTTGGTCTTCTGCACTCTTCTGGGAAGGTGAGGCTGATCCTGTCTTTGCCAACTTATCGGCCTCAGTATTGGTTGTTCTTGGGATATAGCTTACACTAATGTCATCAAATGCTTCCATGAGCTGAGTAGCAACTGCGTGGAACGGGCATAACTCCCAACTCCTTATCTGAAACTCCCCAGCAATCTGTCCGATCACCAAACCCGAGTCGCCTTTTATATGCACAGAAGATGCCCCCATTTCAAGGAGTATTTCTAGTCCGATTATAAGTGCTTCGTACTCGGCCTGATTGTTAGTGCATTTGAAGTTGAGCCGAAAAGACATTTTTGTCTTTTTGTACTTGGGCGATACAATTACCACCCCTGCTCCAGCACCTTCTGCATTTTTGGACCCGTCAAAGATTAAAGTCCATGGGACTAAGGATGTGCTCAGTACTTTAGGTGTTGGAGGCAGTGTTCCCAAATCAGCAGGATCTGGGTGATCGGCCAAGAAATTGGCTATGGCCTGGCCTTTTACCGATTGCTGTGAACGGTATTGGATGGCAAACTCCATCAAGGCCAAGGTCCATTTCCCAATTCGGCCTCTCATGATTGGTCTTGATAGCATGTATTTTATCACATCCGTTTGACATATTATATAAGTGGAAACAGGAAGCATATATGTTCTTAACTTCTGTGAAGAAAAATACAAAGCCAAGCATAACTTCTCAATCGGCGCATAACGCTGCTCGATTGGAGTCAAAATTCTACTTAAATAGTAAACGGCCTGCTCGTTACCTTGCTCATTATCTTGAGCTAGCATACTACCTATAGAGCAATCAGAAGCCGATATATACAATTTTAAATACCTACCCTTTTTTGGTGGCATTAACACTGGAGGCATTGACAGATACTGTTTGATTCCTTCAAAGGCTAGTTGATGGCTGTCTTCCCACTTGAAGTCTTCATCGGTCTTGATCTTCAATAGTGGGGTCCATATTTGGGTCTTCCCTGCACAGTTTGATATGAATCGTCTTAAGAAATTGATTTGCCCGAGCAATCTCTGGAGTTCCTTCTTATTAGCAGGCGATTTTGCTGCTTGGATAGCCCGAGCCTTATTTTTATCAATCTCTATCCCCCTCTGATGTACCAAGAACCCTAAGAAATTTCCTGCAGTAACACCGAACGCGCATTTGAGAGGGTTCATTTTTAATCCGTGAGCCCGCATTCTTTCAAACGCCTTTTCCAAATCTCTCAAATGGTCGGTGTAATTCCCTGACTTTACCACTACATCATCTATGTAAACTTCCATGAACTGCCCGATCATGTCATGGAAGATTGAATTCATTGCCCGCTGATAAGTAGCTCCAGCGTTCTTGAGTCCGAAAGGCATGACAACCCACTCAAAGGTTCCAATTGCCCCCGGGCACCGAAAAGCAGTCTTCGGGACATCCTCTTCGGCGATGTAAATCTGGTTATACCCCGAATGCCCGTCCATAAATGACAGAATTTTGTGTTTAGCGGCCGAATCTATTAACTGATCGGCCATAGGCATGGGATACTCATCTTTTGGGGTAGCTAAGTTTAAATTTCTGAAGTCTATGCAAACCCTTAGCTTCCCATTCTTCTTCACTACTGGCACTACATTCGAGACCCATTCGACATATCGGGCTGTCCGAATGAAGCCAGCGTTTAGTAATCGTTCGATCTCTTCTTTCACCTTCAGTGTCACTTCTGGTGACATGCGCCGAGGCAGCTGTTTGAACGGCCTGAACCCCGATTTAATTGGCAATCGGTGTTCCACCAGTTCTCTTGACAGACCCGGCATCTCATCATACTCCCAAGCAAAACAATCCTTATATTTATGCAAGAGTGCAATCATATCAGCCTGACCCTGAGGATCCAACATCTGACTCACATAGGTAGGCTTGTGCTCCCCTTCTTCGCCTAAGTTGGCTTCCAAGAGAGGGTCCTGGACATCGGCCTTAAGATCATCCAGCTTAGCCGTGGCCGTTTCCAACTCATGTATCTGAATCTCTTCTTCCCTTGGGGCTTCTTCTTCGTAAATGCAATCAGCCAGATTGATTGTTCCGTCAATAGGGCCGATTTCTAATCTTCGGTCGGCCAAGAATGCACACCATCTGGCCATGCTGGCTCTTAAGGCCAGCAGCTTCCGTTCTTCAATTGTCGTAATCCCCATGGACGTCTTCTTGTTCTACGATCTTGATCGGCCTTGATTCTTCTGTCCGACTGAGATTATGGAAATATGCCTTGATGTCCGACGAACTTCCTTTAAGGAAGGTTGCTGTATTTGGCCTTCCCAATTTGTTACACCCCAACAACTTCACTGGCCCGATGTCATCTTCATACAAGACTGCATCGGCCGTCTGCACCCGGGCTACAAAGGGCTTGGTGTCTGCCCCCACCACTTCCACCTCATCTCCTCTCCAGAAAATTAACAACTGATGAAGGGTGGAGGGAATACAATAGTTTGGGTGTATCCAATCCCGGCCTAATAAAGCATTATAGGCCGCTGAAGTTTCCACGATGAAAAACGCTGTCATGACCGTTTTGCTGCCAACGGTCAGTTCCAAGGGTAGAATCCCCTTCGTCCTTGAAGGTGCCCCCGTGAAGCTTTGGACATTCATTTCTGTCGGAATCAGCTCCGACTCCGATTTCTGCAAGATCCTTAACATGATTTGGGGCATGATGTTGATAGTAGACCCCCCATCAATCAGAATCCTGTTTATCGGGACGCCCTCTATGTGCCCCTTTACATACAATGGCTTTAGATGTTGGGACATCTGGTGCGTTGGCTTTTCAAACACCACTTTAACTGGTCCGGTCTTCACTCCTTCCTCAGTCTGTTGTTCCTTCGGCCTTAAGATCGTAATCTTTGGCCGATCGGTCTGCCCATCGGTGGCGTTCACACTTTTGCTAGTGGCTTCCACCACTTTAGGCTTAACGACCTCTCCCCCGTTCCACAAGTTTTCTTCCCTCATGGCCGAGTCCTTAGCTGAGCCTTCAACCACATCCCCTTCCATGGCCGATGGTTGATCCGGCTTGGCCATGAAAGACAGGGGTAGTGTGAACACCATGTTAGAAGACAGGCCTACCGGAATTGTCCCGAATTGGATTGGCGAAAAACTAGAATCCGACCCATCTCCATCGGACTCAATCATCTTGTCCACCGTATTTGTCCCCTTTTCCTGTGAACTTTTTGGTCGGACTCTCTCCTTCCGAGGTTCGGCGGGAGCATTCGGACCTCCTACCTGATTCTTCAACAACTGGCGTTCCCGCTCGGCCTGTCGCATTCTCTGATACCTTCTTTTCTGGGACTTGCTATATTGCGGCCGTGCTGGGAACTTGGAGTGTTCAGCTCTATGCCATTTTTGATCTTCTACCCTAGGCGGTAGCACCATCCTCGGGCTCCTTCCAGAAATTGTTGCTTGTATCCGAGGCCTTGGAATCACTTGGGAACTACTTTCCCCCAGTCGGCCGTATTCTCTATGGCCGACTTGGTATTCCGACGGATGTTTTGCACGCCACTCGGGCTTGGCCTGGCCTTGCCACGGTAATGACAATCTTTCATGTACGGACCTTCTCGGGCTTGAGCCCCGATGTTCATAGCTTCTCGGCCTCTTACTCGGGCTCGAGACTTCCTTCTTGATGTCGGCCTTGCACCTCGGGCAAAGGCCTTGTTCGATGAATTCCAGCTGTCGCCGTAGATCGGTTATCAGATTATCGGTGCTAGATTTAGCCGTCTCTTCGTCAGCTTTCTGTACTTCCGTTTTGCGTTCTTGGTGACTCTTTCGGAGGTCATGTATTGTAACCTTTGGCCCATTGGTGGCCGAAGTAGCAATTTGTTTACCCTCCCTTTGTGTTGGCATAAATTCCCCGTCAGACAAGTCAATCTTCAGTCTCGGCCTTGACAGCCTAGTCAGGTCGGGCATCACCATGTTTGTACCCGTAATCTGAGGAAAAGGATTCGCATCGATCCCCATTGCTTTGTCCGAGAATTTGAAGACCCCCTTCTCGACGTTTTCCTGTATAAAATTGCGAAAAACAACACAATTGTTAGTAGCGTGCTTCCAAGAATTGTGCCATTTACAATATTCTTTGTTCTTTATGTCATCGGCCTTTGGGATCCGATGGCCTTCACTTAGCTTGATCACTTTATCAGCCAACAGGGCATCAAATATTTGATCAGCCATTGTTATATCGAAAGTATAGTTTTTTCCCGCCTCGAACGCCATCTTCTTTGCAGCAGCGTTATTATTAACAGGCTTGTTCAAGGCGTTACATACGATTGGCCGTTTGCAAATTAGTTCGGCCATATCGCATTCTGTTTCAAGGTCACACTCTGCCAAGTGGACCTCGTAATTTGGATCTTTGTAATATGTTCCCTTGGAAGAGTTCTTCTTCTCCTGCTCATCCAAGAGAATGCGTTCATAGCGACCCGCCCGTGTGGCAAGCTCGAACAGATCACGGAAGTCATTGCCTTCAAACCTCTTGCGAAGCTCAAAGGACATGCCCCCCATGGCCATCTTTGCATACTCCTCCTCGGGCAACACTGTCTTGCAGCGGTATTTTGCCTTCCGGAAACGGGCTATGTATGTTTCCACGGTCTCCCCCACCAGTTGCATCATTCGCGACAAATCTGCCAATGATGTCTCGGGCTCAGTCCTATAGAACTGTCCGTGAAACAACTCCTCCATCCCTTGCCAAGTTAACACCGAATTGGCTGGGAGGTTGACGTACCACAAAAACGCCATGCCCGTTAGCGAATTTGGGAAAAGTCTCAACTTCAATGGGTCACTGTGACCCACATGGCCGCATTGAACAATAAAACGGCCAATGTGCTCAACTGAGGACTGTTCACTCTCTCCTGAGAATAGAGTGAAATTCGGTACCTTATACCCTTGAGGAAATATGACTCGGTCAATCTCCGGCGGGTACGGCCGTCTGTAAGTCGGCCTTTCCAGTCTCCGCATAAACGGGCCATACTCCTCGTGTATGGCCGCTACCAGCTCTTCCCTGTTGATGGGTTGAACTACGGGCTGAACATTCCTTATCGGGGGTATCAATGGCGGCGGTCCGTTCTGTTGGTTATTCTGGACTTGATGGGTCCAAAACCCACCGTTGTTCCTCTGTCCCCCATTGCCATTCCCTTGGGGCTGTGTGTGGCCGACTGAACTTTCAGTCTGGCCGGCAGATCCTCCAAACCCTGGTGTCGCCGATCCGTTGGGATCGGTGACCACCACACTGCTAGGGATGCCGGTCTGTGACTCAGATTGCTTTCCTGAGCCATTTCCGTCTCTTAAGTTCGGACAGACATATGGTGGGCTCTTCGGCTTATCGGACTCCAGCGAGGTACCCGAGCCCGAACCGTTGACCTGTTCTCCTCTCCCTCCGGCCTTATAGGTTTCAATCAAATTTCCGATTGTTTCTGTCAGTCGGTCCAACTTCACGTGAGTGGTCCTGGTTTCATGGATCAGATCTGCCTGACTTTTATGGATATCGGTCGTTTGCTGCATGACCGATTTGAGGTTGCCCATAGAACCTATGAGCGCGTTGTACTCCTGCCACATGGGCTCTACGTTGGCCCTCATGGCTTCCGAGATGGCTTCCAATGTGATATTACCGTCCTGTGGAGAACGGCCGGTGCTCTCCTCCGTGGGCGGATCCATAGGCTGATCGTCCTTTGTTGTCTTATCTTTCTTCGGAGGCATGATTTGACACTGTGGGTCCCACCGGGCGTGCCAAAAATGTTTGCTGTAATTTGCGCGGGCGTGCCAGAACCAAAAGTGGTTCGAGTTGTGCAAACTAATTTCCTATATTGCTTGTGTGAGTGATACACAAGGCTTTAGATCTGACTTCTAAACTGGTGATTGTGTGTAGTGAGTAGGAAAGTACCCTCACTAAAAGTCCTCTAGCAGTACTGAAGCGCACAAGCTAAAAAGTGTCAAGTTTAACCAAGTTAAACAAATCACAAACGGTTTAATAAAAGTAGATTTTATTAAATGCTTGGAAAACTAAAACAGATCTCAAGAACAACAGAATGGACTGATTACTCAAAAGAAACAAAGAATGAAAATAACAAAAAAAAGACACAGACCTAATTGCTATTAAAGCTAGGAAACAAAGACTTAGAAAAAGTGCTCTGAATGCCTTGAATGTGCTTGAATACTGAATACTGAATGCTGTGTATGCTTTTTTCGAAGAGACGCGGAGTCCTTTGCTCGAAGGCATGCCTTTATATTTATAGCGGCCTGAACTGATTCCTATTTGAACTATAATTCCTTTCCTTACGCCCCAATCTACTGATTGATTGGCTGATTTGAAGGAATCCTTCTATATCACCATCTCCTTCCTTATCCAGAACTTACTTGAATTAATCCCTTTAATTTAGGGATTAAATGCTCCAATCCAGCTGGCAACTAACAACTCCTTTCCCAGATGGACTCTTGTTTCCAAAAACTCTCAGATATGACGTCATCATGCCAGCTGTGAATAGCAACGCCCTGTCTTTCGTCAATCGACCTCCCCCTGTTGGATGAATCGGGCTCATGACTATTTCCATGTCCGATCATATTTCTTCAACTTCTTATAATCAATCGGACAAACTCTTCCTTTTCATAATGTCCGATCAGTTATAACGTTGCTTTTCTTTTCCATCGGGCTCTCAACATGATGAGTTATGTTCTCATAGCCCGATGATGCTTACACTTGCCACATGCTTCCATCGGACTCTTCTCATCTCCCTACAGTTGTTTCCCCCATCGGGCTTACCTCTTGAATCCGATGAGTCATCACTACTTGCCTCAGCATCTCCTTCACCCAACTTCAACTCCACTCGGGCTCAAAAATCAATGACGGTTTTTGGGTGCAAACATACACATTTTTCTACTCACTTTTTGACACACTATGCTTTAAATGCATGTACCTTGTGCTGTTTGAAATTTTCACACTTTTCTGTGCACTACTTACACAACACAAGGTACATGCATTTAAAGCTGTGTGTCAAAAAGTGTGTAGAAAAGTGTGTATACCTAGCATTACTCATTCCGATACAATAATGTTAGGTATACACATTTTTCTACTCACTTTTTGACACACTATGCTTTAAATGCATGTACCTTGTGCTGTTTGAAATTTTCACACTTTTCTGTGCACTACTTACACAACACAAGGTACATGCATTTAAAGCTGTGTGTCAAAAAGTGTGTAGAAAAGTGTGTATACCTAGCATTACTCATTCCGATATCTCCAAGATAACCAAACAACGTAAAAGGGTAATTTCGGTATATAAAAAATCATACCTTACCTTGTAATTCACTCCGACGACCGAGACTTTCATCCACTTTGCCAAGTCCAACGACCGCAACTTCCCAAGTTCCATCCCATCTCTCTCTCTCTCTCTCTCTCTCTCTCTCTCTCTATATATATATATATATATATAAACTCGGCACTACCTCCTACGCCTGCAACACCAGCACCACCACTTTCTCCCTCTAGAACAATAAAATGCCGAAAATGCCCTTCGCCGTCCTCCTCCTCGTCCTCTCTCTCCTCATCACCCCTTCCACCGCCGAGATCAAAACCCTAAAGATCACCTCCGACGACCGCTCCATGATTCTCTTCGAAAAGTTCGGCTTCACCCACACCGGCCACATCTCCGTCTCCGTCTCCGTCACCTCCGCCGTCGACCCCCCAGAGCCCTCCCGTCTCGGCTTCTTCCTCCTCTCCGAAGAATCCCTAATCCAAGTCATCTACGAGATGCAACAAAACCCTAACTTCTGCGTAATCGACAGCAAAAACATCCACCTCCTCTTCAACTTCCGCTCTCTCTCTCCTCCTCCTCACTCGTCGTTCAACTATACCTTCCCAATCACAGTCCCCAATGAGTACAGTCTCTTCTTCGCCAATTGCGCACCTTTCAGCCAAGTCACCATGGATGTTCGTACAGAGCTTTACAACCTTGACGCTGGCGGCCGGGTCAAGAACTATCTCTCCGTCGGCCTTACTCAGCTTCCGACTCTGTTCTCTCTCTTCTCGCTGATATATTTCGGTTTTATAGGGGTCTGGTTCTATATCGTTTTCAAAAACAAGCAGATGATTATACACAAAATCCACCTCCTCATATCCGCCTTGCTTGTAATGAAGACGTTAAATCTGATCTCCGCCGCGGGGAACAATCAATATGTGAACATCACCGGCACCTCTCACGGTTGGGACGTTTTGTTTTATGCATTCAAATTCGTTGAAAATGTGTTGTTGCTCATAGCGATCGTGTTGATTGGGGCCGGTTGGCCGTTTTTGAAACCAATGTTGGAAAGGAAGGAAAAAATTGTGTTGATGATTGTTATTCCCCTTCAGGTCTTGGCCAATGTGGCTTCGATTGTGATCGGCCAGACCGGTCCGTATATCAAGTACTGGGTGACTTGGAATCAGGTGTTTTTATTGGTTGATATTGTGTGTTGCTGTGGGATTATATTCCCAATTGTTTGGTCGGTTCGATCCTTGAGAGAGACATTGAAAACCGATGGGAAAACTGCGACTACGAAGAGTTTGGGAAAATTGGTACTTTTTAGGCAGTTCTATAGATTGGTGATTGGGTATTTGTTTTTCACAAGAATTGCTGTGTTTGCGATTCGGACAAGTGTGGAATATAATTATCAGTGGGTGAGTAATGGAGCTGAGGAATTTGGAACTCTTGTATTTTATATGGTGATGTTCTATATGTTCAGGCCTCATAATGAGGCAGGGATGAAGAGTTTGGGCTTTGAAATTGAAGCTCTAATGGCAGAGATTTGAGAATTGGGTGGTCCACTTCACTTCATGGATTTTTTTCTGCTCGTTGTTATACTATGTGAGTGTTTTTTTGTTGTAAGTTTTAATAAACTCAGATAACGCTATGACAATCCATCCTTTCTCCCCAGGGCCCCCTCCCCCCACTTTTTTTTTCCCCCTTACTTGTTTATGTTATCAAAACTTCTTGTTTGTATGTATGAATGTATGTATGTATATGTGATGGAATTAATGAATTATCATGGTAATTTTGCTAATGTTGATTTCAGCTTCTTCGCTGTTGTCATTGTAATGATAAGAATAGAAGATTAATATAGAACTGTTGGACTCGTTCTCCGACGGATGAGTGACTTTTTGCTTGGAACATTGTACTATTTAGTTGAAGAGTGTAGTTAACATATATGATTAACTTATCGAGTGAGATAGCGCTTCTTTGATTACAATGCTTCATGACAAGGGCAGTTCTGCACTTCATCTAGCAACCCGAAAGGGTCGTGCTCCGTTAAATATGGTTTTCGTTTTAACTATATATTGGACCAAATAACTATGTATTGGACACTAAGGCTTATTTTGGCCTCCATTTTTGTGTTTTTCTTTTTTTTAAATTACAATTTTATGATAATTCATTTGGTAACTAGTTTATGAGATTTGAAAAAATTGAAGTTAAGACTTTATTTGGAAATGAGCTTTTAAAAGCTCTAGAATGGAGATTTTAAAAACTCAAAATTGCTTTTTGGTTTCATGATGTCTTTTTGAAGAGTAGTGTGTCATTTGTATAAAAGTATCAAATAACTTAGTAATAAATTTCATAAGCTCCTTTTAAAAAGTCACATGGGGACTAAACTAAGCCTAAGTCTATGGGTGTGTTTGATAACCCCATTAAGTGCTGAAAATGAAAAGATTCAGCACTTATTCTTTTTCAGTGCGTTTGATAACATACCACTTAATTGAAAAAGTAGCTCCAAAATCACTAAAAACTTTAAGTGAAAATTTTCTACTAAAAATAATCACTGAATGCATTCTACTTCAATAATTGAAACACTGTTTTAAGGAATAAAACTTCAAGTGCTTAAAATTTTCAGTACTTAAAATTCAGCACTTAATTTTCAGTACTTAATTTTCAGTTTTATCAAACGCACCCTATCTTTCATCCAATTTTTTTTTTATGAAAAATAGTATTGCGTTGGTTGGTTTTATGAAGAACCGGTTCTTTGGTTATTTTTTAGTCAAGTAAGAAATTCTACATAACTAGAAAGCAGCTACATTAACAATAAACTATTTACAACTAGTTTTGTTTTGCATTCGAACACGGTTCTTGTATTACCAAATAATCTCCAAATCTTCAAAAAAAAGGTCCTACAATTTGGAGACAAAGAACAAAACAGTTCTCTCCCTTTAAGCTAATTTTTTTTCTGTTCTTCATTCTTCCTTGCAAAAAGTTAGGATTTGGTAATGGAGATGGAAAAGTTATGGAATTTGAGATGATTGTATTAATATGGGGTAAAGAAGCAAAGAGCTCTCAGTTTTTTTTTTATTTCAGTTTTTTGGTCTAAACTCTCGCTGTATGGAGAAATTTTTGGTACCCCCAAGGTACCACGTGGCATGCTATTTGATATTCCATACCTAATAGAAGTGTGTCACACGAATAATGGAATCCTCCACAAAAAACTTAAATGGCCCAACAATCTTGTGTGGCACTAGCTCATTGAGTGTGGGGTACCACATAATTGCTACCTTAAAGGTACATAAAAACTTCTCCTCTGTAGGACTAGAAGTTTATGCACTACGAGCTTGTTTGGTTGCCGGATTAATGGGGCGGATTGGACTATTTTAATCCAATATGGTATAATACTGCGTTTGGTTGAGCTTCTCAAGTATTATGTAACTCAAATATTGTTTTGGTGTGGTTAATTTTAATGCTCCTTAGGCCGGATAAAACAATGTTAGAGGGGGGGGGGGAGTAGTATTAAAAAACGCGGGGATAAGAATAAGTGGGATTGTTGGGTCAAAAGTCCGAAATACCCCCAGCATATATATACCACAAACTCTTGTTTATCATTCAGAAGTCTCATAACTGTGAAGAAAAAAAGAGAGAGAGAGAGAGAGGGAGAGAGAGACTCACGACCAGCGAAGAAAGAGAGAGGAGACTCGTTCAGACGACGGCTGCGAAGGGAGAAAGAACAGGCGACGGCGACGGCAAAGACAGGCGACGAGTCGACGACGGCAGCAAGAGGTGCGACCATTCTTTCTCTTTCTCTCTCTTTTTTGGTTTTATTTTTATTTTTTTATTTTTTTGAAGTTTGAATTGTTTAAATCCTAGATCTACAAAGATTATGGATGTCTCATACTTAGATCTATACCTAAATGAAAATTTTTGAAACTTGGGTTCATATCTACGGTTTCATATTATAGATCTACATAAATTTTTTCTAGTTGTTGTAGATTTGTTTTTTCTTTTATTACGTACATTTTTTTTTTCATTTGCTCATCTTAGTCTCTTTTGTAGATCTGCTTTTTTATTTTTTTATTTTTATTTTCTCATCTAGTTGTGGTGTTAGATGTAGATCTGTTTTTTTTTCATTTTCTTATCCAGTGTTCTGTTTTTTTTTTTCTTTTCATATTTTGTTTCTATAATACATGAGAGCATTTTTGCTCACCCAAAATTTGGTACACCAATGCTCACCCAAGCATCCCATTGGCCAATGCAGTGGGGCCCAGGATTAAACAAATGTTGTTTAATATTGTTTAATCCTGGGCCCCACTGCATTGGCCAATGGGATGCTTGGGTGAGCATTGGTGTACCAAATTTTGGGTGAGCAAAAGTATTTTCATAATACATCACGTTTGGCTTAGCTTTGTTGAAATGGTAATTTTACATTGTCAAGATTTTCATGTTCTTGGTTGATAAGTTGACTACTAGAGGTGATGATGTGATTGTGATTAATAATTTTTTCACTGGGAAGAAGAGAAACCCCAATGAGATTTCAGAAACCCTAGGTAACATTATTATTAAAGCCCTAACTCGATCTGACAGAACTTCTACTAATTAAGTTAAAAAAATTTCCCCAATCTCTACGTGAGGATATAAAAGAAAAATGTAGCTTCCCAACTATATACTGGAATTTGTTGTAAATCCATCATATAAGTCCTAGTTCAAAAAGAAAACAAAAAGTCCAGAATTTGATTAAGGAAACCCTAAACTTTTAATTTTCTATGTAATCGCATGAATTTGGTTAATCAAAAAATCTCATTTTTCATTATTGAAAATTATGCTACTCAAGAATTGATATGATAAGTTTTGAATTGCTGTTTCAACTTCTTTGTTTGGTAGATGAATTTTGAATGGTCATGAAGAACTACTAGGGTTCATGAAGTAGAATTTCAAAAGTATTTGAAACCCATATATAAGACTGGAGTAAATAATACAGGCCTATAAATATACATGAACCATAATCATCAATTATACTTACAATTGAAAATATTCAAGACCATCATGAACTCTTAAATTAAATATAGGTGGCAATGAAAATATTCTCTTAGGCTTTTAAGCAAAAAAAAAAAACACTTTCTAGATAAGTAATTAGCTTAATCCTTACTTTGCTCTATCAATACATATACGAAAAATGGTGGTATGTAGTTTTTGAAGGGAGAAATCCGAAAATTTATACGACTTGGGAATCATGTAAGGCCCAAGTTCACAGATATTCAGAGCATGTGTTCAGAAAATACCCATCTTTACAGAAAGCTGAGGAAGCATACTACAATTATAAGTGTGCAACATACCCAGATGAAGTTGACACTACTGTCCCAGTACGTATGATTGACCCACCTCCACCACCACCACTGTTGCCACATATGGTTCATCCTCCACAAGCAACACCATTGATGTATTTCATATTTGGTTTTTTATTTGCTATTATTGTTCAGAAGTTAATTAAATGGTTGTAAGATGTGAACTTCTTGAAGTAGATATGTTGTTTTGAACTAGTTCGTGAAAATATGCTATGTTCGGACATTTTTTTTGGTAATCGGGGGTGTATGTTAGGACATTTTATTGACATTGTTATTATGTATTTTGTAGTTTTTTTTGCTCAAAATGTGTGGGACATATGTACTATGTAGTTAATGTTTGAAAAATGCTTTAGGCTTAGTTTGGCCCCCATTTTAGTGCTTCTCCTTTTTTAAAGCACAATTCCATGTTAATTCATATGGTAACTAGTTTATGAGCTTTGTAAAAATTGAACTTAGGGCTTTTTTGGAGGGAGCTTTTAAAAGCTCTAGAATGGAGCTTTAAAAAGCTCAAAGTGCTTTTTGGTTTCATGATGTTTTTTTGAAGAGTAGTGTGCCACTTGTATAAAATTATCAATCAACTTAGTAATAAACTTCACAAGCTCCTTTTAAAAAGCCACATGGGGGCCAAACTAAGCCTTAATGTGAAGGTGTTATGGTGTATTCATGGTAATTTGGTAATTTTTTTGCAAAAGGGGTATTTATGGAAAGTTACATATTAATTCAGGCTTATACCATGGTCGTCCAAACACAGTATTACACTAATTGTATTTTATCCCCAGTTTAATCCGGCATGAACCAAACACAGTATCAAATTAATATTGCACTGTTTTATCCTGTGGTTAGTTATCCCAGCATAAGTTAACTACACTTTATACTATATCCCTTTATCCTATCCGGCAACCAAACGAGCCCTACATGAACACGAACCCAATTCTCTTTTCATGTGATGTGACGATGGAGGAGGAATGGGCTTTTGACTGGATTTCCTCAATTGGGCCAGATTATAGTTTTTGAATCCTTAGTCTGTTTGGGAATTCATTAAATAAGATTTTGTCAAGTTCTCATTTTTTAACTAGTGTTTATGAAAACTTATTATTTTAATGTAATTTTAGATCAGATATGGACTTTTACAAGATAAAATAAACATAAAATGTGGATTACTACAATGACCTCCACTTATGTAAGGTCGAAGTACAATGTTCTTCCTTGAATTCAAAACTACACTAACCTTCTTGTAAATTTTGTAATTCTACTAACCTTTTTGTAATTCTTCCGGAGAGCATTTTTGCTCATTTATTTTTGGTCTATCATTGCTCACTAAGGCCTTCAATAAATGACACATGTCTCATTTCAGTAATTATATTGATAGTGCAAAATGTGAATAAAATGGGACATGTGTCACCCAATGAAACATGAGTGAGCAATGATGGATCAAAAATGAATGAGCAAAAAAATACTCTCAATTATTCATACCATGAAGAAGCCCCTTATATTTTGACCTTACGTGAAGGCATGTATAAGGGCAGAGCCATAGTTTTTATTTAAGGGGGGCTGGTACTAGATGGACGTGTACACAATGGTTAGCATATATGCCCCCGAGTAAATTTTTTGGAATCTATTTATCCCTATTTTTAGGTTAAATTTTCTTAACATCATCTTATTCTTCTTTTATTAAAATCCATTATAAGAATTGATCACTTCTCGTAATTTGTAAAATTTGAATGATGGTAAAACAATTTTGGTTAAACTAAATTGAGAAGTACTAAGGAATATTAATGACGTAAATATTTTAGGTGGGTTGATTTACAATTGGACTGGTATACTATACATTTTTTTTTATTTGAAAGGAGTTGAACTAAGAAAAAGAGTTGAACCAAATATTTAGGGTGAGCTATATTACTATTGAACAAACGTAATGTGATTTGTTTAGATTAAACGATATTAAATTTGGTTAAAAAGAGAAGTAGAAAGAATAAAATATTTAATTTGTCATATTAAGGTGGACTAAATTATAATTAGTCCGACAGAACCCACTAATAGTTACACCCTTGCATATGTAAAACTTGTTCGTATAAACCACGTCACTATTTAGTATTTACAAGCATCGACTTATAACCACTTTTTAAACACAACAATCAAACATTACACTACAGTGCTATACTCTTTTCTTTTCTTTTTTTTTTTTTTGAACTGCAATATTCATTGATTAAGAAAACACGGAGACAAAGTCACCGTACTATATACATCATCTTTTATTTTAAACAAAAAATATACATCATCTGAAAGAACCAATTAAGACCATCTTCAAGGACAAACCATCAATTGATACATTAAATGGGTGGTTTGATGGGTCTTAGGCAAAGTTGTTGTGATGATTTTGATGAGTCACTCCAATCCTTACATCAAATCTTTGTTATTTTAATATATTTTATTCTTTTATCTATTATTTGTACTCTACCCATGTTATTGTACTTTGTGATTTTATAGTATTGTTTATTGGCAATATATGACATTTTCTAATTACCAATTTTCAACTTCTTTTTTTTTTTTCTTTTTTTTTTTTGTTGAACCAGATCTTCAACGTTGTGGAATTATTTTTTCTTGTAAAATTTTTTTGTTGCAGAAGATCACTTCTTCTTCTTTTTTTTTTTTTTTTGGTGTTGAACCAGATCTTCAACGTTGTGGAATCATTTCTTGTAAAATTCTTTTTTTTTTATTACAAGTTACAAATCTCAGTTTGTGAGACGTTGGAACTTTGATTAAATTATTCAAGGATTGTGTGATGTTTGATTAAAATATTGAAGAATAAGATTTGATGGCATGCTTAAATTGCAGCATTGTTGCTGTGATTTAAGGAACCCAGCAACTTTGCTGCACCATTTGCTGTGCTCGTTGGAGCAACAATTTCTCCACTTTTACAGCAACTTTGCCTTTGCTGCAGTGATTGCCTCAAGGTTAGAGATGGTCTAAAGCCTAGAAATACAGTGCTATACAATGGTCACGGGCTCACTGACCGAATGGGTCTATTTGGAGTGATTATGAGTAGATATGAGTTTTTTAGTGTGAAATAAATTTACACTCAAAAAGACTCTTAAAACTGCTTCGTTCTTAGATCAAACGCAAGATTACTCTTAATTAATACTTCATTCTCCATTCAACAAGACATTAATTCTCATAAAAATAAGATAGAAACTCGCACGAGATTGTATTTCTATGTTTTCCAAACAGGTTCTTTTTTTTTTTTTCTTTTTTTTTTTTTATTTACCTACTAAGAGGCGCACGCACACACCCACACACAACAGGTTCTTTGATATGCAGTAAAATGGAAAGAGTAATATTTGGGGCACAATCTTCATACAATCTCCCCAAAAGATGTGTCTATCTCTCTCCTGTGATGTCACTGGACCCCATAGTGACACAAGAAAGAGATAGACACATCTTTTGAGAAGGTTGTATGAAAGTTATATGAAAATTGTGCCCCAATTATTACCCAGAAAGATAGAAATTCCGTTATCTTCTCCAAGATAAGCAATCAACGTAAGAGGGTAATATCGGTATATAAAAAATGCATACCTTGTAATTCACTCCGACGACCGCGACTTTCATCCCCACTTCACCCTTTACACTCCCAACGACCGCGACTCTCTCTCTCTCTCTCTCTCTCTCTATAAACTCCAGTACCACCACCTCCTACGTCTGCACCACCACTAACTCTCTCTAAAAAAAAAAATGCCGAAAATACACTTCATCGCCGTCGTCCTCCTTCTCTTCTCCCTCTCTCTCCTCATCACCCCCTCTATGGCCGAGATCAAAACCCTGAAGATCACCACCGACGACCGCCCCATGATCCTCTTCCAGAAGTTCCGCTTCACCCACACCGGCCACATCTCCGTCGCCGTCACCTCCGTCTCCGTCACCTCCACCCTCTCCTCCCCAGTCCCCTGCCGCTTCGGTTTCTTCCTCCTCTCCGAAGAATCCCTAAACCAAGTCCTCATCCAGCTCCAACAAAACACTAAAATCTGCGTAATCGACAGCAAGTACATCAACCGCCTCTTCACCTTCCGCTCTCTCTCTCCTCCTCCCCACTCCTCCTTCAACAATACCTTCCCAATCACAGTCCCCAATGAGTATAGTCTCTTCTTCGCCAATTGCGCTCCTTTCAGCCAAGTCACCATGGATGTTCGTACAGAGCTCTACAACCTTGACGCTGGGGGCCGCGTCAAGGACTATCTCTCCGTCGGACTTACTCAGCTTCCAACTCTGTTCTCTGTCTTCTCACTGATATATTTCGGTTTTATAGGGGTCTGGTTCTATATCGTTTTCAAAAACAAGCTTTTTATACACAAAATCCACCTCCTCATGTTCGCCTTGCTTGTAATGAAGACGTTAAATCTGATCTCCGCCGCTGAGAACAATCACTATGTGAAAATCACCGGCACGTCTCACGGCTGGGACGTTTTGTTTTATGTATTCAAATTCATTGAAGATGTGTTGTTGTTCATAGCGATCGTGTTGATTGGGGCCGGTTGGCCGTTTTTGAAACCAATCTTAGAAAAGAAGGAAAAAATAGTGTTAATCATTGGGATTCCCTTTCAGTACTTGGCCAATGTGGCTTCGATTGTGATCGGCGAGACCGGTCCGTATATCAAGGATTGGGTGACTTGGAATCTGGTTTTTTTGTTTGTTGATATTGTGTGTTGCTGTGCTATTATGTTCCCAGTTGTTTCTTCGGTTCGATCCTTGAGAGAGACATTGAAAACCGATGGGAAAACTGCGACTACGAAGAGCTTGGGAAAATTTGTACTTTTTAGGCAATTCTATAGATTGGTGATTGGGTATTTGTTTTTCACAAGAATTGTTGTGTTTGCGATTCGTTCAAGTGTGGAATATAAGTATCAGTGGGTGAGTAATGGAGCTGAGGAATTTGGAACTCTTGTATTTTATATGGTGATGTTCTATATGTTCAGGCCTCATAATGAGGATGATGAAGAAGAAGTAGGGATGAAGAGTTTGAGCTTTGAAATTGAAGCTCTAATGGCAGAGATTTGAGAATTGGGTGGTACACTTCATGGATTTTTCTGCTCATTGTTATACTACTATGTGAGTTGATTTAGTAAGTTTAAACTTAGATATGCTATGACAATAATTCCCCCACCCCAGGGCCACCCTCCCCCCCTTTTTTTTTCCTTACTCAGTTTATGTTATCAAAACTTCTTGTTTGTATGTGTGTGTATATATATTAATGAATTAGTACCAATGTGTTATTGTACATTTTGGTGTCAATTAGTATTAAGTTTTCTAATTCCTTCATCCGTCCAAAAAAATATGTATAAATGGAGCAAAAAAAATCGCCTCGGGGGCAGTGCCCCGAACCCTCGTAAACTCGTTACCTCTTCACCCTTCCAAGCACCCCTCCAATTTTCTACATCCGTCCCTGACTTCACCCAGGGTTCAGTGTTTGACACACATACTTCAACCTATTAAGAAGGGTGTAATAGAGAGTACCATCACTAACTCACTGTGTCTCATCCTAGCTAGGGGTAGTAGTTGTGTGGAAATTAGCCATTGAAAAGCAATAGATATGAAATTCAGAATAGGATATTGCAAGGGCAGCCCAGAATGTTACTTATCGTGACTTCGCTCCAGAATGGTCTGCTTAAGGCTTTGTTTGGTTCTTGGATTAGTGAGGGAAAAGAAGAGAGAAAGGCAAACAAAGAAAAGAAAATTAGTTCCCTCATGTTTCTTTTGTATTTTCCTTCAAAAAATTATAAATTTATTGATTTCCACGCAAATTACATAATGGCAGTGATTCCACTGTCATTAATTTCAAAAGTTCAGTGTTTTCTTTGCGGATGAGAGAGAGAGTGTGTGGACCGTGTGGTAAGCGTGTTTGTGGCTAGTGGAGAAGGCTTGGAAAATTTGAGCAAAAACAAAAGAGAAGACTTGGAAATTTAGACCCAAAAACAAAATAGAAGACTTGGTGAAGACCCTCAAAAAAGACAGTAGAGAGAGAAAATTTGTATTAAAAATTGGAAGAGAGAGGAGAGAATAAATGAATTGAAAATTGGAAGAGAGAAAAAGAAAGGGGAACTTCTCTCATGCGAGCGTAGTGGTTTGAGCGCATAATTAGGGGTGAAAGAAAACCGAACCACAGAATCGAACCGATCGGTTCGGTCGGTATTCATAAGTGAGGTGCAGTGTACCGAACCGAAAATTAAGCTTAAGACCGAAAAAATCGAACCGAACCGAACCGTTCGGTCAGTGGAACTCCCAAAACCGACCAAACCGAACCGATTTCACCCCTATCAGCATAATACATGCAGGAGAGAGAAATTGTCCAAGCCACTAGATGACAAAAATCATGAGGAAAAAAAAAAAAATCACATAAAACAATACAAACAGGTAACCATTCTCAGTCATACACTCACTCTATCTCTCACCTATCACAATTCAGTTTATTACAATTACTCAACTCTTCAATCGATATTTATATTAACATCAATCTAAGTACTAAAAATTATAGCAAAAAATAATAACCTAAACTAATTACAAAGGCATTATGAGTTTGAGATACATTATAAGGTCAGTTTCGAAACAATAAATATTTAGAATTTGTTTTTGTTAAAATGAAAAAGCTAATACAGTTCAATAAAATTGTGTATAATATAATTGCTTATTATATGAATTTACACTTTATGAATTTCAATATATGTTTCAATCTGATTGCAATTATTGACCACATATTACACTTAAATTAGTTATCATCACATTGCATATTTGTATATGTTAAATGACCAACTTACACATCTTCATTGGCAACTTATTTTAAATATGCATTATAATACAATTTTTTTTTACTTTATCACAAAAGCAAGTCTTACTTGCTTCTGCTTTTAACTTGGAGATAGTGTTTTGCACATGAGGACATGAGTTGAGAGTTGACGGAACCTAATGCTCCTCAACTTTTGATGCAAATCAATCTCACACTATAATGTCTATATCTCCTTATATCCCTCCTTTGGCTTTTCTCACTCTATATGCATAAAATATATCAATATTGGTACATGTATTGAGGGGAAAAAAAATTATAAAAGAAAATAAAAAATAAAAAATAAAAAATAAGTCCCTTTCATATCAAACAAAGCAATATATCGCCAATCAGCCCATTACTTGGAACCAAGTCTGCCCACCCAGAATGTAGAAGTATATGCGATGAGGACAGCAGGTGTTTTTTTGCATGTTTCAGTGTAGGCGCCTATCTCAAGATAACCATTACGAAACCAATTTATTAAATTTCTTTGACATCAAAAAGTATTAAGAAGGAAGAGCTAATATGAGCATATCAGGATTGGTTCAAGTGGGAATTTTCATTTTTCATACTTTCACAATTTGAGCTTACCATGTATAAACCAGCATTGCATTGGACAGCCATCCACAATTTGGTAATATAACTATGTCAAACTACCTTTGGCAACAAAAGAAACTACATAAAGCCTATTATCAGAAAGTTTGTAAATGCTTGTCTATCTTCTCCTGAGATGGTCACATACCGAGGGTTAACTTGGGAAGTCGTTGTGGACATTCTGTAGCAGATACTGAGCATTGTGCAAAAGAGAATTGATCTCCTCATTCGAGGCATCAAGCAAGCGCAGTTCCTTGATCTCCTCCTGCCATTTCTCCATCTGCTCCTTGTGTATTCTGCCAACAGAAATCAATAATTTGTAAATAAACCTCCTCTCTAATGATATCGTCCTAAATAGCATTCTATAACTCACAAAATTATCCGTTCTTCAAATTCATTGCTCAGTTCTTTAAGGACCGACTTTCCTGATTCCAGCAGCTCAGATACCTTGCTTTAAAAAAAAATTGATGGTTAGAGCAATGAAAACAAGAAAGAGCTTGGACTAGAAGAGGTATTTATGTCTGCGAGGATGATACTTTCAACCTCTAAACACAGCACGGTCTAAAACTTGACATTTCCATGGGTTTTGTTTGAGAGGATACCATGCTGAATTATACGAAATAATGTGGCTTATTATCGAGGATAGTTACCAGTTGAGTAAAGCGATTGATGTTTTCAAGAATGTGAGTTATGTCAAGCTCCATCTGTTCAGATACCACAGCCTTGGTCTCAGTTTCTTCTTCTACAGCCTCAACAACTGCTCCATCCCCTACCTCCATTTCCTTCTCTTCCACCTAGTAATAACTATGACTAATCAGAACAAACAGAGGAAGAAGAAAGAAAGAAAAAAAAAAAAACAGTAGGCAGCGAAAACAGATCTTTTATGTTTCTCTATGTGCTTGATGATGCTCTGAAAGAGTGAAGTGTGATAAAAATAAACATACATATGGTTTCATGCGTTTCCACGTAACTCCAGCCCCTTCACTTTCCATTCGATGATGTTTGTTACTTGTTAGAACTGGAGAAAGATAAATGCATTAAGGACTCGTAGTTGGCAGATATGAGAGAGATTTGTCAAAACAAAATTTGTCAATGATTTTATGTTTCAAAGCAATTTACTTGTCGTGGATATAGTGATCATGACCACTCTATTATGAGCATCTGCTGTGCTCATTGCCCCACAAGAGAGAGAGAGAGAGAGAGAGAGAGAGAGAGAGAGAGAGAGAGAGAGAGAGAAGCTAAACAAAAACAAAAACGTGGACAGAAAGTTCTAATAAGACTTCTCTACGTAAAATGTTCACAAAATTGGGATAAAAGGAAGATATCTGATATCTTCTATTTTGAAGTCAAACATAAATTCTAGCAAGAACATACGTGTAGAGCTAGTATTTTGCTACAACCAAACCACAGCACACAATTCAGTTAGTGTTTCACATACCCTGCAATAGACTCAATACATGCAATGGACTTGTTCCAAGAGGACCCTTATTATAGCAGAGCCAGCAAAACCTAAGCGCAACTCCACAAAATACCCTCAGATTTTTTCACAACAGAGTCTGAGAGAGAATCGAATTTTTAATTCATAAAGGATAAAAATGCTTGGGGGTGGGAAGTGCGTCTTTTTCTTTTTTCTCATTGCTTCCTTGACCATACCCCTAGAGTCAAACTTATTGATAGTATGAAGTGTTTCACCTTGTTTTTGGTTATGCCTCAATAATAGAGCACTGCAGCAATTTGGGATCAGGTGGGGCATTGGTATAAGGTAGTACTAACAAGTGTGAAATGGAAGTCAAGTTTAAGAGTAGTCACTTTGTGCAAAAATTTACTCAAAGATTAGGTCTATTTCGAGTCTACACTACACCTTCCAACACCCCAACAAAAACAGTATTACCGTTGAGCAACTGTCCTTACGAGAGGATCACAAGCATCCGCATGAAAGACCCAAAAAGTAGTTAACATCACTGGGGATAATCAACTTGCATTTACATGCAACAGTGATGTGGCGAAATGGAATCTCTCTCTCTCTCTCTCTCTCTCTCTCTCTCTCTCTCTCTCTCTCTCTCTCTCTCTCTCTCTCTCTCTCTCTCTCTCTCTCTTGTCCGTCCGTGTGGGTGTGGAAATGGATTTTAAGATTAAGCAACATATAATTAGCTCTCGTGGGCTAGTCCAAGCCTTTCTATCATAAGAATTAGATGAATATCCAGCACATGTAATCTAATGGCAGAGTGGATTCTATTCATGGTGACAGATGCAATACAACAGTCAACAGATGAAAGCTTGAGAAGGGAATTCATTCATCAAAATATTCTTCCTTGCCAGATAGATTTATGGACACTATGAGCTTGTTTGTCCCTGAGATTTTGGGGGCAAAATAGCAGATGTGGGCGCCAACGCCAACCGCAGTTCACAGGCGTTTGGTTGCCGAAATCGCAATGGGCGAAACACGTTTGGGGGGGTGAAGTATAAATCGACCAAACATCATAATAAGCAGTTATACCAATCAAGTTCAAAATCGCATAAACACAGACAAACGGGCTCTATAACACTTCTCTTTCCAAATTCATGGTGTGTCATAGCTTTGATTGTTCAGAATTCACTCAGCATTATCAAAATAGCTATGAGAATTGAACACAGTAAAGTAAGAGAACATCATTATCAGCATTATCATCCTATTTTAATACGAAAAATTAAAAGAAACGGATCAGAATTTGATTACTCACAAGTAACAAACCCTAGAAAAATACCAATCAAAACATCAGTCGATCTAATACAGTACCTTACTAAGAACTCATCAGGTGATAATCGAAATTAAATTTAACCCATACAAAACTACAAGTTTTGAGTGACTGAAACTAACAATTCGAAGCATGAAAAAACTGTTGTGGCTTTCAATCGATAAACGAAACTTGCAAAAAACACTTACCTTCGCTTGGATGATTCGATTCACGCGGTGGATTGATCGGATCGCACTACTCAGTGTCCGGATCTGAAAAAATTCAGAGAACGAAGAGAGAGAATGAGTCGCAAGTGCATGAGAAAACCCAAGCAGTGAGTCAATCAGAGAGAGAGACAGAGAGAGTCACACCTTCAGTGTTGCGCGGGAAATTTTGTATCACAACATGGCAAGGGGGCAATTTTGTACCTGAGATTCCAAAATGAAAATAAATAAGTAAAATTTTGGCTTAAATACTAGGGTTGCTCTTGAGTCGGGTGAGTCGGGTTTGGCCCTCATTCGCCATCCATCCGAACATAGTCGGGTTTGTCCTCCTTCTACCTATCATCCACTCGTTTTGTCGGATGCACCCGACTCATCGGGTGAGCCGGGTCGAGTCGGGTGAAACTCGACTGTCTCATTTGTCTCAATCAAGTATTTGCTTTACACATGACTTTGTCTATATTTTTTTTTTTGCTTTGAATGTCTTTGTCTATATAGTCATGGGCTAACCAAAGCTCTGACCAAACAAAAAATAAAAACATAGTCATGTACTAGTTTGATGGTTTTAATGTTTTTATATCTCCGTTAGTGACATATGTATTGATATAAGAATGTAACATATATATTTTTAAAGACTATATAATACATAATAAATATACTGATATAAGTATATTACATATATATATATATATTAAAGACTATATAATACATAATACATATATTGATATAAGCATATTACAGATAATTTTTTTAAAAATTAACTGTGTTTCGAGTCAGGTCGGGTCGGGTGAATCGGGTTTTTACCCCCTAGACCCATGACTCCACCCAAAACTGTCGGGTTTGCACCCTCAAGACCCGTGACTCCACCCGCATTGTTTAAAAACCAAAAAAAAAAGGCTACGGGTGGTCAGGTGAGTCGGGTGGACGGGTGGATGTTGAGCAGCCCTATTAAATACGAAATATACCTGTGACGTTTAGCCTTGTCTCATTTAGTCCATATAGTTTCTACTTTCTTTTTTCTTTTCTTTTCTTTTTTTCTTTTCTTTTTTTTGAAAAAAAGTCCATGTAGTTTCAATTACATCAATTGATTCTTAAAGTATTTAAATAGAAGCAATATGTTCCAAATGTATCATTCACTCATAAAACTTTTATGGAATTCACTAATATTAGTTGGATATAGGCATATAGCAAGTTTTTAATAATGTTTTTACTAAAAACGACATTCAATAACATTTTTTAATAAAAACAACATTTAATGTCGTTTTTTGTAAACACGACATTCAATTAAAATATAATTTGTTTTTTTCTGAAAATGTATTCAAAAATAAAAAAAAGTCTGAAAAAATAAAAACACTAATGTCGTTTTGCTAAAAACGACACTCTGTAAGAGTGGCGTTTTCCCTTAAAACGTCACTCAATTGGCTGGCGTTTTTCTTTAAAAAACGACAATGTAATGTCATTTTTCTTAAAAACGATTTACCTAATTTTGTCATTAAATTCAAATTTACATTAATTTAATAATTAAATTTTTTTATTCCCATTTGTTATGGAAACAGCTCAGGCCATTATATTTTAACCCGACCAAAGGCTATATTAGTTAGCGTAGCCTACTAAAAAAATTCTGCAAATACTTTAGTAGAGCATGTTCATGTACAAATCACAACTTTTTTTTTTCACCATCAACTTATTACTACTTTTGAAACACAACAGCCATACACTACTCTAAATTGCTATGTTAGTCACCTATAACCCAAATCACTTATGAATTGAATTTACAATCCCAAATCATACTCCCTCCGTAGTATTTTGAGAGTTCTATATTTTATTTTGGGATGTTTTAAAATAGTGTCCACTTTTCTAATTTGGTATATAATTTTTATTTATTTTTCAAAACTACCATTCATTGAAATCTATACCAAGACAAAACTAAAAAAGTTGTTGTAATGATTAGGGACAATTGTAGAAAGTAGATGTAGATTTTTCTTGACCCCTTAATAAGTTAAGTTCCCAAAGATAGACTCACAAAATGGGACAGAGGAAGTACAACAATTAAAAAAGTAAAAGTAAAACGCATGAATTGACAGCTCAAATGACAAAGAGCTTATATAAATCCCCTCTAATATATAGACTGGAAATTCGAACATCATCCCCTCCCCTCCCTACATCCAAAAGAAAAAGTACACAAGCAAACGTGAACTAAACGTCTCTTAGACAATTACATCTACATTTTAAAGTGATATCTAATGCATCCTCTCCATCTGTTAAGAATCTACCTGGTAGGACAGGTTCAAGTTTACTCTCACTCAAATTATTATATCTTTGATGAAAAATACTAACTTTTTTTTTATTGAAAAAAATCTATTTTAAGAGAGAATATTCTAAAATTGACGGACTTATGAAACAAAGAAGAAAATCACTTAGTACCCAATGGTGGTTTTGTTGTAGATACAATATACCATCAAGACACTTGTCAATCATTGATTGAATGATAAGTGTAGTAGAAGTCAAAAGAAACAATATGGTGTTCCAGAAACTCCGCAACAATATGGTGTTGCAGAAGAAAGAATAGGACATTCCTAGATATGGCTAGGACTATGATGGCGCAAGTCAACCTCTCAATGTTGTTTTGGGGGGATGTACTCTCGTTTGCTGCCTACATACTAGAGTGCCCCCTCTCAGTCATTTCCCTCTACCCCCCTTATGAGCTATGAAAAGGCGAAAACCTCATTTTGGAGCATTTGCGCCCGTGGAGTTTAGGAGTTTATGTTCACTATACCTCGTATAAGTGCGAGAAACTACGCTCAAGAGCTTGAAAGCATACCTTTATAAGGTATTCTAATAGCTCGATAGCCTATGTTACGTATAATGAACAAACGGGTATAGAAATGACAAATGGTGCCACATGATATTGAGAATGACTTCCCCAGATTTGTATTGCTAAGAGATATCTTGACCTCTATGAGTTGGAGGATGTTGAATACAACATACCATCTTTAAGCGAGGGTGGGGAGATTGAGAATTCACATCCAATAATCGCTGTAAAATGGTACTAGTCTCTACCCGAGTGGGAGTACACCGCTAGACGCTAGTGGGAGTGTACCAGATAGTGGGAGTGCACCACTAGGCACTCAAGATTCTCAGGTAGTACACTGTATGGTGATGAGAAAAAAGTTCCCTATCGCTGTTTTGAAATTGAGGAAGACATTTTCATATGTGTGCAAATGTGTGCACATGTGGATGAGTATGAGCCTGCTTCTTTTTTTGAAGCATTTTTCTTCGTCTGCTGAAGCTGAGTGGATAGTTCTATGCCGGATGAGATGAGCTCTATGGACGCAAATAAAGTCTGGGAGTTAGTTGACATTCTGCCTGTGCGTAAGACTATTGGAGACAAGTATGTTTTCAAAATCTAACGCAAGGCAGATGGTTCAACTAACAAGTATTAGGCGCGCCTTATGGCGATAGTTTGTACCCAGAGAGGGTATAGACCGTGGAAACATGTTCTCCCAAAGGGTAAGATCTGACTCCATTCACCTTATCCTAACAATTGTCGCATATTTAGTTTTTGAACCTTTTTAGTTAGATATTTAAACTGTTCTTTTCTCAATGGAGAACAAGACGACGAGATAAATATGGATTATCCCATTAGTTTCGTGACTAAAGGGAATGAGCGCAAAAGTATGCCATCTCAAACGATCTGTTTATTATCTCAAGCTAGCAATCGGCTAGGTAGTGGTACAATGTGTGTACATTAAACGGTCCAAGAAAAGTGTTCTAATTCTTTATATGTTGATGACATCTGAAAGTTAGGGATGAGATGAGTTCCATTGTCGCCACTTGAGAGTGGTTGTCCTCTCAGTTTGAGATTGAGGACATGGGTGATTCCAACTATGTGTTGGAAGTTTAGACTGTGAGATATTGTTCTCAGAAGCTCATCTGTTTGTCTCGAAGGACTTACAAGATGTAGGTTCTTGAACGTTTTCACATGAAAAACTGAAAACCCATAGACATCCTATTTTTTGGGGACTCACTCGACCTTAGATCAATGTCTTAAGAAAAATGAGAAGAGGAAACAAATGTCCAGTTTGCCATATCCGTCCGCAATAGGGAATCTGAAGTATGCTAATGTGTGTACTCGGTCAGATGTCTGCTATGCGGTTGGTTTAATTAGTCATTACCGTAGCAATCATGGTCCTGTCACTAGAGAGTAGTGAAGAGTATCTTGCGATATGTTCGCAGGATTACTGTGGACCTTGCCTTATGCTGTCCACGATGGAAGCATAATATGTGGTGTGCTCTGCAGCTGTTAGAGAAGCTGTTTTGGTTGAAGAGTTTTTGCAGTGGCTAGGCTCTTTATCTAATAGTGATGAGGTTGTGCTCATCGAAGGTGATAGCACGTAAGCCTGAGCATATGCAAAAGATTTCAAAAAACCATTCTAGCACGTCATATTTGAGATGTGGTTTGCGCAAAGGGAAGTTGTCTTAAGGCACATCTCCGTTGGGGGATTTGATGTGCTTAGACATTTTATTGTGGTATTGACATTATTATTCAAGTTTTATTATCAGTTAATAATAAACTAATTGGTTTCCATACATATATGTTTGTTATATGAATGGAATGAATGCACATTTCTTATATGTCACCGGGCTTGAATCGACCTGCTCACACGGGTGATTCACCTTGGCTCCGAGATAGCGAACTAAGACATGCGTGTCCATGGCGCTTAGATGGTGAGCAAGATGAGACATATGTGTTCATGGCGCTTAGATAGCTAGCTAGGATATGTGTGTCCATAGCGCTTAAAAAGCGAGCTTGAACACTTTTATCTACGTAGTATAAGAACAACGAGCTATATATAAACCCTATTATTTCTATATGTCGCCTTAGATGGATCTAAGATGAGACCTTATACTTGGTCAAACATAGAGATATCCCACGACTCTATGTAGCCTGTTTATAGCCGAATGTGAGTTTTAGACGGGCGCCATGAGTGGCGACTGTGTTGGAAAACTCTGGTTAGACGTTTTGTGTAATGTCTAGACTAAGATTCGTATAGCGTTACTTGTTTTCCAAACACAGAGTGACATGCCCATTTTTATGGAAGAACGCCATAGCATACATTTTTTACTGTATGTGCTTTTGCGATCGATTGTGGAGCAGTGAATGGATTCCTCTTCATTGCTGTGTGAGCCATGTAGCATATCCAAGACATTGGTTATCCAACAAACTGGTTGCCTTCACGACTTGAGACTATGTCATGAAGAGGACGCTTGATGACAGCTACTTTAGCATGCTATCCTAGGACGACGAGACAATTTCGTTCTATGGGGCGTGTCTGGGCAAGCGGTCAAGTTAGTCGGATTGACATGTGGGCTCAGGGAAGACCATTCAATAACACCATGTTTTTTGTGACTCATTAGCAGGCATGCGATAATCGTAATTTGTTACTGATATGTCATGAGTACATTACATTGAGGTGGTGCAGCAACTCTTTTCACCAAGGGATTGAGAATGATGTGTCCGGTGTGGTTGAATCGTCTAAGGCATACACGAGAAGCTTCCGAGTGATGTGTCTTGCTGGTTATGGTGATGATTTGGCAATACACTCCTGTAGCAGTACTTTCTTTTCGTAAGGTCGCACGTTCTATTTCCCTATATGAAGAGATGAGAAGTTCTGTTTTCGAGAGATTGGTTTTAGTACTAGCCCTATGTGGGTGAGTGGGAGATGTAAGAAATATGTGGGCCATACGGGCACCCACATACATTGGACGGGGTCCAATGGGCCTTGGCTCTTGGAGCCCTAGGGTTGGTGAATGTGTTTGTTTATATATATATATATATATGATATATAACACACATATGGCTATCCTAGAATATTTGAGCAGCCTCTCTCTCTCTCTCTCTCCCTCTCTCTCTCTCTCTCACGGTTCATCTCTCTCTTGGCCATCACCAAAGGAGCTATGGGATTTAGCGCGTGATTGTCATGAGGATGGCTTAAGTAGCATCCTCTACGACCTAGGCGATGCATAAGAGAGTACACAGAGGCAACATGGAGCAGCAGTTCGTGGGTGAAGACGCCAGGCTCGTAACAACACCATTCGGCGATCCGTCGGGCTATTCCTCTAGGTAACGAACCTATACCCGACTCGTATACTTGCGTGCATATTTATTATCTACATCACTTTTATCAAATGAACCCAAAGACTGAAACTGAATGAGTGTTGATAAATTTGTCTTTAATATCTTCAAAATCCACCAACGAACAAAGCCGCAAAATGTATTCCAATAATATGCTTCAAGGCGTGTACGAGACACTTCCCTAAATACAGTATTTGCCCCCACCATAATTATAACTTGGTGTGCAAACAGGTATTCCACAAATCTGTATTCAAGGTACAACGAAGCCAAACCTATCTGCAATATGCATTATTGAAGATAGCCGAAAATATCCACCAAGAAATAAAAGTCAGTTCTAGAATTCTATTTCTGCAGAAAACAGAATCTAGAAATTTATATTTTGTATAAAGAAAAACAACATAAATAAACTTCTAATTTTCCATAAAGAAGAAAGATCTATTCAACCTCTAAATGATAATTGATTCATTCTATATATAGAATGCTTGGTGTCCCTTTATAGACATGTGTGTCTATTAGCATTGTGACTATTGGTCCAAGGGACACAACCTATGGATTTGAACTTCATTTTGAATCGAATCTAAATGGTTGCAACCCATCAGATCGAATTCAATCTTAATGGTTGTGACCCATCATTTCTAATTCAAATCTCACTTACTCTTAGTTTCTTATTTTGAAAATCCTCAACAATGAGAACCTGTTTTTATGTTTTCCAAACAGGATCTTAAAATTGATGATTAGTCCTATGCAGTATGCAGTAGCACTTGCAAAGTATTCCTAATAAAACAAAATTCCGATATATCCAATATTCTGGCCAAACAATGTAAAAGGGTAATTTGCTATATAACCACTTCCCTTGTGGCCGAATGGCAAGTCCTTTAGGTGTTATACCCAGAGGTCTCAAGTTTGAATTTCAAGGGGGTGGCCATAGGTGATACCCGGATGCCCTGGCCTCGTGGGATTAGTCGAGGTACGCGCAAATTAGCCCGGATACCCACGGTTACCAAAAAAAAAAAGGGTAATTTGCTATATGAAAAAGGTTTAATTACAAAATATATCCTTGCAGTCCTTATCTCATTTTAGTCCATGTAGTTTCAATTTTTCAAAAAAAAGTTTCAATTTCATCAAATTGGTCTCTGAAGTTTTTAAATATATTCAATGTGGTCCAAATGTTCAATTATGTGAGAAAACTTGACAGAGTTTACTCAACTGCTATGCACTGTCACGCTTTTTAGGGGTAAAAATAGATCACCACCAATCTATCCACCCGCTTATTAGTGTAATTGTGTATAGCAGTGGGTAATTCTATCAAATTTTCTGACATAATTGGACATTTAGACCATATTGATTCTATTTAAAAATTCCAAAACCTAAATTGATACAATCGAAACTATAAAGATTATAATGAGATAAGTACCAAACATCAAGGATATATTTTATATTTAAGCCTATAGCTTATCCACTCCTACCAAAAAGTATTGCATTCCTAACAATCAACACTCAAGGGACTGTCTTCGTGTAGAAGTGTAGAACCCGTCCTGTGGTTCATAAGTGAGTTGATTCTACAAATACAAGTATTTAGAAAAGACCTGTGTTGCGAGAGTCGGTGAAAATAATTCCTAAAACTGGTTCTTTAACAACCACCATGACGTAGGTTTTCATGAGAATCAAATATGGAGTATAATAGAAGTGAGATTGAACTTGAACCCTTTTTGTACATTTCCAAACATGCCCTATAGTGTTTCTTCATGAAAAAAACCATTCCATGAAACTAAATAATTAGAAATTCTTCTCACTGTTCTCTAGGTATACTCCACAGATCCACAAATACTACGTATTTATACTTGACCCTTACACATAAGAAAGATGGAGAGCACATAAGCATATATATATATATATATATATATAAAATGACTCCGAAACAAAGAAAACAAACAAACAAGAACATGAAAAAGAGAGAAGGCTACAGGAAGAGGCAACTTTTGCTTTAAGAATGCCGTACCATCAACAAAAAAAGAGTTTTCGAATCAATCAAACCAAGTCAAGAAGCAAGGCAAACTCCTTGGGAAGTAACAAAATGGAATCTAAAATGAGGATGGTCTTGGTACCTTTTGGCTGTCATCTAAATTCTCACACTATGTTTGGGAGAGAAAAAAAAGAAGAAGAAAGGATATGGTTTCTTTTATCCTAATTGAGAGTTTAGGAGAGAAGATAAAGTTATTTTCTTTCTTCTTGTTTGCAAATTGAGAGAAAAAGAAAAAACAAAGAAGAAAGATATCATTCTACTCGTCAAGAATTTCAAGTAATGGAGAGGAGAGAAACTCAATCATTAATGGAAATGAGAGAGAAAATCATGGCCATAGATGATCATTTTTGTGAGGCTCAGTTAGTTGTTTTTTTAGAGATAAAATACATATATGTTGTGAATTATGGAGCTCTAGGACCTAAATGGAATTAAAATTAGGTAATATCAAATGAAAGGGTATTGTGGGTATTTAAAAAAAAAATCATTCAGGGTAATACTTGGGACACACCCAAATACACAACTTTTGGGACACAACCTAATTGATGTGTCAATCTCTCTCCTGTATCACTGTGGGATCTAGTGACATCACATGAGAGAGAGAGAGACATTATTTGGATTGTGTTCCAAAGGTTATGTGTTTGGGTCTGTCACAATCTTTACTCATTCATTAATACCCACTTTCGTTTCTCTCATTTTCTTCCCAATTTGGAGAGAAAGATATTGAGAGAAATTGAGGGTTAGTTTTCTCTCCTTTGCTCTCACTACTAAAACTCCCAAACAAGATAAAACTCGAGAAAGTGAGATACTTTCTTTCCTTTACTCTTCTATCCTCTCAATTTTAGAACTCTCAAACATAGTGTCACGTTATTTTCTTCGCCATTTAAGTGCAACATGAAAATCTGTTAAATGTCCAACAGAAATTCCAATCACACTTCACATACATGCTTACGTATATATATACTAGTAATAACCCGTGCCCGTGGGCACAAAAAAAAAAAAGAAGAAGATGAAGAAGAAGAAGAAGAAAAAAGGGAGAAAAAAAATGCAATACTTTAAAATTTTCAAATCTTTTTCGTAAAATTGTACAGATCATTCAAACCCACATGCTATTTAGTACTAACCCGTGCCCGTGGGCACGAAGATTGAAAAAAAAAATTCAATACTTTAAAAGATCTGAGATATGGTTGAAATTTTAAGTGAAGAAGACATTGATTCCAATATTAAATATATCATTAACTCAATTTAGTTAAATATATTTAGTCCAACATTGGATGAATATTTTAAGTATAATTAATGTTTATTCGTAAAGACTTCCCCCGTGCCCGAGGGCACGAAGTGAAAAAAAAACAAAAAAAAAAAAAAAAAAAAAAAAACAAAGGCTTTTTCTAAGCTTTTGGAAAGAAATAGAAAAGGAAAGCAAAACTTTTGTGATTATTTATAATTATCCCATATTTGGGAAGCAGCATTACTCATTGCACTAATTAGCCCTATAGACTATATCAAACTGATAGAACTAATCAAATGACCTATAAAAAGGGTGGAACTAATCAAACCGGTAGCAAAATTTACAACTATAGTGCTGGAAAAACCCATTTTCTAGATAGACAATATAATATAACAAATATGCTTCCTAGATTTTAAAAAAAGTGCAAGTGAGAATACATTTCTTGAGACTTGAATTATGAAATCCATTGTTAAAACTCACTTCCTAAACTTCAACTTTATGTGATTTTTCACTCATATTATATCAGTTTGATTAGTTTTATGAAAGTCATTTGATCAGAGTCACAGAAAGGAAAAAAGAAAAACCTATAAAAAATAAGCTCTATGAATATATGTATGATATGGGAAGTTTATATTCTAATATTTCTATTTTGAAAAAATCAGTCCACTGATTTAGTTTATCTCCCAAGATTTGTGTTTTGTATTTACTATTAGATATGTATATATTCAAATTCAAATTAATTTAGGGAATTTTTTTTTTGCTAAAAAAAAAAAAACAGTCTAATGATTTAGTTTTACCCAAGATTTGTGTTTTGTATTTACTGAAGTTGACAATTTGGATATTGACATGTACTTATTCAAATTCAAATTCAAATTAATTTAGGGAATTCCTTTTTAATTTAGAGTTTTAATAAGATACAATGCAATATTTAATGGGATTAACTATTTTTTGGACAATCAATCCGACGATCTGAAATATCTAAACTTGTCTCAATGGTCAAGATTAAAAGTTGCTAACTTGAAAGGGACTCACACCGCTCCATCTTATTATATAGATATATATATGTGTGTGTGTATTACATCTATCATTTATATACAGGGGTAGTGGGGATTTTGGTGTTCGTAGCTGATATCGGAAAAGAGATGAGGTAGCCTCTGGGCAGTGGGCACTGCCCAATGTGGATTTTGGTGTTCGTAGCTGATATCGGAAAAGAGATGAGGTAGCCTCTGGGCAGTGGGCACTACCCAATATATGAGAAATAGCAAATTCTTGTCTTAGTGCTAAACATTTTTTTTTGAATGGGCAACTTTGTCACCAAAGGACTATAGGAATACAACCCCCAAGTGGTTCATGGATTTAGTAGGGGAAAACAAGAAAGAAAACTACTTCTCTCGTGTTTACTTAATGCTTGAATAATGTATAAATTACAAATTTGTAATACAAGAAAAAATGAAGGAAAGTGACTTACAAGATTCAAAATGTTTAATTTATTTCTCCCCTAATTATCTTTTCTTTCTTATTTTCCTCGACGTTTTCCTATTAGCCAAACAAACGAAAATGTTTTCCTCTATTTTTCCCTTTCTTAAAGGATAAAGATAGGACACAGCACAATAAGCTAATCAGTCTTGCATTGCTTCCTAGCCAAATAAGTCTAAGAACCAAACAAAGACCTAAAAATTCCCCAGAAGAATTAAAAAAAAAAAAAAATGCACTCATGTATGATGTATCCGTATTTGCTGTGCATTCAGTTCTATAATGATGACACAGCTAATCTAAATAAAGGGTAATGAGAGCAGGGCATCTTCTGAAACAACTAGGAATATCACAACAGATCAACCCAAAGCAGCCACCACTAGCCTACACTAACCGTCGCAAAAATGGTGAACGGCCCAACTCAACTGTCGGATAATTAGAATCTTCAGCTATCAAATTGAGATTGGAATCTCGTGGTGGTGCCTAATTATAGTCACCGACTACGAGTTTGTAGGAGTCGTGCAAAGCCTAATTATAATAGTCTTCCCATTACCATCAAGACACAACTTAGAATATGAACAACCACAACTGTCCTGAGTGGTTGGATATTTACTACCACAACAGTCAGTCATGGTCAAAAGGGCCTTCAATAATGGCCAAAGCATGATAATGCTATCTACAATACCTAGCTTCCTCAGCCTTCACTCAATCATCTTCCTCCCTGTGATTAACCACCATAATTGTAAGTGGGGGTTCAATTGCACTTGCCAAGATTAACGGCAACAATAAGCAGTGGCCTAGATTAAGAGGCATACTACTGTGACAGCATGGTTCAAAGCATAACAAACATTACCAAAAGAGTTTCTAAACTCTCCAATGACCTTATCAATTACTCCAAGTTCCCAAGGTTATTTAAGGCGCAAAGGTCCCATGGAGCCTAGGCGCAAGGCGCAATCCGAGGAGCGCACCCGAGCGAAGCGAGGCGCACTTTACATGATTTTACATGTAAATAGCTTATCTAAAATATGATGATTTTAGATGATTATAATATGATTTTAGTCATTTTACATTATTATATAATTGTAAAAAAGACATTATCAATTAAAAATCCATAGATTCCAATAATTCCATAATCCATAGTCCAAAAGTCTAACTTCTACAGGTATACAACTATAGTATACACATTATCAATTATATATAGTATAGTAGCATACCAAAAAAAAAATTACAATTGAGGACCTTGAGGTGTCAAATTTAATTGATAGCAATGTGTATTTCTAACTTCCAAGTTCTAAAGTCTGTTTTAATGTGTGTTTGTGTGAGAAAAGATTAAGAAATTATAGTAGTATAGTACCATACTAAAAAAAATAGGAAAAAAAAAAAGAGAAAAAGAAAAAGAAAAAAGAAAAGAAAAGAAATAATAAATAAAGAACCGAAAAAAAAATTAATAATAATAATACAGAAGATGAATTCAAGAATCAACTATAGAGGGGAGGAAAAAACAAAAGACTTGATTGTCAACTTTGTCTCACTGCTGTTTTGCAGGAACTGGAAGAAGAGAGAGAAAAAAAAAAAAGAAAAAAAAAAGAAAAAAGAGAGAGTTGCAATGCAAGAAGAAGAAGAAGAAAGGAGGAAGAAAAAGAGAAATCGCAGGAAAAAAAAAAAAAAACCAGTCGCAGACAGAGAAGAGATCGCAACTTGTTGAAGAAGAAGGAGGAGGAGGAGGAGGAGGAGGAAGAAAAACAAAAAGCTCTAAAAGAAAATACCTGGTTTCAGCTGCTACTTTCTCATGTCAACTGGTTTCGCCTTTCTTTCTTCTTCTTCCAACCTCCCACCAAACTGAGATGTGATTGGGGTTTTAGGGGGTAAAAATGTAGCTTGGGATCTTGTTTTCATTAGGCACGAGCCTCATGCGCCTCGTTAAAAAAGGCGCCAAGTTGAAGTCGCCTCGCCTAGCCTAAGGCGAGGCTCATGCCCTGCGCCTCGGGCGCGCCTTTCACAACAGAGCAAGTTCCAAAATCAAATGAAATCGTTCATCTATTGCGCATGATTAACCTTCTAAGCCAGCGCTTTAGAACAGTTGAAAATGCTTATGAAATCTCCTAAGCAGTAGTGACAATTAAAATAAAATCAAAGAATAAAAATCTTTTACCTGGTTACACAAGAAGCCCATCACAGGACGGGGAATAAAAAAAAGAGATTCGGACATTTGATAAGCCAAAAGTGACACCATGTATCAAAATATTGGGGGTGAAAAGTGTCACCATGTATTGAACTACCACCAATAGGTGTGTCCACGATCCCACGCCTAAATGCCTAGTCTTTCTAAGTAGAGGGAAAAAAAAATCTCTCTACCCAATTACTATAAAAATGGTATCTAAAAAATATGATAAGATACAGATGCTAACTCTAGGTGAAAAGTGAACATGGTATTCAGGATTCCCACCAATGTATGTACATCACATCAAGTAATTATGCTATCTCTTAGCAAAAAAAAAAAAAAAAAAGTAATTATGCTATCATCTTCACATTATACCTGTGCGGCTGTGCCAACCAAGATCAATGACAAAAACGACTCTCTGTAAGACCATCGGAGACCCTTCACTGCATTATCTTAACGATTTCTTTTACCAAAAATTGGCAGAAATTACTAGAACCTAATTATCAAGCAAAGAATAGGGAGAGAAATCTGGCTGAAGATATGAATTTCTGTAGCATGAACAGACTTACAATTACAATGTTCCAAGCAAAAAGACACTCTCCCCTCGGAGAACAAGTCAATAGTTCTATATTAACTTCCACCAATAGGTGTGTCCACAACTCCACGCCTACACGCCTAGTCTATCTAAGTGGTGACAAAAAATTCCCTTTGCCCAGTTTTCATAAAATGGACTCTAAAATATGCTAACCCTTGGTGATAAGCAAACATGACATACAGGATTCCAACCAAGGGGAAATACATTGCATCAAGTAATTTTGCTATCATAGTCACATTATACCCATGCCAGCCAAGATCAATGACAAAAGCGCCTCTTTATAAGACATCGGAGTCCCTTACCTACGTTATCTTACTGATTTCTTTAACCAGAAAATATTATCGCCTAGTTATCAAGCAAGAATGGGGAGAGAAATCAGGCGGAAGATATGAACTACCATAACGCGAGCACTGAGCAAACTTTCAATTAAATACAATGTTCCAAGCAAAAAGTCAACGCCCCCACCCCTGAAAAACAAGTCAATAATTCTATACTAACTTCTAGTTCTTTATACGAACATCAAAAACTGAATACTAGAAATTATAACAAACCACTCAATGTGACATCAGCCCAACTTCGGACGGGAAGATCACAAAGTGGATTTTCTTACAACTGCTACGACGAAAAAGATGTGATTACCACACCATCCACGAACCTAGAGATCCTCATAGATAAAGCAAAATCGCAGCAGCGGAAAAAAAAAATGAAAGAAGCAGAAAATTTTTTACACAAATAACCAGAATGTAATCTAGCTTTGAAAATAGAATCAACACTAGCAAAATTACCATGATAATTCCATCATCAATACAAATAACAAGTTTTCATAACATAAACAAGTAAGAAAAAGAGAGGAGGGGGGAAAAAGTACATGTCATTGTAAATCTAAGAGTAAACTTACTAAACCACTCACATAGTGGTTTGTCCGGCAGATGACAAAAAAAAAGAGATTTGGGTATTTCATAAGCCAACAGTGTCACCATGTCTTGAAAATTGGGAGCTAAAACGAACTACCACCAACAGGTGCATCCACGACTCCGTGCCTAGGTCTTTCTAAGTAGTGAAAAAAATTCTCTCTGCCCAAGTATCATAAAAATGGAACCTAAAATATGCCAAGACACGTGCTAACTTTGGTGAAAAGCGAACATGATTTACAGGATTCCAACCAAGGAGCAAGTACATTGAATCAAGTATTTTGCTATCATGTGCACACTATACCCATGCCAACTAAGATCAATGACAAAAAAGCGCTTTATAATATTCTATGAAGCACTGGTACTTCATTTTGAGTGCAGTACTAGTACCGGGTACCTCGGGGACACGGGTACGCGTATGGTACGTCTGGGTACATGTCGGGTACTCCTTGAGCCGTGTCCGATTAAGTTTAATTGAAAATTTCAATCTGGGTACGGCTTTGGTACGTCATGGGAATGAAAGGGTCACTGGTACTTCTTCTTTTTTATTTTTATTTATTTTTCTTTAATGTTGTGGACTTGTAATGCTAAAATAATGTTGTTAGTCCTTAGACTATTTATTGGCTAATACGCTGTGGATTAATATATACTAGTGATGTTCAATCTTCTTCTTTTTTAATTATTATAAGTATGCTTTTAAAAATATATTTTTATTCAATGTACCCTAACCGTATCCATACCCTACATTTTTTAAAATTGCCGTTCCGTACCCGTACTGTATCATACATGTGTCACATGTCCGTAACTGTGCAACATTAATACCATCCGAGACCCTTCCATACATAATCTTAATGATTTCTTTCACGGATAATTGGCATAGATACTATCACACAATTTTCAAGCAAATAATGGGGAGAGAAATTTCTATGTAGTATAGAATTACTGTAATGTGGGGCTGGCTTGCGGTTAAATACGATGTTCCATGCAAAAAGTCACTCCCCTTGGAGAATGAGTCAATAGTTCTATCTTAACTTCTAGTTCTCTATATGAAAACACTCAATGTAACACGGTAGGCCTACTTCAAAGTTTAAACAGGAAAATAGCATATATGGATTTTCTTACAATCACTATGACGAAAAAGGTGTGATTAACACACCATCCATGAAAGTAAAGATCCTCATACACAAAGCAAAATCACAACAGTAAAGAAAATGTAAGATGCAGAAAATTTTGCATAAATAACCCGAATGTGATCTAGCTTTGAAAATGAAATTCAACACTAGCAAAATTACCATGATAATTCCATCATTAATACAAATAACAAGTTTTGACAACATAAACGATTAAGGAAAAAGAAAAAAAGAAAAAAGAAAGGGGATTTGGGTGGGGGGGGGGGGGGGGGGGGGGGGGGGGGGGGAGGGGGGGTTGTGGTTGGAGTATTGTCATGCCAAATCTACGTGTAAACTGACTAAACAACTCACATAGTGTTCACAGTGAGCAGAAAAAACCATCAAGTGGAACACCCAATTGTTATCTCTCTTCTATTAGGGCTTCAAGTTCAAAGCTCAAACTCTTCATCCCTAAGAGCCATTTCTGCAGCTTCTTCTTCATCATCATCAATAGCGAAGTACTCATTTCTCTCAACTGGCCTGAACATATAAAACATCACCATATAAAATGCAAGACTTGCAATCTCCTCAGCTGCATTACTCACCCACTGATACTTATAGGCCGCAATTGTTCGAAGCGCAAAAACAACAATTCTAGTAAAATACAAATACCCAATCACCACAATATAGAATTGTCTAAAGAGTGTCAATTTTGCCAGGTTCCTCGCAGCTTTCCCATCGGTTTTCGACGTCTCTCTCAGAGATCGAATCGACCAAACAATGGGGAAAATAATCGCACAGCAACAAACAATATCAACCAACAAGAACACCTGATTCCAAGTCACCCAATCCTTAATAAACGGACCCGTCTCGCCGATCACAACCGAAGCCACATTGGCCAACACCTGAAGGGGAATCACAATCATCAAAACTTTCTTCTCCTTCTCTTGCAAGAATGGTTTCAAAAACGACCAACCGGTACCGATCAACACGATCACAGTGAACAACAAAACAACCCTAATGAATTGGAATATATAAAACAAAACGTCCCAACCGTGAGGCGTACCGGTGACCTTCACGTAGTGCTTGTTCTCGGCGGCGGAGATCAGATTCAACGCCTTCATTAGGAGCAACGCGGCCATGAGGAGGTGGATCCGGTGTACGGAATGCTTGTTTTTGAAGCATATGTAGATCCAGAAACCTAGAAAACCGAAAAATATCAATGAGAAAAGAGAGAACAGAGTAGGAAGCTGAGTAAGGCCGGCGGAGAGATAGTCCTTGACGCGGCCGCCGTTGTCAAGGTTATAGAGCTCTGTACGAACATCCATGGTGATGAGGCTATTGGGTGCGCAATTGGCGAAGAATAGACTGTACTCATTGGGGACTGTGATTGGGAAGGTATTGTTGAACGACGAGTGAGGAGGAGGAGAGAGAGAGCGGAAGTTGAAGAGGCGGTGGATGTTTTTGCTGTCGATTACGCAGAAGTTAGGGTTTTGTTGCATCTCGTAGATGACTTGGATTAGGGATTCTTCGGAGAGGAGGAAGAAGCCGAGACGGGAGGAGTCTAGGGTGGCGACGGTGGAGGTGACGGAGACGGCGGAGAGTGCGACGGCAACGTGGCCGGTGTGGGTGAATCCGAACTTCTCGAAGAGGATCATGGAGCGATCGTCGGAGTTGATCTTTAGGTTTTTGATCTCGGCGGTGGAAGGGGTGATGAGGAGAGAGAAGATGAGGAGGAGGAGGACGGCGAAGGGTATTTTCGGCATTTTTGGTTGTTCTAGAGAGAGAAAGTGGTGGTGCTGGTGGCGGTGCCGGGAGTTGAGAGAGAGAGAGAGAGAGAGAGATTTATTGATGGGTCAACTACAAAGTGGGGGAATCGAGAGATGCGATCGTTACGAGTGAAGTATAAGGTACGTTTTCAATATACCGAAATTGCCCTTTTACGTTGTTGGGTGAGATTTGACTATACTCAGATCTCAGATATCGGAAGTTTCTACTTTATTAAAACTTCATAGAAGTAATCAAATTAAATGTCTGAATGACAAAACAAACCAAATGAAACGGTTGCTATTTTCACAAAGGCTTAATTATATTTTACACCATTGTAACATAGTACATATATTTTTTTTTAATTTAATTGAATTTTTGAATTTCAATAAGTGATTCAATCAGACCAAAGTCTGACGTCACTGACTTAATCTAACGGAATTGTCAAGTGAGTTACACGTAATACTTACCTGTTATAGGTTATGTTTAAGACAAATGAAGGAGATAGTGACAATTTCGATCCGATTTTTTTGTCTGATTGAATGAATTTTTGAAATTCAAACATTCGATTGAACAAAAAAAAAATATTTATGCATTCAATTAAAAACACATGTATAGTACTAGAGTGTAAAGTGTAATTAGACCTTTGTGAAAATCATAACCATAATATAATAGTATTAATAAGTTCAAAATATAGAACATCTTTTGTGGTTTGTAAAATTACACTTACCTCATATAGTAATTAATATAAACTATTAATTTATTTCTTTTGTATTTTCTTTTCTACTTAAATAATATTATAAAGTTAATTAATATAAATTATGATTATCAAGGAAAATGACTCAAGACAATCAAAAGATTTAACTAATTTATCAACTTATCATCTTTTCTTTTCTTTTCTAATTATCTCATAATTTTTTTATTAGCTAAATAAAGAAAAATAATTTTTCTACATTTTATTTTCATTTTGTCAATAAACTTCAAAAACCAAAGAGCAAAATGTCCCCTTGAACGTCGTTGTGGGCATTCTTTAGCAAAATGTCCCCTTTCTCCACATTCAAAGCAAACACTTCCCGAACCGGAACCCCGTGAATAGGATTGAGGACAATCCTTAGAAACATACCCAGGTTGTTTACATCTATAACATAAACCTTTGTTCCAATAGCAAGGCCCATTATGTTGTTTCCCACAAGTTGAACAAACGGGTTTACTCTCCCCTTGGAAATTGCTTCCATAACGTGATGATCCAAATCCCATACTAGAAACTCTTGGCTTCTTAAAATAACCTTGTCCTCTTGTTGGCCCTTCTCCTTGCCTCTTTGTTTGTTGATCTCTATTCTTTTGGAATTCTTTCCCATCTCGCTCCCCTATGAGTGTTGTGTCCAATACCTTTAAATATGTTTGGAATCGAAAGACATCCACCCGACTACGAATACCCCAACGTAAGCCATTTTCAAACTTCCTTGCTTTCATAGCATCGATAGCCACTTCGGATGGAGCAAAGCTGGACAACTCTGAAAACTTGGCAACATATTGTAATACAGTCATGTTTCCCTGAGTCAAATTGGAAAAGTCTCTAGCTCTTTGCTCTTGAGCAGACTTAGGAAAATATGTACCATAGAACACTTCCAAAAATCGTCGCCAATTCATGTTAGGTTCCACCTTTTTCACCATACGCCACCATTTATCAGCTTTACCTCGTAACATAAAAGCAGTATAGGTAACTTTTTCCTCTTCAGTACATTGGAACACAGTGAAAGTCTTTTCCATCTCTGCTACCCATGTCTCTGCAACATGTGGATCAGGACGCCCATCATAGGCCAAAGGTTTTAACTTTTTGAAACCTTCCATAGCAGCTTGAGTAGTTCTTGCTTCGCGATTTTCCTGACTCTGTGCTCTTGTTTTATTATCCTGAAATCGTTGCTCTACAGTTTGTGCAAATCTTTCAATTAGTTCCTCGATTCTGTCCATCCTCTTACTTGGAGAACCTTGCCCTTGTGCCATCTTATAAACATAAATAGGATCAGTTCATATAATCAACATCATGTAATTCATGTCTTGTCATGTATCATATGATAATCATGCTCTACTAATCGTGTCACATAACATATCAAGTATCACGTATACGTGCACATATTTATTCAACGCACCTTAATCATGCAATATATGCAAGTTTAACCCTTTAGCTCTGATACCAACTCTGTCACGACCCAAATCCACTAAGTATGGCACGAGGGTACGTGACATGCCACCGAGGTCTGACTCTATGTTAATAACGTACAAAATGGGTTTTTAGGCTCTCAATTAAACCACATTTGCAAGTGATTAGCCCCAAGGGTATAATAGGATTTGAAAATTTGAGTTAGATTTTGTACCAAAAGATAGCCGTTTGAGTCTAGGTTCCAACGTTGAAAACGGTGCACAGTTTCAACATTTCAGAAAAAGATATGTCTGTTTCGTAAAAGTCGTCGTTTTGAACCAATTAAAACTAGGGGTGTGTTTCGGCCGGAACGGATCGGAAACACCCCTTTCGGAAGCCAAAAATGCATTCCGAATTCCGTTCCGAAATTTCGGAAATTCCAAAATTAGTTCCGATTCCGAAATTTCGAAAATTTCGGAATTTTCGGAATTTTTCGGAATTTCATCAGATTCGGAATTTTTCGGAATATTCGGAATATTTTCGGAATTTTTTGGAATATTCGGAATTCAAGCTTAATGAGATTTCACTTGAGACTTCTAGGCCTTTTATAGAAGCACATCACACCCTCTCTTTTATGTTTTTTCGATGTGGGATGAACACAATTTTCAGAATATTTCGAAAAAGTTTCGGAAAAGTTTCGGAAAATACAATTTCGGAATATGTTCGGAAATTTTTCGGAATATTTTCGGAAAAGTTTCGGAAAATACAATTTTGGAATATTTTCGGAATTTTCGGAATTTTCGGAATTCTAAAAATAATTCTGATTCCGATCCGATTTTTTTTCGGAATTTTCGGAATTCGGAATGAATATTTAGTTGCCAAAATAGGAATTTTTCGGATCGGAATCGGTCGGAATCGGAATTTCCGTTCCAAATGACATCCCTAATTAAAACAGTGTGTATTTCGATTGATCGAAGCAACTTCTATCCACAATTCTAGCCATGAGTATCTAAGCAATCAAACATGCTTGAATAGCAAAAGCACTGGTCAAAACCTTTCATACATGAACATAGGAGTCTTATACATCAAGTTCTACACATGCTCACCTAACAACATAATTTACAAGTCCTTAGTCCCAAACTACAACAACTACGCCATATACAATATGCACATTAAACACTTGCTCTCCTCTTTCGTCCTCTATTTCTCTTTCTCCTTCTCTTTCCTTTCACCTGAAATGGTTATTCAATAACCACATGAGCTGAAGCTCAATGAATAACATTCTCTTTGACATAAATTTGTGTATATCATTTAAACACGTGATATGCAATTCAATGTAACATAATGAATCACAACCAAGTAAGTATTTATCTCCAAAGCTTCTTGTTCTTCTCACTACCCCGTGCCCGTAATGGCACCCTTTATCCTTGTTCCGAGCTATCTACACAAGGCGTATTGAACACTCAAGCCTTAGAAGGCTTTTCTACACTCCCTTTTGGAGCTTTCTCTTTGTAGTGATAGAACAATTGCTTCTTCAACCACATAATCACATAAACATGTTTCCAGCACATAATCCTTTCTATCTCTTGCACATATAGTCAATCATGATATACACACGTGCTCATAATTCATGAATTGAAAGTAAATCATTTATATGCCACAATTTCATTACTTGAAAAGTTTCCTCAAAGATAGAGGTTACTCACCTTGCTCTAGATATAGAATTGACAAGATGTAATGCTCGCTTTCAAACTCCTACAAGTCATATAAGATTTCATGGCAAATCAATATGAATTCTTCTAATTAATCCATCAAAACTCTATGGAAATGAAATTAAATCACATAGAAAGAATCCTCTTACCCTTAGCTTCTCAAGTATAGCTTCAATTTGAGATAGAAATCTCCTTAGCACCATTTTCCCTTTATTTTTCCTTATTTTCTCTCTTGTTTTTCCCTTTCTTCTATGCACCTACTTGCTTGTATAGAGACAAGCATCTCAAAAAAATGTACATCTTATTTAACTAGTTATTCTTCCATTTCTCTCTCTTGCCCACTTGAATACACATGGACTTATCCAAATATAGCTCAACACCACCTACTAGGCCACCTACTAGCTTAGGTAATGTAAGCTAGCACCTTGATTAGGCTAACTAATCATCATTAAGCTAATTAATCTCAATTAGACTAATTAATCTTGATTAGGAAAAATCTACCAAATTTTCGAAATTACACTTTCACCTACCATATTTCTTACTAATTACACAATAGCTCCTCTAGTTCTCGTGAATTGCTAATTCACCTACTAGTTAGGAAAATGTATTTTTTTTACTCCTATCATTTATGCCCTTGTCTAGCAATTCAACATTTTACATCAAATATATATCCAATACAAGGCATTAAATAATTCCATATTTTTCAAAATAGGCAAATGCCAAATAGATTGCCATGTATAATAAGATTAGGTATGCAAATCTTATATATGTATGTCATTACCGTATAATGCACATTAAGATAATAGTATCACATGTCAAAATGTTGAGATATTACAGAGACACGTACAAAAAGTACAATGAACATACCCCAGAATATACAAGGAGAACAAACAAAACTTGCTAGGCCAGAGCATGGAGCCAATTTTAGAGACAAAGTCAAAGAATAGGCTTCATCCCAAACTAGCAACCTAGGCCACATCAAAGGATTGGCCTAAACACTAAATAGACTGTCAGGGGCTGTGGCGACCCGTAGGACCACTTCCACTAAACTTCATCTTGGCTTCCCGCTTCCTCTGTCTGGAGGAAAGGGAACTAGCAGGAGCCAGAGATCCTTCTTCAAAATAATCCTCAATCTCTTCAATCCCCCTTTTTGGAATGTTACAAGTAGTTTCTCGAGCTTCTGGTTCATCATCAACCTCTGGGACATTTTAGAGAAGAGCAGTAAACATATTACTCTCTATCTGGGAAACTGGTCTAATGTCCTCAGGCACCTTAGAGGAACTAGCTTCATTTTGCACCTCTACTAGCAAACCAGACTTTGGCTTTACCCTTTCCAACCACTCGATATGAGATCCGACTTTAGGAAACTTCCCGCTCTCGTGCTCCTCTTGATTATCTTATCATTTCTAAATATGTCATCGCACGATACCACTACACCAAATAATAAATAAATACATAAATAAATAATTCAAAAACCAAGCAATCACTTACCTAGATCCAATAGAAACCTTCTATAAAAAAATAGAGTAATGCTATATTTAAAAAAAAAAAAAATTTAAAGTGTTTTTTAACACATGTGATAATAACCCAATTAATTTTGATTAATTAATATTGAAATAATCTCGTCATTACTAAAGAGGACCCAGTGCCACGTGAGTTGAAAAACACTCTTGTCGGGAGAAAAAAATTTAAGAAGTATAGGGAAAAAAAATATACCCATATATCCAATAGAAACCCAAACAACAAGCGAAGTCTTGTCAATATGTAACCGTTGGATCTAATAGAAACACATCCTGACCGTCTAAACTTGTCAGTTTAAGCTATAAAATAGAGAGAGTAGAAATGCGAATTATTATTTTCTCTCTACAGGGGAAGTTAGGGTTACTGCAGAGGTCGGGGCCAATTCACTCCTTTGGTAAGCAGCTTCTCAAATTGAAATCACAAATTTGGTATTCGTTAGGGTCTGTGCGTTTCTTGAATTTGAAATCGTTCCCAGCTCTGTGTGTGTGTGTGTGTGTGTGTGTGTGTGTACATTTATTGATATATGGATATATGTATATGCATAGTCTGAGCTCTTAAAGTTGTGTTCGGCGTGGTTCTGAATTGTAGAATTTAATTTTGTGTAAAATGGTTTACAACTATTGTAATTGATTTATTCTTTTATTAACAAGTTGATTACTTTTATTTTTTGAACCGGTTTTATAAATTTAAGTCTCGCATAGAGTCGGTGCATAGTCTGAATATATTTTTAGAACTGGGTTTTCGTCCAATTAGTTTCAAGCTTAGTGCAGTTCTCTTTTTTAACTGATTTTTATTAGTACCAATATCGTGTTGGTTTGGTAAAGAAATCCAGACACGGACCTAGATGGTGCTCAATGACTTGAAAGAGTTGTAGAGATCCCAAAATGTAATGAATTGTTCAAGTTTGACTACATGTACCAGACCATCCTAAATTCCTAATAAACCAGGAACCTTTATGTTATTCTGTTCTTGGATTTGTTTCTTGAGTTGCCCCATATGAAAATATTGAGATTTGAAGATTTTATCTGTTATTTTTCATGTAAATGTGGCTTGTTTTTTCAAATGTGATTGGTTTTTCATGTACTTCCTTTTATGGATGGCGGCGGGGAAATGAATTTATAGAGTTGCGCTTTTTTTGTTTTTGTTTATTGTAGATCGTAGTATAATATATAACAATTTTTGCAGCTTGAAAATGCCTCGGTACGATGACCGCAATGGTAATACTCGTCTCTATGTTGGTCACTTGTCTTCCCGGACGCGATCACGTGACCTGGATAACCTGTTCAGCAGATATGGGAGGTAATCAAATGTATTTTCATCTAATTGAGACCTTATGGTGTCATGTGAAACTTCAAGTCATTCTTTTCCATATATTGCCTGCCCATTTTTCTTTATTGGACTGATTGTCAAAAGCTATGCCTCTTTCTTTCTTTCCACCCATTCTACATGAATTCATGTCAACTAATATATATATATATATATAATATATACTAGTACGTACCAGTACCCGAGGGCACGGCGCCCAAAAAAACATATGCACCAATAAATGAATTTCAAATCAACTAATCAAATTGTTAACTTTTTATTATTATTTATTATTTTTTATTAAAAAAAACACATTAAAAAATGACGTACCAGAGTAAGGTCGAACCATGCAACTTCCCAATACCAAATTCCATAACCACTCACTCTCAACACCGGATGCGAGCCACTCCAACGTGAGTGTAGCATACAAGATCTCCGGTAGCTAACCGAATATGACCTTGCGTTTTCGAATGTTTTAAGGATCACAAACAACCTTCCTCACCTCACACCCGCTTCCGGAATTTCATTAAATTACAACCCCAAACGGGGATTCAAAGGTCATTCCCCAATCGGGGGAATTTTATCAAATTCATACTCCCAAGCCAATGCTATGAATGCTAAGCCGACTTGGCGACTATGAAATGTGACTACCATGATTATGCAACTACAATGTCATTTCTATGGTTTCGATATTATGAAGTGAACATAATAACTCATAATGACTAAACAAGAAATCAAGGATCTCAAGTAGGGCATAGATATCATTTAAGTCATCAAAGAAATTACTAGCAACAAAGAGTAATTTAAATCATAACAACTCATTTAACATTTAGGTTTAAACATTTAAATTAACTAGACATGCATATAATGAGCAACTAACCATCAAAGCTAAACATGTAGGAAAAGTCATGAAACAAGATTAGTATGTGACATCTCTAGTCCTACATATAGCAAACCATGAGGTTAGAAAGAGGAGTGCACTTAGTCAATGAAATCTACCTCTTGAGTATTTAAGCAAATACTCTCACCAAAGAAATCCAAAGGGGAAATCATCAATACTAGCATTTCCTACAAGATATCAACACCTAGTTACATAAACCGAACTTGGGAAATGAGAACTATGGTGTACTAAGATAACATAAATTACCTTTTGAGTTATAGGTCAAGAAGTACCAAACCGTAAATCCCACGAAGAAACCGAGAACACCGGTGTGAAGGTCTAGGTGAGATGATCAAAATGGTCTCTAATAGCCTTGTCCCAAACTTGAGTCCTTGGCCTCCAAATGGAGCTTGAAAGCTCTAAGCTTCCATGGAGTTTTATCTCCCAAAACTAGAGAGAGAGATGAGAGATATAGAGAGAGAAATGTGTATACCAAAATGAAAGAAAAAGAAAAAGATAAGGAGAGAAAGAAGAGTTGAGTGTAGGGGAAGTCTCACAAAAGTGGGGATTTGATGGGTTAGGTGTGGGTAGGTATGGGTTAGGTTTGGGTATGTATAGGTTAGGTTTGGGTGTATAACACACCCAACCACGAGATATATTATTACACATGTGTATCCACTAACCAAAAAGTGATACCAACATGTATCAAATTTAAATACACTGCCCCAAAATAAGACCCACATTGGTCCGAAATTACCAAAATACCCTTGAATAAATTCTGGGTTTCTACAGTACCTAATTGTTTGCTTCAATAGGAAGCACAAACATTGTCTGCTGTACAATCAAAGCAAAAAAAAAAATTTACTGTCAAAAGAAAAACTTATTTGTAACACAACATAAACAGAGCAAATAAAAATAGAGAGCATTTTTGCTCACCCAAAATGGTCAGCCATTGCTCACTTCTAATCAACAAAGATCTAGAAAAATGGATAGCTATTAACCTAAAATACAGTATTGAACATTATGATACGAAATTAGATTAAGAACTCAGAATTTTGTGCTTTGAAACTTGAACTAAGAACTCTCTTTCAGAGCAAAGAAACACTATGTAAGACTAAGTCCTTCCTGTTCTAAGAATCTAAGATCCACCTCCCTTAACTTCCAACCCCCTCTTGGTTTCTATCTTTTCTTTCACCACTTTGAAAATCATCACCAATTCTGCTTCAAATTTCGACTTTTTTGTTTTCAAAGCAGCTTCATGATTAGCCTTAACTTGTTGAATATAATCCTGCATGAACACCAGGAGTCAAAATAAGAGCCCGTTTAACTGTGATTATTTTCTCACAATGTTATAGCTTTTAAAAAATCCGATTCCTTTTGGAAGATAAACACAAATTTTTAAAAGCTCAAAATTTTGTGAACTTTAAAAACCTCTCTTATTCCAAAAGTGATTAGTTTAAAAAAAGGGCAATGCTAGAGGCACCGACCGGGTGCACTGAAATGGTGCACCGAACGATCGGTGCCGTCAGATGGACGGCACCGACCGTTCGGTGCACCATTTCGGTGTACCTCGTCGGTGGCGAAATCTTTACTCTAAAGAAAATAGCCTAAAGTCAACTACACAGAACTGATGTGTAGTCCATGATTGATTTTTCATCATGTGTTTCCTTTATGAGATTGGAACAAACATTCCACAATTTATTTGCAAAAGTAACTGTAATGTACCCAAAAAGTGCATATTGTTTATTCAATGGACTGATTATCTTCCCTTGAGAAAACAATATATGTAAACAATAATGGATTGTCTACAGCAAAATTGAGTAAGGGCAAGAAATGTTCAGAGCATATGTTTAACAAAATTCTACATTTAAAACAGCAAGTTCTACCATGACATCTCTTGCACATATATGCTCCAACACCATAGTGTTGCATCTCTACTACACAAAGAGAAACAAACATTGAACTTGGTGGAGTGAATAATAATTAATATATTATTCAAGGTAATCAACTTTCAAGCTACAATGAATGGGAATTATTATATAAAAATCGGTACCCTTACCTCACCATTGCTGTCCATCAGACCTCTATCCACCTCCTCTATCATAATATACTACAATGGAAGATGAACCGTGAATGAACAGTTTAGATGCTTTCATTTACGGAAGTTGGAAAGTGGTCAAGAATTCAGTAAGATTAGGCCATAACAACCCTGAATCACTGAAATTAGAATGTCATAATACTCTGAAACCTTAAACATAAAATTGGGAGCCTATGGATACATATAGTCACTTACCCAAGGAAAAAAGTCTTGTTAGAACTAAGATGAAAAGTATACACCCAAATCCTCCAAAGCTAAATCATAATAACAAATCAAGAAAATACTGAATTTGCTAGTTGTATTGAATTACTATACTGATAGTTGTACTACTAACATGTAGAAAGAAAAATTATCCAAAGAAAATGTAGAAATTACAACACTAACACTCATCATAAAATGGCAAATGGCATTGGATTTATGGATATTTTCAAGAGATAACAACCAAGGACCGCGGCTAGAGTCTTGGATTTATTGAGAAAACAGAGAGGAAACATGAATAAAACATTTTCCTTTGTTTGGCTATCAAAGAAAATAGGAAGAAAAGAACTATTTTATTAAAAAAATAATAATAATAACAAAGAAAAAAAAAGGGTTAAAGTTGGAAATTGATCTGATATCACCATTGAAATGTACACAAAACATTTATGCATAAAAGCTTGGAAATTGATAGATACAAAACTCTACAAATGTTGCTCACTAGTTTTGGTTGAGGATCCATTGCCGATTTATGCGAACTATAGATTCATATCTGCGTGGACAGAGACGAAATTTTTTACAAACATCCCATCAGATTAGGTTCAGTTAAATATGATAGAGACGGAAACATAGTGAGGCTTTGACAAAAGAGAGAGGCGGTGCTCATGGTCGAGAGGAGATATCATTGGCGAGAGAGAGAGAGAGAGAGAGAGAGAGAGAGATCACTGAGAATGTTAGATTAAAATGCAGAGAGAAAGTAGTGATATTTCCATAGAGAGATATTTTTGGGTGGTTAATTGAGAGAGGGAGTGCAATCAGTGAGGGAGAGACGTGGAGAGAGAAATATCACCCCAAATTTTCTCCCATATTCTAAGAAAATTTTTAAATTTCAAAATGATATGAAGTTACTGTGAGAGAGAGAGAATTTCGGCTAGGAGTAATGATAGGAAGGAAGTTATATGGTGTCTCAATTGTGTTCGGGAGATTGGTTTGTGACCATTGGATGAGTTGATCCAAAGGTACAAAGTAGATGTTGTGGGAGTAAGGGTTAAGATTGAAAGTTGAACAAATGATGATCTCTTAGCCATTAGATCAGTAATTTAGGGGTCCCACACCTTCCTCCAATAAAGATATATATATATATTTTAATCAAAACGTGTTTTGTATTTTTGAATAAGCCACAGTGTTGATTATACATTTTCTTACCTCTTGTCCTTCTTTGGTAGCAATTTGGAAACTATGCAACTTCTGTTAGGTTCAGAATAGTTTATGAGGCTGCCGTGTGGTTTTGGTAATCAAACTCAATCAATTTGCTATTTAGTGGGTTTACTTATTTTGTATCCGTGGAAGACAAAGATTCTCACAAGCTGTATGGTACAGCAAATAATATTTTCTTTAATGTGACATAATCTCCCCCCTCTTTAATCTAATCATCTTGTTAAACGAACTGCAATTTTAAATTGTATCAGTGACCAGCTAAAATGGGGTGTGGGATACGTCTTCGACTGACATGTTGGAGACATGTAGGCCTTTGCCAAGCCTTTTTTGTGCTTGGACTTGCCTTAGTTTTGTATCATTTTTACTCTGAAGGAACATTGTACCCCAGGTGTCTGTGTGTTTTAACTTGAATGATCTTGTTGAAGGTTTCTGGGCTTTTGCCTAACCTGGAGGTCAATGGTGGGAGGGTGGCCTTGGTGGAAATTCTTGCTGAGTTTATAGGACACTTTGGCGATTCTTTCTGTTGTGTTATTGCGTGTTTTTATGGAATTGGCAACAATCTCAAACTGGTGTTTAGTTCGTCTGTGGGAAGTGAAGTACCATACTCTTGCAGTAGTTAAGTAATGATGGCCTTATTGTTTATGGCAACCATTTCCGCAGAGTACGAGATGTGGACATGAAGAACGACTTTGCATTTATTGTATGTATCACCTGTCTGATGTCTCTCTTTTTCTTGCTTATGAATGTGCTTGAGTACTTGGCTCTTATTTCTTTGTAATGTATTACGGGTTTCTCTATTTTTCTTTTCCCCTTATTTTTTTTCTCAGGATTTTAATGATCCCCGTGATGCTGACGATGCAAGACACAGTTTAAATCGTCGGGAAGTCGACGGGAGTCGTATTATTGTTGAATTTGCGAAGGTAGTAAGCACTAAAAGTTCATGATGTTTGCTTCAAATATTTGTTTTATTGTGAATTTGATGAGTGCTGGCTTTTATGTCCTAACATCGGTTTTAGATTGCGAATCAAATTGTGAATCCGTTTGCCAAAATTGTGAATTGTGAATCATATAAGAGTCCCTCTTTTAGGAAATGAATAATAATACCAATGTTGTATACATTCTAGAAATTTCCCGTGCCAATGGGTGCTAACCAAAAAAAAGTTCGCTTAAATATTCTTGATAATATTAATATTTGGATTCATATTTTTTAATTTAGAGAGAGAGAGAGAGAGAGAGAGAGAGAGAGAGAGAGAGAGAAATGGGTGCTAACCAAAAAAAAGTTTGCTTAAACTTAAATTGATCATGTTTTTAGAAAAATATTCTTGATAATATTAATATTTGGATTCATATTTTTTAATTTAGAGAGAAAGAGAGTGTCGATCGAGAGAGAGAGAGAGAGAGAGAGAGAGAGAGAGAGAGAGAGAGAGAGAGAGAGAGAGAGAGAGAGAGAGAGAGAGAGAGAGAGAGAGAGAGGAGGAAAATGTAAAAGGAATAAGAAGTTTGGGTCAGCAAAACCATTCTTCCTATCATCATATGTTATATAGACATAACACGTTGCTTAAAATGAACAAAATAACATTTGAACACAAGTTTCATGCAATATTGAGGCTCAAAATGTTGAAAGGTTTTCAATTAGAGATTTAAATTTCAAAGTTTGAGATGAATTGTGAATCGTATTGAATTGTGCATCATATTGGGTTGTATGAAACTCGTATGAATGGATTTGTGTGCTTGATCTACCTCTGAAAAAGATATATATATATATATATATATATGTTTTGGAGGGGTGGTTAACATTTTCTGTAGCTTCGACTACCTCTGAAAAGGTTTTTGCTTGATAAGTTCCATCTGTGTTTTGATGGTTATCGTGCTTTGAATTATGTTCGCATGTTTTATTGTGTTTGTGGAGTATTGGCATGAGGACTGACATAATTCTTGAGTAATAAAAGTGTACCAGTATGCCTCGTAATGACTTTTGAATAATTGCTTTAATGTATATTATGTAGTTCTATCCGGTAGCTCATTTAATTAGCTTTAAGACTGAGTAGCCTTCTTAACCGTAGAGGTATAGGACAAATCAAAGATGGAAAGCTTGCTGATAGACGCAGATGGAACAGTTGCAAAAAGTTTTTTGTGGTATTGACAGGTTTTAATCTTATTGTTCAAATTGACACAGGTTTGGGGTAAGAAAAAAAGTCTGAAGCTGCTTAAGAGCACTTTTGGTATTCACAGAATAATTTTGTGGTGTAGGGGTGATGGTAGAGTCGTGTTTGATATATTAATGGCCCATGGGATTGAAGTGGTTGGTTGTACATGTGAATTAGGGTGCATCCCCTTTTTTGGATGGCTATTCGACCATTGGAAAACACTATGATATATAGCGTAGATATCATATTCTGAGGCATTTAAAAAAATTACTCTCCGTCCCAAAATAATTGTCCTCTACAAGTTTGCACATTGTTTAAGAAATATGTATTATATTAATTTTTTTGGCCCTTTACATAGTCACTTTCCTATTTTACCCCTGGATGTGATAGGTGTTTGACTTTCCTACTTATTTTGGGACCACACATAAATGCTACTTTTTATTGTAAGGATATTATAGAAAGTTTATTAAATTTTGTAGTTGACTTTCAAAAGTGGACACTTATTTTGGGACACCCAAAAAAAGAAATGTGGACACTTATTTTGGGACTGAGGGAGGCACTATATTTTGTTGTTCTGTGTCTAATGTTTGGCCAAAGCTGTCTTGTTGGATTGTGTCCTAGCGTCTTTTGGTTTGGGGCGGTGAAGGTTGTCCATAATTAGAGCCTTTTTGGGTTAACTTTTAGAATAATCACTTTTTGGAACAAGTGATTTTTCAAAATGCTACAAATTGGCGTTTTTCAAAGAGGAATCAAATTTTCAAGAAGCTGTGAAAAAGTTAATCCAAATGGTCACAATCCCGAATAAGCTATATACTATTGGACTCCTATATAACTGAATCTGACAATGACCCTTGGTTGGGATTTAGGGGCCACGCGGAGTGGGTAGTTCTACTTCTCGAGAATACATGGGTAGAGGTCCACCTCCTGGCTCTGGACGCTGCTTCAACTGTGGCATTGATGGTCACTGGGCTCGAGATTGCAAAGCTGGAGACTGGAAAAACAAATGTTACCGCTGTGGAGATAGAGGTCATATAGAAAAGAACTGCAAGAATAGTCCTAAGAAGCTAAGGTATTCTGTTTTATAGACTCTTTTTTTTTCCTCTCTCTTTCCTCTTATTTTTGTTCATACTATCTGTTTATTGTTTTTATATTAGATGGAGAATGAAAGAAAACTTTGATTGAGCATGTTTGTTCGTTGATTGACATATATTTTCAGTTTTTTACTGCATACAATTGACCCTCTAATAATTTATGTCCAAGTAGTTTGTAATTTTCATGAACGAACTTGGTCTTATGTTGGATAGTTACTATTACTTAGTAATTAGTGATTTTTTGGATATTTTCATCGGGTTCTTAAATATTTGAAAATACCTTGTATGTACTTGTGGGTCTATTTATGTACTTTACATAGCATGTTTAGACTAATAAGATTAATATCCTCAGAGTTTCATAAAGATTTAAAATATAAGTTATGAAAGTATTTCAAACCCAAACCCAAACCCCCCCCCCCCCCCCCCCCCCCCCCCCCCCCCCTCTCTTATGTGCTATTGCATATCAAATTGGACAATGTTTACTTTTTCATGAAAGATTTAAAATATAATTTATGAAAGCTTCCCCCTTCTTATGTAGGAAGTTGTGTATATAGGTGAAGTTAAATTATTATGCAAGGGTGAGAGAATTAAAATGTAATGATATGTTGGTTGATAATTGTTTGATCTCCCAAGATCGGTAATTATTGGAGAGAGTGCTAATTACTATTATCTTGTTGTAGACGCGGGCGGAGTTACTCAAGATCACCAGTGAGATCGCGCTCTCCTCAACGTGGCAGAAGCAGGAGTCGTAGCTATAGTCGAAGCCGAAGCTACAGGTTGATTGTTAATCTTGTGATACTTTCGTTTACAAATTTAGTTTTTAATTTATATGCTAGCTGTTTGCCTATTTGTTTTATTTGGTGTGTCGCTGAATGTTTTGTTGTCATGTATCTCATAGGAGAGAATTACAGGGAATTTAATTGGACTGATCCGAAAAAGCTATGATTGATTGGAAATGACATTTTGAATAGACCTCGACCTAAACTCACACCTTTAGGCCCTCAAAAATGGGGTTTTGCTGTTTCAGAAAAGCTTTGTTTTCGTCATTACTTTTTTTTTTCCAGAATTCTTAGCAGAACATGTCAAAGTTGCCTATTTTGCTAAGTTTTTGGCATCTTTCTTTCATAGTGGAATTAGGTTTCTTTATTGTGCAAAAAGTTCAAAGTTGTCAGTTTCAGAGAGTTTTCTCTTTTCTGGTCATGTCCTTTCACGTTTCATGCTGCGTCATATTCTTCTTGCTAGCAAAGCATTGTACACTTAGTTTCTTGCTTGAAGTTTCTAGGTTTTGGTTCATGTAGTGCTGTCTGTTTTAAGTGAATGCTATTCCCGCACGCATGTTACCAGATATACCTGCACATTCCACTTTTACTTGTTCATAAAAAAATCAGTTATTGAATCTTTTCTCATGTTATATATAATGACTGAATTACCCCTGATTGCCAGCCGGTCAAGATCCCCTCCTAGGAGAGAACGGGTCGTTGAGCGTGAGGAGAAGAGATTGAAGAGCCCTCGACACAGCGCAAGCCCTAAGCCGAAGAAACGTTCTCCACCTCCCTCCAAGCGCAGCCTTACACCCGAAGAGGGCAGCCCCATGGAGAGAGCTAGTCCCTCTCCCAAGAGGGTCAAAGAGACAAATGAGCGAGATGGGTCAGAGTACAGTGACAGCCCCAGGGGTAAAAGCGGAAGCCCTGTTAGTGCTGAAAGGGATAGTCCCAATGCAAGGAGTTCTAGGAGCCCTTCTGTAGCTAATGGACATAGCCGGAGCCCGAGTCCTAGCCCTAGAGATGAAGCCATCAGTCCTGTTGATGATGATGATAACCGCCGAGGCAGTGAGTCGACTTAAATTGCTCGAAATCAGTAAGTCTCTTCATAGATGTGACACATGAAAGATGATCACAAATCTATCCTTTGCTTTTACTACAATGTGATAACTGATAAGACTCGGGGATTGCTGCTAAATTCTCTTTGATGTGCTATAGTACTGCATAATGGCTTTTATTTGTTCTTGCTTTGTTGCATCTCCTGGTGGAGCATTAATTGTTTGGGATTGTTTGACAAAATGCGAGCCTACAAAATTTGAGTAACAGGAGCTATTAGTAATATTGGTGAGTGCATTTAATACACAGTTCTATGGCCTCGTTTGGCAACAACTCTTGGAGCGTATGAGTGAATATGAAACTCCAAAAGCTAAAATAGAATTGTCTGGCAAACTAGGTTCTCTGTGAGTCACAAAAAGTGTTGTGTCAATTGCATAAATTTGCGATTGACCAAAATCTACAATGTGAGCTTTTGTCCAAAAACAATTTTTTGCCATTGAATTGCAGAAGCGTAAGCTGTCTCAAAGAGGCCCTAAGCTGGTAGCCTAGAGCATGCTTTGGTCCTGAGTCCGTTTGTCTGTTCTCATACTTATGCGATTTTGATCGTTATTGGTAGAACTGCTTATTATGGTTAGGGTGATTGGTTGATATGCTGTGCAACTGATCAAACGTAGAGAGAATCGTGAAAAAGCACCCCCACCTGCTTAACACGAATGCAGGTTTAGCCCCGCAAAACGGAGTTTGTCCATCCCGCAATTTTGGTAACCAAACGCTTGCGAACTACCTTTTGGCACCCAGATCTGCGATGCCCCCAAAATCGCAGAGACAAACGGGCTCCCTATCTTGATATTGGAACATCTTGTTGGGTTGATTTTCTTGACATAACATTGGATTATTTAATGCTATAGCTTTCAAATTTTTGTACCAAATTCGTGACAGTGGACCATTCCCCCTACTCTTGCCCGTACCACAGAATTTCTGTGTCTATGAATTTGGTCAACCATGTTGTGTTCTCTTTTCTCCTGCTAGGGTCCATGTGTGCTTTTCTTACAATTATCATCTAGTGTGATTGGACCACGTCTGCAAGTGTGGCTATGTTTCACTTGTGTGGATCATAGTAGGTACTTTCTATTGTGTTCTAAGATGCTATTGGTCTACGCATGTCACATATGCGTTATGTAGACACTAGTGCACTTGAAAACAATAGAAGTAAAAGCACCCATATCTTTTCAAGAATCTAAGCAGAGGAAGGTGGGACTGATAATGCCACTGAGGAAAATTTCTCTCTCTCTCTCTCTCTCTCTCTCTCTCTCTCTCTCTCTCTCTCTCTCCAAGGCATATAGGTTCTGTTCAATCACCGACCAAGTCATCCGGCTCTCATCATCACCACTAGTGGCATATAGATATAGCATAAGATGCTCTCTGGCCACCATTTTCAGCCACTTGTAGTCCAAAAATACCCATTCTTTTCCCTTACTTTTCTCATCTTCAAAAAGAGATTCTATTCCATAAGGATCACTAAGTAGTTAAAGCCAAATTCACATCCTCTATGTTTGATTACTACCTATTAACTCATGATTAATCTCAATATATTACAACTATATTGTTCTTTTTCACAGTACAAATGACTTGACATTGTACAAGAGGAGCAATATTTTCATGGACGATGTAATATAGAGAGAAATATGTAGGTGGGTGAGAGAGAGAGAGAGAGAGAGAGAGAGAGAGAGAGAGAGAGAGAGAGAGTTTAATCTCTAATGGTTGACACGAGTTCTGAGCTAAACGAGTCAAAGCTCATTGATCCGTATGGTGATGCTTATGACTATACTGGCCTCTACAGAGAGCCATTTGAATCTTTGAGAGAAGGGGACTTTCTTGATGTCATATCATCGGCTTACATGGAAGAAGGTGGTGATTTTACCAGCAATGGAAAAACCGAGCACCCTTTTGATGACCGAGGCAATTGGCTGGGACTGTTAGAGGCATACTTTGGTGGCTATGGAGTTGAAGAGTCACGTGGCTATGGTGCTCTCGAATACACCACGGAGGACCTCCGTGAAGGTGAGGAAGAGGGTAGCGGTTATTATAGTTATGACGATGGCATGGGTTATTCTGGTTACGGGTTTGGATTTGGATTTGGATTTGGGTTTGGGTTTGGGTTTGGGTTTGGAGGTGAAGAAGATGGTTATGGCTATGGAAGAGAAGAGGCTGAACCTGAATTTGGTAAAAGCTTGGATGGGATGAGACTGTGTGAAAGTATTTTTGGTTACTGGCCTGGTGTGTCCTGGAATGACCATGAATGATATGTTGAACAGGGACTTGCTTTGAGTTTTTCAGGGCACTAATTAGTGTGGGTTGGTTTCTGTTTTGTTTTTGCTCGAGTATCTTGTTTGTTTTAGAAATTGGGGCAGCTTGTAGAGAAATGCAATTTTGCTATTTGATACATGTGTGGGTTTTGTTTAAAAGCCACTCACTATTGCTTTCCCAATGCTAATGGCTGTAATTGTACTAGTCATGTACTAGTTGACCAATTTACAGAGTATTGCATGTAAAATGGAGCAAGTAAATAACAATAATGAAAAGAGATCCGTTTGGTAACGTTGCAGCTTTCAATTTTCTTATTTTGTTTTCGTTGTTTTTTAAAACGAAAACTGAAAACTGTTTGGTAATCGTTCCCATTTTCTTTATTTGAAAAAAAAATAAAATAAAAAAAAATAAAAAAAAAGGAAAAAGATAAAAGAAATGATTTTTAGTTTTCAGTTCATTTTATAAAAAAAAAAAAAAAAACAACAAAAAAAACTAGTTTTTGGATTCAGAATTTAGAAAACTGAAACTCGAAGCACATTGTCCAAGGCTCTTAAGAGCAGCTCCAATGCTTAGTCAAATGCAATGTTAAAGTAAAAAAAAAATGACAGCCCGCCTCTCCATTCCTCACTCCAACACAATGCCATGCTTCCTCTCATAATATGACAAAGTTAAATGTATTCTCAAATTTGAGAGAAGAAGCGGTTTTGCCAAGTGAAGTCCACATCAGAACTGTAAGGAAACAATGTGCCAGCTGCCACATTTTCTTAATTTACTTTTATACCCTCCCAAATGCCTATAAATATAGAACTTGAACCCACTTTCTATTGTGCTCTCTTGCCAAATTTGGCATTTTGGATGAAATGTACCATTGGAGTAGTATTGTCAGAATATAGTATTTTGGTACTATAACACTGTCAAATTATAGTTTTGAGATGAAAAAGAAATGACATGTTGCATTAGAGTTGCTCTAAACTTTTACCAGTTGTAGAACTTGAAAGCATTTGGAAATATTTTCTAGGATTAATGTTTCCCAGAATTATAAGCAGCCAATCACGTTATATTCATTTTGAGTAACAAAAATCAACGTTTGCAATCCAAAATATTAGCACACTAAACTGTAAAAAGCTTTGCACTCCACATTTTGGACCATTTCTTTTACAAATGAGTCCATAACCAACTTACTTTCACATTCCATTCCAACTCTATTCACTTTCAAAAATTAAAACAAAAATCAAACTTTGCAATCCAAAATATTTGCACACTAAACTATAAGAGCTTTGCACTCCATTTTCCATTTCTTTCACAAATGAGTCCATAACCAACTTACTTTCACATTCCATTCCAACTCTATTCACTTACAAAATTAAAACAAAAAGTAGTACTGTACAAATGGTTATAGGTTACTAGTATTCAAATTACACTGCTAAGAGGGCCAATGCCTAATTCATCTTCCACGTCGTCACCATCTTCAAACAATTTCAGAAACCGGGCTTGTTCTTTCTCTCTCTTCCTCTTCTGCCAATATTTGTACCCGCCAACCAGTCCAAGTATAATGAGAGTCGAAACCAAAGCACTGATCACTATAATTACCATCCAATGCATTCCATTCCCTCCATCATGTGAATGTGAGGCATGATCCGAATCTACAAAAACAGGGTGATCACAATCGAAACACATTAAACTAAAAGAAGAACTTGCAGTCGCATAAGTGTAGAGATATATGCACAGTATTCCAAATGCATGCACACACATCTAACGTTTGTGTTCAAAAATTCTAATCCACATGCACACATCTAAAACTTGTGTTCAAGAATAGCACTCCGGTAGGACGGTCTTATAGCGCTTACATTGCATTCCAATGTGAAGTCCCTAATTTTAGTAGTACAAAAAAACAACCAATAAGCAATCCCATAAATTATGTTAAAAGAGTAAAAACATGGAAATTCACCCCCCAAACCACAGCAAAAAAACTGCAATGTTGAAATTTCAAGAAAATCTAAAAACAACCCTGTATGACCTGTTGTAGAATGACCAAAAAAAGACTTTGTCGAGCACCCCATCTCATTTTCTTTAGTGGTCATATTCTAATCTTTCTGTCCAGGTGCAGGTAGTCCGCATCCTGATGCAAGTGCTCCAAAAAATAGAAAGGGCGCATATAAAGAATCAATGCACTAAGATTAAGTCTGAACCAAAATGTTCGACCCAAAAAGATTAGTTGAACCACGTACTGTCCGAACCAGTTCTCAAATCGATCCCCTCCGATATTATGTTTTCACTAGGTATAGAGCCTTGTGTTCCATACAATACACCGTGGGTGATCGGTCAACCCAGTCATCTCTTTACTTTCCAATACACCTAAGACTCCATATCATCCTAGCAAGTGATGTCCAACCACTAAAAATGGGCCCACTTTGTTTTCCTCACACTTGTAGCAAGAGAATTTTTTTTTATGAACTGAAGTCCAACCGATAGAACAAAAAAATTCAACATAATAAAAGATGTTTTTTCGATCAGAATCTCTAATTGTCCATATACAAGTCACCAACTAGAAAGGCAGCCACCAAAGCACTGGTAGACAAACTACATACAGATGGTAAAAACACCAATGATCTACTAAAAGAACAATACTCACCATTTCCAAGAGGCACACACTCTGTACATATAAATGTAGCATTCAGTTCGTTATTCTTGGAATGCATATATTTCCCATTCGAGTCAGTAAAATCGGAAGGGCAGAGCTCCCACTCGTCAAATACATCATCTTTTATGATGTCCTCCTCATAGAATCCACAGCGCTTGCATTTTTTATTTGGGAGTTCCACCAAAGGCTGAATTGTAAGACCACAAATTGACAATTAGCTTAACTAGAGAAACTTTCAATATTCGATCATAAGGTATGATGCTCCAATGACCAATCCATTCCATGATATACTTTAAATCGTTTACAGTTTTTTTTTTTTTTAAAGGTTAATGAAATCATAATCCAATTTTAACACCAGAGTAGTCATCACAAACCTGCCAAGACTCTTCACCCTTGAAAGCATATAAGACATGCGCCTTCTTCACATCTGGCAAAACAGTCATGTTCTCACCTTTACATTGGAAATAAACAGTTGGTCCACTTGGTAACCACTCATGGGTTTGAAAGATCTCTATAGAATCAAGTTTAACAATTGCCGATGATATGAATCCTGCAAGATAACATTGCCACCAATTGGATTTCAGGTGAGAAAAATGGTGCCAGAACTTATAGAACTAGAGCTATAATTAGGACAAATGGAAACATCTGTCTTGAGCTACTTTGCTTAACATTTGTTAGCAATGGAGTTGAAAATGTTGAAAACAGTTTTTTCCTGAAACGATTATTTTCCACATCATTAACCAAAGCACAATAGAAATAGCTCAGCAAAGGGGTAAAAAGAGGACTCAATCTTGGAGAACGACAGAGAAGGTGAGAAAGGAAGCTTTGATATACTGAGATCTTGATAAAAAAAGGATACCATATTGACTTGGAACCTAAATTTCTACCAACATAGGATCACATACTACACCTGTCCAACCCCCCAAGCCAATAGACTAAACACAATGAAAGACAAATATCCATGCCATTGCTTTTCCTTTTTATTGTTTTTTTTTTTTTTTCTATGTTACCCGAACTTGGCATAAAAGGTGCCGTGTCCTTCTCGACGTGGGTATGACAAGGATACCGACACAGGAAATGTATCGGACTTGTTTCGTACCATATCGGACATGGCTTGCTATGAAAAATATAATCTAAAGAGACAAATTATTTCCTATACTCAAGGTCTTGTTATTATATTTAGGTTGTCAATATATTCAATCGGGCAATGCTAGGGGAACTAACACAATCCACTAACACTTACTAACACACTCTATCTCTCTCCTAGTGGCACTGCGGGGGCCACTGCGGACCCCACAGTACCACTAGGAGAGAGATAGAATGTGTTAGTAAGTGTTAGTGGATTTTGTTAGTGCCCCAAATATTACTCTATTCAATAGCCTCATATTATAGTGTTGACATTTATAGATGTCTAAGTAGAGCTACTTTTCCAAAAAAAAATTAAACTCCGTCAAAATCATGTGAAATAGTAATAATAAAATAAGAGAAATGCTATGCTTTTACGTTTATGAACATAAGAGTATAGCTAATTTTAGGAATATGTCTTGTTCTATTTCTTGTTTGACATGTTCTCGTACCCGAACCTAACTGTTGGATCCTTTATGGCCGAGTCCCCTTATTCTAAAGTATTGGGATCTACCGAGCCCGACTCCCGGATTCATATCAACACCCGACACACATACCCGAGTCCGGGTAACATAGTTTTTTTTTTTTTTTTTTCCCTTCTGTGTTAGTATGATTACCTTAACACTACCAACAAATAAAGTCAGGAAAATTTGATTCACCCACCATAAAGGGTAAATGGTGCCTAAAACCACTAGCGTAAAAGTAGCTTCCACATATATCCGTCTAATTGTAGTATTCAACTAATTGAATTGGAAAAAAAAAAACTAAGCTTGTCACAGTTTATAGACACTATGATCCTAAAAATATTTATAGCAAGTAGGTTGGTAACACCATTGTAATGTAAGACAAACTGAAAGAATTACCGTGGTCCAAAAGCACCATAGCTACCACCAGAGGAGAACATTCATTGCTCCTACAGGGGCTTGTGCATTCTCAGTGGTAGAAGAAAGGGGAAAAATATTAATTAAAGCTTCATCTCTATGCATTTTTTTGTCCACCTCTCTACCCCTCACACCTACGTATAACTAACCCAAGTCAAAGTTTCCCACCTTTTCCTTCTTTCTATTCCATTTTCTTTTTCATACTTTCATCAGTGAAGAATGATCAAAGCATGCCCAAGTCCCAAAATTTCAACTTCACATAATCCTCTCCCCACTTCCTACGTACTAAATAACTCTTCCATTCTAATGTCCCCCTCATTAACAAAGGACACTCAGTAGTTTAGCTCTTTCACAGAGAGAGAGGCTCAAAATTATCCTCTAGTCGGACCACAGAAACGGTCTAAAGAAAACATAGAAATTCTATACATACATAGTGGTGGGTCCAGGAGTCCCGGTTGGGGTGGGGGGCGTATAAGAGCTTAGAATCACACGGGGGTTCTGGGCAGTGCCCCCTAGGCGAAATTTTTGGGGCTGTTTGTAATTCCGCCATTGCACATATTAACACTTTTACAGATGTTAAGTGCTGGACACTGATTGTAATCTGTAAATTTACAATTATGGTAAAACAATTTGGATTGGGTTCAAATTATATGTGAGAAGATAGATGATTGGTCTAACTAGTTAGAGTATTTTAGATTACCATTAGGCCAATATATTACATATATTATTCTTTATTCTTTATTTTTATTATAATCTGAATAAAATTTGAAATTTCCAAAAATCATATATACAAAAGTGCAACTTTTTAAAATCTTGGGGGAGTCGGGGCCCCCGCTTGCCCCTCCTTGGCTCCACCACTGCATAATATATAATGATGGCGTGCTTAGTGTCTTGTCCATACATAGGCAGGCCCAAGCACGGAAAAAGTGGGTTGGATAGTTAGCTGATAGCCAGTGTAAAACCATTGTCAACCCCCTAGTATGTGAGTGACAAGGTGGTCAAATACTTAAAAGACTTAGATTAGCAACTTGGAATATAGAATATTAATAGCTAAAATTAAGGAATTAGTACACATAAAGCACAATGTTCATAGATGGTAACACTATGGTGAGGCAATGAACACTCGAATCGATAAAGTTATGGTAATAAATAAAGATTCACTGTCATGTTTTGAAATTTGAATGAGCTTATGGTTTGAGATAGATCAATATGCAGAGCTCAAACAGGTTAATACAAGGCTTGATTTCTGTTGTTGGTTGGTTGCATATACGTACAATCTATAAATATTGAATCCAAATACTAGCCCAATTAACTATAGGTTAATACAAGGCTTGATTTATGTTGTTGGTTGGTCGCATATACGTACAATCTATAAATATTGAATCCAAATACTAGCCCAATTAACAAATTTATCCAGGATTGTACTATCTTATAGAGCCATAGTAATCTAAACCTAATTAATCAGTTCCAGAACATCATTACTATTGGTGAATAAAAAAAGAGTAAAGATTGGGAGACACCCAAACACACAACCTTTGGGACACAACCCAAATAATGTGTCTATCTCTCTCCTGTGATGTCACTGGACCCCACAGTGACACATGAGAGAGATAGACACATTAATTAGGTTGTATCCCAAAAGTTGTGTATTTGGGTGTGTCTGAAGTATTACCCATAAAAAAAAAAGGAATTTAGACAATTAAATTCTATATATGTACAGTCTGTAAATATTGTATCTAAATACAAACTGCACTATCTTGTAGAGACAGGGTCATCTAAACCTTAATAATCAATTCCAGAACATCATTACTATTGAGAAATTTATATATATATATATATTTATTTATTTAGGGTGGGGCTAAATACACCACTTTTTTTTTTGCTAAATACACCACATTCATTCACAAATTTTTTATCTTTTAACACAGGGTGGTGTATTTAGTCCCACCCTTTATTTATTTATATATACACTCCGGATCTTAAGCGGACCTTAAAAAACAGATCTAAGAGATGGACAATGCAAAGCCTGAGAAATTTCAAAAAATTTCAAGAATTGAAATTTCTCACTCTTTTGTGAGAATTTCTCAGTCTATCAAATTTCTCACCCTTTTGTGAGAATTTCTCGCTCTTTACACCGTCCGTATTTTAGGTCCGCTTAAATCCGGACTATATATATATATGATTTTGTCAATTAATTCTACAATATCCTCTAAACTAGAAGATAATATCAGAACTTTGAATCATACAGACGAACTTGATCGTTAAACTTTGTTGTTCTATTGATCAAAACAAAACCCTAATTTTGAAAGAAAATTACCTGGAAAACAGCTCAGAAGGGTCAAATAGGAGAGGAACAAATTCAAAACCCTAGAATTCAATCGACGCCGCAGCGACATAGCGGCCTTTTGAACTTCAATCGATCAATCAGTTTGATTGGATTGACTGTTTTTAACAATCGGAAACGAGAAGATCGATTCGAATATGAGAGAGACGCTATTTTTGGGAGTGCGCACTACGCATAGGTCTACGGCGTTGTTGTAAGGCGGTTCACCAAAACCTCCTTTCACGTCTGTGTGTGTGTATGTGTGTGTGTGTGTGAGAGAGAGAGAGAGAGAGAGAGAGAGAGAGATGATAGAGAGATGACCAGTTCGCGCGTTATTCAACGGCTTCGGTAATGGAAGTTTATTTATTTATTTATGTTTTTTTATGTTTCATTTGAAGATTAAAGTGGAATGTATTTTTAATTTTTTACTATACACTTTTTAAGTTTATCTTTTAGAGGGTAATTTTGCTCACCTCAAAAATTAAACTCTCTTATTTTTTTTTTTTAAAAAATTTCCCAAAAAAAATAAATATATATATATATATTTACACATTGTTATTTTTTATGGGCCAGTACAGTGGGATATAGTACTTTGTACTATTAATTAATTTTCATTTAATATTGGGTACCACTGTATTAACCAATAGTGTGAAGAGGGAGAGCAAATGTGAACAATTTTGAGATGAGAAAAAATGTATTCTGGACTTCCACTATATTAAACTCTCCACTCTTTGTTATTTTTTTATTTTTATTTTATACATGATCACACTATAATTTTTAAATTCAAAATGAATAATAACGAAAAGTAGTACACAAAGTGTCATCCAGTTATTGATTGGTGCAAGTCTAACCACCAACACATCTCAGCCATTAGTTTTCGATAGCCGAGATGCGTTTGGTAGTGAGGTCCGGTCAATCAATAGTCGGACAACACTTTATGTAAAAAAATTGTATCTGCCAAACATTTTCCTTAAAAGTATATACAAATAGAGGGAAACAAAAGAGAGAAAAATATTCTCTTGGTCAACTCTCAAGTTGGCCATAATATCTACGTATTTGTTGCCTTCTCCCATAACTCTGGAGTATCGATGTTGTTCTTCAAGAGGGATAGTGTTTGGTTGGAAAATTTGTAAGTGTGTGCGAGCGTGCCAGGCAAGTAAATTGTCAATATGTAAATGTGATTATCCAAACTTGCGCCTCACCAAGCAGATTGTGGTGACGTTCGATGCCTTAAACATGACTTTAATTGTGTAAAGATAAACTTAATTGAAGTACTTCGAACTTATTCTTAAACAACTACTCCTAAGAGAAATATTAAAGGAAAAACAATAGAATAAAGACTACTTGCATTAAATTAAGATAATTACAATCTAACCTTGAAGATGACTTCAAAGGTGTTCTACTCCTAAATCTAAGTATTTAAATAACAATACAGTAAGTGTATTGAGAAGTATATGTTGATGTTGATCGAAGGATCCCTTTCGAATACATAATCCTTCTATTTATAGATATCGAGAGCCTTCAATAACTCTGTTTGAATACTCCCTCCCAATTTCAAACTGATAACTGCTCTGATACCTGTTATATTTTGGAAATGACACCTGTTCTGCAATTACTTCTTGATGAGCAACACGTGCCTCTAAGCGGTTGAACATTTGGGCAACATGAATCAGCAGTAACTGCTCACAACAGTTTCAGGGTCCACATCTCCTGCCACATAAACTCTTACGTGTCATTCATATATTGGTTGAATATTTTCACCACAAACATTACCCCCCGCGCCATTTTCCTTTTGGTTCAAAAACGATAATGGTGATCATGGCTGGATTGTGCTAGGTAGTTAACATCTTGCACGTTTACTTCTTCAATTATCTTCATATAAACCATCATTCCTGCTTGATTTAATCCTCCATTTACCTTGTTCTCTAGACTCTGCTTTATTAATCATGTCTTCTTCTCAGTCTTCCCTCGACACTAATAATTTCTTTCCTCTAGATCTTCCTGAAGAAGTGATGTTATCTACCAGATGCCCTGACGTTTCTTTTCGAACCAATTGGGATCTTCCTGAAATTCCTCCTGAACCCTTCACCTACTCGAAATGGGGAAAATGGCATGAAATGTTAACTAAATCCAGTGCTTCTGCAATAAGGCAAAATTCTTCTTCGAGCTCTTCCAAATCAATCTACAACAGCCAGACATTCCCTCCTGCTTGGGAACAACCTGTTTCCCATGGTGAAGGGATAGGATATTATAAAGGCATGAAGCTCGAAACCCCAGTTACCATGCCTTCAGTTATTCATCCAAACTTTGACTATCCTGAATCTGAAGGGATTATTCGTAGCAGAACAATAAAACCATACTATCCATTTTCAAATCATCTCACTCGAGAGCAAAATCTGTTGAATGCCTGGTTAATTTCCTCTACTAGTCCTCCTGGTGAAAGGTTTCGAAAAGGTAAAATTTTAACTCCTCAAGGCAGACCCCCCATTCACACACATGTAAGAGCATCTCATGAAAATTTCTCAAATGAGCATTACTCTTCAGCTTTCCTCTCAAAATGCAAACTTTTCGAGAAAGATTATGAAGAAAGGGTACTTCTCTTCGACCATTCTATACTAGGCTTTCCAAACACTAAAATTCAAGTAGTGGATCCTACCGAAGATATTAATGACTCTTTTCTGAAATTAGACCAATTATGCAAGCATGGTCCTATTTTCGAACATATTCCACCCATTCTCTCACCTTCTCCCTGCTTGATTATGCAAGCCCAAAGACTCCTAGTTGCCTTTCACATCTTCCTTTCTCCATTTTACAAAATTCAAAGGCTTGAATTAATTTCGAATGGAGTTGCCACGTCTTGTGCCATGAATGGAATATCTCAACCCTTGTTCGAACCCAAATAGATTTCACCCTTCGAACCCTGGCTTCTCATTTAAGGTGGCATTCTCATCACCAAGAAAGTGTTCATCATTTGAACTATCTAATGGATCTTTATGAGAGTCTTAAAGAAGTACCTAATGCACTTCTTGATGAAGTTTCAGAGTTCAAGGAGAAATACATCTATGGTTGTGGAAGCTCTGACGAAGAAAGCAGTGTTTCTCACTATTCGAAACCTGATCTCGAAGGTCGAATTGCATGTCTTAAAGAAGAAGCCAAAGCTGCTGGCATATCTCTTCGAGGCAAGACTTCATTAGCCAAGGAACTTCGAGGTCTTCGCAAAGCTTTGTTCAGGATTGCCTCGCGACTAAATCAATATGAAGAACAACTCAAGAATGCTTATCTCACTCTTCAAAGCGAAGATGAATTGGCTTTACAAGCCAGGAACCTACATCTCGAAATAGAATTGGAAGCAGAATACTTTGCTTATTATTGGGCTATGTTTTACAACCTAGTGACTTATGGGTTTCCCCATTTTTACCAATTATGTTTATGAATTGTAATCGCATTTCTTTTTTAATGAAATGAATTAAAAACATTTATATTCTTATTAACTAGTTCATTCTGAACCAATATATCTTTTCTTATAAAGCAACGGTCCAAAAAAGATAACCGAATCTAACGGTTATTTTTCATTAAATGCATATCTTTCCAAACGTCGCCAAAGGCTATAAATAGATAAACAAAAGAAGAACAAACCTTCTGACTTCTACACATTCACTTTGCTTTCTATTTCGTACTCTGTTTTCTTTTCCTTCCATTTTCTTCGCAATCCAACCATAAAAAATGGTGAAATCTGGCGATAACACTCAACTTCAAAAAATTTGTGATGATTTTGAAAAAATCATTACCGATGAACAAGACTGCTATTCAAAAGGGCAAGAGACTTCACTGATTCACGAGATTCTCGTTCCTATCACTTTTCCCAACCATGAACCCTCCATTGTTGTAGGTCCTTGCCTGAGCACTCCAAACTTGAGACTCCATGTCTATTATCCCAGATTAGGAGAACAACACCTTACTTATCAACGAGAGCTTCCAAACTCCCAGTATGACTGGAAATTTTGACATTGGCCCAAACCCGTAAAGGACTGGCCTGAATGGGTGGATAGGATTTTGGAAAACAGAAGAGAAATCCTGATTACAACAGGGTTTTACCATGCTATTAGTCTTTCAAAATTTCCCATCGAATCCAGTCCTGACTTATTAGCTGCAGCCCTTTGTTTTTGGAACCCAATTTTCAATCATTTTCAATTTCGATTCGGTTCGATAGGTCCTACTGTTCTAGACATCTATCATTTGCTAGGGTTTTTGTCTCATGGGGAAGATGCTCATCCCTATATGGCTGAATCTGATAGTCCTCCAATCAATACTGATTCTAAATCATTAGGGTATACCAATTTTCTATCTACTCATAAAAAATCATCGGGAGCAGTGTTAAACAAGGAATATTACTGCTTCCTCTTGTACTGGCTTTCGAAGCATCTGTTTTGCACTTCTTCACAGAGGGTTGTCCTCGAATTTTCTAATATTGCCAAAGCTCTGTGTGCTGGTCGAAGGTTAGCCCTAGCACCTTTTGTTCTAGGATCCCTCTATAGGTCCTTTTCTGATTTATGCTTCGACCCCTTCATTCTTACTCAAGGTGGTCCTTTTTGGATTTTACAATCATGGCTATATGCTTACTTTCCAGAAATTCATAACTTAGGACCTTTATCCAATTCTGAACCTCATGGGACCTTCTTTGCTTTATTACCCAATGTCGAAAAGACTTTTAAAGAGTCCCTTTCCTTCTTTTTCAATCTTCCCGCAACAAGGCCAAACAAATTGTTCCAACCATTTGCCATCCTTTATAATACTGAAAATAAAACTCCTCTCTCCCCCTATTGGCTTTGTCAAATATTGGATAGATCAGCAAATGCACTCGAATTAAAAGTTGCATGGGGAAGCTTCCTGATTAGTAGGGATCTATTCTTTGGAAATACCCTTAGCCTCAAATCTCAAGGTGAACTTTATCTTCCAAATCAGTTTTCGAGGCAATTTGGGCTTACTCAATCAATTCTTTTCCCAATCAGAAGTCAAGCCAATATTCTTATGGCTTATAAAACCCACTCGAAAGTGCCGGAATCAGTGATAACTGCTGCATTGGTAGTTTATCAAAACAAAGTCAGCAATTTAGAATTCACTTCCCTACCAGTTTACACCAATTGCACTCCTGCCTTCTCAAATTGGTGGGAAAATCTGATGTCAGTGGAAATGGACAAGTGCCAACTTTTGAGATACATCAATTCAAGACAACCAGGTAATCATAGTTCTAATTCAATTCTCTTTTTCCTCTTAATGAAAGAAAATTGACTTATTATTATTTAATCCTTACAACACAGAAGTGGCAATTGGAGAAGGCTCTTCACCAACAACCAGGGCTTCAAAGGCCAAACAAAATATTCCCATCTCTTCGAAGACTTCTAAAACTTCAGCTTCTGCTCAACCATCCTTAAGATCAAAGAGAAAATTGGTCCTTCCATCAGAAAGCTCTTCTCCCCTATCAGAGCATGTTGAATCTGAAAAAGAAGAAAAAACTAGTCCCATCCCTGCTTTAAAGAAAAAAGTCAAGAAAACAATTGAACCAACTAGTGGTTTGGATTTCAACAAAGAAATTCCAATCTCAGCAATTCCTCTTTCAAGAGTGGCACCTACACATGAATCACATCAAACTGTTCCAGATCCATCATCCCAAAGTTTTGACATCCCAGAGACTCAGAAATCTCCTCCTTCCAGTGTTCAACCCTTATTAATCACATACCAACCAACAGTAAGTTATTCAAACTTTTCTGATATATATCTCTTACAGACACATTTTAATGAAGATGTTCTGCCTTTGTTGTCCAGATTGGATCTGTTCCTGATAATATGGCTGGTTCCTCGAAACCAAGTACAAGATCTGATCCTAAGACTGCCCCAACATCAGCTTCATTCGAACCTCAAGTTGCCCCAAATGTCTCAAGTTCTGGGGAATTTCACCTGTCTCTTCCTCCCAATTTGACTCCTGAAGAAGTTAAAGAATTTAAAGAAGGTTTGAACTCTGTTTTGAAGATGGAAGACACTACTGTGACCAATGTCCAAGAATTTTTTCAACAAATGACAGGCCAAAGCAAGCCAAAGATACCTTCTATAGATCCAGTAGTTGCACTTGCTACATTGAGACTATTTAGTAAGGTTTCATTTGAAATATTCGAGGACAAAGAAGTGCAAAGAGCTATGAAAATCTTGTGTCAGTTCATGTTGGACAGTTCTGCCATAACTGTTCCTGACAAGGAAACCATTTCTGCATTGATGTCTACTTTTGATTTTGACTGTTTTTTACTCGAAAAGGTCATCGAAGAGAGGAAACAACTAGAAGTTGATATGGAGTACACAACAGAGAAGACTCTCGAGATGGACAAATTATTGACAGAATTTGGTGAGAACACCACCACAATTGAAAAACTTTCAAGCAAGGTTGAAAAACTTAGAAAGAAACTCGAGGTTGCAGAAACTGAACTGGCCAAGTTGAAGGCTAAGCAAGGGAATGCTGAGACAAAGCTGCTGGCTCTGAAGACAGCAATTGAATCCAAGCCTTTGAAGAACCAAGAATCGATTTCAAGGCAGAAATTCATTCTGAGCCAATCAAAATTGTACTCTAGGTCTTGGGACAATTTTAGATTGAAGGCCCAATTCATAAATAGACTGTTGTGAAAGAAAAAATCAATAAAACTTTGAAATGTACCAACATCTGGTTTTTGTATCTTAACTTTAGATGTAGAATACATGATCTTATTCTGTGAACACTGCATTCTTTATTCTAGATCTCTTGCTTCCCAAATAGTGGGGTAATATTGCTTCAAAAATTTACCATTGATCTTTCTGATATGAACAAACCCATTCAAATTTCTTAAATGGTAAAATCCACCTTTGAAAACCTTATGAATTTGGAATGGACCTTCCCATTTAGGGGACCATTTTCCATATTTTGGATCTTTAGATCCAATAGGCAATATTGTTTTCCACACCAAGTCTCCTTCATCAAAGGTTCTTGGTTGTACTTTTTTATTACATCCCTTTGATGCTATTCTCTTCTGTATCAAAATATTATTGAGGGCTTTGCTCCTTTCTTCATTTATATCTTCCAATTCAATGGCCATAGATGTTTGGTAATCATCTAAAGATAACTGATTCTTCTTCATAACTCGAAGAGAATTAATCTTTATTTCAATAGGCAGAACTGCCTCATGTCCAAAAGTTAAGGCATAAGGAGATACACCTGTACTTGTTCGCTTCGAAGTCCTATATGCCCATAAAACTTCTGACAAAATCTCATGCCACATTCTTGGGTTACTTTTTATGACTTTAGCCATATTTTCTTTTATAACTCTGTTAGTGGCTTCAGCCTGTCCATTTGATTGAGCATAATATGGGGTTGATTTTGATATTGTAATCCCCAACTTATTTGCAAATGTAATTACATCTCTTTCGAATATAGAAGCATTATCAGATACAATGGTTTGAGGGATACCAAATCTGTACACTATGTTTTCTAGAAATTTTACAACCATTGCTTGAGTCACAGTTTGCATAGGTTCTGCTTCCACCCATTTAGTAAAATAATCTGTGGCTAAAATAATGAATCCATGACCCTTTGAAGAAGGAGGACTGATTTTTCCTATTACATCTATGGCCCAACCTCTAAAAGGCCAAGGTTTTACCACATATTGAAGATCAACAGTTGGTAAATGCTTCAAAGGACCATGCTTCTGACATTCTTGACATCTTTTGGCAAATATAATACAATCTTTCAAAATAGTTGGCCAATAAATATTATGTCTTCTAAGCAACCATCTCATCTTAATTCCAGATTGATGAGCTCCACATGATCCCTCATGAATTTGAGCTATAGCTTCTAATCCTTCGAGATTATTTAAACATTCCAATAATAATCCATCACTTCCTCTTTTGAACAATTTTCCACTATATAAGATGTAATTTACAGATTTTAACCTTATACCTCGATCAGGTTTTTCACTGCATCCTGAGAGATAATCAATAATTGGCTTTCTCCAATCATCATGAACTTCTATATTTAAGATATCAATAGAAGATAATCTATCTACCAATATTGGTAATAATTTCCTATAAGTCACTTGTTCCATTTCAATATTTTCATCATTTGTCTTAAATCCAGATGCCTTCTGAGCTACATCATTAGCTTCTTCATTAAAACTTCTAGGAACATGCAACAGGTTTACATTATCGAATTTGGATAACAAATCCATTGTAGTTTCATAGTACACCTTTAATGCACTACTCATACATTTATATGTCACATTCATATGATTTATGACCAACTGAGAATCTCCAAATATATCTACAAATGTAGCTTTAAGATCCAACAAAGTTTTGAGACCCATGATAAGAGCTTCATACTCAACTTGATTGTTGGTACATTGATTTGAATTTAATTTGTAACCATATTTGATTTTCTCAGGTGATTCAATGACAAAACCAATACCTGCAGCAAATTCAGTTTTTGAACCATCAAACCATAATTTCCATGGACTAATAGTTATCTGTCCAATTTCATAATTTTCCTTTGTCTCGAGACAATTTGGATGATCAGCCAAAAAATCTGCTAAAGCCTGACCTTTTACTGCCTTTTGTGGTATATAAAATAAACAGAATTCTGATAATGCCAAAATCCATTTACCAATTCGATTTCTTAGAATAGGTCGAGTCAACATATATTTAATTAGATCAAACTTAGCAATCACATAAACTGCATTAGGAAGAAGATAATACCTTAATTTCATAACTGCAAAATACAAAGACAAACACAATTTTTCCATAAAGGAATATTTGCATTCAATAGAATTTAAAAACCTACTAAGGTAATACACAGCTTGCTCTTTCTTATCATCATTGTCCTGGGCTAATAAGACCCCAATTGATGCTTCTGCTGCTGAAATATAAAGCTTCAAAGGCCTATCTTTTCTTGGAGGCATTAGTACTGGTGGCTTCACCAATAATCCTTCAAGGCTTGAAAGGCAATCTGATGTTTGTTTTCCCACTTTAATTCTTCATGATCCTTCAATTTCAACAAAGGGGAAAAAATTAAAGTTTTTCCAGCAGTATTGGAAATAAATCTTCGAATGAAGTTAACCTGACCCAGAAACCTTTGTAATTCTTTTTTTGTCGAAGGCGGTTTACTTTGAATAATTGCTTGTGCCTTATTTCTATCTATCTGAATTCCTTTCTCATGTACCAAATATCCTAGGAAATTTCCAGCACTAACTCCAAAGGCACATATTAATGGATTTAATTTGAGTTTAAAAAATCTCATTCTCTCGAATGTTAACTTCATGTGTAGAAGATGGTCATTGAATGTTTTTGATTTAATAATTATATCATCTATGTAACATTCTAAAAATGTTCCAATCATGTCATGGAAAATAGCATTCATGGCTCTTTGATAAGTAGCTCCTGCATTTTTTAAACCAAAAGGCATTTGTACCCACTCGAAGGTACCTATGCTACCTGGACATCTAAATGCAGTCTTATGAATGTCCTCCTCAGCAATGCATATTTGATTATATCCGGAATGACCATCCATCATGGACATTATAGCATTTCCAGCAGATCTATCAATTAATAAATCAACTACTGGCATAGGATATTCATCTTTAGGAGTGGCTAGATTAAGATTTCTGTAATCGATACAAACTCTTAATTTTCCATTTTTCTTGATAACTGGAACAACATTCGAAAGCCATTCAACGTACCTGGCAGTTCTAATGAATCCTGCCCTGAGCAATCTTTCAATTTCTTCTTTAATCTTCATAGTGACTTCTGGAGTCATCCTTCGAGGTTGTTGCTTTACCGGTTTGTAACCAGTTTTGATAGGCAACCTATGTTCTACTAAACTCCTTTCGAGTCCTGGCAATTCATTATAATCCTAAGCAAAACAATCTCTAAATTCTTTTAACAGTTCAACCAATTTGTACTGGTCTTCCTTTCCAAGTTTGGAACTTAAGTAAGTAATTCTCTTGTGTTGGTCTGATCCTAAATTGATTTCTAATAAAGAATCTTGTGGCATCTCTTGTATCGAATTTTCTGGCAATTTAGATAATTCTTTCTTGCCAATATCTTTTAACTCTTGTGAATCTTCCTCAAAGACATAGTCTGACCAATTTATGGTTGAGTCTTTCTCAATCCTTTATTCTAAATCTGCCATCATTAGCTTTTGTAAGACCAGTCGAATGGTCTCTTCTATATCTCCCATTTCCATAGGTGTATGAGTCATTAAATCATTTTATCACCATCCAATGGTTCCAAAGAACCAAATGGCATTTCAGCCAAAATATCCCAATTTTCTTCTGAAGATTCATCTTCTGATTCTTTAAGGTCAATTGGCTTGACCTCATCTTGATACAATTGAGCTTCGACACAATTGGAACTTGTATAAAAAGGCTGAACATCAGCTTTTACTGTTTCAACTTCACAGTTTTCCTTCACAAGCAACAATTTCTGATGCATTGAAGAAGGAGCACATTTATTAGCATGAATCCAATCTCTTCCTAATAAGGCATGATAACTAGGATTTGCATCTACTACAAAGAAAGCAGTTCTGGATTTGTTAGATCCTACTATGGTTTCAATAGGTATCACACCTTTGGTGTTTTTCTTATCACCAGTAAATCCTGATATCATAATGTGAGTTTGTATCAACTTTGCATTTTGTTTATTGATCTTTTTTAAAGTATTCTGAGGAATAATGTTGACAGCAGCACCATTATCAACCAGTATCTTGTTTAAAAGGACACCATTTAAACAAGCCTTTATATATAATGATTTAAGATGCTTAGTCATTTCTGTTGATGGTTCTTCGAATGAATAAACAAAATTACAATCATTAAAAACAAACTCAGGAAGATTTACCTCAGAGATATCTTCAGTAGTAACTTCCATTTCCATTTCTTCATTTAATTGTTGATCTTCTGTTGCTTCGAATATCTTTGGTAGCATGAATGTGGCAGTGTTAACTTCCATATGTTCTGGAAATGTGCCAAACTGAATAGGCATTTTCTCATCTTTGGTATTTTCCTTTTTGAGTTTCATTTCAGCATTTCCCAAGACCTGGGATTCTACCATTGTCATTGCTTCAATCCCATCATCAATACTCATTGCCTTTTCCAATTCTAAAACTTTGGCTTTAACAATACTTTCTTCAGACATAGTATCAGACTCAACCCTTGTATTTTGATCAAACCTGGGATTAGGCCTCGAAATATCACTGAACTCCCTTTTGATTTCATCTCCTAATTCTTGACTTTGAGTTTGCATTTTAGAAAATTCTTTCCACATTGTGAACTTCCTCTGCAATCTCCTTTGTTGAGTCCTGTTTATCATAGGGACCATATTCTGGTTCTTTTCCTTGGGATGTTGCAGTACATGCCATGTGTTTTTCTCAACATGAGGAGGTTTGATCATCCTATTCTTGTTTTGAAAATTCTGTTGTTCCATCATTTTTTTGACTCTATCATCTTGCAAGATAAACCAGTTTGGTACTCCTGATACCAATGCAGGTTCACATACTTGAGATGTCTCACCAATCTTTGGTGCTTTATTCAATGCTTCGATATCCATCTCAGTATGTACCACATGTGCTGGTACCAATTTTGATGGTACAAATTGACTTTGTCTCCCTTTCTCTCTGCATCCCATAATGTTTCTTTGGTGCTTGAGAGAAACCTGGCCTTACATATTGCAAGTTTCTTGATGGTCGAGCATAATTACTAGCATGAAAGTTTGTTGAAAAATTGGCTTTAAAAGGGGCCATTGACCTTGGACCATACCTTGCTGTCATAGGACCAGTGTATGTTGAGGCTTGATAAATTGGTCCTCTAAACTGTCCTCTTCCAACATTCATGATTGGTTGAAAAGGAAGTTCACTGGAAATGTTTGCCTTCTTTTGCTCGAACGGAGGCTGTTTGTTTTTCTTGCCTATTTGAACCCCAACCCTTTCATCATAGATTTCAGCATACCTCTTGCCACAACCAATGCACAGTTTTTTTTTGCATATTCTTGGTTGAAAACTGAAAACTCAGGATTTTTCTTTGTTATCTCTTCGACCCTCTTCATTTGGTCTTTTGACTTTGCAATTTCTCTATCCTTGATCAAAGTTTCGAGGGAAATGTCATGGACATTAATGGACACCTCTTGCACTGCTGGGAATGGATCTTCATCAACCCCCATCTGTTTCTCAGGGAACTTTAATTTCCCTTTCTTGATCAAATCTTGAATCCTGTCTCGAAAAACAGTACAATTATTAGTTAAATGGGTCCAAGAATTATGCCACTTGCAGTATTTCTTACCTTTTAATTCATCATTAGAAGGTAATTTTGTTCCTTCAGACAATCTGATAATTTTCCCTTCTAATAAATGATCAAATATCTCATCTAATTTATAAACATCAAATGAATATTTTTTAAATGATCCTTTAGATTTGTATATCTCAGCAGAAACATTTTTCTTCACAAGACTCTTACATGTGAAAGGTTCTTTTCCTATTATTTCTGTAGCATCTATCTCATAATTGGGATCTTTATAATATGTTTTGATTGAAGAAGCAGTCCTTTCATTTTCTTCTTCCAATAAAGCTTCATATCTAGAGACTCGAGCAGTTAACTCAACAAGATCTCTAAATTCTAAAGCATCGAATTTCTTTCTAAGTCTAAATTCGAGGCCATTTTGAGCCAACTTAACAAATTCAGGTTCAGGCAAAATGATTTTACACTTTGTTCTGGCCCTTTTGAACCTATTTATGAATTGAGTGGCCTTCTCATCAGGCTTTTGACATAATCTGGCCAAGTCAGCCATTGATACTTCTGGTTCGGTTTGGAAGAATTGATTATGGAAGGATTCTTCCATTTGTGCCCAATTATAAATCGAATTAGGGGCTAAATTAGTAAACCAAGTGAATGCAGTATTCGTTAATGAGCTAGGAAACAAACGAAGCCTAAGATATTCATTATTTCCTGCATCAGCACACTGACTGATAAATTTTGCTATATGTTCGACCGTAGATTGACTTCCATCCCCAGCAAACATAGCAAAGGTGGGAAATTTAAATCCCCTAGGGAATTCGATCCTATCAACCCAATCAGGATAAGGTTTCCTATAAACTGGAGTTTGTACCCCCCGAGCCATGGGTCCACAAACTTCATGAATTAAGTTAATCATATCATTTCTATCAACCATATTGAATGGTTGTTGATAACCTGGATGACCCAAGGGAGGGTTCAATGGTGGTATTGGAGGTGGTTGAGGATTATTATTATCCATCCTCCTAGGATTTTCATTCCTTCGACCTACTCCTATTCCAGTAGGGTCCGGTTCGAATGTAGGATTATTGTTTATTCTCCTATTTTGGCCTGCTGTATTTTCTCTAGGCCTTGGTTCTTCGAAATTTACTGATCTATAAACATGATCTTGACCATTCACATGGTTCCCTTGCATCCCTTCGAATACTGGAAGAGTATTATTAGGGACAGACATATAGAAACTTTCTTGTGAATTTGGCCTAAGAGGAGGCCCATTTACATGATTCATAAGATTTGGCTGAAATAAGCCATGAACATGACCTCTTTCACTCTATCGAATCATAGAGGGATTTCCACTTGGTACCATTACTGGTGAAAATTGTGGTAAACTGTTGTTAAAAGAAGTGATCAGAGCATTAACGTTCTGAATCATATTTCCCAAATGATCAAATATTGGTGTCAATTGACTCACCAAATCATGTTGACTTTCTGAACCAACATTCCCATGATTTAGAATTGAATTTAAATTTTCAATTCCTATTTCTGGGTTGTCATTGCATGATTGCCAGTATTGCTGCTCTGAGGATCTTGGTGTGGAGAACCACCAATTTCAGCAATATTAACACCAATATTGGCATTATCAACAGACTTATTACTTCGAAGGTTTCTGTTTGTCATCTTTTGACACTTGAGTCCCACCGGGCGTGCCAAAAATGTTTGGTTGGAAAACTTGTAAGTGTGTGCGAGCGTGCCAGGCAAGTAAATTGCCAATATGTAAATGTGATTATCCAAACTTGCGCCTCACCAAGCAGATTGTGGTGACGTTCGATGCCTTAAACAGAACTTTAATTGTGTAAAGATAAACTTAATTGAAGTACTTCGAACTTATTCTTAAACAACTGCTCCTAAGAGAAATATTAAAGGAAAAACAATAGAATAAAGACTACTTGCATTAAATTAAGATAACTACAATCTAACCTTGAAGATGACTTCGAAGGTGTTCTACTCCTAAATCTAAGTATTTAAATAACAATACAGTAAGTGTATTGAGAAGTATATGTTGATGTTGATCGAAGGATCCCTTTCGAATACATAATCCTTCTATTTATAGACATCAAGAGCCTTCAATAACTCTGTTTGAATACTCCCTCCAAATTTCAAACTGATAACTGCTCTGACACCTGTTATATTCTGGAAATGACACCTGTTCTGCAATTACTTCTTGATGAGCAACACGTGTCTCTAAGCGGTTGAACATTTGGGCAACATGAATCAGCAGTAACTGCTCACAACAGTTTCAGGGTCCACATCTCCTGCCACATAAACTCTTATGTGTCATTCATATATTGGTTGAATATTTTCACCACAAACAGATAGAGATTGAGTTCTCAGAGCCAGACTCCACAAGTAGATTTTTTTTATGTGCATGCAGCTGGTGTGCCAGTTGTAGACCTCTTCTAAGGGCTATAAACTCGGCTTCTAGGCTGAAGCAGTGGCTGAGGGCACCATAGAAACCTCCAACTCAGTCTCCTCTGCCGTCCTCAAAGTACACCTCCAATTCATTCCTTGCCTGGTTTGCAACGACTATATCCGGCCATCAGTGTTCAGCTTTGTGGAAAGGCAGGGGATACCTATTTAATCAACATGTTATTGTTTATGGTAACTTTTTAATTTACAGATTTAAAAGCATAGGATAAACTTTTTATTTTTATTTTTATTTTCTTTATTTTATTTATTTTTTTAAGAGTGCTAGCAAGAGAGGTAGTGTTCTTGAAGACTATGTCATGATGATGTCATTCTGATTTTAAGGAAGCAGAGTCCGTGTGAGAAAGGAATTTGATCACGTCCAGCTGGATATGGAAGGCCAGGGACGGAATCAGGAATTTGTCTTTAGGGGTGCCGAGTAACAATTTATGTTATCTAACAATGACACACGGAATTCGAGGGCAGCGCTCCTGAGACGATTTTTTTGGTTCCATTTATACATGAGCATAACTTTTTTTTTTCTTGTTAGTAAGACTGCAAATTTATTATGTACGGTTATTTTGTGTGGTGGGTTGAGTTTATCATAATGAGTGATCTAATTGTATAGAGTAATGCTATTCTGCTCAAATCTTGTATCCCAAATGATTCTCAAACATATGTGGTTGAAGTTAAGAGTTGAAAGAAAGTAATAAAATGGTTTAAGGTGACTAAGGGAGTAACATATTTTTTTGTTTGGGGGTGCCAAAAACAAAAAAATATGAGGAGTAGCAGTTTTTTTATTTGGGGGTGCCAACAGACAAAAAGATATGAAGCATAGCACACATACATGTATATTAGTAAAACCAATTCACCACATATGAGGGGTGCCATGGCACCCCCCACTATACACTTAGTTTCGCCCCTATGGAAGGTTAATCCCTAAAATATTGGGATTGATTCAGTCAGGATTGAGATAAGGCAGGTATTGGAGATTAAGAAGGATTCTACAATCAATTAACCTGCTTGGAGCGCAAGTCAAGGAGTCCTTGCCTTATCAGATTTATTCACGGCCGCTATAAATATAGAGGCAGGCCAACCGTGCAAAGGACTCCGCGTCACCTCGACAAAAGCATTCTAAACAGTATTCTTTTAGCACTCATACATCATTCAAAGCATTTAAATCTTTGTGTTATCATTGTTCTGCATACATAGCAAATAGGTCTGTCCTTTTGTTATCTTTTTCACGCTTTTGAACAAACGGAGCTTGTTCTGACCTTGTTCTTTGGTTGTATGTTTTATTCTCCAAACATTTAATAAAATCTGTATTTAATTAATCGTTTGTGATTGTTTACATAATAAACTCTTACACTATTTGGCTTGTGCGACTCAGTACTGCCAAATGATTTTTGATGAGGGTACTTTCCTACTCATCATACACAATCACCTTTGAGAAGTCAGATCTTAAAGCCTTGAGTATCACTCACTCAAGCAGATAGAAAATTAGTTTGCACACACATCGAGCCCATTTGGTTCTGACACGCCCTCTCAAAACTATAAGCAAACATATGGGAATGCCATGCTACCTACTATAGCTTCGACCAACCACCACCGGCCAATTCCGCTTTGGGGCCACCCCTTACTCTACCGTTATTATAGAGTCAGACCAGATTCTAATCAAGGTCATGCATCTTAATGCTCCCAAGCATGGTTTTGAAAACTGGACCGGACCGGCCGGTTCGACCGGTTGGACTGTCGACCGGTCAGTTTTTCGGTCCGGTTTAACTCGGTAACCGTCAGTGGCACCAAAACCACCCAGAACCGGTGAGAACCGTTCGGAAATCGCTCAAAACTGTTCAAAACCGTTCAGAACCGTTCAAAAACCGTTTTTTGACCAAAATCGCTGAAAACCGTTTTTTGCCTACAAAAGGTTTTTTTTAAATTTTTAATTTTAATTTTTAAATTTTTTATATTTATTTCCCCTACATTTATACTTATGATATATAGGATAGTATAAAAATAACCCGTGACCCGGTCAATTTTCCGGTTCGATGAACGGTCCGGTTTTCAAAACACTGCTCCCAAGTAAAGCAGTCTTTGTATTCTTGCAAAAGATTTACAATTTCTTCGACCATTTCATTAGATAGGTTCTTACTGAAATAGGTGGGCCGAGGTTCTGCTGCTTGTGCCGCCCACTTGAAACACTTCCAGGAGAAGCTACTTCTGGCTCAATTGGTCAAGTGACAAAAGAATTGGACGACCCCCTAAGAACCCCCAGAGGTGGATCAAAGTTGGAAGGCGGCCCTCATCAAGGCGGCTAGTTAGCTCAATCAGTAGACTTAAGAGAAGGTATTGTAGCTCTTCTGGAAAGCCTAGCTAGGAAGTAAGAGAGGGCTAAGGGAGGGAGCTAGTGAAGAGAAGCCCCTATGCGGAGGGATAGTCAGAGATAAGCTACCAAGTATGCTAATCCAAGCAGGCAAAACTAAGGCGAAAAAGTCATCCGTTTGTAAATTATTGGTGTAATACTCTGTCACACCCGATTTTTGGACAACCAAATATTCAATCTAAAGCATGTATCTGGACTAATATTCAATTGCCAAAAACCCCGAGGGTGACACCCTCACACAAGCTAACAGATAATTATTGAAAACACTATTTAATACTCTTTAAATAAAAGCACATGGTCTTGTTTTAAATAAAACTTTTGATTATTAAACCTGTACTCCCAAACATTCATTTTCATTATAGAAGAAATAACGTTCTCTTGAAAATATTATTCTCTTTTCAATTTACAAAAGAAACCCCGTTTTATTAAATAAAATCTCCATACAGAGTTCAGCAGAAATAAAATAAATTCTAGACATTCTTAGGTTAAGAGCCACTACACCGTTCCCAAACTCAATAATACAATCCAAACTACAATACCATAAATATGGTTCACATGGCCAGAAGTAAAAAATAAAGTACACTAAGAAAATAAATACAACTTTGCCAAGAAACAACACAGAGACAATCTCTTCTCCCAAACAGAAGCTCCAATGATAATCTCCAAAACTAAACCTGCACAAATGCATTCGACTACGTTTCATATAGAAACGCCCCGAATGCATTACGCACCAAGGTCAGTGTACTGGTATAAGTTAACCAAAAATATTAAATGAGTCTTAGGGAATATCGGTGTCCCATATACTCCCAAAAATACTCACAAAGGAAATATAACCAAAACACCTTATACATTATCGTCACACAGAAAATAAGCAATACCATCACACATAATCTCTGTCGGGTTAGAACAGTAGTTCCACACACGTTTCAGGATAGAATAGTAGTTTCCTTGAATGTAGTGGCAGTGGTCCCTAACTCAACTAATACTAACCAAATACTTACCCGCCGAATATCTATGTGAGCAGCCCTGCAAAAAAGTTAGTGGGCCCACCATCCTGTAAATTGAATGATCACAAACCAGGCGAACAATTCCATATACAAACTGTCCACATTCTAACTTAACGCCGCGTTCATTATTCCATGCTTATCAGTCTTATGAAATATTTCATTTTTATTATTTATTAGTCTTAAATTATCTTTGCATTCCCTAGCTTCACCACTTGGCCACCCTCCATGGTACAGCCCACACATATATCCTATGTGTGCCCGGACATACTACCAACATCCACTCCGGTGCCAGTTTGGTTGGGATATCAACCAAACCAGGTATACACAACGGAAGGCTGGTTATGTCACGCCCCGGAGTAGCCAAAAATAGGGAAAATTTAAAATTTCCTTTTTGGATCCATAGGGAATGACGAGTTACAAAGCCGTCCTGTCCTCTAGCACTATAAACAACATAAAAGTAAAGGGGAGAAGCTAATCGTAACTTAAAACTTCAATCTGAACAATAATACGATTACAAATCACAGGTCCCAGTACTAATACAACAGGCTATTATAAATACATGATGCTGGCGGCTATCTTTGGTCTTCAGTCTAGCTCTACACTTTCAGAGTTCCTTAGCATCTTACTCTCAAGACTGAATTGTTCTTTGACCAACCTGCAAGGAAATCTGGACATGGGATTGTCCAGGCGTAATATGCCGTCAGCTTTGCAACAAAGCTGAGTGGGCGTTCATAACCATATTCACTACCAATATACATACACTAACTACTCATCTCACGTTATTACTTTGCATCTTAGGATGCGGTTAGTCCATTATCGATTGACGTCGCTCACACGGGCATAGCAAAGGTATCAATTAACATATGATGCAATTAATAAACATCTACTATAAACCGAATAACATGATCAATATAATTCATAACATGCTTGTCTGGTTCTTCAAATAACAACTATTTCATTTTCTCATTTCCATTATGCTCGTGCATGTAAATGCGTACTCAATGAACCCGAACCCAAACTCTGGAATATGAAATCCCATAACCAATGCAACTCAATAACATTGGGTTATAAAACCCACATCGACAACTTACTCTGAACTTACTTTCACAATATAAACCACGCTTCCACTGCGCTTTCTGATACTGTAACATCGTCGCCTTACGGCCTCATAGTAACATCGTCGCCTTACGGCCTCATAATAACTTCGTCGCCTTACGGCCTTATAGTAACATCATCGCCTTACGGCCTCATAATCCAAATAGCACGGTGGCAGAATTGGCTCGATCGTCTATACCCTCGCTGGCTGGTGAATCACTACCCAACGAGTTGCACGTCAGAATACTAACTGCGAAACGGCAAGCATGGCGGCAAAGGCACGCATCATGTGTACTATCACGGAATCCCACCGCAGAGGACGGTACATTAGTAACTGACTAGCGCATGATATACAGCACGACGGCAACCCATACAACGTGTGTACTATCCCCGGCAAAACCCCTCGGACGACTAGTACATTAGAGCACTAACTGCTAAGCAGTACGACGGTAAACCTAGACGCATGTACCATCTCCGGCATTTACACGGACGACTGGCACAATAGCAGCTCTAACTGTTCTCTTACTATTACAATCACAATATCCAGTATCACAATCATACTGTCCCATCATCTCGTAAGGTTTCCAAATCATAACAATTCCTGACTCATGATACAAGAATCTCAATTATTTCAACTCGCACTTCCCAAGACTCCCAATTACTTCAACTCACGACCTCACTTGGCCGGAGCCACTGACACTGACTACGTGTACTGACATCGTGATATGATCTTCAATTACATGATTCTTGATAACATAACTTCATTCGGTAAGACATATAAATAAAACTCTTAACAAGCTCTTTATTCTCATTTTCATACTTTAGCATGGTTTTCAAAGCAATAAACAATAACGTGCTCATATAATCAACATTGATATATAAAGCGTACAAACTAACGTTCCATAATTGATTATTCATCACGACTATCACATATAGTTCTTTTCTTTTACTTCTTAACAATATATCATAGTAATGTCTAACACGCTTGTCTCATATCAATCAATTCCATAATATTGTCTGCATATACTTAAAAGTAAATCATGTACAGTCATAACATATCATTCATGAATACAACTTATATACATATCTAATACAAATACTCTAGCAGTCATTATGTATATTGAGAGTGGGGTTAGAAACACTCACCTGGATGTCTTGTGAAGCTTATGACTCTCCGAACAGCGGATAAGTCACAGTCCTACAACGTATCACAGAAGAACGGTGATGAAACGTATGTGTAAATGATAAGGGTATAATGGTAATTATACCAAATGAGGATATAAACCTCAAGGTAGTGATCTACGTGTCATTCTAAGTCCAACGTCATTGACTAGACTCAAATCGGAGTCCGTCACATAAAAGGCTAGATTTTCTATACCTGTGTAGGCCCTACAGGTAAACTGTATTTTTTTGACCGTGTCGAAAGGTCACCAAACTTTAAGGGGATGATCTAGATATTATTCTAAGACTCTGGGAACTGACCGCGTATTTTTCTGAGCTACGATTTATTTATTACGAATTATCGAAGTCACATTTATATATTTATAGTCCTTGGAGTCCCATAATTATGAAATATAATTTAGAAGGACAAAGGGTCCTTAGAAATATTTTTATTAAATACTAGACCTTAAAATAGGCTAGTGATATTTTTATCATAATTTTCGGGACTCGTTTGGTATTTAAAATAATTAAGGACAAGCAATCGGGTCCATATTAATTAAATAAAATACTGAAGTTTGGGTTTCATAAATAAATAATTTATAAAACAAGGTTATTAGACCTTGGGATAGACAATATAATTTTCTACATATTAAAATAACCCTTAGGTATTTAATACCTAATTGTTTTGATTTAAAACTAACTCTCATTATTTATTTAAACTAAATAAGTAATAAGTATACTACTTAAATATTGGACTAACATATAATACATATACATACAATATATATAATAATGTAAATTTCAGAATATATATACTAATATTCCAAAGTTTTAAAACTTAATAATTTTGCTTTAAGACTATTTTCAAAATAATTTATAATACATAAAGCTATTTATTAAATATTTAACAAATATTTAATAAATTCTAAGTATAATCAATTATTATTGGAAATGATTAATTTCATAAATAAAATAAGCTTAACTAATTAATTATGATACAAAATCTAATTAAACCATATTAATATAAATAAAACCATATTATAAATTTAAACTAATTAATAACTAGAACTTAAGGCTATGTTTGGCAAGCTAACATTCTAACACATGTAAGTTGCAGCTATAAGCTGACTTGCCAAACGGGCCTTAGGCCCAAGTCATCTTGTTCCCAGAAATGCATGTACTGTGCGTGTATATATATACCTTGAAACTATTATTTAACTAATTAAAATACAATTAACAACCAATTCGTACCATACATTCAAACTACGAAAATGCGCGGTAGAAAATCCCATATGAGCATTCATCTTCATCGTTAAAAAGAAACTGATCGGTGTACTTAATATGTATTTCGTATACATATATACATAATATACACAAAATCTTAAAACGACCATAACTCCCTCAAATCTCAATGAAAATACACAAACTTTATGTCAAAATCGAGTGCCTCGACGAGCCCGATCCAACGATATAGGTCTTGAAGCCTAATTCCAAATTTTCTGTCCGTACGGGGGCAAAAACAGTTGCGTTTTCAAAAGAATAATTCGATCGTGGGTGGTCCAAACGCGCCTTAATCTTCGAGCCGTTCATCGAGGGTGTTAAGGGAGTCGTTAGGGTCATTTTGACATAAGTCTTAGGTGATTTGGTGACGGGCGAAAAATCCGAGCTCGTACGAGCTTTAATGGTGGTCCGGCCATTGTTTGGCTCTCGGGTCTATTCGGGGGTGCGCGTGAAGGTGTGTCTGAGTCTGTGTATATAGAAAGTACAGAGAGTGGTGTGCGAGCTTTACCTTCCTCTCGGTGTGGTCTCGGTCTCGTCCCGTCTCGTCTCCGGTTTTGGTGTCTCTCGGCTTCGGCGGCTCTCTCTCTCTAGCTCCCTCTTCTTCTCCTTCTTTTGTGTTGAGTGTGTGTGTGGTCTGGGAGGCAGAGAGGGGGAGTTGAAGAGAGGGGCAGTGGGGTGGTGAGTGTTTGGGTTTCTTTCTCTAACTCTCACACCCTCTAACTCTCTCTCTAACTCTCTCTTTCCCAGCAATACTCCCTCTCTCTCGGGTCCTCTCTAGTATGTAGTATATATATATATATATTAACAAACCGTGTGTGTGTGTGGAGGGTTTGGCGGTGGAAGTTGTGAGGTTAATTGAGGGAGGCGTGTGGCAGTGAGTGAGGGACGGGTGGTGTGATGGTAATGATGTACGTGTGTGGTGCATGTTATATATATATATGTAACGTGTGTGTGTGGTGAATCCTGTGGTCCAAGAGGGAGGGGGAGTGGGGGCGTGCATGGGTTAACGAGAGTGAGGGAATCCGGGGGAAAGATTTGGGGGGAAAAAGTGAGTGACCAAGGATATTAGGTGTATGTAGTTAGGTTGTACCCAAGTTAGGCTATAGGTAGTATTTAGGGTCCTCAAAATGTGAGATTGTGTCTAGGTCTCAAGCCACGTGCAAGTCAGTCTAGATAAACGCAGATTTTACGGGTTAACGCGTAATTATCAGTCCGAGTCAAAATCAACTATCCGAGTCTAATACAACTGGGTCCGATTAATTACAGTCCGGGTTTACAAATATCTAAACTTAGGTGACAGTGAAAATATATATTATAATATGTAATTATAAATTAATGGCAACGAAATATAATATAATCTGTAATTTACAATGTTAACGTGGCAAAGATCCATGTAGTCCAAATATTACGCGACGACCAAATATTTTAAAATATAATATTACATGCAAGGTCCGACTTAGAAAATTAAGAAATTACATAAATAAAGTACCGCAGATTTATATAATCTATAATTAGGCAACCATTAAAATATAATATATTTTACAGCTATAATTCTTTAAATGACAATGAATATTAAAATAACTTATAGTAAATAATTAAGCGACAACCAAATATTAAAATACAATTATATTACTACACGGGGATCCAAAATTTAGGAAATTACATTAACAAGGCAGTACGGATTTTACGGGTACTACAATCTACCCAACTTACAAGAGATTTCGTCCCCGAAATCTAGAAGCGGCTAGTCCTACCCAACTTACAAAAGCTCTGACCTTATATCAGATTCTAAGGTTGCGAAGCCTCTATAGATACTGCTTGTTAGGTCTATTATTCTTAGTACTACTATGAACGGTCACCATCCTTGTGAGGAAATAGAAGCATTGGGATCACACGGTTGAGATGCTGAGGTGTTGTACTTTCTGTCCTTGATGTCGTTCTGCTTAATTTGTCTTAGTTGATGGTTTGCTTGTTCGGCGGTTCCGTTTTGACTTCTTCTGAGTAATGTTGCTTATTCCTAGTCTCGGACAATTCTTGCAAATGTGGTCCGTTCCACCACACTTGTAACATTGTGATCCGTATCCTCCGATTTGTTTCGGTGCTGGGCATTCGTTGAAGTGATGTCCACGATTTCCGCAGTTGAAACAACGTTGGCGTGTTTTGCGCTGGACTGATGCTATTACTGTGTCGGTCTTCCTTTCATCATCTTTATGTCCTTTGTACTTACGGTGATTATTCTTCGGCCTCTTGTTTGGATTTGTTTGGAGAAATTGGTCGCTCTTTGGGAATTCTTGATTAAGGGTCTGCTTCTGTCCGTGGTTAAATCTCCGTGGGGGTGATCGATTCTCGAATCGTCCTTGTTCTCGGTTAATGATCTCTTCAAAACCGTTTGCCATTCCCACCAAGGCTTTGAATGGTTGGTTCAGATGACCAAGAGTTGATCGTTGAAGTTGTAAGGAAAGTCCTAGGTGGTACTTTCGATTTTTCTTCTCTGGAGTGTCGATCATGTGGTATGCGAATCGGGATAGTCGTTCGAATTGTACAGTGTACTCTCTCACAGTCTGGTGCCCTTGGACCAGCTCAATGAATTCCTTCTCCTTTCTGTTCCTCTCAGTCTGGGGAAAGTAGTTTTCTAGGAATAATTCTTTGAATTCCGTCCAGGTCATTCTTCGGATGGCTTCTTCTCCAAGGCTTGCCTTCTCTGATTCCCACCAGTCGGCTGCTGCAAATGTCAGCTGGAAAACGGCTAAGCGTCTTTTCTCATCGTCACTGCAATTGATCGTTTCGAATATCAAATCCATCTGGCGAATCCATTGTTCAGCTTGCCATGCTCCTTCTAATCCGTTAAAGGTTTCTGGTCGGAGAGAACGAAATCCTTTGAGCAGTTTGACTCCTGTTTGGCGTACCGGTGCTTCATTGCCATTGTTTTGATTATTTCTGTTGTTATTGTTGTTGTGGTTGTTGCTAACGTGCTCTAACCTTCGAAGAAATGCTCCAAATACACCGGTTGGGTCCATTCCGGGAGGTATTGGGTCAGTAGATCCACTTGCTTCGTATTGGATTGCTCGGGTTGATCTGACCATGGTGTACGTAGGGGGTGTTCAAGGTTTCCTACATATGAATCAGTGTCTAATTGGTTAATCACATCTTATCTTATTCTTAAGCAAATGCATAGCACATAGCGAATGCAAGGTAATTATGTTAATACCATACAATCTTAACATACAAGGGGTTATTCTATGAATGGGGTGCACTAGCACATATCTAATTCTAGGACTAAGGTTATGAGACATCATATTACGTAACTCAAAGGACAAGGAGTCCTATTCTTAATCTTCTTCTAAACTCTAGGCCATTCTGACTGTTCCGAGTTCCACCTCAGGAAGTTCGTCAGTGCCTTAACTTTTGGTTGATATGACAAGTTGCTTAAGCTAATCCATATAGGTTTACTAGATACACATACTAATGGTCTATCGTCTAACACTCAATCTTATGTCTTCTTTAATCAGAATGTATAAGAAGAAATATAAGGTTGGCAAATAGCACGAGTATATGTAAGCATCTCAGTTATCACAAGAAAAAAAAATATATATATATATAATAGGTTGAAATAGGTTTTTATTATTAAGAAAGATATTACAAGAGAGTAATTCAAATTCCAGTTCTACTGGGTTCTAAACACACACCTCCGCCAAAATTGTGGGACTACACTCCTAAAACAATACTAATCAAAAGATGAAACTAACTAAGGCATTAAGTCTTCTAGCTGTGGTATTCCTCCTAAAGTCACAATCTCTTCTGGAGGGGTCTATGACATCCATCGTTCGTTATCCTGACCTATTGGCCAATCGAGATCATACAAGTACAACATCCCATTCTCTATCAGGTCTCCTCAGCTAGGTCGATCTCCATTCGAATATTCTATTGGGCTAGCGGGGATCACAAAAGGTACTATCTCGGTCTGTGGTGTCAAAAGTGTGAGAAATATCTCGTCCACCTCTATTGACATCGTGCACGGTGCTACGACTCTATGATATGTGATCTCAAGGACGTGCCTCTCACGGGAGAAACATTGCATCAACCTTCCTATCTTCCTATGGCACTGTGCCTGATGGCGGCACCAATATGAGCTAGACCTCGGGAAGTATGTCTAGGGTGGTCCTATGCTCTCCATCTTCAGCGTCATGCTCTCCTTCGTACTCCATACTATCTGCTCAAGTGAAAACTATCTTAGCATCGGTTAGTATCTCCAGAACATCTTACGGTGCCTAACTTAAGAGTGTTGGACAGACGGTGAACTCCTAAACCTAGGCTCTGATACCAAAAATCCTGTCACGCCCCGGAGTAGCCAAAAATAGGGAAAATTTAAAATTTCCTTTTTGGATCCATAGGGAATGACGAGTTACAAAGCCGTCCTGTCCTCTAGCACTATAAACAACATAAAAGTAAAGGGGAGAAGCTAATCGTAACTTAAAACTTCAATCTGAACAATAATACGATTACAAATCACAGGTCCCAGTACTAATACAACAGGCTATTATAAATACATGATGCTGGCGGCTATCTTTGGTCTTCAGTCTAGCTCTACACTTTCAGAGTTCCTTAGCATCTTACTCTCAAGACTGAATTGTTCTTTGACCAACCTGCAAGGAAATCTGGACATGGGATTGTCCAGGCGTAATATGCCGTCAGCTTTGCAACAAAGCTGAGTGGGCGTTCATAACCATATTCACTACCAATATACATACACTAACTACTCATCTCACGTTATTACTTTGCATCTTAGGATGCGGTTAGTCCATTATCGATTGACGTCGCTCACACGGGCATAGCAAAGGTATCAATTAACATATGATGCAATTAATAAACATCTACTATAAACCGAATAACATGATCAATATAATTCATAACATGCTTGTCTGGTTCTTCAAATAACAACTATTTCATTTTCTCATTTCCATTATGCTCGTGCATGTAAATGCGTACTCAATGAACCCGAACCCAAACTCTGGAATATGAAATCCCATAACCAATGCAACTCAATAACATTGGGTTATAAAACCCACATCGACAACTTACTCTGAACTTACTTTCACAATATAAACCACGCTTCCACTGCGCTTTCTGATACTGTAACATCGTCGCCTTACGGCCTCATAGTAACATCGTCGCCTTACGGCCTCATAATAACTTCGTCGCCTTACGGCCTTATAGTAACATCATCGCCTTACGGCCTCATAATCCAAATAGCACGGTGGCAGAATTGGCTCGATCGTCTATACCCTCGCTGGCTGGTGAATCACTACCCAACGAGTTGCACGTCAGAATACTAACTGCGAAACGGCAAGCATGGCGGCAAAGGCACGCATCATGTGTACTATCACGGAATCCCACCGCAGAGGACGGTACATTAGTAACTGACTAGCGCATGATATACAGCACGACGGCAACCCATACAACGTGTGTACTATCCCCGGCAAAACCCCTCGGACGACTAGTACATTAGAGCACTAACTGCTAAGCAGTACGACGGTAAACCTAGACGCATGTACCATCTCCGGCATTTACACGGACGACTGGCACAATAGCAGCTCTAACTGTTCTCTTACTATTACAATCACAATATCCAGTATCACAATCATACTGTCCCATCATCTCGTAAGGTTTCCAAATCATAACAATTCCTGACTCATGATACAAGAATCTCAATTATTTCAACTCGCACTTCCCAAGACTCCCAATTACTTCAACTCACGACCTCACTTGGCCGGAGCCACTGACACTGACTACGTGTACTGACATCGTGATATGATCTTCAATTACATGATTCTTGATAACATAACTTCATTCGGTAAGACATATAAATAAAACTCTTAACAAGCTCTTTATTCTCATTTTCATACTTTAGCATGGTTTTCAAAGCAATAAACAATAACGTGCTCATATAATCAACATTGATATATAAAGCGTACAAACTAACGTTCCATAATTGATTATTCATCACGACTATCACATATAGTTCTTTTCTTTTACTTCTTAACAATATATCATAGTAATGTCTAACACGCTTGTCTCATATCAATCAATTCCATAATATTGTCTGCATATACTTAAAAGTAAATCATGTACAGTCATAACATATCATTCATGAATACAACTTATATACATATCTAATACAAATACTCTAGCAGTCATTATGTATATTGAGAGTGGGGTTAGAAACACTCACCTGGATGTCTTGTGAAGCTTATGACTCTCCGAACAGCGGATAAGTCACAGTCCTACAACGTATCACAGAAGAACGGTGATGAAACGTATGTGTAAATGATAAGGGTATAATGGTAATTATACCAAATGAGGATATAAACCTCAAGGTAGTGATCTACGTGTCATTCTAAGTCCAACGTCATTGACTAGACTCAAATCGGAGTCCGTCACATAAAAGGCTAGATTTTCTATACCTGTGTAGGCCCTACAGGTAAACTGTATTTTTTTGACCGTGTCGAAAGGTCACCAAACTTTAAGGGGATGATCTAGATATTATTCTAAGACTCTGGGAACTGACCGCGTATTTTTCTGAGCTACGATTTATTTATTACGAATTATCGAAGTCACATTTATATATTTATAGTCCTTGGAGTCCCATAATTATGAAATATAATTTAGAAGGACAAAGGGTCCTTAGAAATATTTTTATTAAATACTAGACCTTAAAATAGGCTAGTGATATTTTTATCATAATTTTCGGGACTCGTTTGGTATTTAAAATAATTAAGGACAAGCAATCGGGTCCATATTAATTAAATAAAATACTGAAGTTTGGGTTTCATAAATAAATAATTTATAAAACAAGGTTATTAGACCTTGGGATAGACAATATAATTTTCTACATATTAAAATAACCCTTAGGTATTTAATACCTAATTGTTTTGATTTAAAACTAACTCTCATTATTTATTTAAACTAAATAAGTAATAAGTATACTACTTAAATATTGGACTAACATATAATACATATACATACAATATATATAATAATGTAAATTTCAGAATATATATACTAATATTCCAAAGTTTTAAAACTTAATAATTTTGCTTTAAGACTATTTTCAAAATAATTTATAATACATAAAGCTATTTATTAAATATTTAACAAATATTTAATAAATTCTAAGTATAATCAATTATTATTGGAAATGATTAATTTCATAAATAAAATAAGCTTAACTAATTAATTATGATACAAAATCTAATTAAACCATATTAATATAAATAAAACCATATTATAAATTTAAACTAATTAATAACTAGAACTTAAGGCTATGTTTGGCAAGCTAACATTCTAACACATGTAAGTTGCAGCTATAAGCTGACTTGCCAAACGGGCCTTAGGCCCAAGTCATCTTGTTCCCAGAAATGCATGTACTGTGCGTGTATATATATACCTTGAAACTATTATTTAACTAATTAAAATACAATTAACAACCAATTCGTACCATACATTCAAACTACGAAAATGCGCGGTAGAAAATCCCATATGAGCATTCATCTTCATCGTTAAAAAGAAACTGATCGGTGTACTTAATATGTATTTCGTATACATATATACATAATATACACAAAATCTTAAAACGACCATAACTCCCTCAAATCTCAATGAAAATACACAAACTTTATGTCAAAATCGAGTGCCTCGACGAGCCCGATCCAACGATATAGGTCTTGAAGCCTAATTCCAAATTTTCTGTCCGTACGGGGGCAAAAACAGTTGCGTTTTCAAAAGAATAATTCGATCGTGGGTGGTCCAAACGCGCCTTAATCTTCGAGCCGTTCATCGAGGGTGTTAAGGGAGTCGTTAGGGTCATTTTGACATAAGTCTTAGGTGATTTGGTGACGGGCGAAAAATCCGAGCTCGTACGAGCTTTAATGGTGGTCCGGCCATTGTTTGGCTCTCGGGTCTATTCGGGGGTGCGCGTGAAGGTGTGTCTGAGTCTGTGTATATAGAAAGTACAGAGAGTGGTGTGCGAGCTTTACCTTCCTCTCGGTGTGGTCTCGGTCTCGTCCCGTCTCGTCTCCGGTTTTGGTGTCTCTCGGCTTCGGCGGCTCTCTCTCTCTAGCTCCCTCTTCTTCTCCTTCTTTTGTGTTGAGTGTGTGTGTGGTCTGGGAGGCAGAGAGGGGGAGTTGAAGAGAGGGGCAGTGGGGTGGTGAGTGTTTGGGTTTCTTTCTCTAACTCTCACACCCTCTAACTCTCTCTCTAACTCTCTCTTTCCCAGCAATACTCCCTCTCTCTCGGGTCCTCTCTAGTATGTAGTATATATATATATATATTAACAAACCGTGTGTGTGTGTGGAGGGTTTGGCGGTGGAAGTTGTGAGGTTAATTGAGGGAGGCGTGTGGCAGTGAGTGAGGGACGGGTGGTGTGATGGTAATGATGTACGTGTGTGGTGCATGTTATATATATATATGTAACGTGTGTGTGTGGTGAATCCTGTGGTCCAAGAGGGAGGGGGAGTGGGGGCGTGCATGGGTTAACGAGAGTGAGGGAATCCGGGGGAAAGATTTGGGGGGAAAAAGTGAGTGACCAAGGATATTAGGTGTATGTAGTTAGGTTGTACCCAAGTTAGGCTATAGGTAGTATTTAGGGTCCTCAAAATGTGAGATTGTGTCTAGGTCTCAAGCCACGTGCAAGTCAGTCTAGATAAACGCAGATTTTACGGGTTAACGCGTAATTATCAGTCCGAGTCAAAATCAACTATCCGAGTCTAATACAACTGGGTCCGATTAATTACAGTCCGGGTTTACAAATATCTAAACTTAGGTGACAGTGAAAATATATATTATAATATGTAATTATAAATTAATGGCAACGAAATATAATATAATCTGTAATTTACAATGTTAACGTGGCAAAGATCCATGTAGTCCAAATATTACGCGACGACCAAATATTTTAAAATATAATATTACATGCAAGGTCCGACTTAGAAAATTAAGAAATTACATAAATAAAGTACCGCAGATTTATATAATCTATAATTAGGCAACCATTAAAATATAATATATTTTACAGCTATAATTCTTTAAATGACAATGAATATTAAAATAACTTATAGTAAATAATTAAGCGACAACCAAATATTAAAATACAATTATATTACTACACGGGGATCCAAAATTTAGGAAATTACATTAACAAGGCAGTACGGATTTTACGGGTACTACAGGTTAATATGCCTAAACGTCTATAAATTAAGCCGAGCATAAGACTTAGGCCAACTTGATCACGAAGCCACTGGCAAAAGGGTACACTCAGCAAGTCGAGCTACCAAAAAAAATATATATATCACACAACGGGGTGTGGTGAACACTAAAGGAATTATGTTGCCATTATCGTTTATTGTTCGTATTATTCCCATTTTGTGAAATTCACGTTTATCACATAGTTCCGTCTCATCATAATCCAATCATATCTCTATCTTTTAGATACGTTCCATTTTTTTCACAATATAGGGTTTTATCAATTTACCCATAACAATCGTTCTACAATATTTTTCGATCGAATTACAAGATCATCAATATGCTATTCAACGTATATATCTAGTTTACATTTTATCAAAATTTTCACAATATAAAGCCAATTATTTCTGATACGATTACCTCAACCAAACATTCAATATTAGCATACATGAAACACATAATAAGAAATCATATTCTCCATATCGTAAAATATTCAATTAGACATTTGTTCGCTGCAAGTGTAATTGTCAATTTCTGCCCAAACGGTGCAGAATCAGGGAAAACACCATTAGACAAAAAGTGTGCAGAATCGCGTTTTCTACAGGCATTCGCGGACAGAATCACGAAAACTATAACGTATGATTTATTATGAATTTTCTACTCAGTCTGATCCGTGAAAACCCCACATCCGAAAATTGAATAATTGCTCAAATGTATATTCAAGTCTCATCTATAAATTTCAAATGACAACTTCAATCATTGTAAAAGAAAACCTAAATCTCATAAATTCATAACCATACTAATTCAATATTCTATCCATTTAAATTTCAATCAAACAAGATTGAAAGAAAATAACAAGTTTATTCACTAATTTAGGGCTTCAAGGTTGATGATGATTACACAAACCAAAGGTTGAGGTTCCTTTCTTCTTCTTCTTCTTCTGCCTCTCTCTCTCTCTCTCTTAACTGTTCTATTTTTCTCACTTCTTTTTTTTTTGTTCTCAAAACCATAGGAGATATATTATCTATGTATATGTGATACACCTACATATATTATAACACAAACACATAAATAAACATTGAATCCCGTTTTTTGGCTTAAGGCCTCATAAAAAGGCTTCATATGAGCCCGAAACACATTCTAAAATTCTAAAATGAGTGACCCAATGGGTGTACATAACCTGAGTACTTAATTTAAATGTTAAAAATACAAATTAACACATTCATAGGCCTATAAGCACTACAAAAATAAAAACACATCAATTCTTCAATAACTTGTACAATTTAAATTTTTACAACTTAACTCCACCACTTAGCTCTATAAAATTTCACACAGTAATTAATGATTAAAATAAATACACACATATAAATAAATAACCATAGTTGTATACATAAAAATTTAAGTTATCTCATTAAATTTTTTTTTTAATAAATATTTACATAAAGAAAATACGGGGTGTTACATACTCACTCATAAATAAATGATTGATGTCATAATTTTTCACTAATCAGGTGTCACCAGTCTTATCCGTGTAAGAATTAGGAATTCCTCTTCCAACTCGTCCCGAAATGGGCGTTATGGCAAACTTACAAATAAAAGGCAATTATGTGCGCAAAAAATGATAATTTTGTCCTAAAATTCCCAACGGCTCAAAGAATGGACAAATAAATATAATGTTGCGAAATATTTTTGTATCACATATTGCTCACACGATACAAAACACACTAGTTTTTTGAAAGATTTTAACAGAAGGGATGTTTGTGAAAAAATGTAATAGTTGAGAGGTTTAGTTTGTTGAGTTTTATAGTTTAGGGGTATTTGAAAAAGAGTTATAGTTGAGGAGGGTGTTATTATAATTTGCCCTAAAAAAGTGTGTGCACTTGGAATATTACTATACTTCCCAAATTTAATTTTCAAATGCACACGCTGTGATAATAATTAATAGGACCACATCAAAATCTCCAAACCAAAACGGAGCTCAACAGGGGTCTAAGTGTAAACATCAAAATCTCATGGGTAATTATAGTTATTAAGAGAAAACTGAGTCCATCATTTACAAATTCAAATTTTCCAAAACAACATCACCTGCAGCACAAATTGTTATACTACACCAGTCTTTCACATCAAAGGCGACACTGTTCACTACTCTTCAGTCTTCACAGCCAAAAGCTTCTCTCTCTCTCTCTCTCTCTCCTATTTTCAGCGATGAACCTACTGAGAAATGCAATCAAATCGAACCGTGTGATTCGAATCGGCAATGCAAATCAAGGGCTCCCGATGGTTCTTCGCGACTTGCCGCGACTTTTTTCGACGGAAGCTGAGCAGCCGACGCAGGAACCACCGGCGGATCGATTTCTTCGGACCTCAACCACAGGTTCTCACAAGTTCTCAAACTTTAGATTAGTTTCAGCCTTTTGTTCATATAGTGTATTATCTCATTTGTGATTTAGGGTTTGGGGTTTAAATGCTTTGGGTATTTGTAATACTCAAGATTGATTTGTTTCTTGTTTGTATTGATCAATTAGATTATCCACAAGTCTCAAATAGTCAAATATTAGATTAGTTTCAGCATTTTATTCATATACTGTATTATCTCATATGGGTTTTAGGGTTTAGGGGTTTATATCTATGCTTTTGGGATTTGTGTTCCTTCAGATTGATTTTTTTTTTGTTTGTGTTGATCAATTAGATTATCCACTTTACTATGTTAAGATGTTTAGTTTAAAAATTTGAGCTTTGATTTCATTGTCATTTTTATATATTTATGTTTTTGGAGTTTTATTGCAATGCCTCGTTTGGTTGCTAAGGAAACGAAGGAAATAAAAGGGAAAAAGAATTTTTCGCTTGTCTGCTCAGAAAATGAAGGAACAATTAGTAGTGAAAATTTTAGCTGTTGAAGTTTCGGTACTTCGAATAACAGACCAGAGAAATGCCCTGCCAACTTGCCTGATTCAATTAATTTATCTTAGCTCAATTGATTTTATTATTGTTTGTTTCAACAAGCACCCACAACAATGTGAAATGGTTTCGTTCTAACACATGCTCTCTCTCTCTCTCTCTCTCTTGTATAATATTTTATTTATATGTCAGGTTTGGTTTATGGGAAATTGTATGGCATTACGAAGTATACAACAAAGAGTGATATTGTCAGTCTGCTTGAAGGGTGTAACTTGAGCCTGGATGACGTTAAAGTCGACTACAGTAGAATCTACGCACCAACTGGAATGTAAATTTTCTTCCTGTCTCATCGGTGCATATATATATATATATGTGTATGTGTGTGTATTGATCAATGCTGCATTTTTGTTCTAATATGGTTTTAACAGTACGGAAAGAATTATTCTCTCTCTTTCTCTCTCTCTCTCTCTCTCTCTCTCTCTCATTACAACTCTCAGGTGACATGTTTCCGATCTACTCTTTTTGGAAGTTGATTGTGCACTTGGAGTTGAAATTATTTACTTCTGTGGTTCTCTGTTCGTAATGTATATTGTGTTTTCATGTATTTATTAGTTCTATTGCTCATATAGCCTAGGATCTATAAATTTTTATACTTGTATACTTGCGATTTGAACTAATGTGGTCTCATTTCTTTTTGAAGAAATAAGGTGGTCTTTTCTACATGCTTAATAGTGAGATTTCAATGTTTGATTTGGTTATTGGAAGCAGGATGGTTCAATTCCCTTCTCGAGCTGCATATGATGCTGCTATTAGGGCAATTGGCAGGAAGGGTCGCTTGTATAGATTGGAAAGGGTATTTATGACAAAACACATTTGCTAGATCTTTATGATTCTTTCTTTGTCAGTGTGCAAAAGTTTCATTTCTCGGTAACTTTGATTTCTTTTGTATCAGGCTGATCGCTCCCATTGGGATAGTATTGCACCTTTCAATGGAAAAGCGGTAAGTAGACGTCATCATTATTTTTTACTCTGTTTTTTTTGTTTGAATTTTGGTATTGTAAGTTTCATGAACTTTATTTTAAATTAATCAGGAAATAGTTTAATTGTAGCCAAAACCAAAAGTCCATTGAGACCAAACCATATTTGCGAGAAGGCATTTGAATCTTATGTCTTACGATTTTAGTGGCATAAACTTCAAAGTAAATGATGTGTGTTTCCTTCTTAATGTATCTAATAGTTGTAACCACACAAGTGTGTGTATAAAATTATGTTGGGTTAATTACAGAAACACCCCCTGTGGTTTGGCTTTTTTTTCAGTTACCCCCTATACTTTAAATTGTGTCACTAATACCCCTTGTGGTATGGACTTAAGTGGCACAATCACTTTTTCCGTTAAAGTTAACGGAAAATGGGTAAAAGTACGATATTACCCCAGTTACATGCTAATGAGAACACCCTTATGTGCTTAAATGTTTATTTAGGCATATGTAGCATATTATTATATTGTTATGATATTATATATCACCAAGATTGTGTGTGATGTGATGTGTGTGTGTGTCCAGGGTAGATCAAAAATAAAAAAAAATTCGCTCTCACGAAGTTATCCCAAAGTGACCACGGAATGGTCTCTAGCAACAAATATAATATCATAACAATATAATAACATACCACACATGCCTAAATAAACATTTAAGCATATAAAGGTGTTCTCATTAGCATGTAATTGGGTAATTTCATACTTTTATCCATTTTCCGTTAACGGAAAAAGTGACAGTGTCACTTCAGTTCAGAGTCCAGACTACATGGGGGTAATAGTGATACAATTTAAAGTACATGGGGGTAACTGAAAAAAGGCCGAACCGCAGGGGGTGTTTCTGTAATTAACCCAAGTATGTTTATCACTAAATAACTTGTAAGTTTACTCACCCTTTACCATATGATGGGTTGTAAAAATGGAGTCACCAATTGATATATTAACTTGTGAAAGGACAAATAACTAGAGGCGGAACAAGTAATTTTTTTGTTACTTTTGGTTTATTCCAGAAATTAGCATTGTTCCGGTATCTTTGTGTGTTAATCACAAATGTACTAACTAGACACATCAACGAGAAAGCACTCTGTATACGTTATTTGCCAATGATGTTATTCTAGTTGATGAAACTTAAACAAGAGGTTCGTGGTAAGTTTGAAGGTTAGACAAATGCCTTGCAGTCAATAGAGTTTAAAATTAGGACAAAAACCTTAATATGTGGGATGTAATTATAGAGAGACTAGGACCTAAAAGGGGAATGTAATAAGACTGTTTTATTAAGAGTTATACGTGAAAACTTCTATTAGGATGTACCTACATAATTAAAGTAGAATAGGCAAGTGGAGTGCTTCCTTGTAGCATCCTATGTTACCTTGTTTGAAGGTTTTTGCCTCAGCAAGGTGATTCTAGAAATGTGGACTCATCTAGACCAGTATTTCTTTAGATGCATTCTTGTAATGCATTATTTCTTTAGGGCCTGTTTGGAGTCAAATAGTTTTATTTGTTTTACACTGGATTTGAAACCAGCAGTTTTATACGGAGTATTTGTTTGTCTAATATGAGCACATTCTATAATATATACTTGGGTCATTTTGTAGATATATATATATACAGTATTCTACCTAAAAAGACGGTGAGCACGAATGGTTCCACATAGAAAAGTTTTGCTCATTCAAATGTGATGCTTAGAAACATGAATTTTGACGCTCCAACAGACTACAGAATTGCCCAGATAAGAAGAAATATGACGAAGCTTCATACTTGTCTAAATTTATTAATTCATGATGATCGTTTTACTTTAAAATACTATAAAAACTATAAACGAGTCTATTCTAATTCAATTGACAACCAAACATGCTAATTGTTATATCTTGTACAATAGAAAAATCTGCTGGTTTTTATCATGGTGACTTTGCCTATCGGTCTTTCCAGGTTTTACTGCAAGGAATACCTCGGAACGCACTTCAAGAGGATGTAGAGCGCTTCCTTTCTGGTTGCAAATATGATTCATCCTCTCTTCAGATATTTGTCAGGTTAATGCTTATAGTCTGTTTGGTTAGCTTCTAAAATGATCGCCTTTTGGAATAAGAGTTTTTTTTTTTTTTTTTGTGTGTGAAAAAAGCTACAACTTGGAGCTTTTTAAAAAAAGATGTTTTTAGGCGCTGTTTGGGAAGACGCGAGAAGGCGCAGAGCTGGTTCTGTGGTTCACAATGAGCGGGTTCTAAAAATTTAAGTGTTTGGCAGTGGCCCTTTTATTTGCATGGGAGTCCGTGCTCAACCTAAAATTACTCTGTTCACAGCTTTGAAACTGTACAAGTCATTGTTGGCCCGACATAGCTATCCCAAACGGGCACTTAATAGTTTGAAAAGGGGATTACTGTTTCATTTGTTCTTCTAACATCCTTCTCTATTGTAAAACTAAGTTGGACTACTGTTTCAGGCCTGCATTCCCAGACCCCGTCAGATTGGCAATTGTACGCTTTGCCTCATCGAGCGATGCAATGCATGCTTTCATCTCAAAGAACAGAGGCTTCTGTCTCAATAGTCAAATCTTGGTACAAGTTCTCCAGTAATTTTGTTGTCTTTCGTATTAGTTGATAAAACTGAGGTTAGAACGGGTAGTTCTATTCAACCTAGACTGAATCTGTACCTCGTCGTTGTGTTCTTGGAATCTTTCGCATTTCGTGACAGCCGTTTTAGAGTTGGATGTTTTTAGGCACCTAATTTGTCCAAAAAATTTTGAGTGGTAAAACAGATGAAAATGATTGGTTAATGGGTTCTGTAATACAAAAAGAAACAATCACTTCTGCAAATTGGTATGAGATCACATTTCGACACATTATATCTTGACTGTCATATAGTTGAGTAACCTATGTACATTGATTTGTTGCTTTGGGTTTTGATGGATTTAAAACATGCCAAGTTGAGAAACAGAACCACCAGGTAAATGAAAAGAACTACGAGAAAGGAGAGAGAAGTACGTATTGATGGGGATTTAAGCTCCAGTTTTATTTGGCTTAGAGAGAGGTGAGTTTAGTCATTGCTTGTTCCTTATTCTTTAGAACACATTTGGCAACAACTTATGCTTCTGCGATCCAATCGTAAAAATCTGCTTAGCTTTTGACCTAGAAAGCACGGGTGCGGCAGTCTGACACTCAGTGTGGATGCGGCTACCTTTAATTAGTACACACTCAATGCGGGTGCGGTTGCCTTTTCGAAAAGCCCGTGCTACCTAGCTTTGACTAATCACAAATTATGGCATTGGACTCGCAATCTCAACACCGCCCCCCACCCAATTGAATAGTAGAAGCTTGTTTGCCAATCAATTTCATTTTAGATTATGGAGTTTCATAATCACCTCTGGACTTCAAAAGTTGTCAGCTCAGCGAGGCCAATGTTCTCTGTTTGTGTTCCCGCTCCTGCGTCCGCACAATGGCCAGCTTACTCATGTGTTTTGGTAGAGTCTCTATTGTCGCATAGCTGGCTGACATTCAATTTGGGGACTAGACTTGGTGTCCATTAATACCTTGCCACTGCCTTTGGCCATAGGGTGTTTGTGTGGTTGTGGCTCAGCTAAATTCATAGTTCACCTTGACGGTGCGCTTGGGGTATCCCTTTCTAGGTACCAAGTTTCAAGCACCTGCCCGGGGAGTAGGGACTATTGTTGTAACCCTTTGGTAGGGGTTGGCATGCCTAGTTGCACTCTCCTGTTCAGTTCTGTTCAACAAAAGAAAAAATTTACGTTCTGCACTTTATTTTAACGTATTTTAGAGATTAATTTTGTTTGGTTTGTGGATTCAGAGAAAAAAGTGAAAATGAAAGGAAAACTATTTTCTTTATATATTCCCTAGTGTTTTACTATATGTTTGAATTACATTTGAAATTGAAAACTTTAAAATATAAAATAATAACTTGGTTAAAAATTTAATAAGAGCAACAAAGTGGCTCACAAAATTTAAAATCCGTAAATTACGTTTAACCCCACTTTCTTTTCTTTTGTAATTTCTTCATAGTTTTCCATGTTAATAAAAAATAAAAATTTTCTCTGTGTCTTTTTCACTCTAATTCATCCAAGATCCAAATAGAGCTTAAAGGGTAAAACATATAGCACAGGCTCATGAATAAAGGGTAGAAGTGGGAATTGTGCCAAAAGGCTAAGGAGCAAGGGTAAAACATATAGCACAGGCTCATGAATAAAGGGTAGAAGTGGAAATTGTGCCAAAAGGCAAGGAGCAGGATAATACTTCAGAGCTTGTCTTTCAGTCTATTTCGTGTAGGTGCAGAAGTAAAAATCAAAAATAAAAATAGTTTTTAAGCATTGGGATTCAATAACACAAAGTGGATTGAAGCAAAATGATGAAACAAGGTTGGTTTTTTTTTTTTGGCTTGAAAACTAAAATTCATTAATTAACACAAAAACAAACATTAACAAAAATAACAAGAGCAACAACAAATAGAACAATGACAAAAGGTACAAGAGTTGAGGATTTAGAGGAAGCCAAAGAAATCACTCCACAAGCTGCATGAAAAATCAACCACTGTGCCACAAAGGCCACCTCATGGAGAGAGTCAGAACTCAGAACTTTGCAAATGATAGAGACCACCCAAAGAGTGAAGGTAACACAAAACCGAGCTCGAAAGAGTGAAGAAATTTCACTCAAATGAATAACCAAAGTTAATTGAAAAACTTCTATAATACTATACCATGAAAGGCAGCACGATAGCGCTTATGATAAAACAAGTAGTGACATGAAGTTCAGGCCTCTACTTGAATTTTCATGCAGCATATCACATGCGTTAGCACACATCAATCTTAGAGATTGACTAGATACGTAGGCTTGATGCTTTGGACTGTACTCTATGGGAAAGTTTCTTGGCAAGAATCTCTTTTGAGTCTTTGGGTAGGAACAAAGAAGGAATTTTTAGATTTTTTGATGCCCTGTGATAGTATGATGTGGCACTGTGGGGGATATTGTATAATTTTTCCTGATTTAAGGGTTGGGAACAGGTCCCACACCCATATATACAGTACTAAAGTAGACCCTACTTGGGTTTCATTTATGATTTGGTCAACCAAAAACAATCCAATAATGTCAGATACATAATACCAACTATAACACATGTTTTAAATATATGTATTTTATACTGTGTGAATTTTTCACATATGAATCATATTTTTTTGGGAAGGATAAAATACATACATTTAAAATATAATTATGATTGGTGTTATGTGCCTAACATTTTTGAAAACTATCATAACTTTATCCCAACTTACTGGCTTAATCGGTAGGTGTAAGGGCATGTATTGAAATGTATACAAAAGGTTCACATTCACTCCAATTTAATTGGGTTAACAAGTAGTGAGCCCGTGCTTGCACGGGGGAAGCTAATTTGAAAATTTTATATTTAAAATAGGGTTAATTACTATTAAATCCTATTTAGTGTAGTAATATCTCAATTAACATAATAGTAAAAAAAAAAATAATAATAAATAAATAAGTAAAATGTGGGTATAGAATAGTGTTGGTGAAATTAGAAGAGTAAAGATATTGTAGTCATGAAATTTCAGGGCTTGGCTTTCAATGTGTGATGACACTAAAATATACATCAAACATTTAGGGTTTTTTTTTTGGACGATTTAGGCTGACTGCTAAATTTTATTTTAACTAAATGTTACTCAAGAATATTAATTTGTAGATAAGGTTTCAATAAAAATAAAAAGCGCACTTTTTCTGGAAAAATTATAAGTTGTATAATGAAAGTCAATTAAAAAATAATAATAAATAGTAACAATTTAAGTTGATTGGAGGTCTAAATTGATAAGACACCAAAGTTACTAATAGAAATTCAAATGAATGAGAACCTTAAGTTTCAAATCATGTTTTTCACTCACCTTAACTGAGTCACGTCAAATTAACAATGAAATTAAATCAATATAAATGAGAAAATCATCATCACACTCTTTCTCAGATGCAAAGAAATAAATATGTTTTCGGCACTTGCCCAAGCAGCAAAACGAAATTACATGGGTTACAGAATTTAGAAAACCAATTTTTCTTTCCATTAGAATCATAATATTTCAAATTGATTTCTACCTCCTTCAAGTAGGACAAAGATATATATATATATATATATTGCTAGAATTATTAATAGAGAAATAAACTTACCTCAAAATTGAAATGTGCTCTAGAGCAAAAAAATCCTAGATTAGGGGATTGGTTGGCATGATTGAATCAAGTAACAGTCTTTTTTTTTTTTTTTCAGTCAAAAAGAGATAAAGATATCAATCACCATACCAAAGCAAGTTACAAAGAAGAAATACAATCAAGTCTGACTTAGTGAATAAAGACTTCAAATTAACAAAATATTCTAATATTTGTTGGATGGGATCACAAAATTTATATACTCAACCAAAAACCTTGAGTCAGATTCGAACAATTTGAATTTTGATTTAAGTGATTAATAAGATATACGCTTATCCTGTGAATAAATTTTAAAATTTCAAAAGAACAATGTAAAATTAATTTTTTGTTACACGGATAGTTTTAAATGTTTATCTTTTAACCACAATTTTAATTTGAAATATAATGGTAGTAGAGGAATTTACCCGCTATATCCCTAAATATTAGCTATCTAATCTATATCATGTGTGTAAAATATGTAAAATAATACATTGACTGCATTTATCTCTCATTCAACAAAAATATGCTAATTTGGCGGAAAAAATATTCATAAGTTACCTTCAAAATAGATGTATTAGCTTAGTTATTTCTTGAATTATTTAGTGAAAAAAAATGTAACACATAAATAGATCGAGAAGTGTGCCACATCAGAGCTTAGGTGGCAAAAGCTTTTGTTTTCATATATTAGATTAGATGGTAAGATAATGAAGGGTGGATATTTTTTAGTTTTAGGTTCATAATAAATGAAACACCCCTTCTCAACCAAGATAATAAGGGTTGTTTGGTAATACCTAATTTGAAATTAATATACGTAATTATTTATCATTTATATAAAATAGTCTTCAAATATGAGGGCCAAATATCCGCTGAGGTGGCAAAATACTTTTTTTGGGGAAGAAATTAGTGAAAAGGATATTATGATAAGATTTTTTTAGAGTTAAGGACAATTAAGATTCTTGATTAGGGAAAGGTCCACCAGACAAAAATTTTAAGTGAATTTTCATTTGGCATACATAAATATTAAGTGAAATTTTACTTAACTCGACATTTAAAGGACGTTTCAACAAACTAAGGGTGTTTGATAGTCCAATTAAGTGCTAAAAGTGAAAAGTTTCAGCACTTATTTTTTTTAGTGCGTTTGATAATGTACCACTTAATTGAAAAGGTTGAGAAATTCACTGAAAACTCTAAGTGAAAATTTTCTACTGAAAATAATCACTAAATACAGTTTATTTTAGCACTTCAAACATTATTTTCAGTATTGCAAATTCAATTGATTAAAATTTTTAGTACTTAAAATTTTGCATTTAATTTTTAGTTTTATCAGATAGACCCTAAAGTAATAAAAGCAAAATGTTGAAAATGTCAAAATGTATGAAAAAGTCATATAGATTGACATTTTTAAATTTTAAATTAAATATAATTGATGTGAAGATGAGACAGTTCTAAAATTTACATCCCAAATGGAGGATACTGAAGTGGTCCCACCAGTATTAATGTCGTGTTTGGCGCAGCTTCTCACACAAAAGTTCATTCCTAGAATGGGTTTTTCAATATGGACTTTTCTAAATGGGCATTTTAAAAAGAAGTGATTGTTTAGTGAATAATTATTTTTTAAATAAAAAGTGCATCTAAATGTGCTAATACGTTTGGTGGCAACTAGGGGTGTACTCGAGCCGAGCTTTTCGAATTCGAGCCGAGCTTTAAGAGTTGGCATCCTGCTCAAGCTTGAGCTTGGCTCGTTTATTATCGAGCCGAGCCGAGCCGAGCTATTATCGAGCCGAGCCTCGAGCCCTTGTTGAGCGGCTCAACTCGTGTACACCCCTAGTAGCAAGTTTAAGTTGTCAATCAAAATCCACGGACAAAGCTCAATGCTTGACAGTTGGCACATATATATATATATATATGTATATGTATATATATATTTTACTTAAAACAATTGCTTGGCATGTGAATTTAAAACTATACACGTCAATTTTAAATACTTCATATTATACATATATTATGTTTTTATAATTATCACATATATATATATATATATATAATAGCTCTTTAAATTTCAAATACTTTGCATTATACATATATCATATTTTTATAATTATCATATATATATATATATTTAAACAACTCCTTATCAAACCTATTAAAGAGATTTTTCACGAGCCTACTATACGAGCCTTAATCGAGCTGTTCACGAGCCTTATCGAGCCGAGCCCAAGTGTGCTTGAGCTTTGCTCGTTTATTAAACGAGCCTGCTATTCAAGCTCGAGCTTGGCTCATTTATTATATGAGCCGAGCCGAGCCGAGCTTTGGGCGAGCCGAGCCACGAGCCCTTGTTGAGCGGCTTGGCTCGTGTCCACCCCTAGTGGCAACATTTGCAAACTTCTGCCCACTTTCCATTATTACCCTTAATCAAGAATTTAAAGCTAAATACATATAACATATATTATTGTGTATAATTCTAGAGTGCAAAATAGTGAGTTAAAACAAATAAAAAAAATTCAACTGTAACTAATAGGTCAAATAAACTACAATGGTAAATACTGGGAATTATTATTTTGTTAGTAGTATATATGAGCCTTAAACAATGCTAGCATGAGTGATAGAGACCCAAAATAAAAAATAAAAATAATAGTAATAAAATCGAAAAAAATAATCAATGCTAATTTGGTTTACAATTAATCATAGACCAGTAAGAAACGTTAGTAAAAGTATATGTATCGGTTAGGGTTGTAATTTAGTTATGAAATTTGGATAAAGTTGGCATTAATTTGTAAAATGAGGGATAAAAGTATAATTGTGTGTCAAAAATTCCTAATGTGATTCCAAATCCAAGTCAATCACTACTTAATGTGATTTAATGTAATATGTAATGGCAAAAAAAAAAATTTAAAATTATGAAAATCATCAGAAGTTGCCACGTGGCGGAAGCAAAAGCTTCCGCTTTCATATATCTATATAATATTGGGGAACGGTGTGGGTCCCCAAAAAACTTGATCTAAGGGCCAAGAATTTTCCATTTACTCAACTTTGGATCTTGGCCTTTATCCAAACTATATCTACTTTCTACCCTTAGATCAACCTAATCCAACGGTTACAAAACAAGCTAACCAACACAACCTATGCACTATATAACTTCCACCCTCTATTTACCCCACTCAGCCGAAATTCTCTCCCCCTCTCTCTCTCTCTCTCTCCTATGCACACACACTGATTTGGAAGGTTAGGCACCCTTTGAATTCAATTTTTTTTTTCCTTTTAACTGGTTTTTTTTTTGGTCCACCCAATATCACGGTAAAGCATATTTTGGTATTTGGTATTAAAAAAAAAACAACACCTTTATTTAGTAAAACATACCATTTATTTTTGTTTTCTTTAAACTCAACCTTAAGATTTTTTTCATGACTATTAATTTTTTTCTTTCTTTCCCTTTTTTTTTTCTTAAACTGATTTTTTCCCATTTATATTTCCCTTATTGAGAATTTTTGGGTAAAAAAAAAAAAATCCTTTTTGGTAAATGTAAAAAAAAAAAAAAAAAAATCCCTTTTTACCTTAGTTGGTACGACTACTCATTTCTTTCGTTTTTTTTAAAATGTTAAAATTGAAAAAAAAAATGGCCCTTGATTTTAACTCTTTATAAATACCAACTTTCCTTTTTATGTTTTTAAAAAAAAAAAATTGAAAACAGTGGATTTTAGGGTTGTTTTTGTTTAAGTTTTAAAAGTATTTTGGTATTTGGGGTAAAAAAAAAAAACATATCCTTTATTATTATTATTATTATTATTATTATTATTATTATTATTATTATTATTATTATTATTATGTTGTATGACTACTTTTTTTTTTCCCTTTCTTTCCCTTTTTTCTTAAATTAGTTTTTCCCCTTTATTCCCCTTATTGAGAATTTTTGGTAAAAAAAAATATCCTTCTTGGATAAAAACATAGCCTTTTTTTTCCCGTTCTTTACTTTTTTGCTTTTGTGTTTAGAGTAAACAAGTTGAAAAAAATGGCCCTTGAATTAACTCTTTTTCAATACCAAATTTATTTTTTATGTTTTTTTTTATTATTTGAAAACACTGGATTTTAGGGTTTGTTTTTTGGGGGCTTTTTTTTTTTGTTTTCGTTATTAAAGTATTTTGGTATTTAGTATTTTGTTGAAAAACACTATTTTTGTCATGTGCCCATGAAAGTGTTTTGTTAATGATTTTGAACATTAACACTATTTTTTAGAAAGGAAAAAAAAAACAATATTAGTTTGTCAATATTTTTTTGAAATTACTAGATTTTAGGGTTTGCTTTTTGGGGATTTTTTTGTTTTCGTTATTAAAGTATTTAGGTATTTAGTATTTTGTTGAAAAACCCTATTTTTGTCCTATGCCCATGCAAGTATTTTGTTAATAATTTTGAACATTAACGCTATTTTTTAGAAAGGAAAAAAAAAAGAACAGTATTATTTTGTCAATATTATTTTGTAAATATTGTTTTGTCAATTTTGTGTTTGAAAAACAAATTTTATTTATTTATTTATTAAAATAAAAGTCCCCAATTAATGCAATTGAAAATTAAGTTTATAACGTATTGTCAATTCTTTTTTATTTGGTTTGTTTTTTGAAAAAAAAAAATCTGTTTCTGGAAGTTTATAAGCTTCTAGAAAGAAAAAAAAACACCTCTTTTCCCTTCTTTTCCCCCTTTTGTTTTACCATGAGATTTTTTTTAAGATTTGTTTCTTTCTTTTAAGTATGGTTTTCTTTTTATTTTGTTTTTCCTTTTTCCGTTAAAAGTGTTTTGTTAATAGTCTTTTTCGTTTAATTTTTATTAAATGAGTAAATTAAAAAAAAGGAAGAAACAAAATTATTGACAAAACAAAATTAATGTTTTTTTAGTTTATGCAGATTTCATACTAATTATTTTTTTGGGGTCACAATTTGATGCTAATTCAAAGATGATAGAAGCAGATTGAAAATGAGATTTGATTAGAAGAAATTCCTTGATGAGCCAAAAAGCTTATGGTTATGTGATTTTTTTCGACAACATGGGGAAGAGGAGGTTCAAACTTCGTCACTTGAACTATGCCTCACTTCGCCAATGGTTATGATTTATGATATGAAATTGAAAATTAATTCTTTGTTTACACAATAACTTTCTTATTGGGATTTAGGAAGATTGTTCTCTTTCTTTTCTTTTTTTGTATGTATTTTTGGAAATACAATCACACATCATCCAATTTTTGGGGGCGAATACACATCAATCATTTTGAAAGTAAAAATTATTAACCTATTTTCTTCATGGGTCATGAAATGTCACTCCGCTTCAAGTGATAAAATGCATATTTACAGTCGATTTTTTTTTTTTGCAAATAAATTTATAGCCTAATTATCTTGAAGTCATTATATTCTGCATTTTTTTTCGCCCGTGCCCGTAGGCACGGGTACGTACTAGTGTATATATATTAGATGACACGTTATCTCCTATGGTTTGGCTTGATGTCACTTTACTCTCATGTGGTTTAAAAGTGAGCACTTAACCCACATGTACTTTCGGGTAAGGTGTCACTGCTAAAATTAGTGTTCAGTTGACACTTTACCTCGAAAGCACAGGGGGGTTAAAGTGTCATCGGGTCAAACTATAGGGGGATAAAATGTTATGGAACCAAATCACAGGGGGTAAAGTGATCACTAATTTTAGCGGTGACACTTTACCCGAAAGCACAGGGAGATAAGTGATCACTTTTAAACCATAGAGGGTAAAATATAATTAACCCTATTTAATTTGTATATGCTATTATAAATACTAATATTGTGTTGGTTTAATAAAGAACAATCGCAACCTAAAGGTAACAAAAGCGTATGTACTATTTGATAGAACCGGTTCACTTATAAACTTTGACAAGAACAACCAAAACTTAATACATAACAAAAGGATATCTACCATTTGATAGAAATCAGTTAACTTATAGACAACAAAAACAGTCCAATATTCTGAAACAACCCATCATGGTATGTGATTGAACTCTCAACATAGCTAGAGTTCCTTAGTTGGTTAACAAAACAAAGAAAATATCTCATCAGATGAGGGTTATGCTTAAATAACCACATCAAAAAAAAAAAAAAAAAGAAACAAAAAATATCTTAAGAAGTCAGCAGATGATGTAAAACTCTTTTCAGTTACAAAATAAAAGAATAAAGGGGTGGGAAGTAACTCGGGAGAAATATTTGATTCTTCCAAATTTGAATTATAAATTTTAATCCTAAATGCTTTGTCAGTTATATCACATGTAATGGTGTGGGATATCACCGACCATTACTACAAAATGTGATACAATTGTTGAAATATTTAAAAATCAAATTTAAAAAGCATAGTATTATTCAAATTCAAATTACCTGAAAAAGAGAATTGGGTCACTTTCATATAGAGGTGGCAATTTAATCATTTGGTAGTGAAAAAAGAACCAAGAAATAGCTTTTCCCTTGTCTCTTTCCTATCAAAAGGGTCACACATTATTGATGGACATTAAAGGAGCATAGCCTGGTCCAGAGTCTCCCACTCCTCCACCACTTCACTTAATAGGTTTTAATTTTTTTTCTTCTTCAATATCTAACATTCAATACAATGAAAGTTATAGTATTTTTCATTGGGACCAAACTTGAATGTGTATGCATTTAAAAATTGTCATACCCATCTACTGAAAATTCACTATTAATAAATTTTTGGGTTGTGGGCCATTCTTTATTTTGAACCTATTAATTAAGGGAAGACAAGGTAGGGCTAAAAAAATGTACATAATTTTCAGGGTAGTTGTCATTCCCTAATCTTTAGAGACAGATATATAACAGCTCACCAAACCAAAACAGCAATGCCCTTATCAAACACTTATAAGTCATTTAATGGATCATACAACATTTAAAGAAGGCTCAAATACATTTCAATATTCTGTTTTTCTTAAAATTTTATTTTAGATCTGGTTGTATTACTTGAGGTCTTCCATTTTTACATCGGTTTTGATGTAGGACAATCCTTAACAGTGTTGACCAGTTTACATAATGTCCTCAATTGAAACCATCTGGGGCCTTAATTGGGCTCAAAAAACCGATGTAAAAATCACGCACTTTAAGTGATGCAATTTATAATAGGGTCTAAAATATTTTTGTAAGGAAATAAAGGGTAATGAAAAGTATTAACTCTTTAAAGAAACTGGTTTACATCCCTAAAGTAGGGAAAAATATTGGTTGCAACGGTTATAGAAATAACATGATATCCTAAGCCAATCAGATACGTTTATTAGTCCATTTGTCCCCCCTATTTCTAGGAGAGTCTCATTCCACATCAGCAAAAACTACTATTGTATCAGTGATGTTATAAATGATGACATGGCGTACCCGTTGCAACCAATAGTTACTGATAAAGTAGGGCACTACAAAGTTTGAAATATATCACTGACATTAAATTTTTTTTTTGGTCAGGCATTATATCTAGAGCTTAATTTGTCATATCTATATCTATACCTCTATTTAAAAGATGCTATCTTTGAATTTGAATTTCAATTTTATCCTAATTTGTCATTTTTTTAATTTGTTTGAAATGACAGTTTTACACTTACTTTTCCTTTTTGTTCTATTTTCCTTTAATGATTACTTTAAGTTTTTGTCATTTTATCAGGGTAGGTTGGTCATTTCACCCATAAAAGAACCGTTATTACTATTAGATCAACTTTTAAAATTTAATTATTCTAGAAATGATGATTCAATTAACTTTTCAAACAAGAATTATAAATATTTACAATTTGGTTTAACTTTTAAAATTAATTAAATTAATCTACAAATGATGATTCAATCAACTTTTCAAGTAATAATTACAAATCTTTACAATTTGGTTCAAAAATCCAAAAGTCGCCAAGTGCCCTGTTTGGCAAAATCGCTTTTCGGCTTTGTGGTTTGTATATTTTTCGTTCTTCCCAAACAAGTCAATAACTTGTTTGATTTTGTTTGGTGTGTTGGTTTGGATTTGTTTTAATTTTTTTGGATTTTCCCAAATAAATCCATAACACAAACAAGGTACAATACAGCCCGAATTGGGCAATACCTTGTTTGGTTTTGTTTTGTTTTTTTTTTTTTTTTTGGGTTTCCCAAACAAAGCACTAACATTTGTTTTTTATACCCTATATAAATATATATATATATATATATGATACACCCAAAATTGGCTCTATCCTATGACCGAGCGGTTCAAATCAGAAGCCAGTCCATCATGCATAACTCCTCGGACAAGCATCAGCCCGAGCAGTCTAGTCTACTCATCATCCCGAGCAGTTCATCCACGACCCGGCCAACAGGTCGGGAACATCGCACGGGCACATCCCACCGCGAGAACAGTTCATCCGGGCCCACAAGCATGATCCCGAGCATTACAGGCAGTTTCCTACTCAAGCTAGAAGACTAATGGAAAGTGCACACTATTTCCTAATCCAATTAGGAAATCCCCACAATTAATGCCAATCTATATCAATTGGATTATATTTCCTTATCCATGTAAGAGTAGGTCTCTTGCATATATAAAAGAGACCTCTCACCCCCCATTGAAGGGGCCAACTTTTCAGTCTACACAGCACCTCTATAGAATTCACCATTATACGCATATACCCGGCCGGTATTACTAGTAGTGTCACCCCTCTTTGTTGGCTCACCACGCCCGCCGGTGATCTGCTAGTGAACGTACTCAGACACACACGTGGACGTAGGTACCTTCATTAACAGGGCCGAACCACATACAAAAAAACCAGTCTCTCACTCTCTCCTAAAATTACTTTACTTTACTCTTACCAATTTTCGGCATCATCAGTTTGGCGCCATCTGTGGGAAACGACAAGTTTTCTCATAAACAAATCTCTTAACTGATTATCATGCCACCGAAGAAGGGTAAGAAGACTGATCAACAGTCCGACCGGGATGTTCCTTCGGCCCCAGTACCGGCTGCGGCAGTTATGACATCTGAGCAGATCACCGCGACCCTCACACAACTCCTGGAGGGACAGCGTCAAATCCAGCAATAGATCGAACGAAACCCTGCTAGCCCAGCAAAGCAGTCCTGTAGGGGCCGGGAAACGACCTGGGAACGTTGCGTACGTTCGGGAACCTATCTTGACCAGACAACGTGCCCGAGCCAACCCGTCTTGTGTTGAGGATGCCAGAGACATCAACAGTGGGCGTACTGCCCGAGAGAAAAGGCAAGAGCATATGGCCAGGGAATTAGTCCAGGGTCACTCGGTCAAGAGCCGAGTTGTCCCTAGGCGAACGGTTACCCGGAGTCATAGCCAAGCCCGATCCCAGAGGACAGTACCCCGCCATGAAGAAGAAGCCTCTTCCACCGACCCGACCAACCCCTCTGATACCGGTCGAGAAGGAGTGGAAGCCCGAATCAAGGACTTGCAGAAGCAGATTGACAGAGTGGCCAAAAAGCTTGGTCAAAACTGTGTTCCGAATCAAGCCAATACCGAAACAGAGTCACTGTTCTCTAGCCAGATCACGGGGTTCTCCATCCCGCGCAAATTCAGGCAGCCTCGCCTAGATCCCTATAACGGCTCGGGAAGCCCGGTCGACCATGTCCGGACCTATAAGGCTCAGATGGCCCTAGTCACCAACTCCGATGAACTACATTGCCTAGCATTTCCCAGCGCTTTGAAAGGCCCGGCTATGCAAAGGTTCTACTCCTTGGAGCCCCGATCGGTCTGCAGTTTCAAACAACTAAGCAAGCAGTTCATCAACCAGTTCGCCGGCATGCATGAACGGCCAAAGCCAGACATGCAGCTACTGATGGTCAGACAATGGAATAATGAGTCCCTCAAGGAGTTCACCGACCGGTTCAACCAGCAGAAGCTTCAAATCCGCAATTTGAACGAGACAATCGCCATCATAGCCTTCTGTTCGGGAGTTCAACACACTAAGTGTGCCACATGGTTTCACAAAAACCGACCGGTAATCTTGCTTGAACTCGCAGAGAGGGTTGGATAATGCATTGACACTGAAGAGTTTCTGAGGACCAAATACACCGGGCAAGAAAGCAATAAGTCTTCTAGAAGCAAGCGAAAGCGAGATCAGCCCGAGAGTTCTGACAGTTCTTCTAGTTTACAGCGGTCTGAGTCCGGCAATCTCGACCCGACCATCGATTCACAACAGTCCGGGTCAGGCAGCCCCGACCAGACCTCCAGCTCACAACAGGCAGGGTTCGACAGTCCCGACCCGACCTCCAGTTCACATCGGTCAGGATCAAGCAGTTCCGGCTTTGCCTCCAGCACGTAAAAATCAGGAGCCCGACGATCCTGATCCGACCCCCTGTCTCCATCATTCTAGATGAGCCCGACTACAGTGGTACTTGCCTGATCACTACATGGGGCTCCACCGATTGTCAAAGAGCTCATCCAAAGACCTCGGGCTCCGAACCCAGGTACTAAAAAGACCTCGGGCTCCGAACCCAGGCACTAAAAAGACATTGGGCTCCAAACCCAGGCACCAAAGACCTCGGGGTCACGCCTGAGGCATCAGCTTCGCTTAGGTCCAACCGACGATGGGGGAAAACCCCCTAGGTGGCTGATGATGGCAAGCTTCAAAAGACCCTGAAACCACCATGTTCCAGGTCGGTTACCTACAGTCATAGCCTCTGTAAGACCCTCATCTTAGCGAAAGCTTGGGGGGCAAGACGGAGCAATAAACTAAATAGGTAATCACACCGGGTATCTACAGGCCTCGCGGATAACCGAGTCAAAATCTTGGACAACCTGAGCACCTACAGTACTCAGAGACATTAACTCCACTTAAGCACAAACCGACGATAGAGGTGACTAAAATCTCTTAGGTTGGCCGACGATAGAGAAACAAAAAGACCCTAAAGTAACGTGATTTAGGTCGGCTCCACCAACATGGTCAAGCTCTTCTCCCAACAGTCTTGACGAAGGCTAACTGGGCGGAAGACAATCATCCTAGGGAGTTAACATAAAAGGACCCTAAAGCAATACGCTTTAGGTCGGCTTTTCCAATATGGTAAAACTCTTCTACCCACAACCTTGACGAAGGTTCACGGGTAGAAGATAACCATCCTGGAGGCTAACTCAAGAAAAAAGACTCTGAAGTAGGCCGAGTCTCAACTCTCGGTCACTTCCCGAGCATTCAAAGACTCCGAATTAGGCCGGGTCTCAACCCCCGGTCAGTTCCCGAGCACCTAAAAGTCTCGAGCTAGGCTGGGTCTCAACTCTCAGCTAGTTCCTGAGGACTCATCTGGCTCAGAAGCCCCAAGGCAGCTTCCCCAAGCACTCAGACAGCGACAAGTAACATCAAAGTGATTTCCAAACTTGCCCCGATATAGCATCTGGCCAACCTTGGAAATGGGGGGCACCTGATACACCCAAAATTGGCTCTATCCTATGACCGAGCGGTTCAAATCAGAAGCCAGTCCATCATGCACAACTCCTCGGACAAGCATCAGCCCGAGCAGTCTAGTCTACTCATCATCCCGAGCAGTTCATCCACGACCCGGCCAACAGGTCGGGAACATCGCACGGGCACATCCCACCGCGAGAACAGTTCATCCGGGCCCACAAGCATGATCCCGAGCATTACATGCAGTTTCCTACTCAAGCTAGAAGACTAATGGAAAGTGCACACTATTTCCTAATCCAATTAGGAAATCCCCACAATTAATGCCAATCTATATCAATTGGATTATATTTCCTTATCCATGTAAGAGTAGGTCTCTTGCATCTATAAAAGAGACCTCTCACCCCCCATTGAAGGGGCCAACTTTTCAGTCTACACAGCACCTCTATAGAATTCACCATTATACGCATATATCCGGCCGGTATTACTGGTAGTGCCGCCCCTCTTTGTTGGCTCACCAGGCCCGCCGGTGTTCTGCTAGTGAATGTGCTCAGACACACACGTGGACGTAGGTACCTTCATTAACAGGGCCGAACCACATACAAAAAAACCAGTCTCTCTCACTCTCTCTCTCTCTCTCCTAAAATTGCTCTACTTTACTCTTACCAATTTTCGGCATCATCAATATATATACATATATCTATACCCTATATAAAAGAAGCTAAATGTGATCAAATTGATTTATATATATTGCAAGTTTCTCTCTCTCTCTCTCTCTCTCTCTCTCGTCTCATCCCTTACCTCTCTAATATCCCCTCTACTGCTCTGTAATTGTGGTTCACCACAAGTAAGTAATAAAAATCTTTTCTATTTTTAATTCTGTTTTGATCTTGTTATTATTTTTGGTATCAAAACCATGTGTGACTAATTCTTTTAGGCCACCATAGTATATACTGATGAATTATTATGATGATTTGAAATAAATTTATATGACAATTCTTTGGGGGTCATAAGTTTCCGTTAGTCGCAAACACTTGGGCCTGTTTGCCAAGGAGTGGCTGTTTGGCTATAGTAAATGTTGACTGGAACAGACTCTATAAGAATTCTCATAGGAATTTATGATAAGAATTATAATATGTGAGACAATATATACCAAGGTAGCCTCATCTTGGTCATGTTCAAAAGAACAACCAAGTCTGGACCTGGATCAACTTCAAGATCCAGATCTAATATTATTAATACAGAACTTGTTGCGTTTGACCAAACAAAACAATTAAATCAATGGACAATTCCGTCTATTTCTATTAAACAAATATATAAAAGTGGTACTTTCTCTTTTATATCTCAAGATCATATTAAAACTGTTGAGCATGATATTGTTCTTGAAAATAATGAACAAACTCTTAGACTACTATGTTTAAGAGATATTGAAAAAAGTCTAGATAAATATCATTACGTCCATATAGGATGTATTCAGATTGCATTTAAACCTCTTACTTTGTTCAGAAAGATGTCAGAGAAAGACCCGACAGAATGGAAGGTGGGAGTCGATGGAGGATATCGGTGCAGGAATAGATTATGTGTGCCAGGTGATGGAGAGTTAAGGAAAGGTATCCTGGAAGAAGCCCATAAGTCAAGATATACAGTTCACCCAGGAGGAACGAAGATGTACAAAGATTTGAAGAGAAATTTCTGGTGGGAAGGTATGAAGAAAGATGTGGCCGATTTTGTATCCAAGTGTTTGACATGTCAACAAGTCAAAGCTGAACATCAGAGACCATCAGGATTGTTGCAACCGCTACCTATTCCTGGTTGGAAGTGGGAGCACATTACGATGGATTTTGTAGTAGGATTGCCCCGGTCGCAGCAGAATCATGACGCCATTTGGGTAATCGTGGATCGATTGACAAAGTCAGCTCAATTCATTGCTTATAGTATGACATACCCGGTAGAGAAGATGAGCCGGATGTACATACAACAAGTTGTGCGGCTTCACGGTGCACCTGTGTCGATTGTGTCAGACCGTGACGCACGTTTTACTTCTGGATTTTGGGAGAGTCTGCAAGAAGCTATGGGAGCCTCGCTCAAGATGAGCACTGCTTTTCACCCTCAGACCGATGGGCAAACTGAGCGTGTGAATCAGATCATGGAGGATATGCTCAGGGCTTGTGTTATCGATTTTGAAGAATCTTGGGAGACACACTTATCGTTGGTTGAATTTGCTTATAACAACAGTTATCACACGAGTATAGGTATGGCTCCGTTCGAAGCATTATATGGACGACCATGCCGTTCTCCGTTGTGTTGGGCAGAAGTTGGGGACACAGAGTTGTTGGGACCAGATTTGGTTAGAGAAACCAACGAAAAGATTTCCTTGGTCAAGGAAAGGATGAGAACTGCTCAGAGCCGGTATAAGAGTTATGCTGATCAACGCCGGAAGGATTTGGAATTTAGTGTTGGAGATCACGTGCTTCTCAAGGTTTCACCAACCCGAGGAGTAGTACGCTTCGGTCTCAAGAGAGGGAAGTTAGCTCCGCGTTTTATTAGACCGTTCGAGATTTTGGAACGTGTCGGGAAAGTGGCATATCGACTGGCGCTACCACCGAAGATGTCTGGGGTTCACAACGTGTTTCACGTGAGTATGTTGAGAAAGTACATACGAGATCCCTCGCACGTGGTTAGTTATGACGATATTGAGACGAGTCATAACGTTTCTCACAAGGAGAGACCTGTGAAGATTTTGGATCAGAGTATCAAGAAGCTGAGGAATAAGGATATCCCATTGGTGAAGGTTCAGTGGAATCACCATGACGAGAATGAAGCCTCGTGGGAAGTTGAAGCTGATATGAGGGAGAAGTACCCTGAGTTGTTTCAGGACTAGTTAGTCTTGATTTCGGGGACGAAATCCTGTTTAAGGGAGGAAGGGTGTAATAACCTGCATTTAAATTTAATTTGACATTTTCATATTTAATCTGTATTTCTAGTCTTATTTAGTTTCTACTTCCCATGTGTTAAAATTCTTGTTTCAATTGCTATTGAAATTCTTTTGGGGTTAAATTGTAATTTTTACAAAATTTAGCAACACCTGTATTGAAATTCAAATCCGTATTTCAAAACAGTGGAAATGTTCTCTTTTAAATCAAGCTGTGTTTTTATGAAACCAGAAAATCATTTCTTATGTTAAAATAAAATTCCTGTATTTTTGTGGTGATCACTGCGCCCCGAAAATACCAGTTTATGTTCAAAACTGTCCACGCTGTGTTGAACTTCCACAGATTTTGGAAGTGACTGATTGGACAAATGCTTTATTTCTAATTATGGAAACTCATCATTGGATAAGGCCTTGTTTGGTTAAACTTGTCTTGTGTGTGTTAATATTGTGTCCATAAGCTATATTGCCAAACACCCCAAGATTGACCCCTACTACCCTATGTGCCTCTTCACAATCTGTAGAAGTGGTATATACGTATGTATAACTCAGCATATATACTCTATGGTTAGTTCAAATAGTAATTAAGAAAAATAATTTAGTTTGTGGAGTGTGTTTCACAATTCACAACTTGGAGCCCAAGATTGTGAAATTCTATATATACATACATCACACACTCTGCTATATACAATCACAGAGAGAAAAGAGTGAGTCTGAGAGTTATTTCAGAATTCTTTTAGAGGAAGAAGAACTTCATCCTCCATAGCCAAAGCTTAAAATTGGAGATTCTTAATTCTTATTCTTGTGTTTCTTTCTCAACAACTTCTTCAATCTATATCACAGTGAGTATTTAGAACTCACTCAGAATGTAATTCATGCTTTAATTTCTTCATACTTGTCTAATTTTGAATTCTCCTTTGATGATCATACGTTTGAAATTTTATAGCTTGAAATCAAAATTTTCAAAACTTAACCAAAATCCGTTTTCTAGAGATGATTATGAAAGATCTTACATCATATATGCTATGTTTGAAGTTTTAGAGCCTAATTCGTTCACATGAGAAAGTATATTAGAAAATAAGTTTTGACATGTTTTAGTTTTTCATAAAATTGGAGAGCTATAGTTTGATTCATGGTAAATTGATTACATATTCTTAATCCATGTAAGAAAAGGAAGAGATTCATATATTGTATGACATATATAGTCGCAGAATTGAAATGGGTCAATTTAGACCCTGTTTTGCTAAAACAGAGCAGTTCCACGAAGAAGATGAAGCCTCTGCATCACCTCGCGCGCGCGATCGCGCGAGCGGCCCGCGCGAGCGACCCCTCGCGCGAGCGACCCGCGCGCGCGAGGTATGCGTCCCCAGGCAAACAGGAAAGTATATATATATAAAGTGAAATTTAGGCAGGTCGCGCGAGAGACCCTTCGCGCGAGCGATCCGCGCGCGCGACCTTGGCTTTTTCAGGTAGACAGGAATGTTTATATAAAAAAGGAAAATTAGGCATATCGCGCGAGCGGCCCGCGCGAGCGACCTCTGGCAGATTCTGGTTTTTGGTCTACTTGTATTTAGGGACTGTTTGGTTCAATTTTTAAGTACTGTTAAGGGTCTGCTTGGAAATTTTATTAATATAGGATGCTAATTGTTATGTTTAAAATGATTAAGGTAATGAATTACAAGTTATCAATCCCTGTACGTGCGCGATTTACTTTATGTTTAAATTCATGTCATTCATGTGGGGTCAGTAGTACATGCATGTGGGTGTCAGTCAGTGTGGAAAAGAGTAATGGTAGTGTGGAAAGAGTATGAGTTTGAGTTTGTGGTTGTGGTTGTGGTTGTGGTTGTGGTTGTGGTTGTGGTTGAGATTGTGGTTGTGGTTGTGGTCGTGGTTGAGATTGCGATTGTGGTGAGGGTATCTTTGAAATGCGACGGTGGCAAATATGGACGCTCCCTGACGCCCATGGAAGCGTTAAAGTGTGTGACGCCGAACTCGGACATTCCCTGGCACCCATGGTAGTGCTAAAGTGTGGCCTACGGACACTCCCTGATACTCGAGTCTGGATACTGCGTGAGGGGTTGCCCCGGTATTTGCATGGCGGTTAGGGTATTCAAAGTGTGAGGCAATGGACACGCCCTGGTACCCCGGACCAAAGTGTGAGGCAAACTGGACACTCCCTGGCGCCCCGTTGCTAAAGTGTGGCTATCTTAGTGTTTCAAAGATACCAGGAGTAGGATAGTGGGTTGTTGTGGCTGTCGAGAGAAAAGAGAGTCGGCAAGATGAGTGTGGTGCATTGTCTCATACACGAGTATCTGTTTTTATGAATGAACGACTCTTAATATATTCCTTGTTGTTTTATAAAATGAATTCTTTCTGCGTTTAACTATTGATTTTGCAAATTTAATAATGGAAAAAGGTAAATGGGTATGTTTTTCATTCAAAGCTATGTTTTTATACTCACCAGCTTCTTGAAGATGACGACGTCGATGCGTCCTGGACATTCGTGTTCAGGCTTTTCAGGTTATAACCAGGAGGAATCGTACGACTATGCTAATTGAGAATGGCTGCCCTCGGATGAGAAAACTGTTTATTTATTATACGTTTTAAGTTTGAACTGGTTTTTAATAAGGATGACTGTAATAGACTTTAAGTTATTGTTTGTTTTAAGGCGGTCTGTGCCTTTAGATGACCCGTGCTGTATTATGTAATAAGTTAGAAAAAAAAAATTTATAAGCCTTGATTGCTCTGCTCTGATTATTATGTTTTGTTGTTCGACGTTTGGGACGGAATCGATCCTTCAAACTGTCGCGACCTACGGGTCCATAAAGGAAATTAAACGCTTTCCTTATTTATGCTACGTCGGGGCGTGACATATACAGACTTTGTACCATCTCTTATGGGAATTTGTAACACCGCGTATTTTCTTTATATAAATATTCATTTAAAAAAAATTATTGAGACAACCTAAATTTTTATGTAAACAACCATGGTTATTTATTTATGTGTGTATTTATTTTAATCATTAATTACTGTGTGAAATTTTATAGAGCTAAGTGGTGGAGTTAAGTTGTAAAAATTTAAGTTGAATAAGTTATTGAAGAATTGATGTGTTTATACTTTTGTAGTGCTTATAGGCCCGTGAATGTGTTAATTTGTATTTTTAACATTTACATTAAGTACCCGGGTTATGTACACCCATTGGGTCACTCATTTTAGAACTTTAGAATGTATTTCGGGCTCATATGAAGCCTTTTTGTGAGGCCTTAAGCCAAAAAACGGAATTCAATGTTTATTTATGTGTTTGTGTTGTAATATATGTAGGTATATCATATATACATAGATAATATACCTCCTAGGTTTTGATAACAAAAAGAAAAAAAGAGAGACATGAGAAAAATAAAGCAGTCAAGAGAGAGAGAGAGAAGAAGAAGAAGAAGAAGAAGAAGAAGAAGAATAAGAGAAGAAAAGAGGAACTTCAACCTTTGGTTTGTGTAATCATCATCAACCTTGAAGTCCTAAATTGGTGAGTTAACTTGTGATTCTCTTTCAATCTCATTTGATTGCAATTTAAATGGATAGAATATTGAATTAGTATGGTTATGAATTTATGAGATTTAGGTTTTCTTTTATAATGATTGAAGTTGTGATTTGAGATTTATAGATGAGTCTTGAATATACATTTGAGCAATTATTCAATTTGGGTTTGGGGTTTTCACGGATCAGATTTGAGTAGAAAAAATATAATAAATCATACGTTATAGTTTTCGTGATTCTGTCCACATAGACCTATAGGAAACGCAATTCTGGACAACATTCGTCTAATGTTATTTTTTCCAATTCTGCACCGTTTGGGCAGAAAACCCATATTACAGTAGCAGTTTTATGAAAGTTAAAATAAGCGTATTTGCTACATCATATTTTTGTGTGATTTCGTGCTCGTTAATATGAATTAATTTGTTTGTACTTAGAGAGATATGAGTTCTCATGTATAGTTGAGCTTTGTGACATTGTGACTGTGTTATTTTGTGTGGGTTATGAATCTGTGTAAACATGTAGCTGTTAATATGATTTTAACGGATATTTGATTTGAGATACATGAATCTCTTACAAAATTGAGTTTTGTGAAAAACGTGGATGTATGAATGTTAGAAAAGTCCTTAGAGTTCACCACTGCTCCTTATGATTTAGGCGGCGACTTTGTATATGACCCGTCCTTGTGTGATTAGACGGCGACTACGTGGATGACCCATCTCTTCATTTTTAAGCCTTATGCCCGGCTTGTTGGTCTATTTCATGTGTATTTAGGTATTGTTTATTGACGTCAAGAACGTAAGGACTAGCCTTTCGGTGTATACTCAAATCCCAGTGATACCCCATGGGAGTTGGGACCGGAGTGGGAGTTAGTATTACGTTAAGAGACACATGGGATATATGTGTAGGTTGGACCATGGATAGGTGGCCGAGGTGGTGAACATAAGGTGTAATAAAAGAAAATAATTTGTGGTGTTTTATTCTTGCGTTTAGAAGTTTGATTAATTAATTACCTCTTGCTGTAGTAGTATCGTAGAAAGTTGTGGATGCTTAGTAATCGACTTTTCTAATAATTTTTCATGTTGTAATCGTTGTGTGTGAGCGTAAATGTGATAACCATAGACTGTGTTAAAGTTTGGATTATGTTTGGAGGATTTTGATGCGAGTATTTTATGAATTTATTCTGTTACTGAACTATGGGTTTGATGGTAGTATGACTGACACTCTTGAATTGTAACAGACATTAATTCAAAAAGTAATTATGGGTATGTTTAGACTGTGATAATTATATTTTATAGGATGGTGGGCCCACTAACTTTTATACAGGGCTGGCTCACCATAGATATTCGATGGGTAAGTATTCAATTGGTATTATTCGGGTTGGGAACCACTGCCACCACATTGAAGGAAACTACCATTCTGTCCTGAATGTGCGTGGAACTACTGTTCTAACCCGACATAAATTATGTGTGATGACATTGTTTATTTTCTGTGCAACGATATTGTATGATATGATGTGGTTATATTTTTCTTTGTGAGTACTTTTGGGAGTCTATGGGACACCGTTGTTCTCTAAGACTCGTTTTATATTTTTTGTTAACTCATACCAGTATTTTATATACTGACCCGGGTGCGTAATGCATTCGGGGCGTTTCTATATGAAACGTAGTCGAATGTATGTGCAGGTTTAGTATTTGGAGATTTTCTTTGGAGCTTCTGTTTGGGTGAAGAGATTGTCACAGTGTTGTTATATTATTAGAGTTGTACTTATTTTTTTTTTGGTACTTTATTTTATTTCTGGCAGTGTGGGCCACAAGTGTATAATTGTAATAAGGATTGTATATTGGGTATTGGGAACGTTGTAGTTTCTTTGACCAATGGATGCATAGATTTTATGCTTATTTATTTTGTTTCCGCTGAACTCTGTAAAGAGGGTTTTATTGAATGAATATAATATTTCTTTTGTAAATCGAAAGGATATAATACGTGGAATGGAGTTTAATTTCTTTTATAATGAAAATGAATGTTTGGGAATTCAAGTTTAATAATAAAGAGTTTTTCTATAAACACAAAATCACATGCTCTTATTTAATGAGTATAAAATACTATTTTCAATAATTATTTATTAGCCTGTGTGAGGTCGGGTGTCACTCTCGGTGTTTTGGAAATTGAATATTAGTCTGGATACATGCTCTGGATTGAATATTTGGTTGTCCAAAAATTGGGGTGTAACAGAACTACACAAACAAGACCAGTTTATTTTGATGTTGATCCTAACTTGACACTCTCTTTAAAGGATAAAAATCTATTTGAAGCCACTACTTTAAAAATTCAAACAGAAGGGTATAACTACCTACCTGGTACAAGTAATGTTAATACTATATATAAGATGTACTATAAAGTTATGAATACTTTATGTCCTAATGCTATTTTAAAAAGCATACCGGGGAAAACAGTAGCAATTGACAGTAAGTGTCTTACTACTAATATTGCTACTCCCAGATTAATAAAATGGGATGAAATAAATTTCCCAACGGAATGAACTTTACCAAATGCTGTTCCACTAGCACCTGTCCCTCTGTCCCAATTAGACCAAATCACCCAATCTAAAGATGGTGATATTGAAGTTTCTTTTACTCCTAATAAGTTTAATAAATTATCTTTAAGTAGGAGCAATTCTGTAAGAAGTTTTAATACTGCTCCTTCTAAACTTCCTTATACAGTTTCTTATCCTTCTTCTTCAAGACATTCCATGTCTGATCAACCCAGACCTAACATGGATCTTGAACACCTCCAGAATTTGGAAAAAGAAAATGTTTTAAAAGGATTTATTAGCTCAAACCATCAAATTCCTCAAGGAGTTTATGGTCCAGAAGAAAATAGCAAGAATAAGGAAAGACAAGATCCATTTGATCCCTCTTATTCTCATGATACTTCCTCTGTCTATGTTTAATGGATTTTAGTCCAAATTCTTTTTTTAAGACAGGTTATTAGTAAAGATTTCATGTTGGAGAAAAACCTTGAGTTCCGACAAGAATAATTTAAAGTTTTTAATAAAAAGTATCTAGATCTTATAAAAGATTTATATTATCAAGATCTAGAAAGAAAACAAACTATAATATGGTTTGTTGACTGGTTTAAGAAATGGTTTTCTACCCAAAAGGTATTGAATACTATTAATTCAACCAAATGGAGACTACATGGGGATAAATGTTTCTTTGAAAGTCTGCATCCTCCTCCTTTACATATAAACTTCAAGTCAAATGATAGAGAACTTGAAGCAACTGTTTACATAAGTACAAATGACTCAATATTTAATTGTCATTTGGCTCATCAGAATAATTGGACCAATCGTTCCATAGAATCTATGGAGGCCCAATTAATAAGAATTGAAAATAAAATCATAGAACAAGGAGAGAACATAAAAAAAACAACAGGTAATTAAAAAACCTGAAGCTACTTCTTCTTCCTTTGAAAAGGTTACTTTTAAACCTCCTATGAAAGTGGATGGATTTAGAACACAAAGTAAAAAGGAGGAAGAAGAGTTCATAGAACTCCTAACCCAAAAAATTAAAAATGTTTCTCTAAATGTTCTTTCTAAAGAAAACCCTCCCTCTGATGTACAAGAATCAGATGATGAAGAAGACGAGAAACAACATATTTCTACACAGAGAGATTTATGGGACAATTTTTATATCACTGAAAGTAATTTCAGAGAAAGAAATTTCAAAAACCCCTCTCTCCAAGTAAATAAGATTGGAACGGATTATTTACCCATTCCATACTATTATCATAGACCCTCTCCACAAGACCTTCTATTTGAAGAAAGTTTTTGGAAAAATTCACAAAACTCTTATAGTGGAAAAGAATTATGTGAATGGAACATAGATGGGTATACTGGATACCAGATCTATGAAATTATTCACAAAATGCTTATGTGGGCCACTATGAGTAAAAATTGTAGAAATTCTGATAAAAATATTACAATCCTGTTGACCAATGGTTTTTCAGGATGTCTCAAAGGGTGGTGGGACAATGTTCTAACCAATTCCCAAAGAGAAGAAATCATAAACAGTGTAAAAATGGAAGTAGAAATTTGTCAACCTACTCAGGTACCCGATGCCATTATTACATTAGCACAGACTATTATTATGCACTTTGTGGGAACATTTCCTCAAAGATCTGAAAGGGGTAGAGAGCTTCTTATGAATCTAAGATGCCCCTCTTTAACCAAATTCAGATGGTATAAAGATATTTTTATCTGCAAACTCATGCATAGAAGTGATGCAAACAATGAATTCTGGAAAGCTCATTTTATTGATGGACTTCCAAAATTATTTGCTGAAAAGTTCAGACAAAAACTTCGTGATCAACATGATGGAAATAATATTCCATATGATAGTCTAAATTATGGACAGATCATAAGTGTCTGCACCCAAGTTGGATTAAGTATCTGTAATGACATGAAATTACAGTATCAAATGAGAAAATAAAATCTAATTGGTAAACAAGAACTGGGAGAATTTTGTAAACAGTGGGAAAATGATATGCCTGTCAACCCAGCAAAAAACAAAAGGAGACAAGGCAACAAAATCAAAATACTACCAGGAGAAGGAATACTAATCCTAATCCAAGAAATACTAGATCCAGGCCACCTCCATCTCCCAGAAAAAGCAACCCATCCAGGAAAAGGCCTGCAAAAGGTTTTGCTCCAAAGGAGACTAGGGTATGTTGGAAATGTGGTAAAGTAGGGCATTTAGCTAATAAATGCACTACAAAAAACGAAATTAGCAGAGTTATAAATAGATGAAGGCCTAAAGGCACCAATGTTTTAAAAACCGGACCGTTCATCGAACCGGAAAAATGACCGGGTTAAGGGTTAGTGGTTCAACCGTCGGGTGAACCGGAATCGAACCGTGACGTCATAATTACCTATTATTTATATTTATTTATATAAACTAAAATTGATATAAAATAAAAGTATATATAAATATCATATAAAAAATATCTAAAATTTATATTTATTTATATAAATTAATAGTGATATAAAAAATATCTATCATTGTATACATTTTTATTATTTTATAATTTTTATTACAGGGTGACAAACTCTTTAAAATTTTAGAGAGGTGTCTTAACATGGCATTCCCACATCAAAATTACAAAAGAACAATTAAAACTCAATAGCACAATTCACATTAAGAAAACATTGGTCTATGTATATTTTTATTTTATTTGTTGGTCACAGTCACAGATTCACAAAAAATATAGTTCAACTGTTCAACAATCAAGAATTTTTTTTTTTTTTTTGATAAGATATAGTTCAAAACTCTTCAAGGTCAAGTGTTCCAGTTCAACAATAAAGAGATGGGTTCGCAAGTGGGTTGTAGATCAGATTAAAAATTATAAAAAAAAACTATAAAAGTAATGAAACAAAATTAACAAATCACTCAAATAGTCAAATACTCAATTAAAAATTTAAAAGTTTAAAACTAGTTAAAACTTTAAACTTAAAAGAGGGAAACATTACATTGAACTTGTAGTTGTAGATTAGATTCAGGTGTATGAGGGAAACATGGTAGCAGCAAGCGGCGCTCCAGGCGGTGGCGGTGGCAGATCCAGGCGGCAGATCCAGGTGGCGGCGCGACTCCAGGCCTTGAGCCACTGAGGAACGCAAGTGGGTTCGCAAGGACTTGGACCCTTGGTCTCTTACTCTCTTCAGTCTCTTGTTTACAACTTTACAGAATGGAGGAGAGGAACGAGGATGATATTATTTTGTGAGGGAGTTATCTGACCTAGTAGGCAAAATTTCATTTTTACCCTTTCTTTATCTAAGTTTCATGAACCGATCAACCCACAAAAATCGGTACCGGTTCTCCGATTTTTTGGTTCAACCGGTCTATCCACCGGTTTTGGACGGTTCTAGCTCCAATAACGGTTCCCAAGTTGAACCGAACCGGAAAACCGACCGGTCGACGGTCGAACCGACCAGTTCGGTCCGGTTTTCAAAACCTTGAAAGGCACAACTCTGTAAAATTCTATTAAATACTTCTCTAGAAATATCTGAAGAAGAGGACTTTCCTGACAGTGAAGATGATGGGTTTTATTCCCCAGAGGAAGCAGAACAACCATCGTCATCATGTGTAAATGGATGTCCTGATGCAGATTATTGAAAGGCCATTGCTACTATGAATGGTCTTACCCTTAATGTTCTTACTGCAGAACATAGTGAAATGTTAAACATAATTGATAAGATTACGGATCCTGAATTAAAGGTGAAGATAATCCAATTATGCATCAATCAGACTATAAAAGAAAGCCTGAAGCAAGTTCAATTAAGATTAATCAATACAACATTCAGGAAGTCTTTAACAGAATGGAAAAAGTTGAAAAACCCATTACTGTTCTAGATCTTAAACATGAAATCAATTTTTTTAAGGTAGATATAAAGCCTTTCAAATTGCTTTTTCCCAAATGGAAGAAAAAATTGATAATTTAAAATTGAAAAAATTGAATTAGGTGACAATATTCAACCAAAAATAATAACAGGATCAAAACAGAATTAAAAATAGAAAAGATTTTTATTACTTACTTGTGGTGAACCACAATTACAGAGCAGTAGAGGGAATATTAGAGAGGTAAGGGATGAGAGAGAGAGAGAGAGAGAGAGAGAGAGAGAGAGAGAGAGAGAGAGAGAGAGAGAGAGAGAGAGAGAGAGAGAGAAACTTGCGATGCCTCTCAACATGTCTGAGGGTCATCTTAAATACAAATAAAAAGTCTACAGTCTTTGGACAAGGTAATGTAGATGAACAGTAAAAAGTAAAAAGACAAATATACGTGTCCTTGGTTGTTGGAGTCGTCTAAAATGCCTTTTAACTTTAAAAGATTCCTACACCCACTAAAAATCCAAAATCATGGGCCAAAACCATAGGCTGGCCAAAACCATGGGCTGAGAAGATGTCACTGCATGCGTCACAGGAATGAATGCGTCACTGCATGCACCATCTATTCCAGCCTGTCATTAGACTTGCTGGGCTGTGTGGAATGTGATGTCGTGACAATAATGGCATCAAACAGGTCTTCCATGATGGGAACCTGACTGGAAATGGACATTGTATCCATTTTCATCTTTATCTTCATATGGATCCTGGGCTTCTCCTGCTAAGCAACCAAAAGTATTTGGCTGAGTGGGCTGAGAAGTTTGACCCTGATCTTTAGTCTGGCTGAAAGTGGCTTGACTACCACTTTGGGAAACTTGTGAGGCTAAAAATTGTTCTTTAAGAGCCTCCATGACCTTGACTTGAGTTTCTTCCCAAGACAAATGTGGATATTTCCCCTTAATTGAATTGAATAAGATATTAAACATATTCAATTTAGAGGAGAGTTGAGATGCTTCCAAAAGGAATTTATCATCTCTTTTCTTTTCTTCTTCTTCAAAAATTTTAATATATTCTTTAACAGCAGGTTGAATTTTGGAAAGAGCATTATTAATGTCGAATCCTCAGATTCCTAGGGTTTAATATTCATAAAGGGAAAATTATTCATATTGATAGAAGTATAGAATTTGCTTCTAAATTTCCTGATGAATTAAAAGATAAAACCCAACTGCAAACGTTTTTAGGAAGTCTTAATTACATAGGAAATCGCTATAATAAATTAGCCCACGATTGTGCACTTCTGCATCAAAGGCTTAAAAAGAATCCTTTGCCATGGACTTCTGAACACACTAAAGCTGTTCAAAGGATCAAACTTAGGGTTAAACAATTACCGTGTCTCGGATTGGCAAATCCATATTGGGACAAAATTGTTGAAACTGATGCTTCAGATATTGGTTATGGGGGAATATTATGGATAATAATGTCCTACAGAATTAAAAATAGAAAAGATTTTTATTACTTACTTGTGGTGAACCACAATTACAGAGCAGTAGAGGGAATATTAGAGAGGTAAGGGATGAGACGAGAGAGAGAGAGAGAGAGAGAAACTTGCGATGCCTCTCAACATGTCTGAGGGTCATCTTAAATACAAATAAAAAGTCTACAGTCTTTGGACAAGGTACTGTAGATGAACAGTAAAAAGTAAAAAGACAAATATATGTGTAAGCTTTATTCCAAGCTTCTAAATAATCCCAATAATTAAAAGTGGCTCCATTAATTTTTAAAGTTTTTGCCTTAAAATATCATCTATATAAACCAAGCAGAATTCCGAAAAGGGAGTAAAGATTCCAAAACTCTGATACCATAAATAATTTCAATTTTGTCCTTATTTCTAAATGTGATTTTCAATTTCAATTTCATCCTTATTTGTCATTTTTTTTAATTGTTTACCATTTCCCCTTTCAAATCCTATACAATTTCATACAACTCCACACTATTTTTTGGTCATTTATTCACAAACGATTTTGGTTTTTTTTTTTCTTGAAAATGTGAGGTGTGCCTATAAATTTAATTTATATACATGCTTAGACGTTTAATTTTATTACTCACATGCCAAAAAAAAAAAAACGAAATTTTTTTGTAGATTGTGGATAATATCTAAATATAAAATGAAATTTATAGGCATTTTGTGTGATCAAAATATTTTGGGACAACCAATCATGGGTTTTTTGTTTTTTGCTTTTATTTATTTATTTTTTATATTTTTATATTTATTTTTAATTTTTAGGCATGTATGTGTAATAAAATTAAATGTCTAAGCATATGTGTAAGTTAAGTTTATAGACCCACCTCACTTTTTCAACAAAAAATGAAACTAAAAAAAAAAAAAAAACCAAAATCGGTTGTGAAACCGGTTGTGCCATGTTTGGCAAACCGATTTTGGCCTTTGTTTTTTGTTTTATTTTTGTTTCCCAAACAAACACCACCAATTTTGGAAGAAAATTAATTTTATATTTCTATATTATACACACACTCATAATAAATAAATGAATATATACATATATATATATATACATAATACATATAATACATATATATGCAATACTTTGCAATGTTAAAGGACAAATTGTAATTTACAATTACTAATATATCTATAATCATATGTTGCACAAAATGCACATTTTTTTTGGCATTAGAGCTATAAATATAAATAGAATTTCATATTTTATTACACACACAGATACCTATAAATTTAATTCACACACACGCGTAGTGTAATACCCTGTATTTTGGTATTTTAATAAGACCCGGTATTTCATTTCTATACTCGTATAAACTTTCTCTTCCTTTTGGTAAAATTTTGATACCAATCGATTGACATATTCCCAATCGATTGACACTTTTCTGATACCAATCGATTGATAAGTATCCCAATCGATTGACATTCAACCGACTAAAAGTGATGACGTGTCAAACTTTCCAATCGATTGCTATTCATCTCAATCGATTGACATTGTTTCCAATCGATTGACTACAAATATCTGTTGCCAATCGATTGACTGGTGTCTCAATCGATTGACATAAGCTGAGAAATGTTTTCTTCTTTCCTTCAGCTTTAAACGCGTGGCACTCCCTTATGCCTATATATATGTCTCATTTATTGGCCTTGGGGCTGTTTTCAGACCATTGAGAGAGAGAGAGAGATATACCTCTTGTGAGATATATATACATACATATATCTATCTATATATCTATATTTCTATATACACACACACACAGACCTTGGCAACTTGAAGAAGAGAAGAACAAGGAAGAAGAAGGAAGAGACAGAGAGAGAGAAGGCTGGACAGAGAAGAGGAGAAAGAGAGAAAGCTTGGAGGTTTCAAGCTTAAACCCAAGCCAAACGCACCCTAGGTGAGTCCTAACTCACTTGGTCCCTTTATATGAAGTTTATATAAGCTATTATGATGTTTAGATGGGTTACATGCATGTAGTGCACGTTTATATATGCTGTTTTTACAATCTGCTGGAGAAGACGTAGTTCCAATCGATTGACATGATCTCAATCGATTGACATCAGTTGCATCCCAATCGATTGAATAGGATTTCAATCGATTGACATTGTTCCAATCGATTGACATATTTCTCAATCGATTGACATAACTTTTGTTCCAATCGATTGAACTTTTGTTCCAATCGATTGACATGATCAGTACATAGTTTCCTTTGCCTGTTTATTATATAAGAGGTTTAGTTGTTCGATTTCTAATTCGGAATTCCAGTATGCGATTATGGGGTAGACAGGAGAAATGTGACACCAAAGATTTATGGATAATGAATAAAAAGTAATATGAAGACGTGGGTTGACGTGTTGTTTCTGATATGAGTTCGATATCCGTTTCTTTTAATCCGAGTAGTCAGGCCACATTGGGAATTGTCATGTGTCGATGTAGAATGGAACGTAAGTAGGTTTGGTAAGTTCCGGGAATGGTACGTGGATGGATGATTGGTCATGATATGCTCTTAAAAGCGGTGAACCGGACCATGGTTCTTAAAAGCGGTGAGCTGGACCAAGAAGTCTTAAGATAGACTGGATGATCTGTGATATGCTCTTAAAAGCGGTGAACCGGACCATGGTTCTTAAAAGCGGTGAGCTGGGATCACTAGTAGATGACGTTAAGTCGTGGCAATAGATTGATATGCCTTGTTCGAAACGTTATATCCCTGAAATGCGGTGAACAGGACCATTGTTCTTAAAAGCTGGGGACAGACTGACGTGGAGTCCATGACATGCGGTGAGCAGGACCATTGCTCTTAAAAGCGATGGACAGAATAAGGGTGTATCCCTAGAGTTAAACGATTGAGTCTGTTCATGACATCTGAATACGTTGAGTTCGGTATTTGAGTAATAAGACGATAAGGGTCGGTTTACAAGAATGAATAGAAGAACAAGATAATGTTATTTTATAATAAAATGTTAACTCTTGTTTTTATAAGCTTGTGTATACTTCAGATAACTGGTACCTCGTTAGTTTATGCTCACTCAGCTCTCAGTAAGCTGACGGCCTTTTATTGCCTGGACATTCCCCGTCCAGAATATCCTGCCCCTTGTTTTACAGGTAATGACCAGTACACTGATGAGTGTTATTTAGAGGAAGGCCCCACCGATGACGATTACACCAGGAAGGATTATCCTTATGCCAGTTGAAGACTGAAGATGTTATAATTAGATTTAATTTCAGTTGTTCTGTTAAACTTTTGTTAATGGGTACTTGGGCATTTGTTGTCTTCAGACCTGTTGTGATCCTGTGGACCATACTCTGATATTTTGTAATAGTTAACACTGTGTGTTATTCTCAGTTGGTTACTGTTGCTTTTCTTTTGGACTAGTACTGTGTGGTGTGGATTATTAGTGACTTTCACCTGTCATTCCTTATGGACCCATAAAGGAAATTTATTTTTCTCTATTTATGCTGCTCCGGGGCGTGACAGGATTTTTGGTATCAGAGCCTGCGTTCGGTACTCTAGGTTGTGATACTTTTGTTCACTAAGTATTTCCACACCATCTGGTCCTAGTGTGTTAAGATTCTTTGAGATGAGATATGAGTATAAGATAAGTTCGTCTTCCTGACGATAGATAGTTTCCTTTGCAGGATAGCATGGATCCGGAGTTTCACCAGTTTGTGACTGATGCTTATGGAGGACATATTATCCATGGAGATACCGTGGAGCCAGCTGACCCAGAGTTTTATCATGAGCGGGTGTGCCAGATAGCTAGTCGACATTTAGAGGAGGACATGTGGAGAGCACTTTATGTGACCAGGAGTACTCACCCGACCCAGATGCGCATGGATGCTTACCACTTAGCGAGAGTTGGCAGAGACATTTGCCAGGAGATGTTGCGACTAGTTTTGAGTAAACCAGAGATGGATGAGATTGAGTTGAGAGCCATTGTAGCCGGTCCACCAGAGCCCGTAGTTGCACCAGCAGCAGCTCCAGCAGCCCCACCATCACCAGTGCCCGACGTACCCGTCCCAGAGCCAGAACATGAGCCGATTGAGGATGAGGAAGATGTAGAGCCTCAGGATGAGCATCCCGATGAGGACATGGGTGGAGATGGAGAGGAGGAGCCGATAGATGATGAGGACCCAGTAGAGGATGAGCATGCAGATGATGCAGATGATGATGAAGCTGAGGATGACCCCGATGAGCCAGAGTTTGAGCCAGAGGATCCAGTACCAGACCCAGAGGCTATTGAGGCAGACATAGTGGTAGACGAGGAGGTACCCGACGAGGAGATAGTTGTGCCAGAGATACCCGTTGTGCTTCAAATACCAGCCGGACCGATTATGCATATGGCAGCCATGGCCGATATGGCAGTAGGATGGATAGCCCAGATGGTAGCACAGCCAGCAGATTTTGTTATGGGAGAGATAGCTATAGCAGGAGCTCTTGACATAGCTGACGGTTTTGCTGCAGTAGCTATTGATGTCGCTAACCAGGCGATAGCAGACGTGATGGAGGACGATGATGCAGAGATGATAGAGGATTGGGATATAGGGGTAGTAGTTGGAGATCTTGTCGCACCAGTTGAGGATGATCCACTCGAGGAGATGGATATAGACCCGGAGGATGAGGCACCACCAGCAGGATCAGATGCTGACGACTTTTGAGTCAGGATTGGCAGGGTGTAGATTTTGTTAGTTTATATTAGGACATGTTGTCCACTAGATTTTTGGGAGCTTGAGAGATAGCTATTGACCATAGCTTTGTATAGTATTAGCTGACTTTAGTTGTTGTAACTCTTGTCCCATATGGTACACAGTTTGATTAGTGTGTACTATACGGTACATCTTTTGATATATATATATACGAGCAGTACTTTTATTATTGTTTGGTTATTGCGTTGTGCAGTGTTGTTTAGTAGAATGGTTAGTTTTGCTGTTTCTTGTTCTATCTTGAGTTCGTTTCTACGAGAAGACTTTCAGCTGATCAATATGTCGTTTGTAGGCGATACTCGTTATCATCATGGTAGGACCCTTGAGAAATCACCAAGCACGTAATGGAGCACCTATACCGGAAGGGATGGATCCAACGGGAATTTTCGAAGCATTTATGCAGAGGATGGAGCATGTGGGGGATACATATAATCACTCCACCCACCAGAGACCTTTCGCACCCCCGCCACCAAGACAGACTGGAGATAAGCTGTTAGCAAATTTTCGTGGGTTACGTCCCGAAAAGTTTGATGGACTAGCAGAACCATGGAAAGCAGAGCAATGGATAAGAGAGATGGAGTTAATATTTGGAGCATTGGAATGCAATGAACAAGAGAAACGTCGCCTTGCTACGTTTCAGCTCACCTATGCCGCCGCAGATTGGTGGGAAGCTGAGCAAGCCACTGTTGGGATCGATGCCGCTAGAGCTATGCCATGGGAGACATTCAAAGGCAGATTTTTGGATAAGTATTTTCCAGAAGATGAGAGAGATCAACAGGAAAGGAACTTTCTAAATTTGATCCAAGGAGGATGGAATGTACGGGAATACACAACACAGTTCGAGCGTTTATCCAGATTTGCTCAGCATATGATAGACACGCCGCAGAAGAAGGTGAAGAGATTTCACCAAGGACTGAACCCCCACCTTAGACATATGATGGTTGGTCATCTAAACCAGACGTATGAGGAAATTGTTAGATTTGCTACAGGATTAGAAAAGGATGCTAATTCAGTACAGCAATCACAGACAAATCGACCTCAGTCGTCACGAGGGTTTCAACCGAGGAATTTCCATAATCGACCACCGAGAAATACCCAAGGATGGAGACCTCAGGAAAATTTTCAAGGAAATAAGAGAATCTGGGAAGGAACCAGGAAACCACAGCAGAGTTATGATCGGCCCCAGCAAAATCAACAGCGAGGACTACAGCCACAGGCATTACTAACAGCCCCGCCAAGTAATAGTGGAGGATGTTTTAACTGTGGAAAGCCCGGACATATTGCAAGGAACTGCACCGTCTTCAGACCTAATCGCAGGCCAGATATCGTCTGTCGCAACTGCAACAAACCAGGACACTTGAGTAAGGATTGTCGTGCACCACGAGGAGGATACTACGGGGCACCAGTGCAAGGAATTCAAGGACCTCCTGATCAGACGAGGATGAACGCTATTATTCCAAAAGAAGCAGGCTTTAATGCTGATGAGCAGCAACATTTGGAAGGTACACTTGTACTCTTTCATAGTCCAGTTAAAGCTTTATTTGACACTGGAGCCGCACGTTCTTTTATTGCTGTTAAGATTGTGCGTCAGTTGGGTTTAGAACCCCAGACACTTGAGTCAACACTGAATGCTGTGTCACCGTTGGGAGTGACAGTTAAGTTGAGTAAGGTGTGTAGAGATTGCCCTTTGACTTTGGGAGATAGGAATCTTCCAGCAGACTTGGTAGTTCTGTCGATGTCAGAATTCGATGTTATCCTAGGGATGGATTGGTTAACTAAGTACAATGCCAATTTGGATTGCCCTACTAGGACGATTGTATTTCCAATACAAGGAAAGCCGACGATCAGATTTCAGTGTCAACCGACAAGCGACATGTTTCTTACGAGTAGTTTGGCTACGATCATTAGTGCGAGTACGGAGCTTACGATGGATCAAATTCCTATTGTACGAGACTTTCAGGATGTATTTCAGGATATTAAAGGACTTCCACCGAAAAGAGAAATAGACTTCTGCGTGGAATTAGTACCTGATACATTGCCTATTTCTAAGACTCCATACAGAATGGCACCAACTGAGATGTTAGAATTGAAGAAGCAAGTTCAAGAACTCGAGAATCTAGGATTTGTTCGACCGAGTACGTCGCCTTGGGGAGCACCAGTTCTGTTTGTAAAGAAGAAGGACGGAACACTTCGACTCTGTATAGACTACAGGGAGTTGAACAAGGTTACGATTAAGAATAGATATCCGTTACCTCGGATAGATGATCTATTCGACCAGTTACAAGGATCTAGGATCTTTTCCAAGATCGATCTGCGTTCAGGATACCACCAATTGTTAGTTCGACCAGAGGATGTATCGAAGACTGCATTCAGGACAAGATACGGGCATTACGAGTTTCTAGTTATGCCTTTTGGATTGACGAATGCGCCAGCAGTATTTATGGACTTGATGAATAGAGTATTCAGACTATATCTGGATAAGTTCATTATTGTGTTCATTGATGATATACTGATCTACTCAAAGACAGAAGAGGATCACAAGGAGCATTTACAAGTTGCCTTGCAAACACTTCGAGATAGCAAGTTGTATGCAAAGTTCAGCAAGTGTGAGTTTTGGCTACAAGAAGTCAAATTCTTGGGACACGTTATATCTCAGGAAGGTATTTCGGTAGACTCATCTAAGATTGATGCAGTCTTAAGCTGGAACAGACCGACAAATGCGACCGAAGTCAGAAGTTTTCTGGGCTTAGCAGGATATTACCGAAGATTTGTCGAAGGATTCTCCAAGTTAGCAGGACCATTGACGAATTTAACAAGAAAGGAGACGAAGTATGAATGGACAAATAAGCATGAGGGTGCATTTCAGGAGTTAAAAGAAAGATTGACTTCTGCACCAGTACTCGCATTACCTAAGAGTGGAGAAAAGTACGTGATCTACAGTGATGCATCGTACCAAGGACTTGGGTGTGTGCTGATGCAAGATGGAAATGTTATCGCATATGGATCAAGACAATTGAAGGTACATGAGAAGAATTATCCTACGCATGATCTGGAATTAGCAGCAATAGTGTTTGCATTAAAAATTTGGAGACACTATCTCTACGGAGAAAAGTTTGATCTATTTTCCGATCATAAGAGCCTGAAGTATTTGTTCTCTCAAAAGGAGTTGAATATGCGACAGCGGAGATGGATGGAGTTACTCAAAGACTATGACTTTTCTTTGCAATACCATCCCGGCAAAGCAAACGTAGTAGCAGATGCTTTGAGCCGTAAACCTCGATTAGTGATCGCTGCATTACTAATTAGAGAATGGAGAGCATTAGAAGTTTTAGCCGAATTTGATCTTCAGCCAGTAGAGCCAATGGAAGGACAACATTTTGGATGTCTTATGGTACAACCGACTTTAATCAGTCGTATCATAGAGGCTCAACAGACAGTAGAAGATTTGAAATTATGGTTCGCCAAGATGTCAGCCAAGGAACCAGAAGTCTGGAGTATAAGTACAGACGGAGCCTTACGATGTAAAGGTAGACTCTGTGTACCTGACGAAGAAAATCTCCGGAAGGAAATATTGGATGAAGCTCATAAGTCACGGATGACTATTCATCCTGGAGGTACAAAGATGTACAAGGACTTGAAGAGAAATTTCTGGTGGGAAGGAATGAAGAGAAATGTGGCAGAGTATGTAGCTCAGTGTCTTACTTGTAAACAAGTAAAGGCAGAACATCAGAAACCACCTGGACTTCTACAGCCGTTACCTATTCCTCAATGGAAATGGGAACACATAACCATGGATTTTGTGGTAGGATTGCCGAAGTCACAGCAGAATCACGATGCTATATGGGTAATCGTGGATCGACTTACTAAGACGGCACATTTTATTGCCTATAGCATGACGTACTCAGTAGAACGTTTGAGCCGAATGTATCTACAACATGTTGTACGATTACATGGAGTGCCTGTATCTATTGTGTCAGACCGAGATTCGCGCTTTACTGCAGAATTTTGGAAGAGTCTCCAGACAGCGATGGGAACGACATTGAATTTGAGTTCAGCTTTTCATCCACAGACAGATGGACAGACGGAACGAGTTAATCAAGTGATGGAAGATATGTTACGAGCTTGTGTCATTGATTTTGAGAGTTCTTGGGAGATACACTTACCTCTGATTGAGTTCGCCTATAATAATAGTTATCATTCGAGCATAGATATGGCGCCGTTTGAAGCTTTGTACGGAAGACCTTGCCGATCGCCGCTATGTTGGACCGAAGTCGGAGATAGTCAACTTCTTGGGCCAGAGATGGTACGCGAGACGAATGAGAAGATTCAAGTTGTACGTGAGAAGATGAAGACAGCCCAGACCAGATACAAGAGTTATGCTGACAAGCGACGCAAAGACTTGGAGTTTGTCGTTGGAGATCACGTATTACTCAAGGTTTCACCTGTTCGAGGAATCGTCAGATTTGGTCAGAAAAGGGGCAAGTTATCGCCACGTTTCATCGGACCATTCGAGATTCTGGAGCGTGTTGGGAAAGTGGCTTATCGCCTTGCGTTGCCACCAAAGATGTCAGGAGTGCACAACGTTTTTCACATCAGTATGTTGAGGAAGTGTGTTCACAACCCAGCGCACGAGATCAACTTTGAGGATATCGAAGTCAACAGCGACGTTACGTTCAATGAAGGACCTGTTCGTATTCTAGATCGAGGAATCAAGAAACTCAGGAACAAGGAGATCCCGTTAGTCAAGATTCAGTGGAAGCATCACGATGAAGGAGAAGCTTCGTGGGAACTAGAGTCAGAGATGCGCGAGAAGTTTTCATTTTTGTTTTAAACCTCGTTGCTTTTGATTTCGAGGACGAAATCTTTTGTTGAGTGGTGGATGATGTAATACCCTGTATTTTGGTATTTTAATAAGACCCGGTATTTCATTTCTATACTCGTATAAACTTTCTCTTCCTTTTGGTAAAATTTTGATACCAATCGATTGACATATTCCCAATCGATTGACACTTTTCTGATACCAATCGATTGATAAGTATCCCAATCGATTGACATTCAACCGACTAAAAGTGATGACGTGTCAAACTTTCCAATCGATTGCTATTCATCTCAATCGATTGACATTGTTTCCAATCGATTGACTACAAATATCTGTTGCCAATCGATTGACTGGTGTCTCAATCGATTGACATAAGCTGAGAAATGTTTTCTTCTTTCCTTCAGCTTTAAACGCGTGGCACTCCCTTATGCCTATATATATGTCTCATTTATTGGCCTTGGGGCTGTTTTCAGACCATTGAGAGAGAGAGAGAGATATACCTCTTGTGAGATATATATACATACATATATCTATCTATATATCTATATTTCTATATACACACACACACAGACCTTGGCAACTTGAAGAAGAGAAGAACAAGGAAGAAGAAGGAAGAGACAGAGAGAGAGAAGGCTGGACAGAGAAGAGGAGAAAGAGAGAAAGCTTGGAGGTTTCAAGCTTAAACCCAAGCCAAACGCACCCTAGGTGAGTCCTAACTCACTTGGTCCCTTTATATGAAGTTTATATAAGCTATTATGATGTTTAGATGGGTTACATGCATGTAGTGCACGTTTATATATGCTGTTTTTACAATCTGCTGGAGAAGACGTAGTTCCAATCGATTGACATGATCTCAATCGATTGACATCAGTTGCATCCCAATCGATTGAATAGGATTTCAATCGATTGACATTGTTCCAATCGATTGACATATTTCTCAATCGATTGACATAACTTTTGTTCCAATCGATTGAACTTTTGTTCCAATCGATTGACATGATCAGTACATAGTTTCCTTTGCCTGTTTATTATATAAGAGGTTTAGTTGTTCGATTTCTAATTCGGAATTCCAGTATGCGATTATGGGGTAGACAGGAGAAATGTGACACCAAAGATTTATGGATAATGAATAAAAAGTAATATGAAGACGTGGGTTGACGTGTTGTTTCTGATATGAGTTCGATATCCGTTTCTTTTAATCCGAGTAGTCAGGCCACATTGGGAATTGTCATGTGTCGATGTAGAATGGAACGTAAGTAGGTTTGGTAAGTTCCGGGAATGGTACGTGGATGGATGATTGGTCATGATATGCTCTTAAAAGCGGTGAACCGGACCATGGTTCTTAAAAGCGGTGAGCTGGACCAAGAAGTCTTAAGATAGACTGGATGATCTGTGATATGCTCTTAAAAGCGGTGAACCGGACCATGGTTCTTAAAAGCGGTGAGCTGGGATCACTAGTAGATGACGTTAAGTCGTGGCAATAGATTGATATGCCTTGTTCGAAACGTTATATCCCTGAAATGCGGTGAACAGGACCATTGTTCTTAAAAGCTGGGGACAGACTGACGTGGAGTCCATGACATGCGGTGAGCAGGACCATTGCTCTTAAAAGCGATGGACAGAATAAGGGTGTATCCCTAGAGTTAAACGATTGAGTCTGTTCATGACATCTGAATACGTTGAGTTCGGTATTTGAGTAATAAGACGATAAGGGTCGGTTTACAAGAATGAATAGAAGAACAAGATAATGTTATTTTATAATAAAATGTTAACTCTTGTTTTTATAAGCTTGTGTATACTTCAGATAACTGGTACCTCGTTAGTTTATGCTCACTCAGCTCTCAGTAAGCTGACGGCCTTTTATTGCCTGGACATTCCCCGTCCAGAATATCCTGCCCCTTGTTTTACAGGTAATGACCAGTACACTGATGAGTGTTATTTAGAGGAAGGCCCCACCGATGACGATTACACCAGGAAGGATTATCCTTATGCCAGTTGAAGACTGAAGATGTTATAATTAGATTTAATTTCAGTTGTTCTGTTAAACTTTTGTTAATGGGTACTTGGGCATTTGTTGTCTTCAGACCTGTTGTGATCCTGTGGACCATACTCTGATATTTTGTAATAGTTAACACTGTGTGTTATTCTCAGTTGGTTACTGTTGCTTTTCTTTTGGACTAGTACTGTGTGGTGTGGATTATTAGTGACTTTCACCTGTCATTCCTTATGGACCCATAAAGGAAATTTATTTTTCTCTATTTATGCTGCTCCGGGGCGTGACACGTAGTTAGAAATTTACTTTTTTACGCGCATAAATTAAAACTTGAGAAAATTAATATTGAAGATTGTAGATAATATCAAAATAGAAAATTCAATTTATAGGCATTTGTGTGTAATACATATAATCATTCCCTTGATTTTAGCAAAATAAATCATATTTGTATAAAGTTTATATGTAGTTAAACAAAAAAAAAAAAAAGAAGAAAAAGATAATAGGGTTTTTGAATATATCATGTGTTATGATGTTAAAAAAAGTTATTACTTTAAACAAAAAAATTAACAAAAGAAAGAAAAAAAATTATTTAAAAAAAAGATGAAAAAAGAAAAGAAAAGAAAAAAAATGATAAGTTCTTCCAATATATCATGTGTTATGATGTTAAAAATAAGTTATTACTAAGACAAAAAAAAATTAGGGAGAGAATGGCTAAAAGAAACAGAAGTGAAAGCACCAAGAAAAGATTTGGAAAAAAAAATTAAAAGAAAAAAAGGAAGAAGAAAAAAAGAAAATATGTTTTGCTTCCATCTCGGATTATTGAAGCTTTTACGATTTACAATTTTATTTTTGCAGCAGTACATGTTCAGTACATTTAGGATTTAATATTGTTTAATTAATTTTTTTTATTATATTTTATGATTTACTAGATAAATACATCTAATTTATTTTTTGATTTTGACATGCCCGTGCATTGAAGGGGTGTCTACCCTAGTATTCTATAAAAAAAAAAAAAAAAGCATTTTTTGTTTCAACGAGTGTTAAGATTAATAGAGGGTATAATAATCAAGAAGAATATGCTTTCAGAAAATTAATCACATGTTTATTTAAAGGTAAGATGTTGTTTGGTACGCTAAATAATAAATACTTGAAAAGAAATATCACTAGAGAATAAAATTAAAAATTTATTGTGACAGTGACAGAGTAGATTTAATATTATATCTGAATAGCCTTAATTAAAGGGAACAAAGGTAAATTTACCGAGTAATGCTAGATACACTTTGAAATTCACACTGAATTTGACATCTTATGCTTTAAATACATGTACCTTGTGCTGTGTGAATTTTTCACACTATTCTATGCACCACTTACACAGCACAAAGTACATGCATTTAAAGATGTGTGTCAAATTTAGTGTGGATTTCAAAGTGTGCCTAACATTACTCAAATTTACCATTGTTTAGAAAGAAAAAAAAGAAAAAAGAGAGTTAAATTTACCATTGTATTTCTAAAAGATCTTCATTACTACAAATGGCACCCAAGTGTATACACTCTAAAAAGTGTGTTGTTCCTCTCTTCCATATAAATGACTTATTTTCACATTATTTATCATTCAGGGCAAAAAGGTTCTATTTTATTTTTTGAGTAAATGTCTCAATAACTTTTGTGCTTGAGGATTCAAATCCTTTGTTCCATTGATGAGAAATTATTAGGTACATTTTGTGTAACATGTATACTTGCCACCCTACAGTCAATGAAATAGGTCTTGTGCTTGCGATATATACTTCTGGATCCACATAGAGTGGAACTTGTCCTACATATCAGTGGGTCTTCGAGATATTTTGAGGTACATTGAGGGTACTATGTGGTAGTCCTACGTTATATCTTACAGCTAATGACCATGACTTTTGCATTTACAAAGAATCCCTAATAATAAGAGTGTGATGGAAATTGATAAAAATTCATTAAGTACACCGGATTTGTTTCTTGCTGAAACACTTCAAGATTTGCTTCAGCTAGAACATGCTTTGGGAGTTCTAAAGTGCTTCTAAGATTAATTCAAAAAGATATATAAGCATTTTGGATCTTAGAAGCACATATAAGTCCAAAGATGCTTTGAAAATGATTCCATTCAAGGCCACATGTTCAGTAGTAGGAAAATTCTATGATATATCCTAGTGATGTAGGATGTATCTGGTATCATCCATCCTTGTAGTTTTTGGTGCTAAATAGTTATAATTAATTTGGTGCTAAAATGCTAGTACTCCGTGAAAAATAGTGGTTTTAAAAGTAATATGACTTTTTAGAATTGCAACCGTTTAACACTATTTTACAACGTTTTGACACTACTTTGGTTCCTAATTTTTGTGACTTGGGATGCATGATAGATGCTAAACAACTAGGATGTATCATAGAAAGACTGTGAACTTCTATAGTACATCCTAATGCATTCTATGTTATAATATTTTGACACCCCCACTATTTTGGTGTCAAAATATTTTAACTTGATATCAAATTATTGTAACTTGAAAATCACAACTTTTGAAAATCACCATAATGGGTATAACATTTATTTTAGTGTCCATGCACAACATTTTATCATCAAAACAAGTAATAAGTGGGATACATCTAGAACAACCATGTCATCCATAGAATGTGGTGCCAATCTAACTAAGTCAAAAGTTGAATAATTACTTTACTAGCACAAATTTTGAAAAAATTAGCACAATAAATGAAATTATAAAGCAATCTTTTTGTACACATAAATATTTTTTTATTAAACCGAATGACTACGTGGTCGATGTCACATGGATAATGTAGTGATTCGGTAGCTGCCAATAATTTCTCACCAGAATATATCATATATTTTTTTTTAGAATTTTACAGGAAGATTCTTTGCTTAGAGTACAAGTAATCCATTGTCTAGAGTACAACTTTTACTTCTATCACTTAATTTAAATTTTTTTTTTTAATGGTTCAAAAATATCATTTTTTTTTGGGAAAAAAATACTCCCTCAGTCCCATATTTAGAGTCCTTGATGCCATTTTTTTATGTCCCTTTTTAAGAGTCCTCTTTGAAAAGTCAAAGCACTTTAATATACACTTTCCAAATTTATCCTTTATTATATCTATCTCTTCCCTCTTTTTTTTTTTGACGTGACACTATAATTTTGAATTTCAAAAAGGGCAATATTGGAAAGTTGAAAATCTCACCAAAATTAAGGTTGTCCCCTTAATAAGTTGTAATTCCCAAAAGAGACTCTTAATATGGGACGGAGGGAGTATCATTTTTATTAGAGATTAAGAACAAGAGACACCACTAACCAGTAAACAAAGAAATAAATTAAGATGAGTAAAAAATGCCTAAAATAATGGGTTACTGTTCATGAAGGTTAATAAACTCAAAATCTCAACCATGTAAAATTATAAACCCTAGAAATCTACATGGCCACAGAAAACACACACAAATACAGGAGACAAAGGAGAGAGAGAGAGAGAGAGAGAGAGAGAGTGAATTGGGGGATAAAATAGAAAACCCAAAAAATGTCAGAGAACTGAGAGTTTAAAAATCTCTCTTTCCTTGCCCCCTCCATATTCTCAGATCTCAGCTGACATCAATCTGAAGATCTTCTACCAAAAAATTCCAAAAACCCTTTTCTTATCCATTGCTCTTTCTGATCTAAAAACATACTCTGCCACCATCAAATCTATATGGGTTTTTACAGCTAAGCCTGTTCTTGAATTGTGACACACCATGGGAGTCCCAAACAGATTCACTCCAGGTTCAAGGTATGCAAAACAATCAGACCTCCATATTCTCTGAACTCGTTTAAAAACTATTGCTTTTTCTTGTCGCGAGACCACATTTTCTGGTTGATTGTGCCCATACCCATTTGGTCTTCTCTGTAGTCTTATACATATTAATGGTGTCTGGGTCCTGTTTGGCTGGTGGGTATATAGTTTTAGGGATTGGGGTTGTGGGTTTGGGTCATAAACAAAAATCAGAGCTGAGATTGGGTTTGGGTCTTGTTCTTGATCTGGGTTTGATGAATATATTGTTTGCTGGGTCATTTGGATGATAAATTATGTCTTTTTTTTTTTTTTGTGTGTGTGTGTGTGTGATTGAACTGGGTTTTTGTTGAATATTTGAATTTCTGGTTAAATTGGATGATTCTTATGTGAACTGTGAAGTGAATAGTATTAAGTGGAGTCATGAAAATGGTTAAACCCTGTTGGAAACCATCCGTTGAAGGAGATGGAAATCGGCGAAGTTGTGATTTGAGCAGTGGCCGAGCTGATGGATTGTTGTGGTATAAGGATTTAGGACCCCATGTTAATGGAGAATTTTCAATGGCTGTGATTCAAGCAAATAGTTTGTTGGAGGATCAAAGCCAAGTCGAATCAGGGCCTTTGAGTTCGCTTGATTTGGGTCCTTGTGGGACATTCATTGGGGTGTATGATGGACATGGAGGCCCGGAGGCATCGCGGTTTGTTAATAACAATCTATTCCTCAATCTCAAGAGTATGTTCCTCTCATTCTCTTTATTGATATATTATATGGTTTCATTGGTTATGCTATTGATGTTGAATCTATTGACATTGCTATTTGATGAGTTGTTTGGCCCTGCTATGGAGGTGTAATTGGAATAATTGGAACTCTACGAGGTTTTCACTTTTCAGAAGTTGAAGTTACAAAGTATTAAGGAAAAATAAACTCATGTATTAGCTATATCTACTGGAATTGCATATAACAATCACCCCTTGTGTGTGTGCATGTGTGTGTAGTGTGAGTGTGAGTGTGAGAAGCTCAACGTGCTATATTAGCCTTTTACCTTGCAAAAACGGTAGCCAGTAAAACTTGCTTTTCTGAAAGAGTGAGAAATTAGAATGGATCTTGAAAATAAGTAGAAAATAAAAAAAGATAATTTCATTACAATTGGTGAAATGCATTCTATTCCAAATGCACCCTTGGTTGTCCCACCAATTTATCACTACTTGCTACTCCTAATTTCCATGTAAATATAGGTTTTTATCTTTTATCAAAAAGTAAGTAGCAACAATGCTCACTGTACTGTCATTCTTTGCGTTCATCCAGAATTTACCTCAGAGCACCGGGAGATATCTGCAAACGTCATAGAAAAGTCGTTCTTGGCCACGGAAGAGGACTTTCTCTCTCTGGTAAAGCAACAGTGGCATACTATGCCCCAAATTGCATCAGTCGGTACGTGTTGTTTGGTGGGTATAATATGTAATGGACTATTATACGTTGCAAATGCCGGCGATTCGCGTGTGGTATTAGGGAGAGCAGAAAGGGCCGTTAGAGGAGTCATAGCTATTCAGTTATCAACTGAGCACAATGCAAGTATAGAATCTGTCAGAGATGAGCTTCGATCGTTGCATCCCCATGATTCGCAGATTGTCGTTCGGAAACACCAAGTTTGGCGTGTGAAGGGTATCATTCAGGTAATTTCTTGTTTTTTTAAAAAAAACTTTTTCACCTTTTTAGTTAGCCTCATGTTGCAAATTGTCGAAATAAACTTTCTGTTTTCTGTTTATAGCTGGAGCCTGGAAGAAAGCATTTCTATAGGTGTCTCATTTACCGATATGTCAGTTTAATTACAATGTTGGGAGAAGTATTGGTCAAGTACTCCCTCTGCCCCATAATTAAGAGTTCCTTTTGGGAATTCCAACTATTTAAAGGACACTTTCTGATTGTTGTAAAATTTTCAACTTTCCTAATTGTCCTGTTAAGTTCAAGATTCGAGTGTCAAAGTCATATGAAAAGTGGGAGAGTTTTATATAATACAGGTTAAGCTTGGAAAGTGTGTTGTTAAACTACGTTGACTTTTTAAAGTACACTCTTAAAATGGAACATCCCAAATTGGAATAAGGGACTCTTACAGTCCGTTTGCCACAAACAAGAAAAGAATTGATTTGCAATTCTCGTTTGTGGCAATTCTTGTGTTTAGTTTGACCTAATACTAGAATTGAATTCATTCCAATTCTACCCAATTCTTGTTTTAGGGGGTTTACAAATATGACGAAAAGTTTCCATTCTATTCTATTTCAAAATAAAACCAAATGGAGCGTTAGTGTGTGACGGCGGGAGTAGAACTTTTAAATTTACTTCAAGCCTTTTCTGCTTACATCTGTAAATTCTATATGATGCAAAACTTTGTTCAATAGATTATGGTTGCCACGTTGATAGTGTAGTAGTTTTCTTGTTACTCACCAATTTTTATCCTGAAATACCCGTCAAGGTGAGCCCCGTAAGCGCGATATGCTCATAAGGTTCCATTTGGTTTGCGGATTCAAGTGAGGAAAAGCAAAAAAAAAACATATATAAAGGAAAACAGTTCTCCTTTCTTTTTCATGATTTCTGATTAGTTTTTTCAAGAATGGTTTGTGATTTTTTTAAAGAGAGAATGAAGAAAAAGGCTTGTTCCTTAATCTTCTCCTCGTCCTTTTCTTTTCTCTCTCTAAGTCCATGAACTAACCGGAGCATTAGGAGTGCATAAATAGGACCAAAGTGAATTTTTTTTTTTTTAGAGTGGTTTTTTAGAAATGGCACAGAAGTCTATGCAATTAAGGAACATAGTTAAAAATATAAAACTCGTTCAAAAAGTAATCTGAACTTCCCAAACAGCCCCTTTAAGTGAGAGGACATATAATTTTGTCTCAATTGTATTTTGTCTAATAGGGTTTTTAATCTCCATTTGCAGGTATCGAGATCAATCGGTGACGCCTATCTGAAGAAGGCGGAGTTTAACAGAGAACCACTATATGCAAAATTTAGACTCCCACAACCGATCACAAAGCCAATACTTAGTGCAGTGCCATCAATATTTATACACAAACTCAACCCTAAAGATCAGTTTCTCATATTTGCATCTGATGGTCTGTGGGAGAATCTTAGCAACCAGGAGGCTGTTGATATTGTTTACAACTACCCGCGTAATGCAAGTGTTTTCTCTTATTCTAAACAAGATTAAAAAGTAAGGCTCTGTTTGGTTTGTGGATTTATGGAAGAGAAAGTGAAGTGACTCACAAAAGTCGATATTTTTAATTCATTTTCACCGTATTTTCTTTCCTCGTTTTCCTTGCTAACCAAATGAAGAAAAAAATGTTTTTGTTTTCCTTGTTAACCAAATAAAGCAAAGGGGTTCTCTTCTTTTTCTTTCCCGTGGAAAATCCATGAACCAAATAGAGCCTTAATATTTAAAAAAAAAGCTGAAAATCAAGAAAATATGAAGGATTTGGAATATGGAAACCCTAGGAAGCATGGACTTTTTTTAAAGGCAGCCGCACTAGTACTGGGTATGTACTAATGTAAAGGCAGCCGCACCCGCACCCGCACTGGGTGTCGAACCACCGCACCCATGCTTCCTAGTGGAAACCAAATGTTTTATGATATTTTTTATAATTTAATTTAATTTTTCTTCAACTTTTCCTCATTAATTTTTGTTACCAAAGAAAAATCCTCTCTCTCTCTTTCCTTCCCCCCCCTTCATTTTACTTTCCAAAGTCCATAAACACACAACCTTAGAACTCCTGATAACATAATATGTAATTGGAAAAAATCTACTGCAATTTTTTTTTTCCTTCTTCTTCTTCTTCTTCTTCTTCTTCTTCTTCCTTCCCTTTGTTAATTGGTAAATTTTGGCTATTTCCAGAAAGTTATTTTTCGAAAAGCTAAAAAAGGGCGAAACAAGCTGTTCAATATTTTCCCATCTGAACATAAAAGACTTCCAACCACATTATGCATATGCATATTTTGGTGAGATATGCATAATGTGGTGAAAAAATAGTACTCCAACCATTATGCAAAATGCTTATGCATATTTACAAGTGTCATCAAAACTATTAAATTTGCATAATGATGCAAAAGCCCTATGCAAATCCAATGGCCATCAACATTCCATAAAAAAAAATCAAACGGCTACCAAGACTCCAAGTAGTGATGAAAAATGATAAAATATTGATAGATAACCAAAATGCATACCATGATTGGAGTGGTTATGCAAAATTCATGTTGCAAAAATAATTTTTGGGTGATTTCTATGCATTTTGCATAAAAAAATGCATAACATGGTTGGAGTTGTTCTAACATGGTAAAATGCTAATTTGTGCAGGGCATTGCTAAAAGACTTGTTAAAGCTGCACTAAGAGTAGCAGCCAAAAAGAGAGAAATGAGATACTCAGATCTCAAGAAAATAGACAGAGGAGTGAGAAGACATTTCCATGATGACATTACAGTTGTGGTTGTGTTCCTTGATGCTCCTTTGGTGAATAGGAGTTCCTCTAGGATGTCCACCTTCTCAATCAGAGGAGGTGGTGGTGCACCCCCCACTCATGCAAAGTCCTAAGTAGTTGTTTGGGAAGACACAACAAAATTGAACTGATTCTACATTTTCTAGGAGAGCATTTTTGCTCACCCTGGGTGACGCTCACCCAGGCATCCCATTGGCCAATACAATGGGACCCAGGAATAAAGTAACCTTGGTCCCACTGCATTGGCCAATGAGATGCCTGGGTGAGCGTCACCCAGGGTGAGCAAATGTGTTCTCCATTTTCTAGTGTGTGGTAAGAGTCCTTTTTATTGTGCGGGAGTCCGTGACTGTTCTTAAAATCTTTCTTAAAGCGGTTCGTTATTAGACAATTATTATGTTGGTTTTCACTAGAAGCTGATTAAAAAAAAAAAAGAGATTTCGACTGAATCTGGTCTTGCTTTATACGTTCCCAAACAGCTCCTAAGTGAACAGTATTCTCCCTCCACCGTCCTTGATTTCCAGCAGGGTAACATAAAGGAACTGAGTCTTCCTTCCAAAAATCTTGTGTAAATTGGATTGGGCAGCAATGGAAAAGTTTGTGCATTTCTGGAAGATCTGAAGACTTTTTCAGTGTATTATGAAATTGTATTATTCTCAAATATGTCAATACGAGCTCGTGCGCCTCTTTCCCCCCACTTCTTTTGTTTTTATTTATTTTTGCTGAGCAACTCTTTTCGACACTTGATTGTGGTATTATAGGTCAAAGAATGTTTTGAGTTTTGATTAATTTCCCTTTCTGTATAATCCAAAATGAGAAGCACTTTTGTTATCTTGTACTATTACTGTATTGATTTTTTTTTTAAAAAAAAATAAAGTTTTATAAAGGACAAATCTAGTGCACGAAAGTACCGCCACGATAGGGTTTGAGGAGAGTTAGGTTTATGTAGTCTTGTTATATTGTAGTATATCATGTATCATAGCTTTCTGTCAAAGCTGGGGTACCCCAGCTTAAAATCAAAGCTGTTAAAACCTTGCGTCAAGAGAATATGTAAATGACATGCATGTCCAACTTGTTTTAGCTATTTACTCAAATATCCTCACTACAGGACAACTTTTTGCCTCCAATTTACTAAACTGTGAAGGGTAATACTTGGGGCACAACCTTCATACAACTTTCATACAACCTCCCTAAAAGATGTGTCTATCTCTTTCCTGTGTCACTGTGGGATCCAGTAACATCACATGAGAGAGATAGACACATCTTTTGGGGAGGTTGTATGAAAGTTGTATGAAGGTTGTGTCCCAAATATTACTCAACTGGGAATTGTGAATTTTGGAGACATCAACATGTGAGTTTTTTGTTTTTGTATTGTTTGTAGGGCATTGAAATGTGAGCCTTCAGTTATGTCATGCTAACCAGCTCGCTAGTCGAGCTGGCCAGAGTCCACCCCAGTGACCCCACAATGGGGAGGTTGTGGATTCGAGCCTCTTTAGGTACTCTTAAGAGGTGATTAATAGAGCCAATTGCTTTAAAATAGGGTTTGGCTCTCCCTTGGGTGTGCGTTTGTTACTAACATTAACTACTAATCCCACTCATGTCACAGAGGTGATTTGTTTATGAGATACTTGTAAAAAAAAAAGGTTGTCATGCTAAATTTATTTTTGCTTTTCATTTTGTATTATTTTAAAACTATAAAAATGAAATAAATCATATAGGAATGTGTGTTGGCATATATTTCAATATTTTTCACAAACAGTACACTTCGTTTATAAAGACTTCTTTGACTATCTTTCTAAATTGCAGTATCCCTTCACTTCTATTAAATTGTACTTCTAGTGATCCTTTCATTCTTTAGTTCATCGCATTTACCAAATTTTAGGTATGCAACGATTGCAATTTTAAGTTAGTATTTGTACAAAAATATTGTGAATCAATCTTTTTATTTATTTATTTTAGTTATATGTATTTCAATATTGTGTTAAGGTAGCATCTTCATGTGTGAAAAAGAATAGTTAGTGGTATGAAATACACAATAGAATACATGTTATTTGTTACTACTATTTAGTGATATTACTTATAACCAAAAATAAAATATAGATGGAAAATATGGGGCAAACGAGTGAAGGCAATCAGACACTAACTAGAAAAAAGAAGTTAAAAGCTTCACGGAATGCAGCGTTACATGAAGCTAGGGTAAACTTGTGTGTAAAGGAAGTGGATTTGGGGTGTGAAAAGCTAGATGGAAGATTCTAGCCAACATGCCTTCATACAACTTTGAAATTCAAAAGGCAATTGTATCCTCTTCAATGACGATACACCATTTTATAAGGAGAGAAGCGTTAGTTGATCGTGACCCTGATCTGATACTAATTGATGATCCAAATATCCAACCATATCACACTGTTCAAATTGACGATGACGATAGTTTTATGGATATATTTCGAAATCAGCTTGCTAACTCGATCAAATGAATTATTATAAATGTATTTGGAATTGTAATTATTATTTAATAATGTTGATTGCTTATTAAGGGTTTAATTGTTATTCTTACTATTATATGTGTCAATTTTATATATTATACTTTTTATTATCTACTTATTTAAAAGAATTAAATGAATGAGAAAAATTTATTATTAATCAATGTGATGAAACAGTGCATGTTGGTTAACTAATATATTTCATAATTTTAAAATATTAACTTTTTTTTTATAACTTTCAACAAATTAATATATTTACTTATTTGATTAAGTAACTAAATTATTATTTAATAACAATTACTAATGCGCATCAATGAAACTATACTTTATTATGACACAATTGTCTTTTGGACATTAAAATCACTTTTACATTTATGTAACCAAACACTTACAATCTATTATACCTCTATAACTACTTTTATAATACTTTACTCAAACACTACAACAACCATACTCTATTATGACCATAATCTATTATCACAAAAGCAATCGCTAATCTAATGCAATCGCAAAGCTATCGATGTGCTCTATCTTGTATTACTGTATTGATTATAAAAAATAAAATAAAAAATATATATAAAGGACAAATCTAGTGCACTAAACTACTGCCACAATAAGGTTTGACTCGTTTGAGAGAGTTGGGTGTATGTCGTCTTGTTATCTTGTATGTCCAAAATGAGCAGCACTTTTGTTATCGAGTAATACTTGGGACACAATCAAAAGATACAATCTTGGGACACAACTTCTATTTTGTGTCTATCTCTCTCCTAGTGGTCTTAGTGGGTATTGTGGGGTCCACTGGCACTGTGGGGCCCGTCAGTAGAGAGATAGACACAAAGTGGAGGTTGTGTTCCAAGGTTGTGTCTTTTGATTGTGTCCCAAGTATTGCTCTTTGTTATCTTGTATTACTGTTTTTTATTTTAGGGTAATACTAGGGGCACAACCAAAGCCACAACCTTTTTTGCACAACCTTAATTTTGTGTCTATCTCTCTCCTAGTGGGCACTGTGGGGTCACTGGCACTGTGGGACCCATCAAGAGAGAGATAGACACAAAATGAAAGTTGTGCAAAAAAGGTTGTGGCTTTGATTATGCCCCAAGTATTAATCTTTATTTTATTTTATTTAAAGTGAGATAAATGACAAATTTAGTGCATGAAACTATTGCCACGATAAGGTTTGGGAAGAGTTAGGTGTATGTAGTCTTGCACCCGACACACACTCACACACTCTCTCTCTCTCTCCGTAGTAATTGTACAACATAGATCGAATAAATTACTTGAATCCCTCATTGTAAGATTATTATGGTATTCTATGTAATGAGGTGTCATCGGCTTTACTTGCAACTATTGTCATGTAGTAGGATAGCAAGTCAATATATATATATATATATATCTACTATCTTATAAGAATAGAGCAGGTGAAATTCACGCTTTCCAAAGCTCCTCGAATTTTCTGAAGTGCCGACTTTGCCCCTGCTTTTATTTGATGTGTTACTGTTCTGCCCATGAAAACAACGCGTCTCTCTCTCTCTCTCTCTCTCTCTCTCTCCTTTTTGGACGCTTCCCTGTTCCTTTCAGTGTCTGCTCTCTCGCTCACGAGAGCTTTTGCCTCTCTCTAGGTTATTTGATCTCTCTATCTGCCTTCCACTTTCTCTTCTCTTCCCCTGTGTTCTCTCCCTCTACCAACCCCTAGCCCTCTCGCCTTTGGAATTCGACCTCTGTAATCCTCTTTAATCTCCTTCTGCCTCACAATCCTTCTCCTTCTCCAATGACACTTATAATACACTCAGTAGTAACTTACCGTATGGTTCTGATACAATTATATAATTATGATACACCCGATTAGTACCAAACCCCATCCAATCTTTAGCTGGGTCAGCGTCGTCCGGTACTTGTATACAAAATTATCCGAGTATTATATGTATAAATTATATGTCAACACCTAGGTAATTTCGTGGCAAAAACTGGTACCCAATTGGTTGATTTTAGAATTTAAGGACCCAAACTGTCAACGAAACGATTGTGAGGAATAAAGATTCTGGGTGGGAGCACCCCAATTGCAAGTGGAGGTGAGTTTCCAATTCCATTATTTGAAACTTCAAAGTTAAAAACCCATTTGGATCTTCCCTATAAAAAAAACAACCCATTTGGATTCTTATCTACTTTGCTTTTTTTGTTTACCATAAACTTTCCAATTTTTCTCTCTTCACTTTTATAGTCTTACCCCTTTGCGGTATGCATATCTCTCTCTCTCTCTCTCTCTCTCAATTTTGAGACATGTATGAGTATATAATACATTTTCTCTTATAATAAGAATTTTGTATGAATTCAATGGTTTGTGGGTTTTTTCTCTCAATTTGAGTAATGTTTGATATTAATTTGTTTTTAAGTGTATTACATGAAAATTTTTATTCAATTAATTATGTGTTAAAGAGTTCGAGTTCTAAGATCAATATCTAAATTCCTGCTGTAGAATGTAATGAAATAAATAAGATCAATTTTAAAGCCCATGGTTGTAGTATTGCTTCTGAATTTACTAATTTTTTTTTTTTTTTTAACAATTGTTCATAATTTCTGCTTTTCATGTAAGATCAATTTTGCAAATTGAAGTCAACGTTCTGGGTGAAGATTTTTTTTTTTGCAAATTTCATTCAGTTTGATTAAGATTGAATTTGAGTCAACTGGTAAAGTGCTTAATTATGAATTCCTTTGGATAATTCTGTGTAGTTGCTGACTTAGTTATCTTTTTTTTTTTCCTTTCTAAATTGGATATCAGATTGAATGGGTAACCTATTTTGCTGTGTACAAGTGGACCAATCAACAGTTGCTATAAAAGAAACATTTGGGAAGTTTGATGAAGGTCTTCAGCCAGGATGCCATTATTCGTCCACGCATCTCGTACGGGTTAAAACTACACCGACTGATTTCTTTTCCTTCTATCTTTTTCACTTGCTTTCGTTCTATCTGACTGGATTCCACTCTCCGTGTTTCTCTTTCTCTATTCAGTGCATCGCTTTCAATTTCTCCAATTCAGGTAATTGGGTGATCTTCTTTTCTATAATATGTGAATTTAGGCTTGCTATAAGCATTTATCAGTCACCAAGTCTTTCTTTGTCTCTTTTTTGAGGGTAATCTTTCTAATCTGACAATCAATTTTGGATGTTTGGTGATTCTATTACCAACGAGTTAGGGTTTATTTGTATTCCCTCTTACAACATAAGAGGAACTGTTTGTGTTGATTTTCATCAATTTGTGATGTTTGCATTTCAGGTAGGGTACATTCCACCAATGAAAGAGACGCCGCTTCAAAAACCACGCCCTCGACCTGCTTCCATTGCATGTTAGTATTCTTTCCACTTACTGTCAATTTTGCTTATTTTATTTCATGTTAGTTTAATAACTTCTGTGAAAGGAGAAATTTGAGGTATTTCGTATGGTGCCTCTACATATTCAGCTTCTACCCCCCTTTTTACTCTTCCCTCTTTGTTCTCCTCCTTTTCTTGGATCAGCGTAATTAGCTTCAGAATGTTTTGGCTGCTGGATTTCAATGCAGCAGAAATCTTAACAACAAACAAATTGTTAGAATGTTACCAAGACTCTGGCAGTAGCACCTAACAAGGTATGTTTACTTCATAGTGGATAAATTGTTACCCTTTCGAACGACCGTCTGCAACTCAATCGTCTTGGTTACGGCTTCGACTATTACAAACACAGTGGTAGTAGCACCTAACAAGTTATCATTTGCCCTTGTTTCTATATACCTTAGAAATGTGATTAAAATAACGTTTATGTTGCCATCTTAAGAAAGCTGAATGGAACAAGTGAATTATTTTCCCATTTTCCACAGGATAAAGTTGCAGAGTAATGACCAAGATCTAAGTACACACCACCCTTCCAAACATCCTAGCTACTTGGATTATAAAATATAGACATGTTTCTATGTTTGCTTCATCTTTTGTTTAATGACTAACACTATCCAAAAGTCGAATTAACAGAAAGTTAACTGTCTCATTGATTTACTGGGTAATCCTAATTATTTCCTTCACCTATATTTGGTTAATTATGTTATGCTGTGACAACATACTGTAGAAATTAAAGTAGAGTGGAGCTGGGCTGCTGGGTTGAAGATAATGCAATTCAGATTTTAAAAAAAAAGAGAAAAAAGAAGAAGAATATTCTGAGCAAAAAAAAAAGATTAAAAAAGAATTCATTTAAAAATTGTAAAATTGGTTTGAAGTGTGTGTCCTTCAGTTGGGTTTGATTGAGAATGGTTGATCAATATTACCAGTTAATTGATTTCCTATTTTGTACACTCTGGCTCATTTTCCCCTCTAATTTGTATGCTATCCTTTAGTTAAAATTGGGTGTTATGTGTTGAATATTTACTTCATTTCCAAAGCATTAGTCGCTACTAATAATTCTTAATTACATAGAGTGACTTCATCCACATGGTTTAAGTAGTTGTATTTACTTCTATTTTGGTCCGTCAACATCTAGCAAGTCCAGATGTTTCATTTTGAATTTGGTGCCCTGCCAAATTGTGCTCGTCTCACAGTAGACTTGCAATTCCAGAATCTAAAAAGCCATGGATTTGATACAAAACACTTTTTGTGGATTGACCTAAATTAGATTTCATTTGTTTCAACCTTTTTATAGTAGTTAAATGGTGATTGATTTCATCATTTGTCATTTGTTTTGCTTATATATATTCTTAGTCTTCTTGATTATTGTCATTAAAGTTGGCTTTTCAGGATAAGTAAAGTTGGGTTCTCTTTTTTTTTTTTTTTTTTTAAATAGTTGTTTACATATTTTCTATTTCGATGATCGAATGATGGATAAATGGGGTCATGCTTAATTATTGATTGCTTTAGATATAAGTTTTTGCTTAAAATTGTTGTGCTGATCTATGGATTGACATGAAAATGAATGCAGAATGGAACTTCTGAAGAGATGAAGAAGATAGTTTCAACACTCAATGCTGGTGAAGTGCCTTCTGAAGATGTTGTGGGTAAGTAAATGCAAGTAATTAGTCTTTCCCCTTTATCTATTTTTTTTCCCTTCTCAGACTTGTTTCAAACTTTGAATGCTTCATTCCCACCACGTGTGGAAAATGGTTGGTTGTAAGAACAACAATAATCATTTTAGGTGTTATGAATTATCAGAGATGGAGTTTTTGGAATCTCTATCTCTTAGATGAGAAAAGAGAGTTACGTATAGCAGTATGTATATATATTTTTCAAGAATCCATTATATGGTAAGGATTCAAGAATCCCAATGATTAAGAAATCCAATCCCATGGATCGTGCTGGTAGAATTCCCCACATTTCTCACATTCCTTATTCACATTATGAAATCTTTCAGTCGAGTATCTCTGTTTTCACTTCCCCTCTGTGCGATGTGCTACGTATCTTCTCGTAATAGGATTTATGGTTTTCCACAATAGATTGGGTCTTGTCATTATATACATTCATAGTTCTACATCATGTAACAAACTGAACCTTTGCTTGACCAATATTATACGAATGAGGAAGTATTTGCTTTGTAGTCATAATATGAAGTTTCGTCATTACTTTTGTTGGTGCTCTTCGCTAGACAGAAGATTCGAGAGAGCAAGATAGAAAAACTGAGAATTGCTTTGAGAGAGCAAGATTGCTAAACTGAGAATTGTTTTGAATTGTTAGTGTTTTGAAGAATGCCACAGAATAAGCAAATATGATCCCGTTTAGACAATTCACGGGCTTCATTTTCCACTGTTTCTTCATTTTTGCTCCCAGCTCACTAAGGTCAGGTGTCATATGTGCTTAATTTTTCTTATCTTATAGCTTTCTACTTTGTAGCATCTGTTGTGTGGTTTTTGCATCTCCGGTCATGTTACCAAAAGTATATCACAAATGATATTGACGTCTGTGACATAAGGGGTTGAGAGCCCAAGAGAAGAACACGGAAGTGCAGAGCTGGAGAAAGGTTAAGTTAGAGTATAAGAAATTTGAGAGTCATTAGGGGACTGTGGAAGACTGGAAACCACTGATAGTAGTTGGAATGGAAATGAAATCAGGGATTAGAATTGGAAGGCAATTAGGCGAATTAAACTGGTAAATTTATTGCAGGAAAAATTGATTTAGCGGAAGAAAGTATCGAGTTAGATGAAATATTCCAAACTTTCAAAGTGCTCATGAACTTTCTTCAAATATGAACGTCTATGAGCTTTTGGAATTGGTGAAATGAGCATTTGGGTGGTTTGGTTTAGTTTCATATATGTTATTTGTAAATTTACTTCTTTTACATTGGCTTTCCTTTCTCCTCCACTTGAACTTGTTTATGCAGATCTATTAACCGAATTCATGGTTGAATGCAGATATTGAGCAAATACTCTTAGAAGCGCAACATCGATGGTTACGTCCCGTTGAAATATGTGAAATTCTTCGAAATTCCAAAAAATTTTGTATTGCTCCAGAGCCTACTAATAGGCCTCCAAGTAAGAGCCTTAGCTGCATTAGATTATTTGATAAAGCAGTCATTCAGAACTTCGAAGTTGTTGTTATCAGCTGACCTTTTGGATGTGTGGTTGTGGGGATCTTCTTTACTGTCAACTTGCTTATATTTCAACTTGGTTGTATTGGAACAAAGTAGATAAGTACAACTTAAAAAGTTGTATTTATGAAATTCCTTGGCTTTGGTTAATGTTGTGTTCGATAAACATTGTTGATTTTTTTGTATAAACACATGTTCCCAAAATGAGTACTATTGTACATCATTAATGCAAGGTACTTGGGGCTGAATTGTAAAACTAGTTCACAAATAGGAAAAATATACAAAATTATGCAGAACTCCCTAGAAGCAACTATTAAAAGTTTAAGGTTCAATAAATTCTTTAATTTGTTACAAATAAAACCCTCCAACTCTCTGGTAAATGAAATTTAATTTAACATTGATGTACAAGTTCAATGAAATTTCAATTAATATTTAGAGATGCTAAGTGAAATTAATAATATTAATTATCCTTCACTCTTAACGACTTATCATAATATCATTTCTGCTAATTATAGTACAACAGAATTTGAATACTATTCTTCAAGTTCAAATAATGTGATCACCTGGGCTTAGTATCAAAAATATTTTATGTGAATAATGTACAAACTTTAAGTCAACGCTTTTTTTACAAATTGAAGGAATGCAATATGTTATTGTTTAAACATGTATGGTATTTCGGATTTGCAATTGGGATTTAGATTTGAGAAGTAAAACATTACCCAACTTTTTTTATTCCTCTAAAATTGAAGTTATATTTTACAACACAATTTATAAAATATTCCACGAACACACACACGGGCACGTGCAACGCACGTGCTTACTTCACTAGTTATACTATAAGAACGAATAAATAAGTACGTTAAAAAATATAAACTTGCTCTTTTGTCCTTCATTACACCCTAATTACTCATATAACTATCTATACATTGTAAGAATATATTGATTTGTCTGAGGATAAATATGTCATTTTGAACAAATAATTACATTCAAGTCAGCTCTTGAAATTTTATTTAATATAATAATGAGGTTTTAATCAATAATTTTGTGTCTAATTACATTTGGATCAACAATTTTTGGGATACTATACTATAAGAACGAAGAAACAAATACGTCAAAAAATATGAACTTCCTCTTTTGTCCTTCACTACACCCTAATTACTCATATAACTATCTATACATCGTAAGGATATATTGATTTGTCTGAGGGTAAATATGTCATTTTGGACAAATAATTACATTCAAAGTAGCTCTTGAAATTTTATTTAATATAATAATGAGGTTTTAATTAACAATCTTGTGTCTAATTACATTTGGATCAATGATTTTTGGGATATTTATTATTGACTTAAAAAAAAGTCAACAAAAATGGCTATTTAGGAATTGGTCACTAATATTTACAATTTGGTCAACTTCTTCTCTCAAATGAGGTTTCAATCAACAATTTGTGTCTAATTATATTTGGGTCAATAATTTTTGGGATATTTATTATTCACTTCATAAAAAGTCAAAAAGTGGCTATTTTAGTGGTTATTTACATTTGGATCAACAATTTTTGGGATATTTATTATTGACTTCAAAAAAGTCAACAAAAGTGACTATTTGGTGGCTATTTAGGAATTGGTCACTAATATTTACAATTTGGTCAACTTCTTCTCTCAAATGAGGTTTCAATCAACAATTTGTGTCTAATTACATTTGGGTCAATAATTTTTGGAATATTTATTATTCACTTCATAAAAAGTCAAAAAAGTAGCTATTTTAGTGGTTATTTAAGAATTGGTCACTAATATTTACAATTTGCTCAACTTCTTCTCTCAAATTTAGGATTCATATATTGTAATATATATAATTGCATTTAGGTCAGCAAGTTTTGAGATATTTATTATTCACTTTAAACAAGTTTTAAAAAGTGGCTATTTAGGAATTGGTCACTAATTTCACATTTTAGTCAACTTCTTCTCTCAAATTTAAGCTCTGGTATATTTAAATTGTCAATTTAAGTGGCTATTTTAGTAGCTATTATTAATTGGTCACTAATATTTACATTTTGGTCAACTTCTTCCCTCAAATTCAGGATTTATAAATTGTATTTAAATATCAATTAAGGCCTACAAACACATTTATGCCATTTTTTTAGAGGAAATACCCTACTCGTGTCATATATTTTTAGTGGCGCTTTATTAGGTACCTTTACTACTCATTTATAAGATAGTCAGAATTATCAATTCTTCCGTAAGAAGAGTTTTAGATTAAATAGTTACATTTACAATTTCCTATTTAACTGTTTTAACATCTTATGTTGATTTTTACAAGTGGACCTTATTTTGAAATATCAAAAAAAAAAAAAAAAAAAAAAGAGGAAACGTGACTTATTTTAAAAATATCCAAAAAAATGAAACGTTGACACTTATTTTAGAACGGAATGAGTAATTATACCTCTCCAAAGACCTCTAATGTCAAGATTAATACACAATATATCTAGGAATACAACTATCCGACGGACATGTGCCTTGCACGTGCACTCTCACTAGTGTATATATATATATATATATATAAGTATACAAAGATTCTCTAAAGAGGGCTCCCTCTCTTTATTAAGGAGAGGACCTCTGTTTTAACCGTCAGATCGTGTTTTCATTAAGGGCAGTGCTGTCATTTCACAGTTTTTAAATACAATCCGACGGTTAAAACAGAAGCCCTCTCTTTAATAAAAAGAGGGCGCCCTCCTTAGAGCCTGACTGTATAAGTATATTTGATTTCGCTTCACAATACAAACCCATATTCCCAGCACATAGATGAAAATTAAAATCAAACTGAATTTGATAAAGAATCAATTTTAAGAATGATTTTAGGCTGAGCACGGACTCCCACACAAATAAAAAAGAAGGCGTGTACAAAATACTTGAATTTGTAAAATCAGTTGAACCGGTTATGCATCTTCTAAAAAAGCCTCTTACCAGTCAGGCTATGGAGAGGGCGCCCTCTCTTTAATAAAGAGAGGGCTTCTGTTTTGACCGTCAGATCGTGTTTTCATTAAGGGCAGTTTTGTCACTTCACAGTTTTAAACACGATCTAACGGCCAAAACTGAGGCCCTCTCCATAGAATTTTCGATCATCTATACATATATATATATATATATATATATCTCCACACCAAGTTCTGCAGATTAAGAACAACCATTATCCTTCCTTAAACACAGTTGCCTTATCTCAGCAGGGTAAACTTCTACTGCTGGTTTTTAGCTAATTGCAATGGAGCAGAAAAACTCCATATCATGATGGTGAGAGAAATGGCATTACTCAAACCTATCTTTCCAAGCAATCTAATCATCTATTCCACACAGATAATCTCAACCAAAGAGCTAAACAATTCTAAAACCACAGGGACCCGTTTGTATTCATCTTCAGAGAATCACTTTGAACCACCCAATTGACCCTCAAAATTGCTCACGCAAGGCACGAAACATTCGTGCAAAGAAGTTCGAAAAGGGTGTTTGTTAATCTTTCAACCATAATTATGCCAAACCTATATAATATAACCACTTCAGCTTTATTAAAGACCTTCCTTTTCTTTCCTTTTTTTTTTTTTTGGTTCTAAAGACCCTCAATTATCCAAAGCATTTACAGAAAGTTCTGATTAGAAATGATAGAATCTAAATGAAACAGAAGAAGCATAATCTCATTAGATACAAGGATGGCTAATCAGATTTTGACAAAGCTATTGCATAAAGAAGAATGGAATTAAAGTACTATGGCCACTTCTCACAAGGCTTCAATTGAAATTGTACAAGTTCCATAAACAAGGAAATTATTGCAGGTCTTAACCAAGCCCTCTTCTAAAAAGAGGCAGTCACACACAATTAGAACTAACCGCACATATGATACGTAAAGTTTCACAATATAACTACCATATGTTATAATTGCCACAATTCGCCATCATGGGTTCATTCATGATGCTGCCTTTCCATACACAAACACATATCAATTTGATTCATTGGACCCGCAAAACTTACATTATGCGATAATGAAGCAGCGATATCAACCATTTGCTCATTAAACCAAAGATAATTAGCCGTTCTAAATAACTTTTACTGTAAATTGAAGAACTTGATAACTATTTGAGCCAAATCAGAAAATTCTCTTCAAGCTTGTGGTTTGTTTGCTACTATCAACATATCTATGTTCAACTCTAACAACAACTCAAAACCCAGGAACATAAACAAAAACAAAGGTAGAGAAACCGCGAAAAAACCTCAAATCTTGTGCCGCTCAGCTCTTTGAACCAGACCTGTTCATTCCCAAAATGTAATGCACTGAATCTTTGTACCCTCAGCTCCTTGAAGCTGCTCTCTCATTTTCAAACTTCTGACCCATAACTTTTGTTGCAATCATATTATCATCAAAGTACCTAGCATATGGGTGCCCTTTCGGAACAAGCCTCCTATACTTTTGAAATTGCTTTTCTGCCTCATCTTTCTTTCTCAACAATGTATATATAATCCCTTGACACAGATATGGTCTAAAGTCTCTTGGCTCTTCTTTCACAAGCTCTTCATATACCTTCAATGCCTCATTGTAATTGCTCTCAATAACCCGAATTTGGGCTAGTAAAAGCTTAAAGTCCCTCAAATCTTCTCTCTTTTTCTCTCTCTTACACAACCCAATTGCCTCCTGAATTCTCTTCTCTATCTCCTTCAATTCACTGTCTGAATCAGACTGTGAAGCCACCATTACCAACCCATGATATGCTTCCACACGAAAAGGGTCCTTGGAGAGTATTTCGTTAAACCCTAATTTCGCCAATTCGAGCTCTCCACCGTAACAGTGCATGTGGGCCTTCAACAATGGCCACTCGACATCGTTGGGTTCACGTATGATCAATTGCTCGAGAATGTTTACAGCTTCTTGGATTTTGCGGCTTTTGATCTTGATTTCCATTAGGTTTTTAAGGGCTTCGATGTCGTCGGGGTTAGAAATGAGGCGCTCTTCGATGTTTCTCTCTTCTTCTTCGCTGGAAATGGCTTCATCGGCGGTGGGTGGCGGCGAAATTGGGGCAGCGATGATGGGTTTGAGTTTGAATCTCGAGAAGAAGAGGGCGGAGGCGGCTATGGCGGCGATGAAGGTGGTTCTGAGGAGAGAGAGAGGAAAGGGGTTTTTGGGTTGGAATGGTTGGGTTTTTGGGGTTTTAGGGTTTTGAATTGGGTGGTCAGAGAAGGGTGATGAAGATGATGCAGCTCTGATTGATGATGAAAATGGTGATGGTGGTGGGGTTTTGAAGGAGAGAGAAGAGATGGGGTTTGAGAGAGAAGAGCGGTGGTGGAGACAGAGTAGAAGTGGTTTTTGGTGGTAGTTTACTTTAGCTAAAGCCTCCATGGTTCACTGTATATGTGTGTGTGTGTGAGAGAGAGAGAGAGAGAGAGAGAGAGAGAGAGAGAGAGCTGTAAAAACCTTGAGGTTAATGGAGGGTATGAGAAGAACTGGGAAGCTGAGACCGTGAGAGAAAGCTCTAAACCCTGAAGAAACTAGGAGAGTATGAGCTTGAAGCCTTTTCTTAAGTCTAGGGGCTTTTTCTTTAAGCTTTTTCTTTAAAGATGTCGTTTCGCTTTTTTATTTATTTATTTTTAATTAACTATTTTTCAAAAAAAAAAAAAAAAAAAAACTATGGGCTTAATCTATTAGGCTTTGGAGACCAATGGGGCTGGGCTAAATATATAGGCCCAACATAATTTTTTTTTTTTGGGTATGCATTTTTCTCACCCATTGCTCATCTATCACCACCGCCGTTTTGACACGGTGTTCTATTCATGCCCCATTCGTTAATTGTGTTTAGGGGTGTACATGGTTTGGTTAATTGTGTTTAGGGGTGTACACGGGTCAATTTAGTTATTTTTTTTCCATGTTTAAAAAAATCAGATCGAATAGGGTAGTCCGTTTTCTTCAGTTCGGTTTGATTTTAGGCTATGTATGATTTTTTGAAAACTGACCATGTTGGTCGGTTCAGTCAACCCTTTTTTTTTTGTGGCAACCTCTAATTGTGTTGATAAAATATGAAAAAAATAGGAATAAAATAGGCCACATGTCAAAATTACAAAAATAAAAAATTATAAAGGCTAGTGAAATCGGCCTTAATATTGAACGGCGAAAAATGTAAGTTAAGCCCCCTTGCAAATAAAGAGAGGAAAAAGAATAGTCCATAAAATTCCGAGTCATATCAAATAGAGTAATGCTACACACACAACCAAATGCACAACCAATTGCACAACACTGCTTAAAATTGTTGGACTTTGTGCTGAAAAGCCTGTACACACAAAATGGTGTATAGTGTGTGTGCAGGCTTTTCAGCACAAAGTCCAACAATTTTAAGCAGTGTTGTGCAATTGGTTGTGCATTTGGTTGTGTGTGTAGCATTATTCTATCAAATATAACTCATGAAGTTTTTTGGTTTTTTTTTTGTTTTTTTTTTTGCCAAGTCATCAAATATAGCTCATGAAGTTAGAAGTATAAAAATATGAGAGCATTTTTGCTCACCTAAAAAATGGTACACTAATGTTTATCTAAATATTTTATTGACCAATGTAGTGAGATCCATCATTAAACAATATTTGTTTAATTCTGGGTCCCACTGCATTAGCCAATGAGATACTTGAATGAGCATTAATGTACCATATTTTAGGTGAACAAAAATATTTTTTAAAAGTACATTCACTCTATCTCGTTTTATGTGTCATTTTTTATTTTGGCCGATCCAAAACAAAGATATTTTGAAATATTTGCATTAATTCATACATGTGAATGACAATCATTATGCCATTCCTTAAAAAATCAAATTCCTAAAAGTAAACACATAAAATGGACGAAGTAACAATTTTGGCTCCGTACCAATTCTAATTTATTGCATTGGCATGACAATTGTAGGAAAAATCATTGATAATGGTCTATAAAAAAAAAGTTTGTTTAAACTTAAATTTTGCTCCTACTTACCTGTCTGGGTAAGTAATAGATGAACAAATTTATTTTAATAATGTTAGGTACACAATATCAATCACAACATGCTTTGAATTACATGTACCTTACGTTGTATGGATTTTTCACACATAGCCCACATGTTCTGGGAAGTAAAAAGCACACGCATTTTTTTTTTTTTGGTTTCCCAAAGTATCTCCAGGCCTTCCGCCCATGACTAATCCTCCGAGGTACTATCGGGCACCAAAGTGGGGACCTCTTCCAAGATAGTTTTTTTGCATACACAAGGACTCGAACTTGAGACCCTTGCTTAAGCAGCCAAAGCCCCTTCCACTTAGGCTAACTGATTCTTGGTGTACACGCATTTAAATCATGATTGTACGTGATTTGTGTTGTGGTTGATGTTGTGTGCCTAACATTATTGAATTTATTCTCCTAAACATGATGTGACGGTTACCTTGAATAATTTTTCACAAACAAGGTACTTGAAGCAAAGCATTATTCCACACACAAGGCGGAAGCAAATCATGCTTGGTGTGCCATATGCATACATGTGGCATGTGGCAATACAACAATGAACGGAATATTTTTGCTCACTCAAGTCTTCAATAGGTGATATGTGTTTCATTTTCATTTCCCATTTAACCAAAGTAGGGCATACGTCACCGAGTTGAAGCTTGAGTAAACAAAAATGCTCTCAACAATTAAACCAAGCAATAAAAGCACACACCATCACGCTTCCCGACAACCACTAGCAGTACATATACGAGAGAACAAATTTGCTCACCCATTTTTATCCAAGCACCTCATTGGGTGATAAAGTGAGACCAATCACTTTCCATAATTTTCTCATCCCCATTTTACTCATAAAAAGGGGTAGAACTCACTTATTCACTCAATGAAATACTAGAATAAGCAAAAATTGAGTAAGCAAATTTATTCTCCATATACGAATGTAAATCTGTCTTAATAACATTTGTTAATGTTCAGAACCTACCGAATAAACACCCCCTCACTTTTATTTAGTACTACAAGAACCATGTCCCATGAAGGAGAGATTTTGGGGGTAAGTTATAAGGTATCAAGTAGTTCATGATATGGTACTCTATATCTAATGAGAGTGTGTTGTTTTGATGAGATCCATGTCTTTATATAGGATATCCCATTATTTATGAGTGTTGAGACGTTGATTCCAACCAAATAATCCATTCTCATTGATTGAAGAATACCACATTAGCAAACTTCGTGATACCCTCAAAGTACTTACCAAAATATTTCTCCCCATGAATGCAAAAGCCAAGGGCCCTAATTAAAGAACAACCCCACAATTTCTCCTCATGAATGTGTTGGAGATTTAGCTCTAAAATCACATATTCTCCGAATATCAAAATTATGAATAAAATCATGAGAGAAACATACTATTCATAATAATTAAGTTATCAAATATTTTACCTTCATATGTGACAATAGTGTAACATCTCATACCATGTGAAGTACACGGCATTGAGTCGAGGCATGTACTAGGTCGCTCTCTTTAAGATGATTCGCACTTCTCACAGTATTTGTCAATCGGTGTAGTAGGAATGACGCGTCGCCTTCAAGATACATTAACCCAGCTCATGGCTGTGGTCTCCCTCATTCTACACTTTTTGGGGAAGACCGAAACTTCTCCCAACACCCTTCTTTGCCCAAATATAAAATAAAATATGTACATTATAAAAGAAACATTATACTAACATATATGCCATCACATGGACTTATCTTCATATGTGTTATATAGAGAATAGGCCCCAAACCTTATATTTATAGGCTCAAGAATGTGGCCATTGGAAAACCCATACCAATTGAGGTTTAAACGCAATTAACTAGCCCCAAGAATCACATGTGTAATATATGGGCTAATAAACCAACTCTTAAAGTAGGATATAAAAATGGTTGTAACTCTCATTATAAAGATGGTTATAATATAATCGCATGGGTAAGAAAATTATATTAAAGTTTGCATAAAATCTTATTTTTTTTATTAAAATATTCCAACAACCCCCACTTATTTTAATAAAAATAAGAAATAATATATTAGGGCAAAGATAGAATATCATGCATCATGAAAGTGGCTCAGCCTTTAAACCTTCACTTAGTATTTCAGTATTCCCGTATTAGATCCAGAGTGGCTTAACCTTTAAACAATTACTACTTGAGGATACGTAGAAGCACATCACACACATGACACTCCAGGTGTTCTCTAAACTTCATAAGCTAGCACGTTATACGGCTTTATGCTTTATCCCAGTTTTCACGAGTGCTCCACACTCATATAGGCGAGTAAATCAAGGATGCTGTCGTAATTGAGACATCCCACCCATGAGGGATATAGAACTCATTAAGAGATAACATCTCAACCTCCCATGAACGTTACAGGATCACATGTACATACACCATAGGGATGGATAATATGCCATTGAGACTTTAAGAGTGCATATCCATATTCAAACAACTCTATGATTCGTTTAGCCCTTTGAACCTAGTTCTTGGGATCGCCAGTCCCTAGGTAGGGTATCCTTGTAAGTGATTTATTACAACTTTGGGCTTAAGTCTCATCCCCCTAGATAAAACATTTGCCTCTAGCTAGAGCTTTTTACTCAATTTGTTTCTGTAGATAAATATGCACGCAATTGGGTTTAGCTCACTTACCTAGCGGAATAACCCAATGGATCGCCGAACGGTGTTGTTACAAGCCCAATCAAGAACCACGAACCTGCTGCGCCTTCATCGCTTCCATGTACTCCCTTGTGCATCACCTAGGTCGTAGAAGACGCTACTAGAGTGGTCTCCGTCAATGTCATGCTCTAAATCCCCAGGTTCCGTGGTGATGGCTTTAGAGAGAGAAAACCGTGAGAGAGAGGGGGAGAGAGAGAGAGAAATTGGCTACTTGGTTGTAGTGTGTGTAACCCTAATATGTGTGTGCAATATAAATATATATAGGCACACACCCTAGGTCACCAAGGCCAAGGCCCATTGGACCCGGTCCAATGTATGTGGGTGCCCGTATGGCCCACATATTTCTTACATCTCCCACTCACCCACATAGGGCTAGTACTAAAAACCAATCTCTCGAAACAGAACTTCTCATCTCTTCATATAGGGAAATAGAGCGTGTGACCTTACGAAAAGAAAGTACAGCGACAGGAGTGTAATGCCAAATCATCAGCATAACCAGCAAGACACATCGCTCGAAAGCTTCTCCTGTATGCCTTAGATGATTCAACCACACCAGATACATCATTCTCAATCCCTTGGTGAAAAGAATTGCTGTACAACCTCAAAGTAATGTACTCATGACATATCAGTAACAAAATACGATTGTCGCAGGCCTGCTAATGAGTTACAAAAACATGGTGTGTTATTGAATGGTCTTCCCTAAGCCCACATGTCAATCTGACTAACTTGACCGCTTGCCCAGACACGCCCTATAGAACGAAATTGTCTCTTCGTCCTAGGATAGCATGCTAAAGTAGCTGTCATCAAGCGTCCTCTTCATGACATAGTCTCAGGTTGTGAAGGCAACCAGTTTGTAGGATAACCAATGTCTTGGATATGCTATGTGGCTCACACAGCAATGAAAAGGAATCCATTCATTGCTCCACTGTCGATCGTAAAAGCATATACAGTATGAAATGTATGCTATGGCGTTCTTCCATAAAAAAATGGGCATGTCATTCTGTGTTTGGAAAAACAAGTAACGCCATATGAATCTTAGTCTAGACGTTACATAAAACGTCTAACCTGAGTTTTCCAGCATAGTCGCCCCTCTTGGCGCCCGTCTGAAAACTCACATTCGGCTATAAATAGGCTACATAGAGTCGTGTGATCTCTATATGTTCGACCAAGTATAAAGGTCTCATCTTAGCTCCATCTAAGGTGACATATAGGAATAATAAGGATTTATATCTAACTCGCTGTTCTTACACTGCGTAGATATAAGTGTTCAAACTCGCTTTCTAAGCTCTATGGACATACATGTCCTAGCTGGCTATCTAAGCGCCCTGAACACAAATAACTCATCTTGCTAGCCATCCAAGCGCTACGGACACGCATGTCCTAGTTCACTATCTCGGTGCCAAGGTGAATCACCCGTGTGAGCAGGTCGATTCAAGCTCGGTGACATATTAGAAATGTGTATTCATTTCATGCATATAACAAATATATATGTATGAAAACCAACTAGTTTTTAATTAACGGATAATAAAAAAAACTTGAATAACAATGTCAATAACACAATAAAATGTCTAAGCACATCACATCCCTAAGTGGAGATATGCCTCAAGACAACTTCCCTTTGCGCAAACTAAATCTCAAATGTGACAAAAAAGAATGTCTACGTGCTAGAATGGCTTTAAGATCTTTTGCATATGCTCAGGCTTATGTGCTATCACTGTAGATGAGCACAACTCATCACTATGAGGTAAAGATCCTAACCACTGCAAAAACTCTTCAACCAAAATAGCTTCTCGAACAGCTGATAAGCACACCACAAATTATGCTTCCATTGCGGACAACATAAGGCAAGGTCCACAGTCCCGCGAACATATCGCAAGATACTCTTCATTACTTTCTAGTGATAGGACCAGGGTTGTTACAACAATGACTAATTAAACCAACCGTATAACAGACATCTGACTGAGTACACACATTAGCATACTTTAGATTCCCTATTGCGGAGGTATATGGAAAACTGGACATTTGTTTCCTCTTCTCATTATTCTTAAGACACTAATATAAGGTCAAGGTGAGTCCCTTTTTAAAATTGGGATGTCAATGAGTTTACAGCTTTTCATGTGAAAAAACATTCAAGAACCCTTGAGAAAAGCTTCTAAGAACGATCTCTCACAATCTAAACTCCCAACACATAGTTGGTATCACCTATATCCTAATCTCAAACTGAGAGGATAACTACTCTCAAGTGGCGACAATGGAACTCATCTCATTCCCAGCTTTCAGGATATCATCAACATACAAAGAATTAGAATATTTTTCTTTGACCATTTAATGTACACACATTGTACCACTGCCTAGATGATCGCTAGCTTGAGATAATAAATGGAACGTTTGAGACGGCATAGTTTTGCTCTCATTCCCTTTGGTCACAACACCAATGGGATGATCCATATTTATCTCATCATCTTGTTCTCCATTGAGAAAAGAACAGTTTAAACATCCAACTAAAAAGGTTCCAAAACTAAATATGCGACAATTGCTAGGATAAGGCGAATGGAGTCAAATCTCACCCTTTGGGAGAACATGTTTCCATGGTTTATACCATTTCTGGGTACAAGCTATCGCCACAAGGCGCGCCTAATACTTGTTAATTGAACCATCTGCCTTGCGTTAGATTTTGAAAACACACTTGTCTCCAATCATCTTACGCACATGCGGATTGTCAACTAACTCCCAGACCTTATTCGCATCCATAGAGCTCATCTCATCTGGTATAGCAACTATCCACTTAGCTTCAGCAGACGAAAAAACGCTTCCACAAAAGAAGCAGGCTCAGCTCATCCACTTGTGCACACATTTACACACATATGAAAATGTCTTCCTCAATATCAAAACTGTAACACCCTGTAATTTCTTTTTCATTAATAAATGAATATTTAATTTTAATTGCTATTTATAATATTTGTTTGGGGTCAAACCGTAATTTTCATAAATATAAAAATGCTTTCTATGATTTTAAAAACAGTATCTATATTTTTGTACAACCCGAAATTTATTCCTACGCTAATATAATTTTCTGTATTTTTATATCAACCATAAAATACCAGTTTTGTTTTAAATCTGCGTCTATACCGCGTCTTGGGTGAGGGAGCACGTGAGCTCAACCTCACCGGGTGATTTCTCCCTATTGCTTGGAGCCCAAAATTTCTCAGTTTATATATACGTGTGTTTCATCTCTCATAATTTCTCACACAGTCTCTCATTCTCTCCCTCACAACTCTCTGCATCTCTCTCAATTCCTCTCAAACACTCTCTTGCTCTCTCAAGACACCTGTACACACACAGAGATTATACATATGATATACACATACACATACACACTTACATAGTTATATATATATATATATACATCTCAAGATCAAAGAAGACGGAGAAATTCTCAAACGGCGGATATTTCGGCGGATATTCTCGGTCTCAAAATTCTCAATATAATTAACCTCAGTGAGTATTATAAACTCACTCTCAACGTATATATATATATATGTATATTTCAGTGTATATATGTGCGTATATGTGTATATATATATATTCATACACCATTAAAGCTTGAAAAATATAATTTTGTAAAAGTCAACCAAAATAAATTCCGTAAATTGATTTTGGAAGATCTCAGTCCCAATAAGCTATGGTTTCAATCCTACGGTTTAATTCATCCGTATGGTGACGTATTGATGATTTGAAGTTTTGTCACTCTAACTTAAATCGCGAAAATTAAGAGATACAATCCGTATTTGTTTAAATTGATCGCGTATTCTTAATCTACACGAAAAATTGAAGATATCCATATATGGCATGATATGGTTGAAACAGAATTTGAAAATGGGTAAAACTATAGTTTGAAATCAGAAACAGGGGAAAAACGAAGAAGATGAGGTTCTGCAAGAATTCGCGTGCGCGACTCGCTCGCGCGACCCATTGCCACCTTCGCCCGTTCTCCCCTTTCGGTCGCGCGACCAGCTCGCGCGACCTGCTCGCGTGACCTGGGCATTTTGAGCAGTTTTTGTATTTTTGTATAAGGGACTGTTTGGAAAAGGTTTTGAAAGTTTTTAAAGAACTGTTTGACAGATATACTGTTTTAAAGGCTCACTGTTAGGAATTGAACTTATAAGAACGTTTCAGACTGAGATTTATGTTGAACGAATATCCAGCTTTGAGATTAATAACTGTTACTACAAATTGTGAACATTGACATACATATTAGGGTCGAGGTTGTGTCAACATGCATGTGTGTGAGAAAGCGTGAAAAGAGTAAAGAGTGGCGGTCTGGTGTGCGACCTCAATATCGATCGGATATTATTCCTGGTATTGGAGGCGATAGTGTGGAGTACGGCTTAGATATTGATCGGATATTATTCCTGGTATCTAAGGCGCTCGTTTCGGATATCGATCGAATATTATTCCTGGTATCCAAAGCGATGGTATTGAGTACGGCTTAGATATCGATCGGATATTATTCTTGGTATCTAAGGCGCTCGTTTCGGATATCGATCGGATATTATTCCTGGTATCCGAAGCGATGGTATTGAGTATGGCTTAGATATCGATCGGATATTATTCCTGGTATCTAAGGCACTCGTTTCGAATATCGATCGGATATTGTTCCTGGTATCCGAAGCGATGGTTGGTCGTGATCGGCTTAGATATCGATCGGATATTATTCCTGGTATCTGAGGCGATAGCGTGGTGTGCGACCTCAATATCGATCGGATATTATTCCTGGTATTGGAGGCGACAGTGTTGTGTACGACTTAGATATCGATCGGATATTATTCCTGGTATCTGAGGTAATGGTTTGGTTGAGTCGAGTCTTATTGAGAGAAAAGAGTCAGAAAGATGAGATGTTACATTGTTCATGCACGGTCGCATATTTATTGCTTACTTTATTCCCCCGTGACTTATGTTGAAATTGGAACCTTGAATCTATTGCTTTTAAAGTTAAATTGCACCGTTGTTTATTTGCTTATATATACATTGCGAGTACTTGTTTATTTTGCTCACCAGCTTGCATAAGCTGACTGCGTTGATGCGTCCTGGACTGTATGTCCAGATTTTCAGGGTCAGGAGCAGCTAGGGTATTTCGACTATGCTAGTTAGAGGCAGGGGACTTTCCAGGAGGCTGCTTTATATTTCCTATATCTTTTTTTTATTCGGGTTGAAATAAACTAGTTTAGACTTTTGAATAAGGCATTTTGTGCCTAAGTTTATGACTGCTGTAATAGTTAGTAAGTTTTAATTTTGGAGCTTATGTTTTGTTAGTATCCTTTGCTCTAGAAATGTTAAGTTATATTTTGCAGGGACAATTGGTCATACTTACTTGTCACGACCTACGAGTCCATAAAGGAAATTAAATGCTTTCCTGTATTATGCTACGTCGGGGCTTGACAAAAACAGCGATAGGTAACTTTTTCCTCATTACCATACAGTGTAGTACCTGAGAATCTGGATTGCCTAGTGTTGCACTCCCACTATCTGGTACACTTCCACTAGGGTCTAGCAGTGTACTCCCACTCAGCTAGAGACTAGTACCATTTTTCAGCAATCACTAGATGTGGAATTTCTCAATCTCCCCAACTCTCTTAAAGATGGTATGTTGTCTTCAACATCCTCCAACTCATAGAGGTCAAGATATCTCTTAGTAATACAAATTTGGGGAAGTCATTCTCAATATCATGTGGCACTATTTCTGTCATTCCTATATCTGTTTGTTAATTATACATAACATAGGCTGTTGAGCTATTAAAATACATTATAAAGGTATGCTTTCTAGCTCTCGAGCGTAGTTTCTCGCACTTATACGAGGTATAGTGAACATAACCTCTTGAGCTCCATGGGCCCAAATGCTCCAAAATGATCTTTTCGCCTTTTCATAGCTCATAAGTGGGTAGAGGGAACTGACTGAGAAGAGGCACTCTAGTATGTAGGCAGCAAACGAGAGTATATCCCCCCAAAACAATATTGGAAGGTTGACTTGAGCTATCATAGTCCTAGCCATATCTAGGAATGTCCTATTCCTTCTTTTTGCAACACCATATTGTTGCGGAGTTTCCGGAATAGGAAGTTGTCTGCATTTCTCCTTTTTCCTCACACAGTTTCTTGAGCTGATTAGATAAGTATTTATGATCCTCACATCGCGCGAAATCATCTATAAAAGTGAGAAAATAAGAGGCGCCATGACGTGCCTTTATAACCATAGGTCTACAGATATCTGAGTGAACTAGCTCTAATGCTTGAGTAGCTTTAATAGCCTCTTTAAAAGGCTTTCGGCATGCTTTGCCAACTAAGCAAGACTCACACATAGGTAGGTCAACCTCAACGAGTGGGCACAAAAGGGCTTCTCAAGCTAATCAAGTGTCACACCCCGACCCACCACGGGCGGATTAAGGGCATATGACAACGCCATCGAGGCTACACCAACTCCTTAACGTACTAAACAAATTTAAGTAACATGGCTCTCTAAGCCACATATCGATGAATAGAGACAATAAAAATAAATAAATAAATGAAATACTTTAAAGGTTTGGAAACCCAAAAGAATTATTTTTTTGTGGGTATTAGGGACTCCAAATATACCCTTCCATCAAATCAAAAGTTCAAAATAACAAACTTTTAAAAAAAAACAAGTCAAAGGAGTGCTCAACCCGTCAAAAGGCACCTGGGCAGAATCCCCTCTGTTACAGCATATTTCCCCTGTTTTGCATAAGTTTTAAACATTTCAAACTTTCAAACCATTCCTAAAATTTTAGTAAAGCACTTAAAAAAAAATGAAATCTCTAGGAGTAACTAAATAATTTATAAGTGTTACAATAAAAAGGGTGTTGGACACGTTGACTCGGCGAGTCCCAAAGTTCATACAAAGATACAAATATAATTCTTACAAGTTCCCAGTCCCATATCTTTATATTACATCACTTGTTTCTAATTCTCCTAGTTACAACTACAAATTTAAGCTACAACTATTAACATAAAGTTGCATATTTACAACTAAACATATAGATATATTAGCAAGAGTGCTTTTCCGACCCCATCTTAATGCTCCGTTCACCTCCCTCCCTCGCCTTGGTCTGTACCTGCGGTGGTTATTCAATAACCACAACAGAAAATAATATTTTTGTTTAAGCTTTCGCTTAGTGAATCAGCTAATCATGTGATTGAATGCAATAAATATTCTAATGCAACACCCACTCATGTAAAACATAATTTATAGTCTTGGATTACCAAACAATGGTTCACACTCCGGAAACGGATTTTATTATCCTTTACCACCATTATTTTTATCACTTATTTCATCTTTTTAATCCCTACAGAAAGGATTTATTCCGCCCCTACACAAAGAGCTTAGTCTTACCCCTACACAAAGGGTTTATTCTTACCCCTACACAAAGGGCTTTTCTTTTTCTTTTTCTTTTCCCCAATTCCATATTTAGTGAACCATTACCGGTAACCTTTGACCCAAATAAGCACATAAGCACATATTTACCCAATTTACATACTTGTTTCACATTCAACCATTGCATGTCCAAATAAACATGAAATTAGTATTTCTAAATATCAATTACTAAGAATTTCATACTTGGTGAACCATTATAGAGTAACCTTCAACTCACATAATCACATAAATATATAATCAACTCAACATGGCAATTATTGAACATTTAGACATGCTTTTCCATTTTCTAGCATAAAGTTGCTATAACAAATATAGATTCAACCTACTAAAATTCATATTGGCACATTAAACGTATTTATACATTCTAAAACAAGATTAGAATCACTCACCTTAGAAATTCAGCAAATAAACCTTTTAGAAGTTGATTTCTAGCAATACCCAACTGATCAAATCTACCTTGTGTATGAATCCTACAAGTTTTTTAAGCAATTAATGGATTATCCCCCAAATTGGGTCATGGAAAAACTATCAAGAAACTTAATAAAAATTATACCCAAGTGTAGATCTTACCTCCTAGATCACAAATATGTCTTCAATTTGAGTTTTAGATGAAATTTGGTAGGTGGATCAAGAGCAAAGCCAAACAAACCCCCAAGCCCTTTTCTTCTTCTTCCCTTTCGGCTAACTCCTTTTTTTCTCGTTATTCTCTTCTTTCCTTCTAATATCTCCAGCTCACTAATGAGTTAGGAGACAATTCTCCACAAGTTGACATCTTTTTGATGAGGTGTTAACTAATTTCCTTAGTATTTTACTTACATCCCCATAAGTTTTGTCTCATTATTAATACTACCCTTGTTTCATGTGTGCTGTTACATCTATTTGGTATTTAGCTATGTTTCGCATGGTCCCAAACGTGGTCCCAATAATTATATAAAGTTGCTAATTTACCCATTATGAACATGTTAATACTATGCTCTCATAAGGGTACCCAAATTGGCTCCATAACTAAACATAAACAATAATATAATATTAAGCACTTATTTATTTATCATAAAAGTATATAATATATTCATATGGTATCAACATGTGTTATAATTAAACAATTAAATTTATATGTCTACCATTTAAGCACAAAATTGCAAATATTTACAATTTACATAATCTGACCCTCATCGGCCCCACTTTCATAACTGTCCCTTCCATAATGGGACTTCCAACTGTGTTCCCAAGTGAACACTTTTTCCACCGGCAGGTCCACAATCCCACCTTAACTCAATATATGCATTAATAATATTCAATGCATTTAAATAATATTTTTTTACTCCCTGTTCCGGGTACGGGTATTACATTTCTCCCCCCTTTTAAGAAGTTTGTCCCCAAACTTTTCTTACCTTGAGTATCCACTTCCTGTTAATATTACCCCTCAAGTTGCAACTTCTCTTTCCCAATATTTACGTTCTTTCCACATTTACTCTGTTCAATCAAAGCATTGTACCTGTTATTCGTATAATTTTTACTTTCCCCAGCTTTCATCTTCTGCACATTCTAACTCATTTCAGTTGTACACGTCTTCTGTTCTTGACTGCGAACTCATTCCTAATACATCATCAGTTATTGGAACTCCATATTTATCTGAATACATTCTGATTCTGAACATGTCTGTACATATCTTTCAAGAAATTTATACTCATCCTATTAGATGTTAAACACAACCTTTCCACTATCCCCACTTGCATGTCGACCAAAAATATCCCAATTCGGATTCATTTCTAGAAGAAAACATTGGTGCCTCCTGTCACCCATCGACCAACAATTTATTCCCAAGACAGTTACTCATTCATCACCATAGCTTTATCCATTTCCATTTTTTTTACCCCGATCAGTGCTCCTACAGTCACATGGTTGATTGTACGCATTCCCTTACCGAATACTTCTTACTACTAAATTTTCAATCAAATTTTTTTTCCTTTACCGATACAATTCAGTTAAAACAATTTGACGATGATCCCATCATTATAGACATCGTAGATGAATTCCTTATATTCTCTCCCAGTATCGTTAAGACCTGTATAAGATAGTTAAAACTCCCCTTGAAATTACACACACATACCCATAATATTCTTTCTCAAACCTTCAGTTTCTCAATTTCAATCCCTACCCATCTGTTCTCAAAGAATCGATATTATATCTAAGTTTTGTACTAATCCTGATCTCACTGCATAGGATAACCTATCATGATCCTCCACAAATTCTAGTCATCTTCCATTTTTTTTCCTTTGCTTAGGTAAATATTCGTGTCAAATTCCTTGCAAATAGTATAAAGTTCACATTTGTCCCGGTTCAAATAGACAAATTTATAATGCAAAAGGTAATTGTCATCATCCCCAAGACTTCTATAAGTTCATTTCTTATACACTTCATTGTATAATACACAATCACAGGTAACGATTTGATCACCTCACATCACGTCACAAGGTTCTTAATACTCGTATTGGTGTCTTAGTAAAGTTTATTTAACATCCCTTGCTTTGCTCTTCCTAAGTTATACTCACTCTTAGATCAATGTCAGAAAACATCTATACTCTTGGAGCTAATTAACAAATTATATTCGCTAGTTGGATACTCTTTTTTTTTTTTTTCTTTTTTTCTTTTTTTTTTACTTGTAGCTTCATTCAATCCCAATTACCAACGCTGACTAACCAACAAAGCTAAAAATCTGTAATAAACATTTGATCTTTTTTGTTCCAACCTTACAACTCTGATATACTCCCAAACTATTTTCTGAAGCCTCCATAAGAAAATTATCAAACAAACCCAAATTTTGAAATTCTAGTGGTATGTTCTATATCTAACAAACGAATACAAAACAAGAGGTAAATATATCCGGAATCTACAAGTACTTTTGTCGGTTATGAACCAAATGTAAACAATACTTGGAATATCTATATCAACTGTAGTGGTCCCTTGTCGTTGTTCCCTCCGTCGTGGCTGCTGTTGCACAAATCCTTGAGTAGTAGCACTAGCAGTTGAGGAACCAGAACCTCCCAGTTGCCTGTTAGGACATTCTTTAGCATGATGTCCATATTCACCACATACATAGCACTTACTGTTAGGGATATATACTAAAAGCCATGCTTTATGTAGTTGATTTATTATTCATTTAATAAAATCAGTTAATCCATTTTTTATGAGAATCTGTGTGGGCAATATTTGTATTATATTGTTTATTTAATATTATGCATGTGTGTCTTTCACTCTACATAGTAGGTGATTTGGTGTGTAGAGTTCGGCTTGCACAGGGAAGATCAGACCATCGGATCTTGTAGAATGTAAGATTTTGGTTTACAGTCTTAGATGGATTGGACACACCATCGGTAGGACTGCAGCATGGTGTTGTAGTAGGTTTGTCTTGACTGCGGGAAACGGTATAGTTTCAACTCACCATGCTGGTACATTTTGTGTATTAAACGGGACCGACTTGGGTAATTATCTTTATACTGACTTATAAGATAATTAATACCTCATGACTATTATGAGTGCTTATGCTCTAAATCCTAAGTTATTTTATGGACACGTACATTTGATATTTACACTTTGATCCCTAAAAGGGTGAGATCCTTAAATGGGTCAATATCTCATTGAATTGGGTGACAATATTAATTGTGTGGTGGATATTAATTAATGATGGAATCCATGTCTCAATTTTGGGATTGATGATATCCCCTTGAGAAAGCTTATAAGTTTTGATTATGTCAAACCCTGCAGGTGGATTTTGTATCTGACATATCAAATAAGTTAAGCAGAGGATCTCAAGGAATTTTAAGAGATTAATTAAATATGATTGTCAGTAATTATATTTAATTAATGGATATCTGTAATCTTAACATGGGGAGATAATAGGCATTTAATAACATGGAGCTCGAAATGAAATTTTGAGATAAGGGTAGGAGTGCAATTGTAATTCTTTAGTGGTATGAATTATAATTTATGGAAATAGGAATATGATTCAATTCGAATTAGGGTTTCCTAATTCCATAAGGAAGCCTATTCCTTATTGACTTCTTATGGTCCTTATCGTAGCCTATATATATGCTGCTTTGGCTCTCTCCTCAGTTTGCGTTTTTCCATCAAGAGTATTATAACTCGGAATAGAAAAGAGAGCGTAAATAGAGAGAGCAGAAACATAAAGGATTTCAAAGGAGCCCACACTCAGTTCAATATTCTGGCAGCAAAGGAATACGGTAGAAGATCGTGAGCTGTTATCGAGCTCGTGTTCTCGATTCTTCTACTACAGCAATCCGTTTTAGCAGTTTAAGGTAACCCTAGTTCCGCCCTTGTAGGGTTATTGTAGTTTTCACGTAATTTTTTTTGCAGTACCAACTTATACGCGCTGTCAATGGATTCTGGGAACGCAGTTTCCTAACAGTGGTATCAAAGCAACGTTGATTCTGCGTATGGGTTGGACGCAACCATGTTGTCCAATAAAACAGATCTTATGCGTGTTTTGATGGATGGATAGAACGTAGAACTGTGCTAACCCTTGTTTTGCAGCGTTCTTATTCCACTATTATGGTCACTGATTTTGTGTGATTGGATCCCACGATGGTTTTATCCGTGGTTAATTTTGCTGTTTTAATATAGCATGTGAACTCCTTCATGGAGGCATAGGGTTTGTGTAATATATCTCAAGTAAATCCGTGAAGACAGTTTACAAGCAGTTTCCGAAAGCAATCTGGAGGCAGTTTCTGAAGGCTGTTTCAGAAAACAGTTCTGGAAGACAGCTCGACCCTCGTGCGTAGTAGCGACATAGAGTTAATCGGGTTCAATAAAGATTTCTTCACAAGAGTTGCAGCTTGACCATAATAGTGGGATTCCTATTTTATTGTGGTTTCCTTATTTATGTGTGATTGAATGATTATTATTGTTTCATGTTTAATGAATAGGACAACATGGATAATTGTTCCTAGACCTATTTCAGATGTCTAGCTGCATGTTTAATTTATATTAATTTAAAATGATGGACAACTATATGTGTATTTAGAAATAAAACATAAGTACTTATTTTCTAAAATCATGAGAATAGAATAATTTTATTATCTACATATATGGGTTTCACAAGTAAGGATAAATTAATCCTTGTCAAGTATTCCATTATTTTTTATTAATTAAATTAAAAGTTTTTCTAAAAAAATTATAACCCTCAAATTTTTTTAAAATTCTAAGTGGGAGAGGGAATTTATCAAGTATAAATCCCATGGTCTCCATCACTGGTTTGTAGATGATATGATTAATTTTGTGTGATGGCTCTAGTGTCATCCTCTCCATCGGATGTAGTTGATCATGGAATCATCAGTACAAACTTATTTAAAAGAATGTTTTGGGTGATTGTTGGTGTGGGTCACCTCTCCATCAGAGGTGTTCCTCACAGAACTCTTGACCTAGAATTAAGTGATGGTATACACTTAGCTATAAATAATAATATCCTCTCCATCTGAGTCACTGTTGTTATTTATAGGATCAAAGCAAGTCAGCAGTTTAATTTTACTAGGCAAGGTACATTGCCTGGATAGTAAAATTAAAAAGCAATTGCCTATCTGAACAAATGATGGATAGTATATGGCTTCCCATCGAGTCATACTGTCACACCCATTCGAGAAATTTACGATTTTGAAAATGCATCATTTGAGATTTTGAAATTATTAATGTTATTAATAATTTGAGTTGAGTTGACGTGGGTCAACGGTAAGGTGTCAGTAAGGACACGAGAACATGGAAGTTCATATTGCATGATCATGAGTAAATGGTATTTATATGATTTAAATGTTATTTGACTTTATCTGGTATTTCTGTGAATAGTAATTATACCTGTGTAGTATAATTCTGGTAATCTTTGATATTGTTATATCATTTTGAGAACTGTGGTGAGAACGTGAGAGATACGTTAATTAAAAAGGTAGGTTGTGTAGAGATTTCACAGAATATAGTTTTTGGACGTTATTTTGGACCCAAACGAAACTTGATCGAAAACTTTTGGAATTTATAGCTTTCACTCGTAAAGGCATAAAATGGACGTGTGTGAAGTTTCATGGGTTAATGAGAAGTTTTGAGAAACTTGCGGGGAGGTAAACATAATTCCCAAAAAGTTTGGCTATATATAGGAGTGGATGAGATTTCATTCTCATCCACAACTTCTAAAAAAAAAATATCTAGAGAGAGAGGAGAGAGAAGGGAGATTGAGCCAACGGGCTTTGCGACGTCGATCGACGACTGTTCGTCAGTCAGTTTTTCACCAAATTCAAGATTTGAACTCGTGGAGGTAAGAGCTACGTTTTGATACTACTTAGGCCATGTTTGGCCAAGTTTTGTAAAAATCTTAATTTTAGACTTTTGGGAAAAACAGGTATAAACTTGTAGGAATCGTCCCAAATTTGAAATCCGACGATTATTTAGCCCCCTAGACGATCCTTCAAAGTTTGAAGAGATTCGCACGAGGTAGGAATTCTAGATCTATGAAATATATGGATTTTCATGTTTTGAACATCAACTTTGATATTCTTGGATCCGGGCGAAATTCATGTATTAGTTAGGCCCGTTAATTATGCACGTGAAATTATGATAAAAGCACGTATAACTGTTTATGTGAGCATGTTATGTGTCTACTTGGGTCAAAGGGGAGTTTGGTGCAAATTCATCCGGGGTAAGCTCCTCGAACCTTGAGGATTGTGATTGTGATTGAAATGGAATTGGAATTGTGGTTGTGTCTGGATTGGAGGTGGGCCAAACCAGTACCCGGTACCTGGTATGGAGGAAGGCCCAACCAGTGTACGAGATGCGTGGGAGAGGTGGGCCTCCTACGACATCGACCGGATGAATGCGTACCTGTCACCCCCCGAAAACCGAAGCGCGAGGAGAGAGAAAAGACAGAGAGAAAAGACTTAAAGCCCAAACACAAATGCGGAAGCGACATTGGAATCCCACGGGGATTCCCACAAGTATGACTCCTTAACATATAAGCTAAAATGGGTTTACAAGTTAATGGGTCCAACAAAGATGTAAGCATGAGAAAATTTAAATAAAAGACTATCCGGACAAGCACTAGTTCAAGAAAAAGAAAAAAAAATACAATAAATTTGACAAAAGCTCATTTTTGAATAGTTGCTGAATTTTGAAACGTCCGTAAGTAACTATATCTTTGGAATTTTTACATTTTGTCCTCGCTAGTCCATGTAAAACGTGATTCTGCACAAGTTTCGTCTAATGGCAATTTTCTCAAATCTGCACCGATTGGGCAGAAAACTGCCATGACAGTAGCAATTTTTTTTTGACAGCAACTATGGCAGCTTTGACAGCATTTCACTTGAGTGCCTATTTCCGTCAAATCCTCAAATTTGACATCCAAAACATACATACACAAGTCTGAAAAGATGTATATTGTGTGCGTAAACCAACCGGAACTTCATACGTTCGAAACATAGTAAAACGAGAGGTAAAAGAGGTAATAGAGAGAGGGAGAGATTGGGGGAGAGAGATATAGGGAGAGATAGGGAGAGAGACAGAGGCAAAGTATTCTAAACATGCACACACACACACACACACACACGTGTATTTTCACATTTGGAAACATTTTAAAAAGAAATACCATTCCAACATAAGTAAAAGAAAAGAAAATCTGAGAAATGGAACGAGATAAAAGAGAGGGAAAATGGGGGAGGGAGAGGTTGAGAGAGATTTTAAGTATTTTCTTTTGAAAGCAATATGAACAAATCCGGCAAGGATCTAATTTAGAAACAATAAGTCCGGCAAGGACGAAACCAAACATAGTTGAATCCGGCAGGGATTCAAATCAAAATACATACATAAAACTTTAAAAGAGATGCTTCGACCTTGGAATCATCATTACATAATACAAATAAGTTTAACAAGTGTAGAAAGTAAGGACTAACATTTGTCCATCAAAATCACAACAAGGCTACCCCTAGATCAAAATATGGAAATTTAGGTACAAGAAGTTTTGTAATAAAACTAACACAACCATTTTCCTTGTTAGAGCATTAAACTATTACAAACTTCCCCAACTAGTTAAAAATTCACATGAGGACTATCCATTTACATAGTTAAGCACGAGTCTTCCAAATAGAACAAAAGTATCAACGTCTATGCATCGGGTCACATATGCCCTTTGCCCTTATCAAGCTCACCTGAAAATTGTTTTTTGTAGGTTCATTAGGCACGACGGCCTAGTAGGAAATATTGCATGAAGACAATATGCAATCCATAATTAAGTATGAGATGCGGTGCAAATGCAATGCAATGCCGCCGTGGCAAAATGGAAATGACGGGTGCCTTAGAGGCCATGCATGATATGTGCACTCCTCTCATCACCGGACTATGAGCCACCCACACAAGGAATGTAGCATACCAACCTCCGGGAGCTAACCGGAGTACAGTCGGAGTTTGAATGTTCTAAGGGTCATTCTCCCTGTCTCACATCACAACCCATATCCGGATTTCTTAAATCAAATTCCCACACAAGGGTTTTTTTTCTTCTTTCAAAAATCAAAATTTTTGAATGTCATGCCGATGCTATGATTTGCCAATTCGGCTTCAAATGCTCATGTATGCTATGACAATATGATTAACCAACATATTCATGGCATAATTCAATTTCAAGCATAATCCATCAATACATGCATTTTTTTTTACATAGAATTCCCGGAAATTTCTAACTAGCGTCCTAACGTGGTTATCACATAAAGGGAGCATCCTAAGCATGTCTAGTATCACATAATTGGATTCAACCTCAACAAAACATATAATTTCATTAATTGGTAATTAGCCCTAAATTTACAACTTTGGGAGAAATCCTAAATCATGCGTCTAAGTTGTTCTCCTAACAATTTAGAGATCACAAATCACCTTAATTATGAACAGCATATTGAATTAGTGCAATAACATCTACCTCAAAGCTTAGCTTCCAAAAAAAATCAATGGTAACTCAAGAGTGCTAAGCAAATCCAAAAAAAGACTTCAATGCTTGTGCTAGGATCTTGAAGAATGCTTCAAGTATGCACCACTAAACAAGAACAACCCAAGGTTAGGATAGAATTCACAAGACTAGCAAACCCTAGATTGTTAGAGGTTGGGAAAACTTACCCACACTAGAAATCCTCCATAGAAATGATTAGGATTTGAAAGAGGAACTCTATATACTCCAAGGAAGCTATACAAAGTAAGAGAAGTCCATGAATAACTCAAAATTTGGAAAACTAGTGAAACCCTAGAATTTGGGGGTTTCTAGAAAACTCACCAATGGGAGGATGTCAAGCCCTAGGATTGTTAGGAGAGCTTGAAGATGAAGAGCTTGACCTTCCTTAGCAATCTTGAAGAAAGAAACTCAAAGTAGAAGGAGTTCTATGGAAATTTTTGTCTCTTGAAGCTTGAAGGAGAAGTAGAGAATGAGAGGGAGAGAAAGTAACGTGAATGAGGGGAGAGGAGGGGTTTGGCCGGCTCTATAGGGGTGGGGTGGGACCCACTGTCTAGTTTGCTCAAAAAAGAAATGTGTGGTGCTCCCACGGACAGTCTGACCCAACAGTTTAAAAAAAACACATTACCGGCACAGAAATAAATTTCTAAGCATATGAGAGGCCAAATAGAATAATTTAGTCATGCTCTGGAATTAAAAATACAGTTAAATAAAATAAGGGTCCACAACAGGAAAGGCAAAACTACCCCATTACCCTTTATTATAAATTCTGAACGTCAGTAATTGTGTTTTAATATGTTAAAATCAGTTATGGTTGTGATTGTGGTTGGTGTGGAGTAGCATGACTTGTTAATATTTCATTACAGGCTGCCCAGTAGGGGAGCAGTCGACTGGACCCAGGATCAGTCGACTGGATCTCGTGGGATTGAGACACTGAAAGTAAATAGTAAGAGAAGCAGTCGACTGGACTCTTTATCAGTCGACTGGACACTGTTGATTTTTGGCTACTGCTTCTAATAATGGAAAAGCAGTCGACTGGGTCCCCAGATCAGTCGACTGGACCCCTTTGTAATATGTTGTATTTTTGGTTCTGCTTAACACAGTCGACTGAGGGGAGTGATCAGTCGACTGAACTACTGTAGATTTTAGCTACTGATCCAAACAGTAACTTGTGCAGTCGACTGTGTTCCTTGATCAGTCGACTGGACCTCTGATGAGATTTTTAGGTTTTGGTTTCTGCTTGGTACAGTTGACTGGACCCTAGGCACAGTCGACTGAACCCCTGTTTTCAAAACTGTTCATTTTGACGTGTTTTTCCATTGGCCAAAACTTTTTATAACTCTGATTTCAATGGATTTTACAAACTCAGAGGGTAATGTTCCCTAAGTTTTAAATACCCAAGGTTGTTTTAAAGTTCTTTCCGCTGCATATAGATATATGACGTTTGGATGAGCCTTGGTGGCGTGCCACGTGTCCTATTTCCACTCGTAGTGGGATGGGTCGTGACACCTACTATCACGGTGTATCAAGTTGCTGGCGGATTATTTTCAAATATGGTAGAGGGAACCAATATTTTCAACTCGAATCCATAGTAATTTTTTGCCCAAATGTGATTATTTATATTATGTGATTCTCAGGCTTTTAAATGGGTTCCTTCAATCCACTCGCTGTTATACTTAAAGAAAACAAACTTACTGGACCAAACTATATAGACTGGAAAAGGAATTTGGATATTGTGTTAACTGGTGAAGAGTACAAGTTTGTGCTTACTCAAGAATGTCCTGAGCAACCTAGTGAGGGGGCAACCGCTGAGGAAACCCAGGCTCACAAGAAATGGATCAAGGCTGATGAGATGGCACGGTGTTACATTTTGGCATCCATGTCAAATGTGCTGCAACATCAGCATCAGTCAATGGACAGCGCCTATGACATGATGGAGAGCCTCCGAGAGATGTTCGGGGATCAAAGTCGTGCGCTGCTAGGCAGGTTGCCATGAAAGACTTGCTAAACACAGCCATGGTTGAGGGGACGCCTGTAAGGGATCATGTTCTTAAGATGATATATCTTCTTAATGAACTAGAGATCCTTGGAGCTACAATCGATGGGAAAACCCAGGTCGATATCGTACTCCAGTCACTGCCAGAGTCTTTTAAGCAATTCCGCCTCAATTACAACATGAATAAATTTAATTATACTTTGGCGGAGCTGCTTAAAGAACTCCAGGCAGCTGAGGGTCTCAACAGAAAGTCAGGGCGTGCTCTTGTGTTTGAGAAAGGTTCTTCTTCAAAGCCGAAAGGCAAGAAGAAAATGAAAAAGGCTCAAAAGAAGGCCGCGGGTCCTCTGCCAATCCAAAGGCCACGAGGACAACCGGGAAAGCCTAAAGGCAAATGTTTTGTTTGCAAGAAGCCAGGACACTAGAAGAAGCAATGTCCAGTTTATCTCGCCAGACAGAACAATCAAGGTAAATCTCATTTACTAGTTGTTGAATCGTGTTTAGCGGTCCGATCTACCGGTACCTGGTGTATAGATACAGGAGCCACTGATCATGTATGCAATTCTTTGCAGGGGTTCCAGGGAACCAGGCAGCTCAGTGATGGAGAGATTTATCTATATATGGGAAATGCTACGAGAGTAGCAGCAGTTGCAGTAGGAGATCTACATCTTAGTTTTGGTAGAGATAGGATTTTAATATTAAGAAATTGCTTTTATGTACCTTCTATTAGAAGGAATTTAGTTTCAGTTTCTAGTGTAGTAAAGAATGGATATTCAGTTCAATTTAATAAAATAGTAGTTATTAAAGAAAATAAACGTTTTATTTGTTCTGGTCAATTGGTGGGTGATCTTTATATTATAAATCCTATCTCTCCTATACTACAACTTAATGAATTGAATAACACAAATAGTTTGCCATTTAAGAGAAAAGAACCTTCGAGGATGAACCAAACACATCTTTGGCACTTACGCCTTGGTCATATTAATTTGAAAAGGATTCAAAGACTGGTTCAAAATGGGCCATTAGGCTCATTGGAAGTGGAGGCACTTCCAGTTTGTGAATCCTGCTTGGAAGGTAAATGACCAAGAGGCCATTCTCGGCCAAGGGCTATAGAGCAAAAGAGCCGTTGAAACTGGTTCACTCTGATTTGTGTGGTCCTATGACTGTCCAAGCAAGAGGGGGATTTGAGTACTTTGTCACTTTCATCGATGATTACGCAAGGTATGGGTACATTTATTTGATGCGGCGTAAGTCTGAATACTTTGAGAAATTCAAAGACTTCAAGGCTGAAACGGAGAAGCGTCTAGGTAAATGTATCAAGACACTACGATTTGATCGTGGTGGAGAGTACCTCTTGGGAGAGTTTAGGGAATACTTATTGGAGCAAGGGATTACATCCCAATTGTCTGCACCCCGTATGCCTCAGCAGAACGGTGTATCAGAAAGAAGGAACATGACTCTCATAGATATGGTAAGATCTATGATGAGTTACTCGGATTTACCAATTTCCTTTTGGGGACACGCATTAGAGACAGCTGCATACATTCTAAACTTGGTACCATCTAAGTCAGTACCTACTACTCCCACGGAATTGTGGACTGGGCGAAAGCCTAGTTTGCGGCATGTTCGGATCTGGGGTAGTCCAACACATGTGCTAAAAGGGAACGCAGAAAAGTTGGAATCAAGAACAGAAGTATGTTTCTTTGTTGGGTATCCAAGAGGAACTAAAGGTGGTCTGTTTTATAGTCCTAAGGATCAGAAGGTTATTGTTAGCACCAATGCCACATTCTTAGAAGAGGACTATGTTATGGACCCAAGCCCAGAAGTCGTATTGTTCTAGAGGAAATAAGAGGAGAGACACCGACATATACTTCTTCGATACCATCGGTACGAGAAGAAACATCACAAGACAGAGTTATCGATATTCCATTACCGCGTCGTAGTGGGAGGATTATCGAAACTCGTGTAGACCCCGAACCAACCATTAACACGCAAGTTCATGAACCAGTACAATGTGAAGATAATGGTGTATTAGGTTCAGAATGATCTCATAAACTCTATCCTACAATTTAGAAGCCAGAAAGTGAAAACAAAACAAGTGGTCTATTATCCTCCAACCTTCACTTATGTTTTTTAGTAAGGGATTGTTTTGATATTATCCATAAAGCTTGGGATACTAAAGCACATAAGGGGCTGCTTGGGTATTTCTATATAATTTTAGAAACCTAAGCAATATTTGAGTTTGTTGAATCAAACTAGATGTGTGTATCAAATTGGGCTGTATGAACTAAAGTGACTGAAAATTGAAAGATGATAAAAAGTAATTTAATGCATTATTTTTATTGAGGAAAGCTCATGCATCACTCTTAATATTAAGGAATGCTCACCTGCTGTCAAGGGATGCTCCACGATTTCAGCACTATCATAAACTCCATATCTTCTCTATTCATTATAATTATTGTAATTATTTGTTTCTATTTTTAGTTTAGATAAGTTACCTTTCTTGGAATTATTGAGTTTCCTCTTATTTGGGTATTGGGTTTTTTATTTCAAAAATGCAAACAAAGTCATTTACGTTGATGTGACTAGTATCTTGTATTAATTATATGGCCGTTGGAGACTATTAAATCTATTAACTCCAATATTAAAAATATGGCTGTTGGAGGTTATTAAATCTATTAACTCCTATATTAAAAATATGGCCGTTGGAGGGTATTAAATCTGTTTTTAATAAAAGGACCGTTGGGCAATTTGTCTAATATAAATAGCCTTCCCTCTTCCCATTTACAATATGAAAAAATTTCTCTCTTTTGTGATTCTTAAAAAAAAAAAAAAAAAAAAAAAAAAAAAAAACCATTTCATTATTTTGGAGCAATTCTGAGCACTCATATATTCTTCCAATTCGAGTGCACGTTTGGAAGAAATTGATTGATGAATCCTGGAGAGCATAGTGCTGAGACCTTGTGCATCGAGTCATTGACTCCGAGGGGCGGAATTGTTATTGTTCTTAAGGACAGTGCAAACTGTTGCACGCCTCAATCAATATCATAGCCGTATCCTTCTATATTTTCCAACAATCTTAAGAACAATCATGGATGCTGCTATGATCGACTCAACCCAAAATTTATCAAGAGGCTACTATTCGGTAATTCTGTTTCAATTCTATTTACTTTTCCAACAATAAAAAATGAAATAAATTTGTTCGGAATAAATTTGTTGAGAAATCAAAACCTGTGTTATTTAAATGTGGATGTTTCCCTAAGTTGGTTTGTCATAGACTCATTTGTCAAGGCATATACCGGATAGATATATAGATATATATAGTCTTATTTTTCACAAGTGTCAGATTAATTTTATACTAGATTGGGTTCTAGTAGCCACAAGGTTGTCATGCCAAAAGTGCATTTCTCTAGAAAAGAACATTTTTTATTTTCTACATCTATAAATTTGTTTGGGATTTTAAGTCGTTACGAAATCGAAATCTATAATTTTGGTTATAACAAGTTGATTCCTCAAATTCATTGATTTCCATTACGCTGTGCGACTCATATTAAAAACTGCTACTTATTGGATGTGGATTTAGTAACTGTTTGTAGATATGAAAATTGCTATATTTACATACACATACATGTTGTTGTGGTGACTTTTGGTTTATAGATTCCTTAAGTGGATATAATAAGGAAATTGTAAATTTCCTTCCAACCAATTGTACATGGGAAATATGCATGGAGTGATAGTGACCTTGGAAAAGGTTGAAAATGAATATTATGTAATTTATGAAATTAGGACCATATTAATTTAGAAATTTATGTTGAAGTCCCCAAATTTTAAATGAATACAATTATAAATTATAATGTTTTGGGGCAATTGATACGATTTATGAGCTCAAATTCTTGGAAGTTATATATCTTAAATTATTCCAAATATTATTGCCCTTATACATCTCATTATAGAATTGGAGGTTACCAAAGCTTTATTGAGTATTCAAGTTTCAGTGGTTATGTAAGAAGTCCCTAACGACTAGTTTACTTTGCTTATATGTATGGAATTGTGATACATATATTACGGTCTTATGACATTATTATATTAATGTCTGTTAGTAGATTATTTCAATAACAACCAACATATGTTGGTCTCATGTGTGAACATATTTGTAAGGTAAGATATATTATAGAGTGTGGTTGGTTTTGTGTAAACCGTTTGAATATTTGGTCCAAGTAGCTTTGATTAGCGATATTTTATTCATTCGATGTCCAATTGAGTTGAATCAAATATTGGGGATATGTTGTACTAAACTGTATGTTTTGTTTTTAACATAGTACCCACTCTTAAAATAAAAATAAAATAAAATAAAATAAAAATGGAAAGCCATAATTTACTTGGCTTATGATCGAGAAGATTTTTCCTTTAAATCCTAAAGTTGTAAAGTTTGGGATAGTGCATTTTTCGTTATGCATTTCTTGATCTAACCATGACCGTGTAGAGCAAGAAATTTGTGAAAGAGAAAGGGATTGTCGTCATGAGCATTTGGTGGTGCTAATTTTTATGAGCAAGTATCATTTTTAAATTGAGGGATAGTGAGGTTTAAACCTGTTTTTATCACATCTAGGACTGTGGAGCCTTACTAAAGAGTATTTTTAAACCCAATGGTTTTATAGAAATATGTGAAGCTACTTTAGTAGCTAAGGGTTTTAAGAAAAATGAAATTATTATTTCTTTGGAAACCTATTATTTTACATTCATTAATTTTTACAAGCTGATATAGTTGTTCATGCTTTAATTAGTTATCAAATGGATGTAAACACCTTTTTGAATAGAGAATTAGAGGTAGAAATTTATTTGCATAAACTGAAAGGGTTTATAAAGAATAAAGTGAGTAAATTATATATATATATATATATGTATATACTCTTTATATGGTTTAATACTGGCACCCAATCAGTAAAGCGGAAATTTGGTCAAACTATTTTTTAAAATAGTTTCAAAAGGAAAATGACAATTATTTTATCATTAACACAATGATAGATGATGTGTTATGATATGATTTATTATTCTTTGATTCTATTATAGATATTAAAAAAATATATATTTATTGTCACTTTATCTTGGTATGAAAAATTTGGGTGAAGTCAATGTAATTTTGTGCCTTAAAAATTACAATAGCTATTATTGATCTTTAATGATCAATATCATTATTGGAAAGGTTTTGAGATACTAATTTCCTTTGTAAACCTTTTTGGACTCCTTTTGTACCAAGTGTTAGGTTCAATCACATATGAGTGTGATATAATTTATCAAATGAATTTGATAGTATTATTGGTATTTCAAGGTATGGTACATAGTACTAGACCTCTGATTGCTTAAGAGCTCTATGTAGATACACATAGATAGAATTGCTTTGTACAATATATGAAACATCCTTCAAATAAAATGATTTCAAATTAATTTGTTTATTGAAAAAATAAGTCAAGCTTTTTGGTCAAGAATTGACAGAAGCATTAATCTGTTCCCAAACTAATGTGTCTGAAGGACCATTTGTGGCTATATTATGGAAGTAAAATTCACGACAAATTTTGGAGGATGGTTAATTAATTTGAGTGCATGTAGGCATATGTGTAATAACACAATTGTTACAAGAAATACTCTTCAAGGGAAAATGAAGTGTTTTACTTGATGACTCGCTTAGTACTAATATTTTGGTACTAGAGACTTAGAGTTAAATATCATCCCCATGAAGAAATTATTTTGAATAATGTTGTATATCTGGAGATAGTGAAGAAAATATTTTTGAAAATGTCTACATACTTCAAAATTCGAAAGAATTTAAATTTTGGTATTTCAAGTCCAGATTTTAGCCAAATTTTTGGGGGGAGGAAAGTATGTGTTTTCAAAAATCAGTGATGCAAATTGGATTTCAGATTTAGATAAGACGAATTCAATGAGTGAATTTATTTTTACACTTAGTGGAGGTGCAATATCTTGGAAGTCGTCCAAGCAAACTTGCACAACTAAGTCAATGATGGAATATGAGTTTGTAGCTTTTGAGAAAGCTAGTTTTGAGGCTGAGTGGCTTAAAAGCTTCTTAGAAGATATTCCTATTTGGAATAAACATTGAGATAGCCAGGCTGTAAAATGCTGAGCTATGAAAAAGTCCTATAAAGGCAAGAGTAGGCATATAAGCCTAAGTCATAATATTGTGAGACAGCTGTTTGAGATAAAGTTTATCTCTTAATTTAATAAGGTTAGAAGTGAATTTGGCCGACTCTTTATCAAAATCACTAGGAAGAGAACTAGTGTATGAAACATCGAGGGGAATGGGGCTTATGCCTATAAAAAAAATCAACAATGATGGTAACCCAACCTATGTAATTGGAGAACCCAAGAAATAGGTTCATATGGGTAATAACAAGTCATTGGTTGATTTGAGATGCACTATAACTTGATTATATTGTTGTCCATTCCTATGGTGTATAGTGCAATTGCAATGTGTAAAGGTTGAGTTAAACTCTTAATGAATTCCATAGTCCATATTATTTGGATAGTATGTTTAATTGCAGTACATACTTGATGGATTCACCTATATAAGTGTGAAAGTGGGCCGCTTTCTATGAAAATGTAGGCAAATTTTCTAGAGCACTTATGAAAATTCAAGACTGGCGCAGGGCCTAGAGGTGCCACACCGATTAGAGTTGCTCAGATTCTGAGGAATCAATGTGGGTATAAGACGACTGGTTTACGTTAAGGGATTATGGTTCATAGAAATTTGATTTCACCAAATTCCTGTAAGTCACTTCTTATATTCCTAGGGACTGGTTCATAGCCCTAAAGGCACCAGTTCTGATGCATTGAATTCTCTTGCTCCATTCTTTTATTTGTTGTTTAAAATTTTGAAATAGGGGGGGATTGTTGGAATTATTGAGTTTCCTTTTATTTGGGTATTGGGTTTTTTATTTCAAAAATGCAAACAAAGTCATTTACATTGATGTGACTAGTATCTTGTATTAATAATATGGCCGTTGGAGACTATTAAATCTATTAACTCCAATATTAAAAATATGGCCGTTGGAGGTTATTAAATCTATTAACTCCTATATTAAAAATATGGCTGTTGGAGGCTATTAAATCTGTTTTTAATAAAATGACCGTTGGGCAATTTGTCTAATATAAATAGCCTTCCCTCTTCCCATTTACAATATGAAAAAATTTCTCTCTTTTGTGAAAAAAAAAAACCATTTCATTACTTTGGAGCAATTCTGAGCAATCATATATTCTTCCAATTCGAGTGCACGTTTGGAAGAAATTGATTGATGAATCCTGGAGAGCATAGCGCTGAGACCTTGTGCATCGAGTCATTGATTCTGAGGGGCAGAATTGTTCTTAAGGACAGTGCAAACTGTTGTACGCCTCAATCAATATCATAGCCATATCCTTCTATATTTTCCAACAACCTTGTTATAGCTTAGCCTTACTGTGACTTTACTGTAAAGAGTCTATATATTGTAAAATACCCATTATCAATTATCATCAAGAATTATTCTAAAACTTTGTGTTTCATAATCTTTTATGGTATCAGAGCTTCACAAACTCAAAAGAGTCAAAAACCAAGCTTTGCTTCCCTCGTCCTTCACCCACATCAATAACCACCGGCGACAAGTCACTGAAATCATCAAGCTCCACTACCAGCAACATTGTTGGTGTCATGACGTCTCTTCTTCAAAGTTCATCCCTGATCTCAATTAATGTTGCTGCTCAAGCCCCAATCAAACTTACAACATCCAACTATATGTCTTGGAAAATTCAATTCACAACCCTTCTCATCGGGTATGATATTCTAGGCTATATAAATGGATCTATGCCCTGTCCAAAACCCATCATCAAAGAGGATGGAAAGGATGGAGTCAATCCTAAGTACTCTATTTGGATTTGCCAAGACAAGTTGTTACTTAGTGCCATCATTGCCTATCTGACAGAGCCAATGGTGCCATTCATTCACCATTGTGATACTGCAAAGGTAGCCTTGGACAAACTTGAAGCCACCTATGGAAAACGCTTAAGGGGTCACATTATGGCACTCAAATCCCAACTCGGTAAAATCACTTGGGAAAACAAAATCATCACAGAATATATGCAACAAGTCAAGAGTCTTGCTGATGAGATTTCCATTCTTGATACACCAATCGGTGATGAGGAACTCACCTTACTCATCATTGATGGTGTAGGTGACAACTACAAGGAACTGGCTACTGCCATTCGTGCTCGTGACAATCCAATCTCTTTTGAAGAACTCCACGAGAAACTCAAATTTTTTTAAGCTTTCTTGGAATAAACAGGCAAAGCCTCCAGCTCTCCAATCACTGCTAACGCAGCCACCAAATCGAATAACAGTAATGGCTAGAAGAACAATAACCGAGGAAAGTCAAGCAACAACTATGGCTATACCAACTCATACAATGGAATAAATCAATCTGGTGGTGGCAACAAATTTCGACAAGGTCCTAACTCCCAATTTCGGCAAGGTCCTAATTTGAATTTTCACAACAATCGAAATCGCTAAACCATACAAAGGATTTTGTCAACTGTGTGAACAACAAGGCCACACAGCCAAGCGTTGTCCTGCTTTTTGCTCAACCTCATGGGATCCCTCCAATCAGCAGCAATACAACCACCAGAACTAGCCCCTCCAAGGCCAATCCCAAACTCCCTATGATGTACCCCGGGCACACTTTGTAGCACAACCTTCGAACTCACCGAATTGGCTAGTTGATTCCGGAGCCTCTCATCATGTTACTAGTGATCTTAACAATATGTCTATGCACTCAGAGTATGATGGCTCTGAAGACATTATAATTGGTGATGGTACTGGACTCTCCATTACGCATACTTGGAAGTGCAAAACTATTATCTGCTTCTAAACCTCTTCTACTTTCAAATGTCCTTTATGTTCAAAGCATGAAAAAGAATCTCTTGTCTGTTTTCAAACTTTGTAGTGCCAATAATGTCTCTATTGAATTCTCATTATAAGTTTTGATTATGTCAAACCCTGCAGGTGGATTTTGTATCCGACATATCAGATAAGTTAAGCAGAGGATCTCAAGGAATTTTAAGAGATAAATTAAATATGATTATCAGTAATTATATTTAATTAATGGATATCTGTAATCTTAACATGGAGAGATAATAAGCATTTAATAACATGGAGCTTGAAATATATTTTTGAGATAAGGGTAGGAGTGCAATTATAATTCTTTAGTGGTATGAATTATAATTTATAGAAATAGGAATCTAATTCAATTCGAATTAGGGTTTCCTAATTCCATAAGGAAGCATATTCCTTATTGACTTCTTATGGTCCCTATCGTAGCCTATATATATACTGCTTTGGCTCTCTCCTCAGTTTGCATTTTTCCATCAAGAGTATTATAACTCGGAATAGAAAAGATAGCGTAAATAGAGAGAGCAGAAACATAAAGGATTTCGAAGGAGCCCACACTCAGTTCGATATTCTGGCAGCAAAGGAATATGGTAGAAGATCGTGAGCTATTATCGAGCCCGTGTTCTCGATTCGTCTACTACAGCAATCCGTTTTAGCAGTTTAAGGTAACCCTTTCCGCCCATGTAGGGTTATTGTAGTTTTCACGTAATTTTTTTTTGCAGTACCAACTTATACGCGCTGTCAATGGATTCTGGGAACGCAGTTTCCTAATAACCTCTACCTCTAGTGTTTCGGTTCGGGCAATTCCTAGCAATGTGTCCGGGTTGGTTACAATCATTACAAATGGTAGAGGACATGTAGCAAGTTCCCCAATGATTCTTCTGACAAATCTGACATCTTGGCTTATTCCTTCAAATGAGGGCTATGATTATTTATGTTGTTTGTGCTTGATCACTCAGTTATAAATGACTGGCAAAACTGGTGATATGTTTTAGTCTGCGTTTGTAGTTATCAATGAGTTCTCACTTCTCATTGAATAGTTCCATTGATTATTTCGAAAAAAAAATCCTTGAAAAGAAAAAAAGAAACTGCCTATGTTCTTGTTCTACATTATCATTGCTTTTGACTCACGAGTTGATTTGGGTGTCTGTATTAGAGAACCCTTTAAAACTGTGGTGATTGAGGATTTGTTGTTGCGACGTCTCTCCGAGTGTGAGACGGTCACTGTGGAATACTTTAAATGTTTATATGAAAATAAATGTTTACCTGTGTATCTCAATATCTGTATTATTTCCTGTTTTAGAATTTATACCTGTCACGCCCCGACATAGCATAAATATGGAAAGCGTTTAATTTCCTTTATGGACCCGTAGGTCGCGACAGTTTGAAGGATCGATTCCGTCCCAAACGTCGAACAACATAAAACCATTAATCAGAGTAGAGCAATCAAGGCTTATAAAATTTTTCTAACTTAATAAATATTACAGCACGGGTCATCTAAAGGCACAGGCCGCCTTGAAACAAATAATAACTTGTCATCTATTACAGTCATCCTTATTACAAAACTAATTCATAACTTAAAGCACATAAACTTAAAGCATATAAAAGTAAATTCTCTTTCCAGCAGTTGTTCTCAATTAGCGTATTCATAAGGTTCTTCCTGATTGTAACCTAAAAAGCCTGAACACGAATGTCCAGGACGCATCAACGCCGTCAGCTTCAAGAAGCTGGTGAGTATTAAAAACATAACTTTGAATGTAAAACATACTCATTTACCATTTTCAAATTCCCATTTAATTCAATGAGTTTACATTAGAGTAAAGAGTTCATTTTAGAAAACAACAACAATATCATTTGAAAGCTATAATTCACATATATGTGATCGTGTATGAAAACAATGCACCAAACTCATCTTACCGACTCTTTTCTCTCGACAAAACCCAACAATCCATTATCACACACCAGTAACTTTGAAATACTCCGATAGCCACACTTTAGCACAGGGGTGCCAGGGAATGTCCAGTTTGCCTCACACTTTGGTCCGGGGTACCAGGGAGTGTCCAATGCCTCACACTTTAATACCTAATCCGCCATGCGAATACCGGAGGAACCCTCACGCAGTATCCAGACTCGGGTATCAGGGAGTTTCCGTAGGCCACACTTTAGCACTACCATGGGTGCCAGGGAATGTCCAAGTTCGGCTTCACACACTTTGACGCTACCATGGTCGTCAGGGAGTGTCCAATTTTGCCACCGTCGCATTTCAAAGACACCCTCGCCGCAATCTCAATCACAACACACTTTGGTACTCACTTACCAGGGAGTGTCCACAACACAATCTCAACCGCACTCACTATACCACACTGTCCATTACTCTTTTCCATACTGACCAACACTCACCATGCATGTACAACTGACTCCACATGAATGATATGTGACTTAATACAAAAATATAAAGTACTGGGAATGATAACCATGGATGTACGAGAAGAAATCAAATCTTATATTAAATAACCGGTGAATTCATCAAAGAATGCTTTAACATGCTTTTATCGCTATTAGAACACAAGTGGGTCTACTTTGAAGTAATGCCCTCAAAAATGAGTTATAATGAATTACATATCAACAGAAAGGTCTTTGAGTCTAGTTTCCAACGCTTCAAACCGTGCGCGTTTTCGAGTTTCCTAGAGGAAGTTATGGCCGTTTTACTAAAAGTCGTCAGTGCTGAAAAATGTCAATCGTAGCTCTCGGATTTCACGTAAAACCGAGAGGTGACAAAACTTTAAATCAACGGTACGTCGCGATACAGATGAATTAAGCCGTAGTATTCGAACCACAACTTATTGAGACTAAGATCTTTCATTCCCAATTCACAGAATTGATTTTGGTTAAGTTTGAAAAATTACCATTTTTGAGCTTCAAGCTTTCATACGAAAATTAACAATGGTGTTCTTCAAATTAGACTAAACTAACAGTAAATAAATATGAGATTACATTCCAAGTGAGTTTAGAATACTCACTGTGATATAGATTGAAGAAGTTGTTGAGAAAGAAATACAAGAACAAGAATTACGAATTTCCAATTTCAAGCTTTGGCTATGGAGGATTGAGCTCTTCAAATTCTGAAATTATGAACTCTCTGCACTCTCTCAAGCTCTCTGTGCTAGAAGTGCAGAATGTGTGTGTTTGAGAGAGTAGGTGAGTGTTTAAATAATTAAGCTTCCACTTGGAGACAATGGCCTAACAATCCACTCATTAACCACTAACTTTCTAATCAATTGGTAGTTTATAAGGAATATGAAAAATGATGTAAACATATGCTGATGCACATATAGCTCCACAGATTAGTGTATAAATAACCAAGCCTCCACTTGGAGACAATGGCCTAACAATCTAATCATTAACCACTAACTTCTAATTAATTGGTAGTTTATAAGGAATATGCAAAATGATGTAAACATATACTGATGCACATATAGCTCCACAGATTAGTGTATAAATAACCAAGCCTCCACTTGGAGACAATGTCCTAACAATCTAATCATTAACCACTAACTTCTAATTAATTGGTAGTTTATAAGGAATATGCAAGATGATGTAAACATATACTGATGCACATATAGCTCCACTAATATTGAAAGGGTAGTGTAGATCGATAGGGGTCAAGGTGTGTTTGGGAATTTAAGCTTATGGCATTAGGAAAACACACATACTACAAGCATTGCCAAACAAGGCCTAAGGAAAATCATTAGCAACACTAATTGTATATAAAGCAATTGTCCAATCAGTCACTTCCAAAATCTGTGGAAGTTTAGCACCACGCGGACAGTTTTAAATTTAAACTGGCATTTTCGTGACACGGTGTTCATCACAAAAATACAGAAAATTCATTTTATTGAAAGAAACAATTTTCCGGTTTTATAAAAATTCAGTTTGAGTTAAAAGAATTTATTTTCACCGTTTTGGAAATACATATTTGAAATTCAACACAGGTATTGGCAAATTTTATAAAAATCGCATTTTGACCCCAAAAGTAATTTCAATTATGAGATCAGTTAAGAAATAAATTTTACACATAAGAATTGAAATTTAAAATAAAGGCAGACAATGTATATTTAATTTTAAATATGACAATGCAAGAAAATGCGGGTTATTACAATATCTGTTGTTAATTTTAGTATCCTGGTGAGAACGAATTAACACGCTATTAATTTGGTAGGCTAATTAGCAACTTCAAAAACGTCATGTAGAAATTCACGTTTTAGCGACCAAACTAAACTTAGTTGAAAACTTTTATAATTTTGAGTTTTCACTCGTAAAGCTATGAATAAGCTGTATAGAAAGTTTCAGAGACTGATTAGGAGTTTTGAAAACTCGTGGGAGATAAACGTAATTCCCAAGAGTTTTGCCTATATATAGATAGAGATGGTTGAGATATTTTATAAGTCTTAACCTAAGTTCAAGAAGCCAAAAGGGATTTTTGGAGCTTAGAGCTTTGCGACGCCAAACGACGACCTTCCGTCAGTCTGTTTTCTCCCATATTTCATATTCGAGCTCCTCGAGGTAAGAGCTTCGTTTTGAAATATGTTAGGGCTTGTTTGGCCAAGTTTTCTGAAAAGTTATTTTCTAAAATTTTTCATAAAAGTTGATAAATGGAATTTTGATCCATAGGAATTGTACTAGACAGACTTCTACACGTTCTTTGTACACGGGTTTTCTTTCAATCGAAGTTTAGAAAGGTAATTCAGCAACACGTATTGCTCGAGTATGGGGTAGGTGAGGAATCTCTCACCTTATCGTACGGTCTAAACCTATGGTGTGATCGTATGGGTTATCTTACGATTTTCTCTTACGGTGTATGATGGATGGTTGAGGAATCTCTAAACCAATCTTACGGTATGTATTGGATGGTTGAGAAATCTCTTAACCTATCTTACGGTATATATTGGGGGTTGAGGAATGCTCAACGGATTGTGAGTATCATCGTTGTTGAGGAATCTCTCAACTGAACCTAGTTCCGAATGGTCGTGGTACCATAGTGGGATCGGATGTCGTATAAGGATTAGTAGCGAATGCTACCGGATTTTCAGAATAAGTGAAGTGTTGGGATTTAAGGCTTGACCTAAGATGAGTGGTTAAGAATAGGAATGATAGAGTGTGCTTGAATAGCTTGAAGCTACACTTGGTAGAAGCGTAGTTGATAGTGAAATACTGGAGTAGTGTTTAGACGGGATGGTCATACACTTGTGAGTGTAATGATAAGGATCGAAGGAAGACATAGGTTGAAGGAGGAATCTTAGTGTTCTTTGGGAAAAAATAAATGAATGAAAATGAATAGGATTAAGAATTCCTTGGTGTTGAGATGAGTTGTCCAAGGAAATAGAATAAAGGAAGTGAGAACATGAGACTGAGGGAAAAAGGTAATTGTGATTGATTGAAGGTGATAAGAGAGTCAGAGGAATCGAGTTGATATTTGGATATCATAGATATAAGAGGATCTTATTAGAGAATCTTGTAGAGGAGGTGTTATTTCAAGGGGTTGTAATGAGGATAAACCTAAACCTAAACCTGAGTCCAACGGTTGTGTGATTCAATGAGTTTTGATTTTTTCGAGCACTTGCAGGTGGTTCTAAAATGGTTGGGAAGTAGCCCCAAATGCCTTGTGAGGTTGGGGACTTTTAAAGATGTTAAATGGAGTAAAGTATGGTCCAGGGGGTACTTGGATCGGTCAAAAGTGGCAGTTCGACCGGTCGAACACCCCTCTGATCCAAACAGTGTTTTCAAAAATATTTTTCGTTGAGTTTTACAAAAACAGGCATAACTCTTTGCAGAAAATTCGAATTCGCGCGCTGTTTCTTGCGTTGGAACCGGGACTCAAAGATCTATCTTTTGGTGTAAAATTTAACCATATTTTCTAAAGATAATTTTTCCCTTGGGCTGTTTTGTCACAGAAAAGATCATTTAAGAGGTCTAATTGATGCTCTCCTTGCTAATTATCGTATTTCAAATAAAGTGAAAGGTCTTTTAATGATTGTAAAACATCGTTAAGTATTTATAATGAGTGGTTGTCAATGGGAGGTTGGAGTATGACAAGTAGTACGATACTGAACAAGAGTGGTTGTAGAAATGGCTAAGTAAAGTGACTTTGGGTAAGTCAAGTGAGAGATGAAAATGTAAGTTGGGAAGATGAGACTTCGACGAGTAAGTGAACATGAATGGTACGAGTGGGATGCAGACTTGTTACATCGAGTACATTATCAGATATGATAGAAGGAATGTAAAACGGTCAGAGGACAATGGTGAATATAGTGGAATGCTATCTCGGTCGTACTGGATTCCAACAAGGTTGGAGAATTTTGAGAATGTTAGATTTCACCCCAAGAAATTTTAAAATGTTTGAAACATTTTAAAACATAACTTTTGTTTAAATAAGAAAAGTGGTAATAGTTATATATGAGAAGGTATCAAGTGGACTTTGGAAGTCGGGTATCGTGGAATGATATGGTATGTCTAGTACTAGAGACGCGTCAATGTATGTTGAACGAGTGAGTCATATGTGAATCAAGTGTGAATTAGAATTTCTAAAGTAAAGAAGTGGTGAGGTTTTGTGCACCTGAATTTGGTAATTGGAAGTTAAGACATCAAAGGAGTTGTCGGGCGTATTGTTCCAAAGAGAACTCAGTTTCGATTTAAGAATTAGAATAACCTGAGGTAATAAATGATTTAGAGTTTTGAATAATCAGGAACTTAATGAGATCCGTAAAGTATGAAGCACTTGAAAGACAACACTTATGAATGGATTGTCATTAGTAGCCCGAGTAAGAATAGGACCTTGGGTATTGTCGCGAAAGGTATGTAAAGTGGAAGTTGATAGGGAATTTATCAAACATAGGAAGACTATGGTACTTGATTGGGAAGATCAAATTACTAAGTTGTCTTCAGATGGTTACAAGAATCGTATGAATACTTGAATAACAAGTTCTTCGAGAATAATGAATTTGGGATCAGAATAGCAAAGATAAAGGATTAGAGAAATCTGAATTGGAGTTAAGTCAAGCTGACTAAAATTATGAAATATTAAAATACTGAATAAGGTATAGTGATTTGAGATGTTATACGAAGAGTATACGCTCAGTATAAAGGGTTGTGAGGAAACCAGTAAGAGTTGAAATACAGGAGTGTGATTGATATGGGCTTGTGTAAAGGTGAAAGTGAAATACCAGAGACTTAAGGGGTTGTGATCTCCAACAGAAAGGTAACTGACTCAGGATATATGTACACTATGATAATCGGATGGACTGTGAATAATCAATGATTAAAGACAGTGATGAGTTACATGCTGGACATAGAGATATGTTGTAATGAATTTTGTGAGACGAGGATGAGTCTAAGTTGATTTTGGTTAACAATGTTAATTGTTACTACGGATATTGGGGCAATTATGTTGTGAAAAGAGATGAAAGTGTTATGTGAGATTTTAAATCAAATTATTTTAAAACATGAATGGGAAATGTATTTGACTTTGTTAAAAGTTTTAAATCAAAATTATAAGGTGTAATCTTCTATGCTAATCGACGGTAGTTTGAGTGCAGAATTGGAGAAATAAATGACCAGTGTGTCTAACTATTCGGGACATCAGGTGAGCTCAAAGAAGTAGAATGAAATGAAATTGCCAATTAGGAATCTGGATAGTATCTTATGAGGCATGTATGATTGGAAGTAAAATACGAGGTTGGATTAAACCGAACTGGAATTTGATAAGGAATGAGAGTTGTTTGAAAATGTGTTATCGTTCTACGGGTATTCCACGATTAACAGGATAAGGGATAGAATTCATGGTATATGAAATAGTTGATTGAGGCATTGACTTACCGACAGTGTATGAATGTATGATAGTACTCAGTTTTGATTACTTCGAGATGAAGAATTGTGTATGGTTGTTAACCAGTTGAGACGTATTGGAAACGACTGTTAGTCGAAAAGAAAGATGGTTGAAAATGAGGTGAGTTATTTATTTTGTTTTGGCTATTGGGATGGACTTTAAAGTTCAAAAAAGATGTGACAAGTACAATGAAGGTATGTGTGGGTTGACGTGTGACGTCGTGATATGATTTAATGTCAAGATTGACTATTGATTATGTTATACTCATGCATTGATGTTCTTATTTATCGAGATGTTTCTGTGTTGTTAGTATTCGATGAGAATCTTCAACCGGGTTGAGACAGGGGCTCCAAGGATTTATTTTCCTTAAGAGCTTGAGGATTTATTCTCCTCGTGAGATTGTAATATCTTGGAGGAGATGTGTAGTTTGTAATGAGACCAACGTTGGAAGTACTTGTGAGAAGTCTTGTAGCTTGATGAGATGGTATAAGTTTGGGGACAAACTTCCTTTTTTGAGGGAAGAGTTGTCATACCCGTCCCGGAAAATCTTGTTATTTTAAAGGCATAAATGTCTTAAATGGAATTATTAACGTGGTTTAATAATTGTGGATGAGGTTGACCATGGGTCAACAGAAGGTGTCAAGAGAGGACACAGGAACATGAAAAATCATGTTGCATTGACATAGCTAAATGACATTTATGTGATTTAAATGTTATTTGACTTATCTGGTATTTTCATGAATAGTAATTATACCTGTGTAGTATATTTTCTAATAGTTTTGATCTAGTTTTAGATCGTTTAAACACTATGGTGAGAACGTGAGTGATACGTTGCTTAAAAGGTAGGTTGTGTAGAGATTCCACAGAATTTAGTTTTCGAACGTAATTTTGGATCCAAACGAGGCTTAGTCGAAAACTTTTGTAATTTATAGTTTTCACCCGTGAAGTTATAAAATGGACGTGTGCGATGTTCAGGAGTTAATTAGAAGTTTGAGAAACTCGAGGAGAAGTAAATGCAATTTTTGGAAAGTTTGTCTAGAAATAGCAAGGGTGAGAATTTCATTTGTCTTAAACTTTACAAAATATCGTTAGAGAGGAGAGAGAAAAGGGAGATTGTTGCCACGGGCTTTGCAACGACGATCGGCGACCTTTCGTCCGTCTATTTTCAACCAAACTTCATATTTGAACTCCCCAAGGTAAGGGCTACGTTTTGATAGTCTTTAGGCCACGTTTGGCTAAGTTTTTATAAATTTCTAAATCTAGGAATTTGGGAAAAACACGTGTATACTTGTAAGTTTCACATAGGATCGGAGATTTGTCGTTTAATCGGGCTGCTAGTCGTTCCCTCAAAGTTATACGACGATAACTCAAGGTATGAATTTCTAGCCTATGTTACATAGGTGAAATACATGTTTTATATTTCGATGGCGAAATTGTGATCCGGGCAAAATCCACGTGTCAATCTTAGGCCCGTTAATTATGCACGCGCTTAAATGTGAAAAGCATGTCTAATTTTACGCGAGCACGTATATGTGTTAAATGAGCATGTTTATGTGCCTATGTGGGTTAAAGAGGGATTTGTGCTAATTCACCGTGAGACGTCCTCTCGAAGGGGGAGGATTAGTAGTGACGATGGTTACTTGCCGAGAAAGGCATTTACACGACATGTCGAAGGGGCATGGGTCGTGATTGAGTCGTAAGACTTTGGATCGGTGAAGGTGCACTTATTCCCTAGAGACCAATAGTTATGTGTTATGATGAGATTAAAGCATGATTTGTCATTTATGCATATGATAGAAATTGTGCACTCAACATATAGCTGAGCAATGGAGATTTACTCCATTGCAGGTATGAAGAAAGGCAAGAGGAAGCGAGAAGAGTGAGGCCGATGGGAATGCCGGGGATTCTCTTGTATATGTTTTATCTTCTTTGCCGATCATTGTAATAATGAGCTTTTCAATAGCTAGAACCATGGATTTAACTTGGAGGTTTTAGTGTGGATTTCATGATGTTGTAATAGGCATTAAAACTCTTTTGGGGTATGTGGTAATGAATCCGAACTCGTGGATTCATGTTTTGAATGCTTACTTTGTCAAATTTGAGGTTTAAAGGGATATGGATAGAGTTTTGTGAATTGCGCCAAACAAGCCTTAGCTTGTTCCACTATTGTTTTTGCTCATGGTTAGTAAGCCTAAACTTTGTTTTGATAGCATGTTATAGCTTGTGTAGTTGGAATTAGTATGCATGTTTGGAGTGGTGTAAATGGTGAAGGTTGGATGCCTTAAGCAAAATTCTGCAACATTGAGGGCATTCTGCTAAAAGGGCATTCGACCGGTCGAATGGGGTCGTTCAACCGGTCGAAATACCCCCTGCCATAATTCTTTTTCTACCTCTTCCGGAAATTATTAAAAGGTTTTGAGTGGTTCTTAGGGTACCTTTGGGATACCTTTCAACATAAAATCATTCGTTTTGAAATATAATTACGTTTTCAATTTTCTATAGATTTTACAACTCAGAGGGTAATGTTTCCAAAAGTTTTAATACTCAAGGTTGTTTAAAGTTCTTTCCCGCCGCGTATAGTTATTTGTTGAGCCTTGGTGGCGTGCCACGTGTCCTGTTTCCGCACATTAGCGGGATGGGTCGTGACAATCTATGACTTGCGGTGTACGTGGTAGATGACCTCTATGACTTGCGGGTTACGTGGTAGATGGTATCTATGACTTACGGTGACGCGGTAGACAGAGCCTTGGTGTATCCAAGAGTTTTACAATCAAGTCCGTTCCAAGGGTCAGTATGTGCTAAGTTTGTTATTAACAAGACGATAAGGGTTGAGTAACGATATTGGAATAATAAAGAGAAGATACTATTGTAACACTATATCTTAGACACTTCCATAACTTGTTATTACGTTATATCATTGGCACCCTGTAAGTTTCTGTTCACTCAGCTCTCGGTAAGCTGACGACCGTTATTGCCTGGACATTCCCCGTCCAGATTACCCTACCCCTCTTAATGCAGGTGATGATGTGTACGACGATGACTACTACCCGGAGGAGGATTATGCTACGGGTGGCCCCACTAATGAAGATTATGCCGGGAAAGACTACTACGCTGACGACTACCCTTACGCCAGCTAGAGATGAAGAAATTATATCTACTTTATATTTCTGTTATTTCTGTTGAACTTTTGGTAACGGGTACTTGGACATATGTTGTCTCCAGACCAGTTAGGTTCATGGGAACCACTCTGATGTTTGTAATAGATACAACTGTTATTATATTCAGTTTGATTATATTGCTATTCTTATTTATTAGTTGACTGGTACTGTGTAGTGTGGACAATTAGTGACATTCACCCGTCATTCCCTATGGACCCAACAAGAAAATCTATTTTTCTCTATTTTTATTACTCCGGGGCGTGACATATTATCCTAGAATATAAGATTATAGGCAATAACTCTTGTAATGGTAATCATGTACCTATGATATATATAATTTCAAATCTTCATGTGATTAGACAAGCGACTAAAAAATTGAGATTAGAAGAGTCAGTGTACCAAAAAATAGAAGGGATTAGGCTTCTGGGGATTAAATTAAACTTTGATTAGATCAAAAAGATGAACAGAAAATGAAATATGTCAATTAATTGTTCTATTTGGAGTTGGCAATCATCTTAATTTTGTCCCATGGGAGTAATTATTGACACCTACCATATCAACAAATATTAATTATTATCTTGAAACTAGGTAGAATAGGCACGTGCAAATCACGTGCAAATCACGTGCCAGCTAGATAATGTGAAAAAAAATAATATTTAAAAAATAATATATAAATAATTTTAATCATTATATAAATTCTAATTATTGTATAAATAATTATGATTATTATAGAATATGCTTAAAAACTCTAATTAAAATTTTTTTTCCTGTAGAACCTTAACTATTAGTCACACTATAGTTATTTATAAGAAGTGATTGGAAACATAAAATAATTATTTGTTACTTGATATAATGTATTCAGAACAATTTAAGACGAAAGGATATGTTTAGCTAAGTTGGTCTATCTGATAGGTTGTAAGCATACAAAATGTGTATCACTATTACTGGTACAAAGTATGGCAAAATATTTGTCTGCAGAGACTTGTGAAAATTTTCGAAATTTTTTTCCCCTTCTAATTATGAAAGGAGCATTTGGGATTCAAATATTTTTGTATTTGCATTATTGGTAATTTGAGTTATAAGTTTTGATTATCCTACACTGTCGAGAGAGCAAAAGTGTAATTTGCTTCCTTAAGATCATATTTGATATCTAAACGTTCAGACCATCTCCAAAAGAGGTTAGGAAATGTCAAATTTGCTACTCCACCAAGGATTTTGGGGCGCGAACAAAAGTAACAAATCTCTATGTCAAATTTAACAATCTTCAATCTAGCAAATCTGACAAACATTATTCAAGATAAAGATAATTACTCCCTCCGTCCCATTTTATGTGTCCATCTTTCCTTTTTGGGATGTCCCAAAATTGTTGTCCACTTTCTTAAATTAGTAATTAAATTTTACTTAGTTTCCCCAACTACCCTTCCTTGCAATCAATACCAAAATAAAATAATAATAAAAAAGTGCAATGATTATGGGCAATTGTGGAAAGTAGGTGTAGATTCTTTTTGTCCCCTTAAATAGTTGGACTCCCCAAGATGGACACATAAAATGGGACGGAGGGAGTAGGAAAGACTTGATAATGTGTAGGTGAATGGGGTAATGGTAAGTGACTGAATGAAATGGAGATAAAAGATATGATTGACCCTAAAAAAACTGGACATTAAGATTGAGTTGAGTTATACCATTCAACATCGCAAAACCTTGGTGTGCCAAGTTAGCTAAAGCATATAAAAATAGGTAAAAGATACAGGATAGGTAAAAGATATAGGGTAAAATGGCAAAAAGATAAATATTAGAAAAAAATTATAAATTTGCCACTTAAGTTATTTGGACGGTGTGCCCATTTTTTGTTTCACAGTTCATATATATATATATATATTTTGGAAACCAAGAAGTTATTACAGTTTGGAGAGTCCAATAAATATTCACTTCAAAGTTGATTGATGGTAATTATGGAGAAGGTACAACCAAGAATACAATTGTCAGCCAAAAAAGAAAGAAAGTAAATAAACAAAATAGTTTTTCTTAAGATTGTGGTTATTTTCAAATTTAACAATGGAATCACATTTTGTTTATTATTGAAAGTTATTTTTAGAGGTCCCACTGTCACATATGATAGGAGTCAAAAAGGTTTATATATAAGAGGAAATAGTAATTAATTAGAAACTCTAGAACATAGATATGGAATACAACTATTATAATTAACATCGATCACTAGAGGAATATCAAATGCTGGTGCTGCTCTTCCACGCCAAAAATAAAAAATAATAATGCAAACGAAAAAACAAAGAACAACTATGAGGAATCCACAAGTGAGGATGTGGCAGTATCATCTCGATGAAGTCGAGCTGCCCCACCCAAAGTGCCTTTCGCAGATTGTGCCTATCGGAAAGTATCCTGTATATTATTGTATATTATTGTAGAATATTTGGTCAATATTCTGTTGCTGTTTTTTTAGGGAATAATATCCCCTCTCCCTTGTATATATTCAGGACATTCAGTATTGTAACCAAGGAAGAAATAAAGGATCTCAAATTTTTTCCTCTCCATTGAGTTTGTTATGGTATCAGAGCCTTGGCTCATAAACCTAAACACTAAATCATGACAGATGAAACCAAATCGTCCAGCGACTCCCGTAGGACGATTTTACCATATGACATAATCTCTCTTGATAATCCTGGCATTTTGATTACCCAAGTACAATTGAAAGGCGAAAACTATGATGAATGGGCACGTTCGTTTCGAACGGCTCTCCGGGCCCGAAAGAAGTTTGGGTTCATTGACGGAACCATTCCTCGTCCTAAGGAGAACTCAACTGATCTTGAAGACTGGTGGACAATCAACTCATTGTTGGTGTCTTGGATAAGAAACACAATCGAACCAACGTTGCGATCGACTATTTCGCACGTAGAGGTGGCCGAAAACCTATGGAACGACATCAAAGACCGTTTTTCCATTACTAATGGACCGCAGATTCAACAATTGAAATCCGACCTGGCTGGTTGTAAACAAAAGGGGATGACCATATTTGACTATTATGGTCGTTTGAAGCAACTCTGGGATGAGCTCGGGAATTTTGAACAATTAGTCATATGCAAGTGTGGAAAGTGTGCTTGTAATCTTGGGCCAATTTTGGAGAAAAACCGAGATGACGAAAGAGTTCATCTTTTTCTTATGGGATTAGATGATAATTTGTACGGGACAGTGCGAAGTAATATTCTCGCACAAGAACCGTTGCCAAACATGAATAAAGTCTACTCAATCCTCATTCAAGAGGAGTGAGTTTGAACTATCACCCGAGGAAAGGAAGACTGAGGAGAAATTGTGGCTCTGGCGGCTCGACCACATTTTGATGAGAGGGATAAAAGCACTCTGATATGCTCACATTGCAAGAAAAAGGGCCATGAATCAATCAACTGCTTCGAGTTGAATGGTTACTCGGAGTGGTGGGGCGACCGACCACGAAATGAAGGCAGAAAAGCAGGTCGCGGAAAAGGACAGTCTAGTGGCCGAGGCGGCGGACGTGGCGGATCCAGCACCATACGTACCAACGCTGCACACACAATCCAGAACACTGATGATGGAGCTGCAGAAGCCGAGACAGATCTAAACAAGTTGTCCAGGCTGATTGTCGAGCAACTGCAGGAGTTGCTCAAAAAATTCTGAATTCCTCTAAACCAACCAACGAGAAGATGACGGGTAAGCATGGAACATATGAGTCGTGGATTATCGACATGGGGGCTTCTAACCACATGACGGGAATGATAGAGGATCTACAAGATTTGGAGAATATTCCTAATTGTCATGTCGGTTTGCCCGATGGGAGCAATTCTACCGCCATGAAAGAAGGGACAGTGGTCCTTGAAAAAAATTTCTGCTTGAAAAATGTTCTTTATGTCCCAGGATTGACTTGCAAACTAATCTCTGTGTCGCAATTGATTGATTACTATAATTTTATTGTCCAATTCACTAATAAACTTTGTGTTATACAGGACCGCACTTCGAGGATGCTGATTGGAGCGGGTGAAAGACGGGATGGACTTTACTATTTTCGGGGTGTGATGGTAAAAGCAATGAAGGCAGAATCCATGGGATCTCTTGACCTTTGGCACAAGCGGCTAGGTCATCCTTCTCTACAAATGACCAAATTAGTTCCTGGCATATGTTTTGGAGAAAATAATAGTAGATTGAATAAGATTTGTGATGTTTGTCAAAGGGCGAAGCAAAGTAGGGATAAATTTCCTGTTAGTGAACAAAAAGCTTCAGTTGTTTTTGAAATGATTCATTGTGATTTATGGGGTCCATATAGATCAGTCTCATCTTGTGGTGCCTCTTATTTTTTGACCATCGTTGATGATTTTTCGCGTTCTGTTTGGGTATATTTGCTTGTGGATAAAACTGAAGTTTCTCACACTCTAAAAATGTTTTTCGCAATGGTTGAAAGACAATTCAACACCCAAGTCAAAATTCTGCGAAGCGATAACAGGACCGAATTTACATGCCTAAAACAATTTTTTTTGGATCATGGGATAGTGTTTCAAACTTCGTGTATGGGAACACCACAACAAAATGGACGTGTAGAACGGAAACATCAACATATCTTGAATGTAGCTAGAGCACTACGCTTTCAGGGTTCACTTCCAATTGATTTCTAGGGTGAATGTGTATTGACCGCGAGTTACTTGATTAATCGGACTCCTTCAAAGATTTTAGATGGGAAAACACCATATAGTGTTTTATTTGGACGTGATCCTACTTATAGTCACTTGCGTATCTTCGGTTCTCTGTGTTACGCACATGTGACAACGAAGGACAAATTCGCTAGTAGGAGTAAGCGATGTGTGTTTGTTGGTTATCCCTATGGGAAGAAAGGTTGGCGCTTATATGATTTAGAGACACATGTTTTTTTCGTCTCTCAGGATGTTGTCTTTTCGGAAGGAGTGTTCCCTTATGCAGAAAACCTTTCATTTGAGCATGAGGAGCATCCAAATGTCCCAACCACTCTTCTACAAGATGATGCGGGGGGCACCTTTGAGGAAGAACACTGGTCCAATCCCAATTCTCACGGCCAGACCATACTGGCTAATATTCCCAGCAGTTCAGGGAGGGCGTTGCAGGGGCATACGGGCGGGAACAACAGCCCGGATGCGGAACCGGCTTCGGTCACCATGGATGATATGAATTTGGGAAGAGGTCACCGAAAACGGGAGACAACTGTTTGTCTTAGAGATTACGTTACTCACACCATTCAGAAAACAAGTCCATCACATTCCTCACCCAAACCACGACATTCCTCAGGTACGCCCTATCCATTAGCACACTTTGTGAATTATGATAATTTTTCTGCACGACACAGAGGTTTTCTTGCAGCTTTGCAACTAGAACGAGAGCCATCTAGTTACAAGGAGGCGGTTAAAGATAGCAGATGGAGGGAGGCCATGAGTAAAGAAATTGATGCTTTAGAAAGAAATGAGACTTGGACCGTGCAAGACTTACCCGAAGGGAAGAAGGCTCTCGGATGCAAATGGGTTTACAAAATAAAGTATAATTCGGATGGTACTATCGAGCGGCTTAAAGCTCGATTGGTAATCTATGGGAATCATCAGGTTGAAGGGATCGACTACCATGACACATTTGCTCCAGTGGCTAAAATGGTCACCGTCCGCACTTTCTTAGCAGTTACAGCAGCCAAGCATTGGGAAGTTCATCAAATAGATGTTCATAATGCTTTCTTGCACGGTGATCTCTTGGAGGAAGTCTACATGAAAGTACCACCTGGCTTTCAGGTCGAGACTCCCGGAAAAGTTTGCAAACTTCAAAAATCACTTTATGGCCTTAAACAAGCACCCCGATGTTGGTTTGCAAAATTATCTGCCGCATTAAAGAAGTATGGTTGTAATACCCCGTATTTTCAATAAATATTTAATGCAGAGAGGTTCTAGATCGCTCGATAAGAGTTCAATCGATCGAACATCACCTTTCCTCAATCGATCGAGAGGACCTCAATCGATCGAACCCGAGCAGAACATGAATGTATTCCTTTCAGTTTATAATGCATAGTGCGTAGTTGTTTAATTGTTGTTTCATGTTCCTATTATGCGATATTATGGATTACGGAGGTAATGGGATACGATAACGAGATTGAGATAACATGGTGAGTAACGTAGTCGGGTTCGGAACGCTAGTAATAGTACGACGCGATAACGGAGTAAGTTGAGATGATAATACTGGGTAGTATTGGATAAGTGAGAAGTAAGTTAGTAAGAGGATCTGTATGTTCAAGGTTGTGTGAGTCGAGCTGATGATTCGCTCAGGTTGAATCCAATAAGTGTATGTCAAGGATTTGATCAGGATCGTGAGAATTATGGGTGCACAGTACTCGCAAGCGTTCTTAAAAGCGGTGAACAGTAAGAGTTCTTAAAAGCGGTGAACAAGAGTAGATGTGGCACGCCCATGATTTGAATTACCAGAGCTATGTATGTACAATACTCGCAAGCGTTCTTAAAAGCGGTGAACAGTAAGAGTTCTTAAAAGCGGTGAACAAGAGTATGGGTACATCCATGGACCAGTCGTTATATGAGAACGATGTATGGGTGCTCGCAAGAGTTCTTAAAAGCGGTATAGCGGTGAACAAGAGCACTGGTATGTTGTGCTGATATAATCAGTTCGAGATAGTCAGTGGGTATTGTGAAATCAGTCTTAGAGTGGGAATTGATAAGAATCGATTAATGATACGTCTGAATAAACGAGTGAGGAATATATTTAGTATCACTGTCATACATTGTTCATAATGGTAATTATGTTATTTCTATGAGACTGTGTTAGTTAGTGCTCACTCAGCTTTCAACAAGCTGACGGCCTTTATTGCCTGGACATTCCCCGTCCAGACTATCCTGTCCTTTACAATGCAGATGACGGAACTTATGGCGATAACGATTACCCTGAAGGGAGTTACGTGGAGAATGGCCCCACTGATGCCAGTTATGCTGACGCCTATCCGTATGCCAGCTGAAGATTTGAAGATAGATAGTAGTTTACGTTACTACTTTTCTTTTACTGTTGTACTTTGTAGTTTAACGGGTACTTGGACATATATTGTCTCCAGACCTGTTGTGATCCTGTGGACCATACTCTGATGTTTGTAATAGATAGAACCGTGTTTATATTTCAGTTGTTTTACTGTTCCTGTTGTTCTTGTGAACTAGTACTATGTGGTGTGGATTATCAGTGACTTTCACTTGTCATTCCCTATGGACCCATAAAGGAAATTTATTTTTCTCTATTTATGCTGCTCCGGGGCGTGACAATGGTTTCCAGCAATCATATTCTGATTATTCTTTATTTACCATGCGACGAGATGAGACTCAGCTTAATGTGCTTGTGTATGTTGATGATCTTATCATATCCGAAAATGAGTCTGCAGGTATCCAAAAATTTAAAGACTACTTAAGTACTTGTTTCCACATGAAAGATCTTGGTGTTTTGAAATATTTCTTGGGTGTGGAAGTGGCGCGAGGGCCCGACGGATTTGCACTCTCTCAGCGTAAATACACCCTTGACATAATCTCTGAAGTTGGTTTGTTAGGGGCCCGGCCAGCATCCACTCCTATAGAACAAAACCATCGACTGACATTATCCACAAGCAAGGAACTTGACGATCCCGAACCGTATCGGCGTCTGGTGGGGTGACTAATATATCTATGTTTCACAAGACCCGAATTGTCTAACTGTGTACATGTTTTATCTCAATTCATGCACAAGCCTCGGCGAGATCATTGGGAGGCAGCACTCTGAGTTGTTCGGTATCTTAAAGGACATCCGGGTCAAGGAATTGTATTGAGTAGTCACAGTCCGATGCACTTAGATGCTTGGTGTGATGCAGATTGGGCTGGTTGTCCGCTTACTAGAAGGTCTCTGACGGGTTGGCTGGTCTTTCTTGGAGGTTCCCCTATTTCATGGAAAACGAAGAAATAAAACGTTGTCACTCGCTCATCTGCAGAAGCAGAATATCGGTCCATGGCCATGACCACTTGTGAGCTAAAATGGTTAAGATCCATTTTGTCCAGCCTCGGCATCCCACACCATCAACCCATGTCGCTCCATTGTGATAGTCAATCGACTCTCCATATTTCTCAAAATCCAGTCTTTCATGAATGAACCAAACACATTGAGGTTGATTGTCACTATGTTCGGGATGAAATCACTGCCGGTAACCATCGTCCCTCATTCATTTCAACCAATGAGCAGCTTGCAGACATTTTTACAAAGGCTTTGGGAACCCGACAATATGAGTATCTTCTTCGCAAGTTGGGCATTCGAGATCTTCATGCGCCACCTTGAGGGGGGTATCGGAAAGTATCCTGTATATTATTGTATATTATTGTAGAATATTTGGTCAATATTCTGTTGTTATTGTATATTATTGTAGAATATTTGGTCAATATTCTGTTGCTGTTTTTTTAGGGAATAATATCCCCTCTCCCTTGTATATATTCAGGACATTCAGTATTGTAACCAAGGAAGAAATAAAGGATCTCAAATTTTTCCTCTCCATTGAGTTTGTTAGTGCCTCCACGTTGATTGCAATAAGAAAGAGTAGGCAGCATACAATACCCTGGAACAAATAATTGAGATATACACACATATATGTTAGCACATAAAAATGGTAAGACTTTTCAATATTCAGAATGAGTAGTTACTTACGTAATTGATTGCCATTAGTTTCACAAGAAGCAGAGAAAGAATGATGTACGTTAGGGGTGGCAATTTTTGACACGACAACCTGAATACGACACGACATGATACGATTAATTTAAAATAGTTTGTATTATAGATGAATAGCACTCGAAACTAAAAATCAAACCCAAAGCACACAAACTGATTAATGACACGATTATGACACGAAAACCCGAATTGCCACCCCTAATGTACTTGGTATCTGCATAAGTTTGACCATAAAAATGAGTGTCTTTAAGAAAGTGGTAACCAAATTAATTATTTGTTCATTTTAGCTCCTTTTTTTTGGGGTTTATGTGTGTGGCTGGGATATAAAGTGTTTAATAATTAAACAAATTTATTTTCCAGAACTAATTAAAATTAAACTAATTTGTTTCATGTATGAGGAAAAAAAAGGGGGGTACTTTGTCAATAATTGTATAATGTTTGGCTGCAACCAGGAATTGTCGGCGGTAATTCTAACTCATTCCCACTACAATGTTTGGCAAGTAAATATGTGTTGGGAATGAAATCCTACTTTTTAGCCATTATTCCAATAATCCAATAGTACCATTTTGTTAATCTTATAGATTTTAACAAAAAATAAGTTGTTTCATTTTAACAAAAACAAATATTATAATTTTGATCCCAAAATATTGAAAAAAGGTCCCATAGCATAGTAACTTTCAAAAACTTTGGTTTTCAAAAGCAATGTAGTTTTTAAGTTACCCCATTTTAGCACCTAATATTGACACTTTAAGACATAGCTACAAAGTGAAATGTCATTCTCATGACAACCACCAAATCAAGCAAACCAAAACCTCTGAATTTTCTTCTCCAAAAAATATATATATATATATATATTGATTTAAAATGGGACGGTGGTTACTAAATGATAGCTTCAACCAAATCAAGTGTTGAAAATGAAAAGTTTCAGCACTTATTTCTTTCCAGTGGGTTTGATAACGTACCACTTAATTGAAAAAACAGCGAAAAAATCACTAAAACTTTAACTGAAATTTTTTTATTAAAAATAATCACTACTGAATGTAGTCTATTTCAATAGTTGAAACACTATTTTCAATATTGTAAATTCAATCACTTAAAATTTTCAGTACTTAAAATTCAGCATTTAATTTTCAGTTTTATCAAACGGACCCTAAGTGAATTAATTATATTATGCACAATCTGGTAATGTAAAGCTGTTAAGCTCAAAACCGAAACCTTAAATACATTTTTTTTAATAATCTCTTCACTAATTTTTTTTTCTCTACCATTTTGAAAACTGATGGTACAATAGAAATGGCTAAATGCGAAAATGCTACGTTGTAAAAATTGTAGCATAATTAATCCTTAGCTCTGTCATAGGTTTCTAAAATGTGGACCAAACCAAATGTCGATCACTTAATAGTGACAGCAAAACTTGAAAGACTAAAGAAATAGAAAACCCAAATAAATCCATATGAATGAAAAAATCAAATGAATGACACATCACACCAGAAACTGAAGTTGTGAGTAAAAAGACTGAAGGAACTTTCTGGTAACGACGTTACCGGAAGAAATTATATTACATATATATCTATGTTCTAGAGTTTCTAATTAATATACAGTGCAAAAAGGTTAATATATAAGAGGAAATAGTAATTAATAGCTGGGTGGCCCTTTTGGGTTTCCGTTAAGGTGATAGATACATGTAAGAAGAATTCGAAAAGAGTAGATATATAGTGCAAAAAAGGAAGACCAAGTAAACTGTTCCATGCAAAAGTAGTGTAATGCTTCATTTGTGCAGTTGGCATTTCCCTATATATTTGCATGTACTATATGTTATTCTTACATCACTTGTCTAAATTGTCAGAGAGAGAGGCATCAGTGCATCACTTGATAGCATGCTAACTAATAATTCCATTTCTGACTTTCTTAATGTTTATGCTAAGATATCTAAGCTATGCAAATGATAAGGAGATTGTGCATAGTATTCTCGTCATAGTTACCTATGTATGTATGTATGTATGTATGTATGTATGTATGTATGTATATATGTATTTTGGGTTCCAAAACTCAAAACTGACATTTTACGTTCTATAAAAAAAATTGTATATACTTAGTAAAGGTGAGATTAGAGATATAGAATAGTGGATCTCAAAGTGATTAATCATTTAAAACACAAAACTCACTGAAAATGGAAACTTCCGTCCAATTTCTACAGTTGGGGAAAACAATTGGTTTGAAAGACCACAAATCTCTGAGGAATCAACAAACAATTTCAACTGACAACTTTTGATTGAATAACGAGCGATTGCAGCTGGCTGAATAAAGCTCTAAATTTGAGGAAGAAGTCCGCAAAATCGGATTGCACTTCGGCGACTTTGGCGAAGATATATATTATATATATTAAATATATTTATTATATATATCTATGAATATTGTATATGAGTTTTAGAGAGAAATAGGTGTTGGGGGGGAGGGGATGAACAATCGACAAACGGAGAGAGAGAGAGAGAGAGAGAGAGAGAGAGAGAGAGAGAGAGAGAGAGATTTTTAGAGATTAGAAAGAGAGAAAGAGACTGTTAGGGTGGGGGGGGGGGGTGTGGGGGAGCGAGGGATTATAATAAACCAGTGGTGTCCACGAGCTGGCCCTCACTGTGTTTATAGTGACATTCCCCCGTCATTTCTCATGAAAGAAAATTTATTTTTCTCTATTTTTATTACTCTGAGACGTGACATATTATCTTAGAATATAAAATTATGAGCAATAACTCTTGTAATGGTAATCATGTACCTATGATATATAATTTCAAAGCTCCATGTGATTATACAAGCAACTAAAATGTTGAGATTAGAAGAGTCAGTGCACCAAAAAGATTGGAAAAATAGAGTACTCACAAACTCAACTGAAGCAACTCCAAATTAAAAAGATTGGAAATTAGGTAGAATAGGCACGTGCAAATCACGTGCCAGTTAGATTATGTAAAAAAAAATTAAAAAGTTGGAAACTAGGTAGAATAGGCACGTGCAAATCACGTGCAAATCATGTATGTATGCATGTAAGTATTATGTCAAACACAGATGAATCGTCAAAAAAGAAAAAGTTGAAAAAACTTGGTAAGCCTAAGGTCTTGTTTGGATGGCAGGAATCAAGGATAAGAATTGACATCTTATTATTGGTAATGCATTACCCATGGTTTAAATTCCCATCAATGCTTATAACTATTAATGTTTGGCTACAACCAGGAATTGTCAGCGGTAATTCTAACTCATTCCCACTACAATGTTTAGCAAGTAAATATGTGTTGGGAATGAAATCCTACTTATGAACCATTATTCCAATAATCCAATAGTACCATTTTGTTGATCTTATAGATTTTATCAAAAAATAATTTATTGTTTCAATTTAACAAAAATAAATATTATAATTTTGATCCCAAAATGTTATAAGTAGGTCTCACAGTATTGTAACTTTCAAACACTTTGTAGTTTTCAAGTTACCCCATTTTAGCACCTAATATTGACACTTTAAGACCTAGCTACAAAGTGAAATGTCATTCTCATGACAGCCACCAAATCAAGCAAACCAAAACCTCCGAATTTTCTTCTAAAAAAAATAGTAATAAAATAAATTTGATTTAAAATGGGACGGTGGTTACTAAATCATATCTTCATATTTCAAAGCCACCGAATCAAGCAAGCCACCAGTTTTTTATTTTGATTTTGATTTTTTTTTTTTGATAAAAAAAGATCAATTAACAATCAATAAAACATTTATCAATCAAACTTGGGTGGTATAAACTTGACACTAAGGGTGCATTTGATAAAACTGAAAATTAAGTGCTGAAATTTAAGTACTAAAAATTTGATGTGATTGAATTTGTAATACTGAAAACAGTGCTTCAACTACTGAAATAGAATGCATTCAGTGATTATTTTCAGTAGAAATTTTTCACTTAACGTTTTTTGTGATTTTTTGGCTGCCTTTTCAATTAAGTGGTCAGTTATCAAATGCGTTGAAAAAAGAATAAGTGCTGAATCTTTTCATTTTCAGCACTTAATTAGGTTATCAAACATACCCTGAGTGAATTATTATATTATGCACAATCTGGTAATGTAAAGCTGTTAAGCTCAAAACCGAAACCTTAAATACTTTAAATTTTTTTTTTTTTTAATCTCTTCACTAATTTTTTTCTCTACCATTTTGAAAACTGATGGTACAATAGAAACGGCTATATGCGAAAATGCTACGTTGTAAAAATTGTAGCATAGGTAATCCTTAGCTCTGTCATAGGTTTGTCAAAGTGGACCAAACCAAATGTCGACCACTTAACAGTGACAGCAAAACCTGAAAGACTAAAGAAAAAAAAAACCAAATAAAATCATATGAATGACACATTACACCAAAAACTGAAGTTGTGAGTAAAAAGACTGAAGGAACTTTCTCGTAACGACGTTACCGGAAGAAATTATATCATTACACTTGGGGATTTTGATAACTACGCCGTTAATGGTGTGGAGAAAAATAGAGTACTCACAAACCCAACAGAAGCAACTCCATAAAAAGATTGGAAAACAAATTAAATGAATTCATTTTTGGATCTCTTCAGTAAGATTAGTGTTGGTTAAAAAATTAAATGGAACTTAGAAACTTTATAATTCATTATTCATTTGTTATATCGTAAACTTAGGCCTTCATAATTTGTTCAGAGTATAGCAATCCAAGACATTTTAATGACAATGTTGCAAATAAAGGTTCATAAGGATAAAAAAAATAAATAAATAAACAAACTTCTTTGTAGGAAAAATGAAGCATATAAGATTTAAGGAACCATTAGCCAAGGCAAAGGACAAACAAATAGCTAACAAACATATATGTAAAACGTATATTTTTGCTACGTCATTGAATCAAAATACCACATCTACATGATTAATCATTAGCCATTGTTATAAAGAATGCACAGAAATTTATGTAAGTATAAAGAAATTTGCAGAGAATTGGTTCAAACCCAAATCTTCGTGCAAATAGTGATGGAGAGGGAAGGGAGAAGAAGGTTGACGGTAATTTGAATGTGTGTATCATGCCGAGCCTTTTCGGGGGTGCGTGTTTGTACTCTCTGGTGTGTGTGTGTGTCTTTCTTTCCTGGAAATTGGGGGTTGGGGTGTGTGTGTGCTTCATTTCTTTTCTTGTCTATGTGGGCTTTGGTGTTCTCGATTGTGTGTGCGGTGGTCGGGGGTTCTTTTTTACTTGTATCTCCTTGTATGTTATTGATGAGGTGTGCGATTTTTCTCAGTTGGGGGTGTTTTCTTCCATCCTAGAAATCGGGGTCGATATGAGTGAGGGAGCCTCTTTGTCATGAGTGTGTGAGATTTTTTGGTGTATTCGGCAGTGAGTATGTATGTACTTTGTGGGCAGTCTGACAGCCTCTAAGGTGTACATTTTGATTTTCTAATGTCAATTGTCCTGAGATATACATCAGATTGGTGCTCTGTAGTGCAGTGTCATTGGATAAGTTGCAATTTTTTTTTCGGGCAGTGGGCATGTGGATCAGGGAGTAGCTTCATAAGTTGGATGAGGTAGGATAAGCTCATCGTACAAGGAAGGCATTGTTATGGCAGCTTCGGTTCTGGACTTTTCGACAATATGCGGATCTTTGGTTAACAAGTTGGAACTCTCTAGTTTCGTCCATACTCCCAATCCGCGACTCCTCGCCAATAAGTCCACGCGAAAGGGTAATACCCACGATTCTTCTCTTCAATCGTGCTACCTTAATGCCTATATCGGCTCCACAAAATGGCACGGTGACCACGTGCTCCTTCTGACCCAAATAAGCAACTTAACATGCTCAAATACATATCATCGTGCTCGCGGAAATCAAAACATTTCATCGTGCTATTGGGCCTACTTATCAATATAAATGCCCAATATGAACTACACAAGATATCTCTAAGTATTAATACAAGCTATTCAAACATAACATGAATACATGTCAAGAAATCATTCCAAAAACATAGTTGAATCACTCACCTCCGATTTACTCTCAATTAAAGTCGAAAATGTTGATTGTTTACCTTGTCAACTTGCTAAACAGCCAGCTTTACCATTTAATAACAGTGACTCTATTTCCTCTGCACCTTTTGACCTAATTCACTCTGATGTTTGGGGTCCCTCTCCAACTGTCACAATGGGAGGATCTAGATATTATGCAATCTTTGTCAATGATTTTTCACAATACACTTGGTTATATCTAATGCAAAATAGATCTGAATTACCCCAGATTTACTTTAATTTTGCTAACATAATCAAAACTCAATTTCCTTACAATATCAAAGTGTTTCGAGCTTATAATGTCCAAGAATACAAAAAAAAAGGTGTTCGAAATTTTTTTCGCCAGCATGACATTCTTCCCCATCGTTCCTGTCCAGACACCTCCCAACAAAATGGGAGAGTCGAGCGTAAACACAGACATATTCTTAACACTATTCGAGCTCTTCTCACATCTGCTTCATGTCCTGAACAATTTTGGGGAGAGGCTGCCCTCACTGTCATTTATACCATGAACCGTGTCCCTTCTCCCACTATTGAAAATCAGTCACCATATGAGCGTCTATATAACCACCCTCCTGACTATACTACCCTTAAAGTCTTTGGTTCTGCCTGCTTTGTCTTACTACAGCCACATGAGCGCACAAAACTAGAATCTCGAGCTCGCTTATGTTGTTTCTTGGGGTATGGTATTGAACACAAAGGCTATCGATGTTGGGACCCTTACTCCAAATGTCTTCGTGTGTCTCGTCATGTTGTCTTCTGGGAACATAAAATGTTCTCATCCATGTCCCAGTTTCATCTATCTCCTGCCAGTACTCCTTTCCACTTCACTGACCCCTCAGTAGATCTATTTCCTGACACCCTTAATACAAGTTCTCACTCTGAATCAGCATCTTTGCATGCCCCTCTACCCACATACACATCTACAGACTCTTCATCTGATTTGTCCACCATAGTCTCTACTGAACTGCCTACTCCATCTGATGGGTATGCATCAGACCCTGACCCTCTTCCTAGACGTAGTGACCGAGTAAAAACTCCTCCGATTCATCTTCGGGATCACCATTGTTTTTCTACAATTCTCTCTCACCATGAGCCTCAATCTTACCATGAGGCCAATTCCAATCCTCTTTGGCAGAAAGCAATGGATGATGAATTGCGGGCACTTGAACAAAATCACACATGGGATTTGGTGGACTTGCCAAGTGGCAAGAATGCTATGGGATGCAAATGGGTTTACAAGATCAAAACTCACTTAGATGGATCCATTGATCGCTACAAAGCCCGCCTAGTAGCAAAGGGCTTTACCCAGGAGTATGGGATTGATTATGAAGAAACATTTGCCCCTGTTGCCCGTCTTGACTCTGTTCGCAGCCTCATTGCAGTTGCTGCAGTTCGCCGTTGGGACTTATTCCAAATGGATGTCAAAAATTCCTTCCTCAATGGTGACCTCACTGGAGAAGTTTATATGCGTCCTCCTCCTGGTTATCATCAGCTGCTCAACGGTGACCTCACTAAAGAAGTTTATATGCATCCTCCTCCTGGTTATCATCATCATCCTCATCAAGTTTGCAAGCTCCTCGGGCTTGGTTTGCAAAGTTAGCAGCATTGTTGAGCGCTTTGGGTTCACAGGCAACTCTTATGATTCAGCTTTTTTCATCCGCAGAACTGACCAGGGCATTATTTTACTTCTCCTCTATGTGGATGACATGATTATCACAAGAATGATACATTTGGAATCTTGGATCTCAAAACCCATCTCAGCATTTTGTTGACATGAAAGATCTCGGCAAACTTAACTATTTTCTAGGCCTTGAGATCACTTCCAATTTTGACGGATATTATCTCTCTCAAGCCAAGTATGCCTCAGACTTGCTTATACGGGTGGGACTTACAGACAACAAGACAAGTACTACTCATCTCGAGCCTATCCTACTCTATATCGCCAACTTGTTGGGAGTCTTTTTTATTTGATAGTTACTAGACCTGATATATCCTATGCTGTCTATATTGTAAGCCAGTTTTTATCTGCTCCTCATTCTCCTCATTATGCAGCAGTTCTCCGCATTCTCAAGTACATCAAAGGGACCTTATTTCATGGCCTCCACTTCTCTGCTCACTCCTCTCTTGAGCTACGTGCCTACTCAGATGTAGACTGGGCAGGAGATCCTACTGATCGTCGTTCCACCACTGGGTATTGCTTCTTCTTGGGTGACTCTCTTATCTCCTGGCGTAGTAAGAAGCAAACTGTTGTTGCCCGATCTAGTACAGAAGCCGAATATCGTGCCCTTGCTGATACCACTCAGGAACTTCTCTGGCTACACTGGTTACTTGAGGACATGGGGGTCAATCATCCAACTGCTATAACCATCAGTTGTGACAACCAAAGTGCCATTCAAATTGCTCACAATGATGTCTTTCATGAACGGACAAAACACATTGGATCGATTGTCATTTTATTTGTCATCATCTTTCTTGTGGTACCATTCGACTTAACTCAGTCTTCTCCATCGATCAGACTGCTGACGTATTCACCAAAGCTCATCCACCGGGACGACTTCAGGATTTAGTTTACAAACTCAAGTTGGTTTTCATTCTACCACCTTGAGTTTGAGGGGGGCTGTTAGAATAATGTTAGTATATTTGTCTACATTCTTGTACATATTATATCTTACTATACTTACTGTCTAGATACATTGTACTATTAGTTGTACTACTAGCCTAGGTACTTTTCTTTCCCTTTTAGGATTCTCTCTTGGCATATATAAAGGCTACTCATTGTAAGGTTTAATCACACCATTCAATACACACCTCTCTCTTATATATTTCAACAAATACATATAAAACATTAACTTAAAAATAAATTACGAATTAAATATTTCACAAACTGATCATCATCGAACCAAATTGGTGAGCACTTAGTGTACACCAAAAAGACACGAATAATGCATCATACTAATTCAATAAATTGATTGTACACTATTTTATGAGTGTGCACACAAATATTATACTACGATATGACAGTAAAATTAAATGATCATCAAACTAATCATCATCAACCCTTTTTGTATCCCTCTAAACTTACTTCCTTTTCTAACAGTCTGAAGACAAACCTTTTTTTGGGATTAATTGACTGTTTATTGTAGTTCAATGTTGAGAAATAATTCTAAAAAGTTCACTGTAATTTTTGATAAATAACTACCAAATGATTGTTTATTAATTAGATAAAGTAGATCACATATAATGACCCAAATTTTGAAAAAATAACAGAAACTAAGTATATACATGTAGGCATATATTTTACAATGCAATACACTACACTATGGTTGAAAGAGAAAGCTCTGAAATTTAAAGGGCCAACTAAAATCAGATTTATTAAAGGCAGATATAACTTCATGGCAGATGTAATCATCTTAAAATAATTGTTGGAACAGTAAATAGAATAGAAAATTACCGGATCAATAGCCTCGTTGATAAGCATGAATTGTTTCATGGCAATCATAGCAGCTTCCATGAATTGTTTTTAAGAATGTTGGAAAATATGAAGGATAGTGCTATGAAATTGATTGAGGCGTGCTACTGTACCACTGTCCTTAAGAACAATTTTAGCTTTCCCCCCCCCCCCCCCCCCCCCCCCTTTCTCTTGAACGTAGAATGGTCGATCATCTAGCTTTTAGCACTTTGGACCTATTTTAAATATTTACAAAAAGCAATTAATGTGTCAGTTTCAATTATACACTCAAATGCCCGCTTGTAGAATGATTAGTATATTAATCTTGAAAAGGCTAGTTCTCTTGCTTCAAGTGGTCTTGCACCTTCTTCTCCCAAAAATTTCTAAAATTAAAAGGTGCTTAATTGGGTGTACTTTGAGGAACCCTGCTCGAACAATAACCTATGACTGACCTTTTTCCTTCGTTTGCTTGCTTAGGGTATGTTGGGATTAATTTTAGAAACACTTTAGAGCCTTAGAAGCACGTTTAGGCTAAAGCAGTCCAAAGGTGCTTCAGTCCATAGTTGATGCAGAAGCAGATTGGGGTTTTAGTGAAAATTTTTCTTACTTCCCATCGTAGCCTTGTGATTAAGGCTGCTACTTCGGCTTGTGCCTAGATGCAAAATCCAAAGCTAACGCAAACGAGCCATTAGTCGAGACCAGCAGCACATTTGGGAATGCCATTGAAAACCCCAATTGCAACTTTAGTTGAGGCTTTTTGTTGGTTTGTTATAGCAACTTTTGTGGTCGGCGAAGATCTTGTCATTTGTTAATGTTTACCCTCTCTGTTCTTACGAGTGGTATTCCCATTATTTAGATTTTTGAGACTTAAAAGTGATTTCTTACTTAAGGCTGTCTTTTGATTTGTAGGGCTGCTGAATGTCTCTTTTTTAATCTTCCCCTTTATGTTTTTCTTTCCGACAAGTTCTGTGATCTACGAAACAGAGGGATGTGGCTAGAATGTCTTTCTTAACTTTGAACTTCACTAGTCAACTAGTTAAAGAATTGTTCTATCTTTTTTCTGATAACAATTTAGAGCACTGTGATCTCGTAATTCTTTACGTCACTCACTAATATGCTCGTGTATCAGCTCTTTAAATTTGAACAAGCTTGTCTTAGATTGGTGCATTGCTCATTCTAACTATGGAATAATTTTTTTTTGGACCGAATGGTTCTATCTTGGGGCAGAAAATTAGGAAGTTTTCACTTGTTTGTTCTTGTATGAGCTGCAACTACAGAATTATTAGAATTTGTCTGTTAGTGTTATTTCTCTAGATTGGTTGACAATATATATTAATTTTTTTTTTTATTTTGATGGGAAGTATAGGTGGTTAGATCTGATAATAGACAGCTGGGGCATGTTCCTGTGGCAGTTCTTTTTTCTGGTGGTTTGGATTCCATGATTCTTGCAGCGTTATTGGATGATTGCCTAGATCCTAAATGTAAGTGTTTCTAAATACACGGTAATTAGAATTGCTCGTTTCACGACTCAGATTTATACAATTCATGGCAGATAATGTTCAACTTTGAAGTTTAATGCCCTGTTTGATAAAACGCATAATTATGTAGAGTTTTAGTACTGCAAATCTTGAGCTACCAAACTTATAGTACTGAAAATAATTTTTTACTTCACGTTTTCAGTAGAATTTTTTCATTTAAAAGTTTTTAGTAGCTTTTATACATTATTAAATGTACTAAAAAAATAAGTACTGAAATTTCAGCACTTATTGGGTTATCAAACACGCTTAAAGAATTTTAAGCTCACACAGTTACGAGTCCCTCCTTGTGTGGTTTTTCTTTTCGACATGTTTAGTTGCCGTTTTTGTACAAATGACTGATTGCATAAGCTAGGTATGTTTTGTTTCCACAAATGTCTATGGCTCTTAGGTATTAGCCACTTTTGACTTCTAACTACGTGCTTAAAGTTACATGTTTCTCTAGTTCATACTATTAAGGGCCTGGTTGGGAATGCATAAAACCAAATCTGGTTCAGTCCTAGTCTCATTTTCTATTGGTTTTTATGAGAACCAGGGTCATGTTGGGTTGAGAAAGAACCAGTTTTAAGAGTACTTTTGGATTGGCCACGAACTCATATGCAATAAAAGGTCGTATAACAAACAATCAAATTTGTAGAACCGGTTCTTTCCCTTCCCGAACTGGCCCAAGTCCTAAAGTATGATTCCATTGGCCATTGGCATTGTCAAACACACCATTCTCGTGCCTCTTCTAGGTAAAATTTTATTGTAATTGTTATACATGCAATACTCAATTACGTCCACAGTGGAGTTGCTTGAACCTTCTATTGAAGCAGCTATTTCATATTGGTTGTACTTCCTGGTTTTTTGTTTATATGTGGTTTGAATTTGGATGTGGGTTTGTTGAGTGATTGACATTCTACTAGTACTAATTGACTGAAAGCTAAGAGCCTAAGACCATTGTTGTCAAACCGTGAATGGGTTTGTCAAAATTATGAATAATGAAACCTTGTCCAATTGTGAATAGTTATATTCACTTTTTTATAACTACACTAATACTATATATATAATGTGTATGACTAAAGTACAATGCTTAATAAAAAATATATATTAGCACGCGTGTCATGCAAATATTGAAGCTCAAAATGTTGAAAATTTTCCACTTACAACTTCTAAGTTCAAAATTATGGAATCGTGAATTGTGAATCAGATTGTATAGAATTCGAATGACTAGCCTGATTCAACCGATTCTAGCAACCATGCCTAAGATAGTTATTAGTTAATTTTGAAGTCATAGTATGGTTACTTTCTGTGTGATATTTTGCTGATGAGATTATGGGCTTATGCAAATTCTGTTGACAGATGAAATCGATCTGCTTAATGTAAGCTTTGACGGTCAGTCTGGTCCTGATAGAATCTCTTCCAAGGCCGGTATTAAGGAGCTCAAAAGAATAGCACCATCGAGAAGGTAGTGCCAGAAACTCTTTCTCTATTGAAACTTCACTTTATATTTCTTTCACCACATATCTTGCACCAGAAAATTAGCATTGTCTGATTAAGTAATAGAGCTATGATGAAGCAACAAAATTTCGTTTTGCTGTGTTGTATGAAAGAGGGCAAAGGTACTCCTTTTTCTTTCACAACCACTCGATGAAGCATGTCATATCACTTATAAACCCCGCCAAGACTTACATGGTACTAAGTCTAGAAATTAGAGTCCAGGTTTCACTTTTAGCATCCATTGGTGTATTTCCATTTGCTCGTAATGTTTCAGGACCTCAATATTGGTATAGCATTATGGTTGGCAGCTGGTGGTGATGGTTGGGTGTATGAAGATATTGACAATTATAATGATGAGAGAGTACGTGTTGGGTATAAGTCTGAAGCCAAGATCCTTCTAGTTGGTTCTGGTGCAGATGAACAATGTGCTGGCTATGGTAGGCATAAGACGAAGTATAGACATGGAAGGTATGCTTATATTATTTACGTACTGTCATTGTTGTCAAATCGTGAATTGTGTTGGTAAAATTATGGATCTTTGAATTGTAAGATTCATTTTTTTTTAAAGTAAACAAATAATGATCAATGTGTACCGAATAAATAGAAAATCACATGTACAAAACTTGCAAATGGAAGAAAAAATAACGATTGAAACTTTAGGCTCAAAATGTTGAAAGTTCTTCAGTTACATTTTAAAAGTGTCAAAAGTAAAAAATCGTGAATCTTATTGAGTCATATGAAACTCAAGAGGACTCGTATTAGTCCTCTCTTGAATTGACCAGTTCTAACGACCATGCGTAATGGTGTCTGCAATTTTCTCCTAGTTATGCATATGCCAATTATTATTATTCCATGCGGGTGGGGTGTTTGTGTGTGTTTCTTTGCTCATACTTTGTCTTGGTGGTGAAAGGTTATGTGCATTATCGATGTGCCTTGTAGAACGGTGGAAGTAGGTCTCAAAATATTTCTGTCCTGCATGTTCCTTCTTTACTTCGTTTTTTTATTATGGGAATAAGTTTCAGTCTATGGTCGAAAAACTCTAATGTTGACTTATGCGTAAAATACATTTGATTTCTCCTCATCAGTTGGCTTGGGCTATACGAGGAGATGAAATTGGACATGCAGAGAATTTGGAAGAGAAACCTAGGGAGAGATGACAGATGTATTTCTGATAATGGCAAGGAGGTATACCTGGCAACTCCAGCAAAATTGTTTCTTGAAGACTTTACATATGACTTTCGGGGATATTCATTATCTAAGTATTTCTTTCATTAGGCTAGATTTCCTTTCTTAGACGAGGAGGTGATAAGGACGCTGCTTGATGTTCCTTTGTGGGAGATTGCTGATCTTGATCAACCAAGTGGAATCGGTGACAAGAAAATTCTGAGAGAGGTGCATACTTTTTCTATCTTCTTTGTGTCTTTTCTTTTTTCCAAGTTTACATTTTATGAAGTTATGTATCGTGACACACATGTTGGTGTTACAATATAGAGAGAGATGGGTACAACCGGGAACACCCAAAAGGGTTCTCACAAAATGTTGGAAATATCATTCCATTCCTCGTCTTTTCATTTGTTATGCCTTATGATCCACTTTTTGGTGCAATGTAAAAGCTCAGGCTAACAAGTGAGATCATGTGTTTGAGTAACCATACTATGAATCATGTTTTCACCCAACAGGCGAATTAGTTTTTTTTAGTTTCACCCAAAAAGAAAGCAGGCAAGTTAGGAATCGTTTTTTCATGTGGTGAATTGTGATCAGCTATTAATTCATTTGGATATCACGTTTGCTGAAGGTTGCCCAATTGCTTGGTTTATCTGAGGCAGCTGTCTTGCCTAAAAGAGCAATCCAGGTGCGTATTCCTGTTTCTTCTTCTTCTTCTTCTTCTTTTTTTTTTTTTTTTTGAATTTTTGAATTTTTTTTTTTGAATTTTTATTTTTATAGAAGGTTCCGGCTACTATAATTTCATATTTGCCCAGAGGAAATGGAAGCTAGAAAGACCATTTTCAGGATTTTAGCTCTGTTTGGTTTGCGTATTTATAGAAGAAAAAGAAAAAAGACAAGGAAAACTAGTGCCTTGGTGTTTCCCCGTAATCCTCTCCATGCTTAGATATCATTACAACTTAAAAACTTTCAAAATATAACTGTAATTTATTTTTATTTTTATTTTTTGTATTTTTGAGAGAGAGAGAGAGAGAGAGAGAGAGAGAGAGAGAGGAGGGACTCACAAAACTCAAAATTTTATTTTAATTCTCACCACATTTTCTTTTCCTTCCTATTTTCTTTATCAATCAAACAAAGAAAAATAATTTCCTTTTAGTGTTTTTCTTTCCTTTCGTTCCATCACTAAGTATATGAACTAAACAGAGCCTTATTGGTCCCATATTCTTATTCCTTCTTGTACTTGGTGATCGAATGCTCACAGTTCATACTTCTTATTATGCTTTTGAATGTTTTCTTTGACTTTGCATTTGGTTATCAAATAATCTAACCTCTTTTGACCTTTTTTTCTTTTAGTTTGGTTCAAGAATCGCGAGGGAATCAAATCGGAAGAACTTTGGAAGTAATCGTGCAGCAAACCAAGCATCTGCAGGAAGTGTAGTAGGAGTAATTCACAGGTCATCAAACCAAACTTGATTACGCATCCGGATTTCCAAAATTCACGGGCCTCGCATGTTTCTTTGGATTACCGGAACTGTTACCTTACTTCTTTGGTTATCGGGACACAATTTGAAAATGGGTGCTACAATGATGATGCTTATCGCGGACTTCAATGCTTGAATGATATTTCATGTATTCAAAGAATCTCTGAAGTTATAATTGCATGAACTGGGAGGAAATTCAAACCAGTGAATGGGTAATATGGTCATTATTCTAACTTTTGCTGGTGAGAACCATTTTTGACTATTGTGTATCATGTACGGAGTATATCAGCTGGACTGATGACTCATTCACTTCAGGTGGGCAGTAACCGAGTAATCTTTGTACTATTCACTAACCAAACTCGTAAAATTATTGAAATTGTTGGGTTGCTTTGTGGGTTTTGCGTTGTTGATATTTTCTCCTTTTGATGGTTTTTTTTTTTAAATGATAAAAATAAAAATAAAAATAAAAATAAAAAAAATTTACATTGACTTCCCTAGAAGAAATGTCAAAATACAGGGGTTTCCCTTAGGCCACGTTTGTTTCGCTGGACAGGATTAAGGGGGGGATTACTTCTCCCCTTCACTATTTGAGGAACTATTAATACCAGCCCCCCCATGGGATAAAATAGTGGCCCATTTGGGGGACTATTTAGTTAAAAAGGACTAATAGTCCGATGTAAGGTGGCCGAACCAAACACCGGACTATTGAATTAAAATGGACTAATAGTCCTATCCTCCCCTATCCGACCTTTAGTCCTGTGAAACAAACGAGGCCTTATAGTATGCGAAAGTACACTGGAGATGAAAATCTGAAACAGGCCTTCACAAAACTTTCAAATTTTATGTTGTGGAGTGTACCGTACCCTAAAATGTGAACAATTTTGTGAAGGCTACTTTTTTCGGGTGTAATTGCGATTTAGGGTTTTTTTGGTTGAGAGAATGGGAAGTAAGTGATGGGTAAATTGGGCGGGAATGGAGTGAATTTCTATATTTGCCCTTCCCTTGCCTGCTGCATGTGCGTCTCACGTGACCAGCATCCCTTAAGACTCGCTTGGTAATGTTGCAGTTTTATGTTTCCGTTTTCATTTTTTTGAAAATCGAAAACCGCGAGGTAACGCTTCTGTTATTGTTTCACAAAAATGTTTTCAAATTTTGGAAAAAAATTAAAAACGGGTAAAAGTTGCTTTCAAAATTCATAAAAAATGAAAGCGGTAGTCAAGAAACAAGCTGATGACATTAAGCCCTATCATGTCTTATTCCCCAGCCAAATCCTAGCGATCAAATCTCAGTCCCTTTCTTTCCGGCCAAATCCCAATTTCACTCTGGTGCAAATCGAAGTACCTCTCCACCAATTAATTTCTTCTTCTTCCCTGAATCATTCATGTTCTTCCATTCCTCAAATTGTTTAAATCATTCACTACTTCCCGATGATTTTTCTGAACTCTGTCTTTTAAAACTCCCTTGACCTTGAATTTGATTTTCACCCGGCCTCTTACCTTGCTGGCTTTGTTGACCCTGTTGACCTTGTGGACTAGTTTGCTATCCCATGTCCCTTTCAGCAATGGAAGCAATGTCCAATGCCCTCGCAAAGGTCTGAGGCCGAAATACACTCACTCGCTCCTGGATATCATTTCTAAGTCCTGCCACAAACTTCCTTGCTTTTACCTTCTCAGTCGATACAATATCCCTGGCAAACCTTGCCAAACTTCTATACTGTGCTGAATACTCTCGAATCGACATTCCACCCTGTGTTAACTCCATAAACTCTTGAGCTTTCTGATCCTGGAACGATTATGGAAAATATTGTTCGTTGAATGTCTCCAGAAATTGATTCCAAGTAGTTGGTTGTCCTGGCCCCAACTTGGTACGCCACCAATACTGTGCCTCATCCTTTAATGTATCAGCTGCAAATAACACTTTTTGCTCCTCCGGGCATGGTAGTACTCTAAAAATTTTCTCCATATCGAAAATCCAAAAATTAGCCCTTATCGGATCATCTTCCTCTCGAAATATCGTTGGCTTTTGCTTATAAAATTGTGAAATACTAATCACTTCTTCCCTTGGATTCAGATTAGTTCGTTCACATCTTTCCTCGATAACTTGTGTTTCCGCTATTCTGACCAAACCTTCCAAAACTCGTTCAACCCTTTCCATTTGTGTCGACGATGATGGTTCGTTTCCTTGATTACCCCCAGACATTTTACTTCTCTGTTACCCATAACATATTATTCATGTACATGTTACTTCAAATAACTTGTCATGCATGCTAACAACAGTTTAAGCATGCTAAGTAAACGTGTATGCACGATCGTGTAATTACGCATCATTTATTTACTACTTTTTTTTACACGTCGTATTCGCCGTCCCAAGGCTCTAGCCTATTGCTTTGATACCAAAAATTGTCACACCCCGACCCGCCACGGGCAGATTAAGGGCATATGACAACGCCATCGAGGCTACACCAACTCCTTAACGTACTAAACAAATTTAAGTAACATGGTTCTCTAAGCCACATATCGATAAATAGAGACAATAAAAATAAATAAATGAAATACTTTAAAGGTTTGGAAACCCAAAAGAATTATTTTTTTTGTGGGTATTAGGGACTCCAAATATACCCTTCCATCAAATCAAAAGTTCAAAATAACAAACTTTTTAAAAAAAACAAGTCAGAGGAGTGCTCAACCGGTCAAAAGGCACCTGGACAGAATCCCCTCAGGGCCGGCCCTGAGTTTTCGGGGGCCCTAGCCGAGCTTTCAAAATGGGGCCCTCTATTTATTAGCACAACATATTTAACTAAAATGCGATACAAAAATAACCTTGCATACAATTAGCTTTAGAGCAATCTACTTTACAATTAAGAGAGAGAGAGAGAGAGAGAGAGAGAGAGAGAGAGAGAGAGAGAGAGAGAGAGAGAGATTACCAGAGACGCAGAGTCGAAGACGAAGCAAGCACATCGTTTCAGTTTGGGCTGGGAATGCTTTTGGTATACCGTATAGAACAAAGACAGAGCCAGGATTTTTGATCCGGGGGGGCCTAGACTATACAGGGAATCGGGGGCAGCGCCCCCGAGGCAAATTTTTTTTGGGTATATCTATACATAGTTATTTGTAAAATGGTAGAATTGGTTTAACACCCCTAATTTGGAGTAAATTATGTAATTTCATGGGGCCTATACCTAAAACTTGTAAAATATTACATGTAAGTCTACAATTTTCAAGTGTGCAGGGGGGGCCTGTGTCTAAAACTTGTAAAATATTACATGTAAATATAGAATTTTCAGAAGTCCAAGGGGGCTTGTGTGAAATTTAAGAGAGCCTATTTATAAAATCTACAATTACTACACATAATTTTGTACTTTCCAAAAATTTATGGGCTGTGGTTTTAAAGTTCTTTTTTGGGGGGGAATGAAAATTTGGGCGCAGGATACGTATGTATCTTAAAGGGTTAGGAGAATTTGGCCTCTAGTTTGCATTGGACATTGGGCTTTTTTCAGTTGGGCTGAAAATACTTTTGGGTTGGTCTAATACTAGTAGCATAAAATTGGGGGCCCTTAAAATGTGAGTAAAATTGGGGGCCCTAGGCAATGGCCTATGTGGCCTATGCCCAGGGCCGGCCCTGAATCCCCTCTGTTACAGCATATTTTCCCTGTTTTGCATAAGTTTTAAACATTTCAAACTTTCAAACCATTCCTAAAATTTTAGTAAAGCACTTAAAAAAAAATATGAAATCTCTGGGAGTAACTAAATAATTTACAAGTGTTACAATAAAAAGGGTGTTGGACACGTTGACTTGACGAGTCCCAAAGTTCATACAAAGATACAAATGTAATTCTTACAAGTTCCCAGTCCCATGTCTTTATATTACATCACTTGTTTCTAATTCTCCTAGTTACAACTACAAATTTAAGCTACAACTATTAACATAAAGTTGCATATTTACAGCTAAACATATAGATAAATTAGCAAGAGTACTTTCCCGACCCCATCTTAATGCTCCGTTCACCTCCCTCCCTCGCCTTGGTCCGTACCTACGGTGGTTATTCAATAACCACAATAGAAAATTATATTTTTGTTTAAGCTTTCGCTTAGTGAATGAGCTAATCATGTGATTGAATGCAATAAATATTCTAATGCAACACCCGCTCATGTAAAGCATAATTTATAGTCTCAGATTACCAAACAATGGTTCACACTCCGGAAACGGATTTTATTATCCTTTACCACCATTATTTTTATCACTTATTTCATCTTTTTAATCCCTACACAAAGGATTTATTCCGCCCCTACACAAAGAGCTTAGTCTTACCCCTACACAAAGGGTTTATTCTTACCCCTACACAAAGGGCTTTTCTTTTTCTTTTCCCCAATTCCATATTTAGTGAACCATTACCGGTAACCTTTGACCCAAATAAGCACATAAGCACATATTTACCCAATTTACATACTTGTTTCACATTCAACCATTGCATGTCCAAATAAACATGAAATTAGTATTTCTAAATATCAATTACTAAGAATTTCATACTTGGTGAACCATTATAGAGTAACCTTCAACTCACATAATCACATAAATATATAATCAAATCAACATGACAATTATTGAACACTTAGACATGCTTTTCCATTTTCTAGCATAAAGTTGCTATAACAAATATAGATTCAACCTACTAAAATTCATATTGGCACAATAAACGTATTTATACATTCTAAAACAAGATTAGTATCACTCACCTTAGAAATTCAGCAAATAAATCTTTTAGAAGTTGATTTCTAGCAATACCCAACGCAAATCTACCTTGTGTATGAATCCTACAAGTTTTTAAGCAATTAATGGATTATCCCCCAAATTGGGTCATGGAAAAACTATCAAGAAACTTAATAAAAATTATACCCAAGTTGTTAATATTATGCTCTCATAAGGGTACCAAACTGGCTCCATAACTAAACATAAACAATAATATAATATTAAAGCACTTATTTATTTATCATAAAAGTATATAATATATTCATATGGTATCAACACGTGTTATAATTAAACAATTAAATTTATATGTCTACCATTTATGCACAGAAATGCAAATATATGCAATTTACATAATCTGACCCTCATCGGCCCCACTTTCATAACTGTCCCTTCCATAATGGGACTTCCAACTGTGTTCCCAAGTGAACACTTTTTCCACCGGCAGGTCCACAATCCCACCTTAACTCAATATATGCATTAATAATAATATTCAATGCATTTAAATAATATTTTTTTACTCCCTGTTCCGGGTATGGGTATTACATCAAGTCATCCTATCACATCCTATGCGTTCAAGTCCAGCATGCCAGGTCTTAGAATAAATGAACAACAGAGAAAACTAGAGATTATTAAAACTCTTAAGTGGTTATCCCCAGAAAACTATGTCCTAGTAACACTATCACCCAAACATATCCATCCTATTACCACCGAATTGAAAAACACCCTCGATTGCGCTCTTCCTTGTTAGCCTTGGTCACAAACTTGCTAGCCCCACCCTGCCTCTAGGTGGGTTTACCCTTACCATTACATTTAGGCCCACTGGGCTTGCGCTTACTTCCACTTTTGGAAGTCGTGGTCAAGAGTGCAGCTATACGGTTCGCCTTACCTTTTGGCACTCCGTATTCAGTTCAACATGTCAGAAAATGTCAAAAACCAAAAAATTTAACATTTCCGTTGTGGATCATGATTTGTTCTCTATGGACTCGCGAATCAGGCAAAGAACTAATCATAGCCTGAAACTGCAATTCGCTAGTAAAGATGTTCTGAGTAATCTGAAATCACGAATCATACCTGTCATCGACCAAATAAAACAAAACAAAATCAAGCAAGCTAGTGACTTGTTTGGGAAGAACGAGAAAACATATAAACCACAACAAAACCAAAAAATTGTTGTGTTAAACAAGGCACAACCTACAATTGTTGACTTTTGGGTTTGTTGAACCAAATTGTAAATATTTGTAATTATTGCTTGAAAAGTTGATTGAATCATTATTAGTGGATTAAATATTTGTAAAAGTTGACTGAAATTATAAACATTTGTAATTATTGTTTGAAAAGTTGGTTGAATCATCATTTTTAGAATAAATTAATTTTAAAAGTTGACCTAATAGTAATAAGGGCTGTGTTGTGGATGAAATGACCAACCTACCCTCACAAAATGACAAAAATATGAAAATAATCATTAAAGGGGATGGAACAAGAAAGAAAAGTAAGGGTAAAAATGTGATTCCCAACAAATCAAAAAATGACAAATTAGGACAAATTGAAATTGCCCCCGACCCGATATATTTATTTTTTGGGGGGTAGAAATAGTGTAATTCTGTGATTTTTAACAAATTTTTTTTTTTGTACAGACAACTATCTCATAATTTTTTCACGAAAATTTTGTATTATAAGCTTAATTTATTTATTTATTTATTTTTATCAATTTCACTTTGATATTTGTGTGGCAGTACGTGTCCAACTTTAAGTGTATCAGATTGTTTAAAAGATTATAAGCTATTAGCACGGTAGTTTAAAAGATTATAAGATATTATCAGATTATTATAAGCTTTAAGTGTATCGGATTATTTAAAAGATTATAAGTTATTTATGGGATAAATTAGTTTGTACAAAAAATCACATAAAATTATACTATTTTTACCCAAAAAATTCCAATGGGGGCACTGTCCCAAAACCCCTGTATAAGCTTCTGGTCCCACTGAACTACACTCCTGGGTCTATGGACACATAATGTCATTTTGGGCTGGAAATAATATGATATTCCCATTATGCCCTTGCTTATTTTGTAATTGGGTGAAATTTGCACAATTTTCAAGCTATAGGGTATAAATTGTCAAAATTAAAACCATAGGGACCAAATTGTCACAACCCTTAAACTATAGGGGTGTAATTTGCAATAGTATCAAAGAAGAAGTAAAATTACACAGAAGGAGAAACAAATTAGAGAAATACCAAATAAGGACAATCAATTGGAATTTTACTGTTCATGAGCCTTGAGGCTCTTTTATCTTTTACTAGTTGGAGCCCTGCGCGTTGCGTAGGAAATTTAATTGTGTCGTTTCGTGTGGTTAAGTGGTTATTAAAGGTGTATAATAAGATGTTAAAACAGTTAAATAAGAAATTGTAAATGTAACTATTTAATCTAAAACTCTTTTTACGGAAGAAGTTGATAATTATGACTATCTTATAAATGAGTAGTAAAGGTACCTAATAAAGCGCCACTAAAAATATCTGACACAAGTAGAGTATTTCCTCTAAAAAAAGGGCATGAATGTGTTTGTAGGTCTTAATTAATATTCGAATACAATCTATAAATCCTGAATTTGAGGGAAGAAGTTGACCAAAATGTAAATATTAGTGATCAATTCATAATAGCTACTAAAATAAACACTTTATTTGACATTTTAGATATACCAGAACTTAATTTTTAGAGAAGAAGTTGACAAAAATGTGAAATTAGTGACCAATTCCTAAATAGCCACTAAAATAACCACTTTTAAATTTTTTTTAAAGTGAATAATAAATATCCCAAAACTTGCTGACCTAAATGCAATTACACATATTACAATATATGAATCCTAAATTTCAGAGAAGAAGTTGAGCAAATTGGAAATATTAGTGTCCAATTCCTAAATAACCACTAAAATAGCCACTTTTTTTATTTTTTATGAAGTGAATAATAAATATCCCAAAAATTATTGATCCAAATGTAATTAGACACAAATTGTTGATTGAAACCTCATTTGAGAGAAGAAGTTGACCAAATTGTAATTATTAGTGACCAATTCCTAAATAGCCACCAAAATAGCCACTTTTGTTGACTTTTTTTGAAGTCAATAATAAATCTCCCAAAAATTATTGACCCAAATGTAATTAGACACAAGATTGTTGATTAAAATCTCATTATTATATTAAATAAAATTTCAAAAGTTGACTTGAATGTAATTATTTGTCCAAAATGACAGATTTTACCCTCCCACAAATCAATATATCCTTACGATGTATTGATATATATATATATATATATGAGTAATTATGATGTAGTGAAGGGCAAAAGAGAAAGTTCATATTTTTTGACATGCTTGCTTAATGGGGCTGTCTTCTTATTATATAATAGTAGATATATGGTCCACCAAATGGACTCGTTTCGAGATATTTGGAAAAAAGTTTTTAGAGAATACTAGGATAGATGTCCGTGCAATGCACGGGTCCGTTAAAATTAGAAAATAAATTAGATATATTTCTTATTGATGCATTTATAGTTTTGTCACTTGAAAAAAATTAAATCAAATAATACTAAATCCTAAAAAAATAAAATCAAACAACATTAAATCCTAAATGTATTAAATATGTACTACTAACAAAATAAAGTTGTAAACATACAAACTTCAATAATCCTGGATGGAAGCAAATATATTTTCTTTTCTTTATTTTTTTTTTCATTTCCAAGTATTTCTGTAGTGTTTTCACTTCTGTTTGTTTTAGCATTTCTCTTCTTTCATTTATTTGTTTTTTTAACCACAATTTATTGTATGAACTATTTATAAAATAATGCAACTACGTATAAACTTTATACAATAAAGTTGAGAGTATTGTTGTTTAAAAGTAATAGCTTATTTTTAATATCAAAACACGTGATATTTTGAAAAACCTTATCATCTTTTGTCTTTTGTCTTTTTTGTTTAATTACATATAAACTTCATACAATAAACTTGAAAGTGTTATTTAAAAGTAATAACTTAGTTTTAACATTATAACACATGATATTTTGAAAAAACTAATCATATTTTTTCTTTTTTCTTTTTATTTTTATGGGAATGATATGAAATTGCATGAAATTATAAATTTCAAAAATAAATTAATTAAATTTATTAAAACTATTATTATTTTATATTTATTATGAGTATGTAAGTAATTGTAAATTATAATTTGTCTTTTAAGTTTGCAAAATATTTCATATATATTTATTATGCGTATGATAGAAGTGTATATGTGTGTGTGAATTAAATTTATATGAATACGTATGTAATAAAATATGATTGTAGATGTATATATTAGTAATTGTAAATTACAATTTGTCTTTTCACTTTGTAAAGTATTTCTTATATATGTATTAGTATTATTATTATTATTATTATTATTATTATGATGATGATGATGATGAAGAATTAAATTTATTATATCTATTATTATTAAATATTTATGAGGAGTATGAAATGATATGAAATTAAATTTAAAAAGCAAACGAATGTATGTGTGCGTGAATTAAATTTATAGGTATGTGTGAGTGATAAAATATGATTTTAGATGTATTAGTAATTGTAAATTACAATTTGTCTTTTAACTTTGCCAAGTATTTCTTATATATGTATTATGGTTATTATTATATATTTATTATGAGTATGAAAAGATATGAAATTGTATGAAATAATAATTTTATAAAAAAAAATGAATTAAATTTATTAAGTGTAAATTATATGTGTGAAAAGCCTTGATTGGGAAAAGCCAAAATAAAAAAAACGAAAACCAAAGCACAAAATCGATTTGCCAAACAAGGCACCGAAATTGTTGACTTTTGATCCCATATATGTGTGTCAAGCATTGTTTGGGAAAAACAAAAACAAAGTACAAAATCGGTTTGCCAAACAAGTAGCCAAAATTGTTGACTTTTGATCCATAGTTTTAGTGCCTTGTTTGGGAAAAAGTGGAAACAAACAAGACAAACAAAGCCACAACTGATTTGCCAAACAAACCCTATTAGTTTTTGAGTGTCTTGTTTGGGTTTAAAAAAAAAGCACAAACACAAATACAGCGAAAATTCGATTTGCCAAACAAGGTATAGCATCTCAATGTATTAGTAATGACAAAATTACATATAAGGAGTAAACAATTTAAAGAATTCCAAATTAGGACAAAATTGAAATTGAAACACCAATAAGACTCTTTTATATTATAGTGTAGATATAATGGTGTAGATAAATTAGTTTGTACAAAAAATCACATAAAATTATACTATTTTTTACCCAAAAAAATTCCAGTAGGGGTGCTATCCCAAAACCCCCGTATAAGCTTCTGGTCCCATTCAACTACACTCCTAGGTTTATGGACACATAGTGTTATTTTGGACTGGAAATAATATGATATTCCCATTATGTCCTTGCTTATTTTGTAATTGGGTGAGTTTTGCACAATTTTCAAACTATATGGTGTAAATTGCCAAAATTAAAACCATAGGAACTAAATTGTCACAATCCTTAAACTACAGGGGTGTAATTTATAATTTTCCCTAATAGTATCTAAGAAGAAGTAAAATTACATTGAAGGAGAAACAAATTAGAGAAATACCAAATAAGGACAATCAATTGGAATTTCACTATTCATGAGCCTTTAGACTCTTTTATATAATGGTGTAGAAATAAATGCCCATATGCATAAATTTTATGCTCTAAAATACCAAAACAAAAATGAGATAATTCAAAAAATTTTCTCAAGTCTCCAATCAGTGTACACAAAACACTAGACATTAAATTCAAGAATTAACAACTTTAATTGGTTATATTTTAAGCAATTAATATTGCGTACTCAACATAATATGTATGCTCTAAGATATGTTCCAAAGAGCAAGAAAATCCACTTAAATAATTTTCTCAAGTTACCACTAGTGTTCTAAACACATTGTGTTAATTCTCTGAACTAATAATCAATAAAAATATTTTAAGCAATTTTAATGCGTGTACAAAAACACACAATTATATGCTCTAAAATATTAATATGATTTAGATAATTTATAAAAAATTATCTATAAGTCCCACAAAATTTCACATGGTCTTAAAACAGTGTTCCTTATATCCCATAATAATTACAAAAATTAATAGTGTATTTTGGCTATTTTAAGCAATTAAATAAACGTCCATAAACATTAATTATATACTCTAAAATACCATAAATACATGATAATTTACACAAAAATTATCCTAGAGTCTCTTACAGTGTACTAAACACTGCATATTAATTTCAAAAATTAATATGTATTTTTGGATATTTTAAGCAATTAAAAACACATATAAATATATATATTTTATGCTCTAAAATACCAAAAATAATAAAATAATTTACCATAAAATTATTTCTGGTCTCACTCAGTGTCCATAAGATATGAAAAATAAAACATTAATTTTTCACATTTTTTCAGAATTTTAAAGCGATTAAAACAGTCTAAAACATTAAAAAAATTATTTAATTTAATACCAGAAATTGTTTTAATAACAAAATAATTAAATATTTTTCTAATAAAAATATATAAATATATATTATGGATCGGGGCCTAGAGACAGACCTCTACTCTCCGGACCCATGGTCGTCGAACCAACGTCGACCGGCGAATGGGCCTCACTCTCCTCAGCGAGAATGGCTGTAACCAATCTCTAGTTCATCTTCTCCAAAACAAAATCAATCTGGGTTTTATGGGACTGTTCACCCTCCTACTTTGCAAACTCATATCTCACTCGTTTTTCGTCGAAAACTTACAAATTTTATATCACTGGAAAGCTCTCACGGAGTAATACAAGATAATGCCAAAAAACAGAGGCATTAGACGAGTAAATCTTCCAGAAAATTGGATCAAAGTTGGAAAAAAAAAATTGTTTTTATTGACCCAAAAAATTAGGTTTTGCAATATCTCACTCGTTTGAGATAATCAGGCCATAGGACTTTATGGAGGGACTCTAATGTAAAAAATTCAGACCCCTATTGGAGTTTTGTATTAGATCCGCTTGAAAACCGATTTTTCAAAGTTTTATAAAAAAAGCTTGAAATCCATCAATGGTGGATTCATTTTTTGGGCACATATAGGCGAACAACAACCTGTAGGCTCTGATACCAATGTAGATAAATATGCACGCAAACATACTAGTTGGGTTTAGGTCACTTATCTAGCGGAATACCCAACAGATTGCCGAACGGTGTTGTTACGAGCCCAATCAAGAACCACGAATCTGCTGCACCTTCATCGCTTCCGTGTACTCCCCTATGCTTTGCCTAGGTCGTAGAAGACGCTACTAGAGCAGTCTCTATCAATGTCACGCACTAAATCCCCAAGCTTCGTGGTGATGGCTTTAGAGAGAGAAAACCGTGAGAGAGGGGGGGAGAGAGAGAGAGAAACCAGCTACTTCGTTGTAGTGTGTGTAACCCTAATATATGTGTGCAATATAAATATATATAGGCACACACCCTAGGTCAACAAGGCTAAGGCCCATTGGACCCGGTCCAATGTATGTGGGTGCCCGTATGGCCCATATATTTCTTACAGTTTCACACGTGTGTATAACACATAACAAAGGTTTGGTTTTCAGCACCATGCCTCAATGGAGGTGCTACCACGTAGATAATTCATTTTCACCCTTGGGTACTTTTGATCACCTACATATTTCACATGCCAAATGGTGGGTATAATAGTAATTGTATACTTTCTCAAGACTCCATCATTAAACAAAATCATAGCCATTAATTTTTTTTAATTGTGAACACTAAAAGTTTAACTCATGCCACTTTACACTCAAGGTAAGTGCACTTGGAATTTTTTTTTTCAAAAAGCACCACGATTACCTCCTTCCCCAAAGATAATTGAGGATTAAATAGTAGAATATCTTAAAAGTGATATTCCCAAAGTTCTGTACACCAAACTAAAACACCATCTCACAATAAATTTTCTTTAGTGGCCTTTTGCACCATAAATATCAACTGGGTATTAAAATAGTAGGATTTCTCAAAAGTATAATTCTGAGATCTATGTATCACTCCAGATGAGCACAAAGTCTCATAAAAATAAATAAATAAATGTTGACAAAATTTCTTCATTTCACAAAACTCATTTATCTCAATTTTTCCAAGAGAAAAGAAATACACAAGAGTTGGGCCACTAAATCAATTATTTCCAATGGAATATATAATATTCTAAAGAGTAAATATTTACTACCCACCATGTACTAAAAAATTCAAATAAATCACAACATAAAATGAGGATTTCAACTGGAGCAACACCCAGTAAAATTAATATGTTCCACAAGTCTAATCATTTTCATGAATAAACATAAACTAGAGAGTCCATGTATATATAGATAAGTGCATAGGTATAGTATAGCTAGGCCAATGGTAGCACAACAAAATATATGAATTAATATTGCTAAACAATTATTCTTTGGAAATACTTTAAGAATTCCGTGAATAATAATAATTCTCTCAAGCACACTTGTCCATATCCAAATAAAATCAACCAGTTATTCTTTTGAAGAGAACAAAAATATTTTATGTATTAAACCCCCACTATTTCCTGCATATATAACATGTATCTCTCCCGAAAGCAAAAATGCAAAAAATGTACTTCTAGTATGGAGAGTGTTAACGAGAAGTAAATTAAACCTTTTACCGTATACTCGCAAATTTGTGAGATCTCCATGTCATTAGACTCACTACTCAATTTGTCATTTCACACATTTCAACAAACACATCTAATTCAACTGGTGACAATTGATAAAATAAGAAAGACGATTCGTCTTAATATTGTTGGAGATTTAGCTCTAAAATCACATATTCTCCTAATATCAAAATTATGAATAAAATCATGAGAGAAATGTACTATTCATCATTACACCATATGGCCACATTTCTAACGAACAACTTTGATATTTTCTAATGGATATATCCGTTACAAACTTGTAACGGATGTATCCGTTAGTAATGAACATTAATACAGATTTATAAATTTTCTAATGGTTTTTTAAAAAAAATACTAATAGAAATAACCATTACAATCTTGGACTTGAATTAAAAATTAATATAATATCTGATCAAAATTTTTTTTTTTGAATATAATAAAAACATAAAATACCTCAGCTTTTCAAAACAGATCATGGCCAGTTCGTGAAGAGAGAGAGAAGAGGTGACACACCAGTCCACCGCCGTCGCCCACCTTCACCGTCCACAGCCCATCGCCGTCATCCACCAGCCACCGCCGTCGCTGTCGTCCACTGGTAAGCTTATCTTCTCTCTCTCTCTCTCTCTCTCTCTCTCTCTCTCTCTCTCAGAGAAGAGGTGACACACTAGTCCACCGTCGTCACCCACCTTCGCCGTCCACAGCCCACCATTAACATCTACCAGCCATCACCGTCGCCCTCGCCCACTGGTAAGCTTATCCCCCCCCCCCCCCCTCTCTCTCTAGTTCATTGACGACGTCCTACTAACGCATTTTCTTATTAACACCCAAGTGTAGGTGATCATACAAGTAATAAAGTTTTAGTAAAACCAGGTCGAAACCACAAGGAACAGAAATAAAGATTTTAAAGATAGGCAATAACTATTTTGCAGTAAAACTTAATTAAAACTTAATTAACTTTATGGGACTTTTCCTAAACTACTAGTTTTTAATTTTTGCAGTAAAACCTAATTAAAAGCTATTTTTTTTAAGTAGTTTACGGTGAATATTTTAACAATACAAAATAAACTAACTATGATGCTAGTAAGAAAAGGAAGGAAAGAAATAAAAGCTAGATTTACATGAAATGAACTTTTTAGATTTTATTATAGCGAAAGATGGAAATTATAAAATATTTAAGCTAAGTTATCTAAAAGCAGGAAATATTAATTAATTTGGAAGAAATAATTTAAATGGATTGGGAATATGCAAATCAATACTAGATCACGCAACTTTTGTGCTTTTGAAAGGGTTTGGCATTTTTAAACAGAGTGATTCTTTATTTAAAAATAAACTTATGCTAGTTGAAGTCATATCAAGTGTGTCAGGTTTGATATGAAACGATGTCATTTAGTTTAAAGAAAAATAAAGAGGCAATTGGGCAGTAGCCAGGGTTGAACCGTGACTCTCCATGGATGTGGGTTATTCGGCGCCCAATCCCCACCAGTCTGCCACTACACAATTGCTTGTCCATTAATGGATAGAAATATATATATATATACACACACACATACTTGAAATATAAACTTTGTTAAATAAATTATTTTTGTATGCTAGGTGTTTTTTACAACAAAAGACATAGTTTGACAATTCACATAATTAAATTCTTATTTCAAATATGTAATCTTTTGAAGTCCAATATAGCCATAGTCTATAAATATGTTAAATAGTCATAAACTATAGATATATATATATATTTTTGGCCATAAATGGAAAAACAACCCATCTAGATAAATCTGCCCATTTAAAATTAGTGCACATAAGTTGTAGTTTTTGAGTTTTTATTACATATCCCCAATTAAAGTTTTAGCCTACCATTTTGGAATTGAAATTGTCTTCTAAATAAATTTTAAAGAGAAATTAAATAGATGTACAAAATCACCGTCCAATTAAGATTAAGATCATAACACCAAGGTGAAAGTGAAAACTAACTAATATTAGTATATTTTTTTCTCCACTTAACATGAGTTGGGATTGAATTCGTGGAATCTGCAAAATAAAAAGTTTAGTATAACTAAGCTAATAAAATATAAATTGAAATACTGAACCAAAATTAAAATACCAAACCTTTGACTTTGAATTCTTGCGGGGTCACAGTGGTTGAACTCCAAGAACACAAGCAAGGTCAAACCAAATCCTAATCTAATTTGGGAGTGGAATATGGATATGGTATACTTGGGTTTTTAATAGATGATTATAACAGCTGTGTGGCAAAGAAATCTGGCATTTACTGGCAAATTGTGTCTTATAGTGAATGGAATTATTGTTATAAAAATTGGAAATTTGGGTTTCAAACTATTTTACAGATTTTTGAACTTGAAATCAAAATTTTAATAGAAATATTTTACTACTACAAATTGGCAAAGGTCCTACAAGAAAACAAATATTTAAGAACTAATTTAAGAAATACAGTACACAAAGTTTTGTTACATATTTTTGAACATGAAATCATCATTTACATAAAAGCAAATTTTTACAACTTCTAGAACTAGAAAAAGCAAAGAAAAACTTAAGTTTCCTACTCCTAGGGACATTATGAAGTGCTCACATGGTAACCTCCCTAGACTTTTCTCTCTCTTTGGCTGTGTGTTGTGTCTTGTGTGTGAGGCTTTCTCGTTGGCTCCCCCTTTTCTCCTCCCCTTTTGGCTGTTTTTATAGACAAAGATTGATATAAATTCGTCATTGATAGCGTCACTTGAACAGGAGAAACCAGTGCGTGAGAGTGATCTTGGCTCATTTTTTCCTTCAATCCTTTGCCCACTTTTTCCTTCTTCTGTCAGACCCTCTTGACTAATCTGCACACACAGAGAGAGAGAGAGAGAGAGAGAGAGAGAGAGAGAGAGAGAGAGAGAGAAAACTTCTTACATAAAAAAAATGTTAAGTCATTTTCAAAGCATTCAATGCTTTGCCCCAATTTTTTCTTGCAGTTTTTTTTTTCCTTTTCTTCTCTTTGTCTCTTTTGTTGTTTTTTTTTTCAACCAATAGTTTTAGGATGAAAACGTAGTGAGCACATATGGGAAATAATCCTATGTGCTCGCTGCTCTTTTTTCCTTCCTTTTATTGTATTATTTCACTTAGTTTTTACCTAACCTTATAAAATATGTAAAAGCACATAATTACACACATTTGAGTGACATCATCATTGAACCATATTAATTCAAAATGCATGTAAAACTAGGGATTTGGGGATTAAATTAGCACTATATCTATTATATTGGCACATGAATATGCAGTATTCATTGTTTGTCATTCACTCTCAAAGTTGTATTTGGTTCTCAATGTTCATTCGCAAAGTTGTATTTGGTTCTGAATGTCCAGATCTGTATAAATTTGTGTCGATCTGTGCCCTACAAATCAATTAGGTTTTATTTCTTATTCTTGGCTTTTCTCTTTTAGAGCTCTTTCAAAGATTTGGCTCTTTTCCTCACTGAGTTCGTTTCAGAGTTTGAAGTCAAAATCAAATGATCCCTTTCATCTTTTGGATCTTACCTTGTTGTTGTTTGCATTGGTAAACCTTGAACCCTAGCACTGGTTGTAGAATTGGAAGTAATTGTCCCTTTCTTGATCACATTCACAAGTAATTTATACTCTTCGTGTTTCTCTACTAGTTAGAAATTTTAATTGTGGGCATTTTTGCTTTGTTATGTGAATTTTTTTCATTTTCTCCCACGAGTTTTTCCCGCTTCTTGTTTTCGAATTTTCTATTTCTCTCTGTTTAGTAGGAAATTACAACATTGTGATTCTTAAAACCAAATCCTGCTAGTAATCCTTGCAATTGGTTGGGTCACACTTTTGACCCCTAAAGCAGGGCTAGGAGTATGTTTAAAACTTAGTATTTGTCTTTGGATCCTGCAGTTCTTCTTTTTCAAATGCTAAACATTGGTCTCATTTTTTGTAGATTGGCAAAAGGGGGGGGGGGGGGGGGGGCAACTAAATTGTGCTGATTGTGGGATCTGTAGGTAGCTTGGCTAACTGATTTCCTTATGTTCTTTCATGTGTTGTTGTGACAAATTTTGTGATGTTCATATTTGTTCTTGCTTGAATTATTTTGTTTAGATTTGGTGCTCATGAGAATTTCTTCCATTGTAAGAAGCGTGGTATGAATTCACTCCCATAGTTTATCTTATTTTGTAACTAGAAACTTGTCAAGTTTATAAAGTTTTTGTTTATCTAGTTGTACATGTGGTTTTATGTAATATTATGATGCTGATTCAGCTTGAAAAATTCTATGTAGTTTTTCACAATTAGCTTCTAATCTTTCTTGAAAAATTCTATGTAGTTCTATAACTTTATTGGTTCACAAGGTGTTCTCACTCCACTTGAACATAACTATAGACATAAATTTATCCAGAATTAATTAGCACACTACATAAGCATGTATGTGAATAGCTTTGTTGCTACGTTAATTCATTTTCATGGCTAAGTTGTCTATCTCTATCTCTCTGTTCTTTTTGTTGTTTAAACAATTACTATTCTCCACGTTTCCATATGGTCACAAAACCTATTATGAAACTTAAGGGACTGAAAGGAGGTAAGGAGGAAGATTAGGATGAGAATCATAGAATGGCTAGCAGCCAAACTTGTATACAAAATGGGCTCATAATGGCCCAAACCTTTGGTTTAGAGTTCAATTCTTTGGGGAAAAAGAAGGAAAATTAACAAGTGGAAGCTAGGGATTGCAAATCTCTAATTCAATGTAACAATAAATCTTGTAAGAATAATAAAAGAAAACCTATGAATTACCCTGTTGATATAGGAGTTTTTGCTATGCTCTGATTTTCATGATGAGCATATAAATGTCTGGATTGTTTGCAATATATATATATATATGTTAGTATTTATTTTAAGTCTATGGAAGTGATGGGTTATGTAACATAAAGAACTGGTGATAGTCATGGGTTGTATTTAATTAGAAGCATCTATGTTTTGAATTCAAATGTAACTACTTATATTACTTGATGTGGACCTACCCTTGTAGTTTCAATGAAGAGATACTCCATACAGATGGATCCTTGACACCAACACATACAGGAAGTGTCAGTTGGTTGGATAAAAAATCGAAAGATTTATTGCACTCGCACATCAACAGGTTTGAATTCTGAACTTGGTGCCTTAGGCATTTGGAGAATTTTTTTTTTCGTTTCTAACATCGAAAACAATTGCTGCAGAAAATTGCTTCAATTTTTATTCCTTCCTTCTTCTCTCCTCATTATAAGCGACATAATTCTATAGGAATAATAAGAAGCAGAGAGAAGGTAGGATAAGAGACGAAATGGACGAGAATGGTAAAGAAACGGTTAACAGAGAAATGGTCTCTTTGAACTCTGACCATCGGATTAAGAAGTTAAAGAGAGAGAAGTGAAGATTCTTGAAGACATGCTTTGTTAGAGTATTTTAATAATTAAAATATTTATATGTGATGGATATCTATCCATATAACATACAAGTAGATAGTTTTGATGCCTTAGCATATTAAAGTTAACTAAGTGGCCATAATAGCTAGCTGTATACCAAACAACTACTAGAGGGCTTAAATTGTTTTTAATGAATATCAAAGCCTTTAACTTTTCTTTACCCAACGGATAACCGTTTGAATGTTCAACGTCTAAAAAGGTTAAAGAGTAGTCAATGTGGGTTTTGAAAAATTGAAACAAAGTTATATATATACATGTCTACGTATATATGAGTTACTGCTACAATTTTCTCTAAGAAAAATAAAGATTGCTTTTCTTCTAACTTTCTTTTACATACAAGGTGTTATTTATCTAGCAACTATATTCACAGAATACTATATTTCTCTCACATGACTCATAATTTGGGTAAAGGAAGACACTAGAGATAGAGCTTCTCGCTTGTCAAGTTGTGTAGACGAGATAAACATACGGCAAAGGGTGGCCGGGCTATTGTATCCCGAAGACGGCTTGCCAGTTTCCTACTGCACTGAATGTTACCCGTATAGGGTGCGTATCGTCTCAAGAGAGCGTTTCGTGCCTCATTCTAGTAACCCTCTTATCTGGTCTTTGTGGTGGAATTGAAGATTTTATCATTATTCTCTAACATTTTGAGACAATACGATGGAGAATACCGGCAATAGTTCTACTGCAACTCCGAATGTTGGGTCTAAAGACCTCAACATGTCGTTTCGTTTCCGTGGTGAACACTTCAAGCGGTGGAGGCAAAAGACTCTTTTCTATCTCATGATTTTAAATGTGGGATATATGCTCACCGAAAAGAAGCCAAAAGAAAATGATGACATGTCGGAGGAGGAAAAAACAACTCATGAAAAAGCTATTAGAAAATGGGAGAAAGATAATCTCTTTTGTAGAAATTATCTTCTAAATTGTCTTTCCGATGAGTTGTACGACTATTACGATCGAGCCTATTCTTTTGCAAAAAAAGATATAGAAAGCACTACATCAAAAATATGATGCTGAAGAAGCCGGTTTGAAAAAGTATGCTTGAAGTTGATATTTCAAGTTTCAAATGGTAGGAGATAAATCAGTGGTGGCTCAAGCGTATGATCTTCAAATGCTAGCTCATAAGGTTTTTGCCGAGGGGATTCGCGTAGATGAACAAATGAAAGGTGCTGCTATCATCGACAAATTACTCGATGCTTGGAAGGAATTTGGCAAGGTTCTAAGGCACAAGCAAAAGGAGTTCTCTATTGAAAGCCTTATCACTCGCTTGAGAGTTGAAGATGAGGCAAGGAAGCAAGACAACACTGAGATATTTAGTTGTACAAATGCCACTAAGGTAAACTTGATTACTCCTAGTAATAACATGTCAAAGTTTTTTGAAAAAAATAATGCTAGAATGAAACCAAAGAAAACAACATGAAATACAAGCCTAAGAGAAACCAACAATATAATGGGGCTAATTTAAACCAAAGGATGAACCAAGGACACCCTCCAAGGCAAGCACCAAATAATTATCAAGGTAATCCTAATGATTATTATGGTGTGTGCTTTATATGTGGAAAGGTAGGTCTTAAAGCTAGAAATTGTCGTTACCGTGGTCGTCAACCTATTGGTCAGGCCAATGTCACCGAAGAGCCGCTTGTGGCTATGATTACCGAGATAAAACATCTCGAAGGCAATGAAGGGTGGTGGATTGATTCAGGTGCCTCTAGGCAACTTTGATAGAGATTGGTTCAAATCCTATAGCCCCATGGAGAATGAAAAAAATCTATTGCTTGGTGACCCATACTACTCGAGTGTTGGGTTCGGGAGAGGTCTAAATTATATTCACTTCTGTATGTATGGTAACTCTCAAGGATGTGTTGCATGCTCCCGAGATAAGGAAAAATTTGGTTTCTGGTTTTCTTTTGAATAAAGTTGGTTTCAAGCAAGTCTTTGAATCCGATCAATATGTACTTTCGAAAAACGGCATGTTTGTTGGAAAAGGCTATGCTTGTGATGGCATGTTTAAGCTTAACATTGAAATGAATAAAAAGTCTAATGTTTCTGTTTACATTGTTTCTTGTGTTAATGTGTGGCATGCTCGTTTATGTCATGTTAATAGTAAGTATGTAAAACTATGAGTAACATGGGTAATTCCTAGATTAAAAAATGAATTCGAAAAATGTGAGTTTTGTAGGATGACAAAAATTACTAGAAATTTTTTTAAAAGTGTGGACAGAAATTTTGAATTACTTGATTTAATTCATACGGATATTTGGGAGTTTGAAGGAATATTGACCTGTGGTGGTAATAAATATTTTATAACCTTCATTGATGATTTTTCAAAATTTTGTTATATTTATCTTATGAAGAATAAAAGTGAAGCTTTTGAAAAATTATTAATTTTCTTAAAGGAGGTTGAAAATATTCTTGGTAAGAATATTAAAAGGTTTAGGAGTGATAGAGGTCGAGAATATGACTCACTTGGTCTTAGAGATTATATTCAATCATTGGGTATTGTCCATGAAATTACACCACCTTACTCTCCTTCATCGAATGGATTAGCGGAGAGAAAAAATAGAACTTTGATAAACTTGACAAATGCAACGCTTGTTAGTTCTGGGGCTTCTGAGAACCTATGGGGTGATGCGGTCTTAACCGCTAATTATGTTTTAAATAGAGTACCACATAAACATACACTTATCACGCCCTATGAATTGTGAAAGGGTCATAAGCCCAATATTGATTATTTTAGAATTTGGGGTTGTCTTGCCTAAGTAAGGCTTACGGACCCACACCGTCCTAAACTTGGTAGTAGAGCATCGAAGTGTGCATTTTTAGGCTATGAATTGACTAGTAAGGCATATAGATTTTTGGACTTAGATAAGAATGTTATTATTGAGTCTCTTAACATGATTTTTCATGAAGATAAATTTCCTTTCAAATCTAGAAATAGTGGGGGTCAAAATAGTGAAAATAGAATGAACCCTGAACCGTCCACATCTCGCCTAAGAGATGAGGATAATGATGATGATCAACTTAGAAAAAGTAAAAGAGGTAGAATTGAATAAGATTTTGAAAAAATATAATTTTTTTGATGGAAAAACCATGAATACTTTGTTTGATGCTAGTGTGCATTTATTTCCTACAGAAAATGAAAATGATATAAATATTTCTTTTATTAAAATAAGTGGGGGATTGTTAGAATATTTTAATTATTAAAATATTTATATGTGATGGATATCTATCTATATAACATACAGGTAGATAGTTTTGATACCTTAGCATCTTAAAGCTAGCTAAGTGGCCATAATAGCTAGCTGTATACCAAACGGCTGTTAGGATTGTGCCTAAAATTCTATTAGTGCAATTATTTCCTAATTATGATTTGATTCCTTATTTGGTAGTTTCCTTATCAAATAAGGATTCCTTTGATGGTGGAAGTTACCTATTTTGTATAGGAATGCTTGTGAGAGTATTCCTTATTGTACAAGACTTACCATATGAGTAAATTCTACTACAACTAGGATTGGGACTCTACAATCTATATAAATATAGGGCTTACTAAGGGATTCATAAGATTGGTTGGAAATCTTCTACATACACAAGAGAGGGCTGCAAACTAGTAAGGGGGAGATTAGTTTCTAGCAATTGTGTGTGTCATATAACTTGGTTGGAGTTATACACGTGAGGTCTTGAGTGCTTGTAATCTTCATATGAATTGAGGTGATCGCCACATTTAAATCTTGTTATGTTGGTTTGCTTGATTTTTCTTTCGTGGTTGTGTCGTTCTTGTTCTATTTATCTCCATCTTTGTGGGTGTGTTTTTTCTTGTTGTGATTGTGGGCCCATTCCCAACAAGTGGTTTCAAATCTTGATTGAGAATCCATGGCAGCTAGAGATAGTTTGCTTGGGGATATGTGAATGGCAATAAAAATGTTCGATGGCAAGAAGAATTTCAGCATGTGGCAAGTGCATATAAAGGATGCCTTGGTGCAACAAGGTATAGAGGATGCATTGTGCGGTGAAGATGACAAGCCAGACGTTAGTGATCTCAATTTCATGGGGGATGTGAACTTGAGTAATGGTGTAGCTTAATAGCTTGGGGGATGGCAAAGGCGATGCACTATGGATATGGAAGTTGAAGATTACAAGAGGAAGACTCTGAGGACTGATGGGAAGGAATTTGAGGCAAGGTGAAAATTGTTAGGATTGTGCCTAAAGTTCTATTAGTGCAATTATTTCCTAATTATGATTTGATTCCTTATTTGGTGGTTTCCTTATCAAATAAGGATTTCTTTGATGGTGGAAGTTACCTATTTTAGATAGGAATGCTTGTGATAATATTCCTTATTGTACAAGACTTACCATAGGGGTAAATTCTACTACAACTAGGATTGGAACTCTACAATCTATATAAATATAGGGCTTGCTCAAGGGATTCATAAGATTAATTGGAAATCTTCTACATACACAAGAGAGGGCTGCAAACTAGTGAGGGAAAGATTAGTTTCTAGCAATTGTGTGTGTCATATAACTTGGTTGGAGAGTTATACACGTGAGGTCTTGAGTGCTTGTAATCTTCATATTAATTGAGGTGCTCGCTTTGCACGTGGACGTAGGCATTGTTGGGCCGAACCACATTTAAATCTTGTTATGTTGGTTTGCTTGATTTTTCTTTCGTGGTTGTGTCGTTCTTGTTCTATTTATCTTCATCTTTGTGGGTGTGATTTTTCTTGTTGTGATTGTGGGCCCATTCCCAGCAACTGATACTAGAGGGCTTAATTTGTTTTTAATGAATATCAAAGCCTTTAACTTTTCTTTACCCAACGGATAAACGCTTGAATGTTCAATGTCTAAAAAGGTTAAAGAGTAGTCATTGTGGGTTTTGAAAATTTGAAACAAAGTTATATATATATATTTACATGTTTAGTATATATGAGTTATTGCTACAGTTTTCTCCAAGAAAAAAAAAAGATTGCTTTCTTCTAACTTTCTTTTACCTACAAGTTGTTATTTATCTAGCAACTATATTCACAGAATACTATATTTCTCTCACATGACTTGTAATTTGGGTAAAGGAAGGCACTAGAGATAGAGCTTCTCGCTTGTCAAGTTGTGCAAACGAGATACGCATACAACAAAGGGTGGCCGGGCTGTTGTATCCCAGAGACGGCGTGCCAGTTTTCTACTGCACCACGTGTAACCTGTAGGGGGCGCGTATTGTCTGAAGAGAGCGTTTCGCGCCACATCCTAGTCACCCTCTTATCGGTTCTTTGGGGTGGAATTGAAGATTTTATGATAATTCTCTAACATGCTTTGTTTGTTAGTTTAGGTTTGAATGGAAGAACTCTTTAAATTTCAGACTTTGTTAGACATGTATGAACTCTTTACTTGTTATGATTATTATGGAGTATTTTTATTGTGTTGGGTATAGAGATATTGGTTAGACATGGATAAATGTTTTACTTGTTATAATTACTTTAGATTATTTTTTATTGTGTTGGATATAGATTAATCTTATTATTTTGTGTGTTTGGAATAGATTAATATGCTTGTTAATTAGGTAGAAAAAAATTTTGGAAAGCATATAAAAAAATAATTTTTTTTTAGATTTATTAATATTTCTAACATATATATCCGTTAGTATTTTTTTTAATTGGAAATTACTAACGGATATATCCGTTAGTATTTAATATAATTATTTTTAAATTATTTGCAAAAACCAGTTAGTAAGTAGCTCTCTAATAGATATATCCGTTAGAAATCCTTTGATTTACTAACGGATATATCCGTTAGTAATATTTTTTTTACGGAAATATCCGCTAGTAATGAGGCCATATTGTGTAGTGCATAATAATTAAATTATCAAATATTTTACCTTCATTTGTGACAAAATTAGTGTAACAAATCATACCATGTGAAATATATGGCCTTGGGTCGAGGCGCGTACTAGGTTGCTCTCTTTAAGACGATTCGCGCCTCTCACGGTATTTGTCAACCGGTGTAGTAGGAATGACGCGCCACCTTTATGATACATCAGCCCAACTCATGGCTATGGTCTCCTTCATTCTACACTTTATGGGGAAGAGTGAAACTTCTCCCAACATCCTTCTTTGCCCAAGTATAAAATAAAATATGTACATATAAAATAAGCATTATACTAGCATATACGCCATCACTTGGACTTATCTTAATATGTATTGTATAGAGAATAAGCCCCGAGTCTTATATTTATAGAATCAAGAATATGGCCGTTTAAAAATTCATACTAATTAAGGTTTAAGCTCAATTAACTAGCCTCAATAATCACATGTGTAATATATGGGCTAATAAACCAACTCTTTAAGTAGGATATAAAAATGATTGTAACTCTCATTATAAAGATTGTTTATAATATAATCACATGGATAAGATAATTATTTTAAGGTCTGTATAAAATCTTATTCTTTTTTAATTAAAATATCCAACAATGCAAAAGCCAAAAGGCCCCAAGTAAAGAACACCGCCAACACTCACTATCTGGAAGACGTACTAGACGACGTCGTTGTCCTTGGTGTCTTTTTTTGTAGACGAATCCAATTGCATGTTGTGAATTCTTTGGCTTGTCTCCATTTCAGCAGCTCTTTCCTCTCTCCTCCTTTTATATGCCTCAAAGAACTCCTTATTCTCTTTCTCTAGCTCCTTCCATACTAAATACACAATATTGACCACATTTCAATACAAAAAAAATATTTTAACATACAAGCAATATAGTCACAAAAAAAACGACACAAAACCATGCAGGAACCACCCGTGCGGGTATAGATACAGGGTAAGGGTGTGATAGATTCATCAAATTTTCAATTAAAAAAAATTAAGACTGCAAGTGTGAGGGTACTATTATGATTATTGCATAATATACTTTTATATAACTTTAATAAACTATACATAAGCGTGATTTTTTTTTTCTATAGTATATTCAGACAAATAACAAACATAATAATCAATATTAGCCTTTTCAGTTGTAAGCCAACTCTCTACATTCCTTACTTGACTCCAAGGTTTTTAAAATTAAATTAGAGTCTCCATTTCACAAAAGGTACCGCTATTGTCAAAGTAATAGTTGATGATATTATCAAAGCCACTTCCACTATTAGAAACATCACTTTGGTAATAGTGGTACCCTTCACAAAAACATAATTAGAAAAACACTATGCCGCTTCCGAGAAGAATCCACTTACCGGGTGCGAATTCTATGAATAAAAAAAATGCGTTCTTCCTTTGACAAGCATGCTCAGAGATAGAGCATGTCTACGTGCCTTTGTGTGTATATGTGTATATATTGAATAGCAGACATGTTACACCCACATCTAATTCCACGCTCAATTTTACACCTAATATATTGGTCCTTGATTCTGGTGGGTCCCATGTGTGACCCACTGTCACACCCGTCCCAGGAATTCATAATTTTATCATGCATATTTGTAATTTGAGAGTTTATCAATGTTAGTTGATAATGGTGATGAGGTTGACTGTGAGTCAATGGTAAGGTGTCAGTGAGGACACGGGAACATGGTAGTTCATATTGCATGGGAATGAGTAAATGACATTTATATGATTTAAATGTTATTCGACTTTATCTGGTATTCATGTGAATAGTAATTATGCCTGTATAGTATAATTCTGGTATTTGGATACTTTAGTATATCATGTTGAGAACTGTGGTGAGAACGTGAGTGATACGTTAATTAAAAAGGTAGGTTGTGTAGAGATTCCACAGAATATATTTTCGGACGTTATTTTGGACCCAAACGAAACCTAGTCGAAAACTTCTGAAATTTATCATTTTCACTCGTAAAGGCATAAAATGAACGTGTGCAAAGTTTAGAGAGCTAATTAGAAGTTTGAGGAACTCGTGGGGAGGTAAACGCAAATTTTGAAGAGTTTGCCTATATATAGTAGTGGATGAGATTCATTCTCATCCAAAACTCTCTAAATATCTTGAGAGAGGAGAGAGAAAAGAGATTTGGTAGCCACAGGCTTTGCGACGCCGATCGACGACTGTTCGTCCGTCAGATTTTCTCCAGATTTTAGATTTGAACTCGTGAAGGTAAGATCTACGTTTTGATACTACTTAGGTCGTGTTTGGCCAATTTTTGTAAAAATCTTAATTCTAGACTTTTGGAAAAAACATGTATAAACTTGTAGGAATTTTCTCAAATTCGAAATCCGACGATTAATTGACTTCCTAGTCGATCCTTCAAAGTTTGGGGGAAATCGCACGAGGTATGAAGTTCTAACTTGTGAAATATAGAGAAACACATGTTTTATATTTCGACGACGAAATTGAGATCCGGGCAAAATCCATGTGTTAATTGTAGGCCCGTTAATTATGCACGCGCTAAATTGTGAAAAGCATGTCTAAATTTACGCGAGCACGTCGAGTTGTCTATGTGGGTTAAAGGGGAGTCTTATACAAATTCATGCCGGAGTAAGCTTCTCGTTGTTTGAGAATTTTAGTAGCGACGGCTACTGTGCATAGTTGTAGGCTTGGACTTGCCATGGCACTTGTGGGGATGTAATGGTTGTAGGCTTGGACTTGCCATTGACATCACGGTTTAAGGCTTGGACTTGCCGCTACCGGATGAATGCGTATTTTTCTCCCTAGAGACTATTGATATGATTTACGAGATTAAAGCATGTTTTGTCATATATTGCATATGTTAGACTTGTACGCTCAACATATAGCTGAGCAGTGGAGATGTACTCCATTGCAGGTAAGAAGAAAGACAAGAAGAAGCGTGATGAGTGAGGCCGTTAAAGAACGCCGGGGGAATCATTTGTTTATATTTTTGTTTCTATTTCCTAAACTAGTATCAAGGAATTGGGTTATGTAATACGTTGTAATAGATCTTTGGATTAGTTCCGTAGTATGGTAATCCTGTGTTTGAACGACTGTGGTTATGTTTTAAATGTTGTAATTCAGTTATGGTTGTGATTGTTGTTAGTGTGGAGAAGCATGAGTTGTGAATTTTCACAACAGGACTGCCCAGCAGGGGAGCAGTCGACTGGACCCTATGTCAGTCGACTGGATCTCGTGTGATTGAGACACTGAAAGTGAATAGTAAGAGAAGCAGTCGACTGGACCCTTTATCAGTTGACTGAACACTGTTGATTTTTGGCTACTGCTTCTCATAATGGTAAAACCAGTCGACTGGATCCCCAGATCAGTCGTCTGGACCCCTTTTTGAAATGTTAAAATTTAGTTCTGCATAACACAGTCGACTGGATTCCCTGATCAGTCGACTGGACCTCTATTGAGAATTTTGGGGTTTTGGTTTATGCTAGGAACAGTCGACTGGACCCTAGGCACAGTCGCTTGAACCTCTGTTTTCGAAACTGTTTTCTTTTGAAAGGATTCGATTGGCCAAAACTTTTTAAAACTCTGATTTTAATGGATTCCACTTATATTTTCCGCTGCTATTTGACTTTAATGGAACTGGATAAGCCTTAATGGAGTGCCACGTGTCCTATTTTTGCGCGTAGCGGGATGGGTTGTGACACCCACATAGAATCCATTGGAATCAAGGGCCAAGAATATTAAGTGTAGATTTAGATGTGAGTGTAGTATTACTCATTAAATAAAGCATGTACAGATTCAACTCATACATATGATAACACGCGGATGTGCTTTTTTGAAACGATCAGGTAAATGCTCTAAATCCTGATGCACTAAAAGATCTTTTTAATTAGTAAAATACTTTTTAAAACGTTTGTATTAATTGTTGTAAGAACTTGAAATATTGGAAAAACACAAATCCCATGCAACAGAAGCTTGAAATAACGGGAACATCTGAAACCAGCGTTTGGAAAAGACACTCCAAACATGCATGCAAAAGATGAAAACACACACACAATATTTAATAGACACACACACTAAAGAAAAAAGACTCACAAATTTCTACGTGATTTGGTTAAACACTGCCTACGTCCACACCCCGAGAGAACCGTTATTTCATTATGAGAGAATAACTGGTACAAGATACAACTGACTTAAATCACATAACCCAAACCCAACCCCTACTCATAATATAAGAAGAACCTAACATAATGACTATATACATAGAGAAATCAAAGAGAGAAAGAAACACCACTCTACCTCACATCACTAACATTGTGAATAACCTCATAGAAAACCTCAGTGATTAATATCCCCATGCCCCCCCCCCCCCCCCCCAGAGGGGACACCCTCTCTCTCGCACCACCCTCTGGCCGAGTGATACACCTTGTATATATATACATCACACACACACACACACACACACACACACACATATACACACATATGCGGCTAACTTATTTTTGTAAAGAGTCCCATGTTGATCACACCACCTTGCACCTAGTGTACATGATCAACTACAATACAAGCCGTGGCTATCCAATATTATTGGTTTGGTTGATCTCATCTAAACAAAGATGACAATCTCATGGAAACAAACACCATAAAGCAATCCTATATTTGATTCCATCATCTACCAAGCCAATCACGTGCTTATCATCTGTGCACCCAACAAATAAATTTCACATATGACTGATGCTCAACAATCACTCCCCTCGGCCATATATGGGAAATTGTCAACTAGCCATACATCACCAGCACCCCCTCGACCAGAATACTCGCACCCCCTTAATTGGAGTGCCCACAAAGACCACTGCTTTGTAACCTGTTTGTCAAACCGCAAACATATCACCATTGGCCATCACTAATATCATCTTTGTCACGCCCCAGAGCAGGAAAAATAAAGAAAAATAAATTTCCTTCTTGGGTCCACAGGGAATGACGGGTGAATGTCACTAATTGTCCACACCACACAATACTAGTCAACTAGAAGCAATAAGAACAGTAATAATATCAAACTGAATATATTACAGAAGTTCTAGCTATTACAAATCATCAGAGTGTGCTACAAGAAATATAACAGGTCTAAAAGCAACATATGCCCAAGTACCCATTTATAACAAAGTTCAACAGAAGCAAAACTAATAACAATCCAGTTCTTCAGCTGGCGTAAACATTGTAGTCATCATAATAGTCTTGTTTATCCTCGCCTCTCTCCCCCGGCACGTCCTCGGCATAACATTCTTCCACATAGTAACCATCCTGGTAGTGATCGTCACCTGCAAGGTTAGGAACAGGGTAGTCTGGACGGGGAATGTCCATGCAATAACGGCCGTCAGCTTACTGAGAGCCGAGTGAATATAAACTAATAGGGTACCAGTTATATAATGTAATAATTAACAAGCTATATATTGAATAAGATATAGTGTTACAATAGCATCTTCATAATTATTCAAATGTCGTTACTCAACCCTTATCGTCTTATTATCCTAAGACCGATAATCAGCATACCTTGACTGAAAGAACAAACTCAATCGTTCATAACTTATAGATACACCATTATTCTGTCCACCGCTCGTTAAGGATATAGACCATCCACCGCATGTTATGGACACCACGTCAGTCCATCCCTGCTCGTTAAGGATATAAATCATCCACCGCATATCAAGGATGTAACGTTTCAATAACAGTATATCAAATCTATTGCCACTACTTAATGACATATACCAGTGATCCCCATCCATCGCTTGTTAAGGATATAAACCATCCACTGCTCGTTAAGGATATAACGTGGATCATCTGGCTATCTTAGGACTACTTGGTCCCACCCACTGATTGTTAATGATATAAACCATCCACCATATGTTAAGGGCATATAACGACCAAGCGTCCCCGCCCATGTACCATTCCCAAAACTTATTAAACCTACTTAAGTTCCGTACTAACATTGATACATGACTTTCCCATTGTAGCCTGACTACTCTGATTAAAATGAGACAGATATCGAACTCAAACACGAACAACATGTTAATTGTTATAACATTAATCCATTATTCACACTCATACTTATCTTTAGTATCACATCATCCCAGATTATCCCAATAGTGGCATAATGAAAGTATGAATTGAAAATTGAACGATCGAACCCCTTATATACTAAATAAAAGAAATAATCCATATTCTATGATTACCAATCGATTAGGACAAGGGTCTAATCGATTGGAATAAAAGTTATAACAATCGATTAAGGAAACATGGAAATTGATTGGATCCAAAGTAATGCCAATTGATTGCAAACTTTGGCAATCAATTGGGTTACAAATAATGGCAATCGATTGGAAATCTATCTAATCAATTGGGTCCTGACTGATGGTAATCGATTGGAAAAAGTCCAATCATTGGGACTTCGTCTTCTCCAACAGAATTATAAAACAACATATATATAATTAAAAGTACGTCTTAAGGATGTGTTTGTTACGTCTAAACATCATACAAACTCATAAACAATCATATAAAAGGTACCAAGTGAATTACACTCACTTAGGGTGTGTTTGGCTTGAAATTCTCAAGCTTTCTCTCTCCTCTTTCTCTTTCTCTTCTTTATCTTCTCCTCTGTCTCTCCTTTTTTTCTTCTTCTTCTTCTCCTCTGCTCTTTCTCTTCTCTTCTTCTCTTTTCTGTTGCCCAGAGCAGTATGTGTGTGTATGTTTGTGTATGTATATATATATGTATGAATGTGTGTTATATATATATGTATACAATCTCTATTTCAACCCAAGTTTGTAAAAATAGTCGCAAGGGACGAATTGGCCAAGTATATATAAAGAAATGAGTTGCCACATGTCAATCCACGAAGCAATGTTGAAAACTTATCTTTGTAGGTGGCAATCGATTGGTACTGATGGCAATCGATTGGTGCCAGATATTTCAAGGCAATCGATTGAGATGAAGGGTAATCGATTGTGATAGTGTCACGTAATGAATTCAGGTTGGCAGCATGGCAATCGATTGGGAAAGATGGCAATCGATTGGATACCAAAAAGTGGTAATCGATTAGAACTCAAAGGCAATCGATTGGTATCTAAAGTTGACCAAATGAAGGATAAGGTTTATACAAGTATATAGGAACAATATTGAATCTATTTTTTTTAATATACACTTCAAAATACAGGGTATTACAAGCTTGTACATACCTCGAATCTACACGGTCTCGACAACTCCAATTCGAACAACATGGCCAATACATATGCAATACCCGAGTTAATTATACACATTAACTTCACCAGAGAAGAGCCTCGACAGCTCCTTCTCCCCAAGTAGAATTTCCAATCACCATCGTCTGAACTGTGAACAAGCTATCCACGCATTCACTTATATAAGACTTTTCCATCGAGGACTTGGGAGTCTCTACTCAACCAACCAGACGATACACACCATACACACTTCTCTCTCCGTCGAGAACATCGACCATGTATGATTTTCCATGGCTCCACCTGTAACTCCAACTTCAAGCTTGCACCTGTAGAGATCATCCGGAAACACAAATCATAAATTCCTCCGCATATTTAGGACACTTGTCAGACCACCCAAATAGCAGCTCGATCCAAATAATATTTTGAAACACAGTTCCGCTCCCATGACATTAACACCCAAGGACAATTACCAGCCCTTTAGGAACTCTCCAAAATATTTTTTTCATGGACCACAACTGATAGTACCCGGGATCTATCAATCTAGAGAAGTGTCTGTACAAGTGGAGTGTGAGGACGCCTACACCGTACAAAATCCGCTACCACCACAGTAGTACCAGAACCGTCTTCTGCCATAGACCATGACCTGTTTCATCTCCGCGATCTATCTCCAATAGCATAGAACTTCACCAATTATTTTTTTCTTCACAAATCTGCTCTTTTCTTTTACATCCTAGTGTTGCTATCTCCACTCCAATCTTGTCTTCTGACCACCATGGATCTGACCACTATGGCTTTCCCACCATAACACCATGGGCTTGCCTTCATAAATTACCGCTCAGCATGACATCACCATGGCTCTAATAGCACTTATTAGAAAAAAATACAATTCCCATGTAACGGAAGCTTGAAATAGCAGGAACATCTAAAATCATAATTTGGACTCCAAACATGCATGCAAAAGATGAAAGCACACACACGGTATTTAATAGACACACACCAAAGAAAAAGACACACATATTTTTACGTGATTTGGCCAAACACTGCCTACGTCCACACCCAAGAGAACCATTCTTTCATTATGAGAGAATAACTGATACAAGATACAACTGAGTTAAATCACATAACCCAAACCCAAAGACCCTTGTACACCCCCACTCATAATATAAGAAGAACATGACATAATAATCATTGTCTACATAGAGAAATCATAGAGATAACGAAATATCATTCTATCTCACATCACTAACATTGTGAATAACCTCACAGAAAATCCCAGTGATTAATATCCCCATGCCTCCAAAGGGGACACCCTCTCTCTCTCACCACCCTCTGGTCGAGTGATACACCTTGTATATATATACATCATACACACACATATATATATATATATATGTATATACACATACACTGCTATCTTATATTTGTAAAGAGTCCCATGTTAATCACACCACCTTGCATCTAGTGTCCATGATCAACTACAATACAAGCTGTTGATATCCAATATTATTGGTTTGGTTGATCTCATCTAAACAGAGATGAAAATCACATGGAAACAAATACCATAAAATAATCCTATATTTGATTCCTTCATCTACCAAGCCAATCACATGCTTATCCTCTGTGACCCAACAAACAAATTTCATATATGGCTGATGCTCAACAAGGACTTCATAAATGACAATTTTATTGAATTGTTTTTAGAAAGTACGATCTACCTCTCTTTTAAAAAAAAATTTTAAAAAAAAAAACCTTCAATTTGAAAATTTTAATTTAATATTTTCCCAACTTCAAAAAAATTTGATATGTATTTGGGAAAAAAAATTTGATTGCTAAACGGACTAAAATTTTCAAGAATTAGTTATAATCTCAAATAAATACTTACCACGCAGGCAATAAGTTAACAGTGATCATCAGAATTGATTTAACCTATGCATGCTTTGATATCAGAATTGAAATAACATGCACCTCCTAATTTGTTCTAGTGCGTAGTTGAAGCAAAGTAAAATATATATATATATATATATATATTATTACAAAATGTACATTATATTGTATATGTTATATGAACTCGATCTTATAAGATTTAGAAATATAAGATTTAGTCTCTCATAATGGGTCAAAAAAAGATTTAGTATATTTATAAGATTAATGCTAGACTCACACAAAAGTCTATACAAAACAATCATAACTCTTGATTTCAGTGGACTCTATGTGAATCCCAATGAACTCACATAAGAGTAATTCTATACCAGCATAAAATTTCACACAAAACAATCATAGTTGTTGATTCTAGTGGATTTCATGTGGGATCCATATGAGACCCACATAAGTCCACTGAAATCAAAGGTCAAAATTATTTTGTGTAAAATTTTGTGTGAGTCTAACATTAAACGTGTAGATGTATCCGATACTCAACAACCATCGATGTTATGTACTTGAATAATAATAATATAATAAATGGTAAATATTAACTATCTCTCATAAGGTTTAACTTTAATACACATACCTCCCTGCAATCGGTGATATTATCTTATAATAAAGTATCTAAGTATATTTCTTTTGTTACCAAATTCTTTCAAAAAATTGATAAAATGCTCATATTAAATTCGTATTACTACGTAAATTAGTATTTTTTTTTCTTTAAAATAAAAGGAAAAAAAATACAGTTCGATTGATGAGTCTCCGTAACATTAGACACATGAGCCATGAGTTTGAAAAGTCCACGCTTGGGCACGTATCCACGTATTTATGTCTATATATGTAACATAACATAAATATAAGTACATATATATATTAATTTTTTTTTTTTTTTTGGTAATCGGGGGTGTCCGGGCCAGTGGCCACCCCCTGAGGCTTAAAGGCGCCGGGTGAATACTCCAGTGACCACACTCCCCCCATGACTCGAACACTAAACCTCTTGGATAGTACACCCAAGAAGGTTACCACTCGACCACATGGGACTTGGTTTACATTAATTGTTGTCAAATCATAAATAGTAAGATCATTTTTTTTAGAACATAGATAGTACGGAGTATTAATTAATTATACATTTGTATATGTAAATAAAATACAAGTATTGACATAATTGTATGTATATCCCTACAGTAACGTGGGTGATTTTTGGAGGATGTAAAAGTTCAACACTCCACATACATACATCTATGCAGGGGGCGGAGCCAGAAATTTTAGTCAGGGGGACATTGGCTATATGGGGGTTCGGGGGGCAGCGTCCCGAGGCGAATATTTTGGGGTCTATTTATACATAATTGACGATTTTTTTAGGGCTTGCTTGTATGCAATTGCAATTTTTTGGGAAATACTTATAATATGAATCTATTTGGGGACACATAAATATTGTATAGTGTCTTTCAAAATTCTAAAGAGACCTATTTCTAAAACGCATAAAATTCTCACACTAAAAGTGTAATTTTCAAAATTCTAGGCACCTTCCCTTTTGAGTTTTGAGTTGTATATAAATGTATATCAATATATATGTAGTTAATAACACTAAATTGGCCATTGGACCCCTTTGGGAGGCCTAAACATAAGTTGAGGGGGGCCTGAATAAGTTGAGGGGGGGCCTAAATGTAAAATACTATTAAAAATATAGGGTAAAATTTTAATTCTCAAAATCTTAAGGGGGGCCTGGCCACCCCTTGATCCTATGCTGCCTCCGCCCATGCATGTGTGAATAGAAAAAAAGGAACAAACATAAAAATAATGCATGAATGTCATCACTGTTGATTTTCTAATAAAAAGTTTGGTAATACTTGGGACACACTCAAATACACAATTTTTGGGACACAACTCAAGAGATGTGTCTATCTCTCTCATGTGTCACTGTGAGGTCCAGTGACATGAAAGATATAGACACATCTTTTGAGTTGTGTCCTAAAAGTTATGTCTTTTAGATGTATCCCAATCTTTACTCTAACAAGTTTGATATTATTTATATGAGTATTCACCTATATATTCACACATAAGCAGAGACTATATATGTAGAAATTGTATCATAGAGCCTATAAATTAATACAAGTGAAGAATAGAAGGGCATGTAACACGGGTAAAGAAGACAACACCCTTTTTTTAATAGCGAAACTCAGATTTTTTATGAATCGAGTGAATTGAATCCTAAATAATCCATGAGTCGGACGTTTTAGACCGATTCAATGTGATTTCTAATTCATAGATATCGCCTCATTCGGTATAGGAATTGAATCGTGAATCGTACGATTTTAGCTAGTATACACTCACAGAAATACAATGTTTCTTTTTAATCTTAGTTTGGACATATGAAAGTGCATAGTATTTTGGAGAAGTGTGTGTGTGTGTTTAACTACTTCACTAGCATAGGGACTCACCTGTGGAAGTAATGACTGGGTTGATATCTGCATGTTTGGAGAGAGATTCCATGCACTCTTCTTTGCTCATGTTGAATAAAATGCACTCTTCTATTAGATGGTGCACCTGCATCATATCATGGTTGATCCAAAACATCATATCAAGTCTTAGAAAAGAACAATAGTATTATCAAAGATGGATATATATATATATATATATATACGGTCCGCTTCTCGTGCGGACTTCTTTTTCGGCCGTTGGATCGTGATTTTATTAAAGGTATATCGGTCATTTCACACCGATTCTCGCTAATTCAACGGCCGAGAAAGAAGTCTGCAAGTTATTAACTTGCGGACGGTCTGCAAGAGAAGTGCTTCGTATATATATATATATATATGATAAATTGATAATCAATGATCAAGTTAATAAGCAAAACCCAAAAATAAAAGTGTAACTACCGTATGAATATATGAAGCAGAAGAGTCACCCATGATCGATGTTATATGGATAGGGTATATTACACTGTACCCTTATATCTATATGTCCTAGAATGATAGGAATTAAAATGGAATAAGAAGAAAAGGGGAGAAGGATGAGAGAGAGAGAGAGAGAGAGAGAGAGAGAGAGAGAGAGAGAGAGAAGGAGTTAGACCAAGAGAGCCAAATTGGTGATATACTTCTCCATATGAACCATGTTAATGCCCGTTTGCCATTTACTAGAAAAAAGAAAAAGATTCGGGTTATGTTTTTATAGATTTTTAAAAAAATATTTTAACGTGTGATTTTTTTTTTAGATCAATTTTAATATTTTAAAGTGTGATTGGTTCTGGTTCAACTTTAATATTTTAAAGTGTGTTGGACTAATAATATTGTAGAATATGACAAAAATGACTAATTATTAAAAGCAACAAAGTGTTGTCCAATAAAAAAAAAACTTTTAACTAAAAATTGTCATTGTGAACTTTTGATCTATCACAATTTTTTGTTAGGGTAGTTTTACGGCACGAACACAATTCACAAATACATAAATGTGTCTGTCTCTTTTTTATGAGATTTACTAACACTGTAGGGTCCCATCAAAAGAGAAATATACATATTTATGTGTTTGTGGATTATATTTGTGAATTTTATCTGTACCCCAATCTTTATTCTTTTTGTTATTGACTCACATATTTCTACAATTGAACCACTTAAGCTGGCTTGTCAATTGGTTTTGCTTTTTGGAGTTTTTAATCACTTATTAGGCTCCAAAAATTGTTCCCAAACGGAGATTAACAGATGGGTAGGTCGAGAATAATATATTTTTGAATCCAAACAAAACGGTGAGATAAAATAATATAATAAATTATATGATAAAGAGGTGGTGATCTGGTGATGTCATGGTCTTGGGTGGGGTTAGAAGTCCCACGTGGGATGAGGCATGTGATTGGTGGGTAGGGGATTAAAGTAGATTCTATCAGCAGCCGTTCTTTGTTGGAACGTGGACACTGTGTCACCCTCCACGTGGTGTGGGGACCACCATCCTCCATTTACGGAACCCACAGCAAACAAGGCCCCTAGCAGTCTTACTAAGCCTATATAGCCGGTCCGTGAAACTAGCTCTCTAACCGTTCTATACGTGCTGAGTCGTTTAACAATTACTCGTAAATTTGTTCGATAAAGACTAAGTTCGACTCGACAGAGTTTGTGAACACGTTTGATTCAGTCTCGTTAGGAGGCTCGTAAAAAAGCTTGTAATCAGGCTCGATAAAGAACTTATATACTGACCTTTATATATATATAGGGTAATACTTGGGACACAACTTTCATACAATTTTCATACAACCTTCCCAAAAGATGTGTCTATCTCTCTCCTGTGATGTCACTGGACCCCACAGTGACACAGGAGAGAGATAGACACATCTTTTGGAGAGGTTGTATGAAAGTTGTATAAAGGTTGTGTCCCAAATATTACTCATATATATATATGTGTGTGTGTGTCTAGATGTCGTTTGACTTTTCTTTTAATTGATTAACCCGTTTTCTGAATATATATATATATATGTCTAGTATAAAATTATAGAATTTTAAAGAGCTAATGAAAAATCTCGTAAATAGACTTGATAAATAATTTATATACTGTACTCCATTTATTATTAAATGATATAGTTCTAAACGGCTCGCAATCACTTGAAATTAATTAAGGCTCGTTTAAACTCATGAAAAAACTCGCGATCACATGAACTCGGCTCGACTCGTTTACACCATATCTCCAACCAATCTACAAGGTAATCAACCCTTTTATGCCGAGAAGTTATTCTACGTGATCGTCACACAGTACAACGATTATTGTAATTTTCTCCTCTATGCCAAGTCAAGTTGGTCATTTTATACCCCCAAAAAAAAAATAATAATAATAAAATCATTCATTTATAGAACTTTATATCCTACACCAATTGCATATAGCTAATAGAATAGCTTTATGTTCCATATTTAAAATGGACAAGAAAAGTTCAGGTCATCTTCTGGAAATGGGGCGATTGAGTATTTTTGTAATAAAGATACTAAAATAATTTATTTTAGTTGATTCCTAAATTTTAATGCAAGTAGTTGATGACTTTATAGCATATGTCATGTGCTCCTTATTTTTACATGACAATTGATCTTATGTGATTGGAGTATCATGACGTGGTGTGACAGTCTTTAATATATATTTTTTTTGAAGGAGATGAGGATATATCTGTCCACATGTCCTCTGCAGTCCTGATTCATCATCATTTTACGGACGGGATTACCTATATTGTTTTAATCACAATCAGGCAGAAGGTAAATCCCGCACAAGTGCACCAACTCTAGCACACATGTACCAAACTAAAGTCATGAAAACAACTCCTCAAGCCAAACTTGGTGTGACATCTAACTTCTTGACAGCCACATTATACACTCTCTAAACACCACAAAAGTCCTACCATTCTTGGAAATCTGTGCTGTATGTTTAAGTACTTTTATTTGCCTTTTGCGGGCAAATACTGGGCCCATTTTTGGTACTTCTATCACCCTCAATCTATGAATTCTTTGGACATTGCTCTTTTTTTTTTTTTTTTCATCATGTTGTACTCAAAGACAGCTAGTATGAAAGTGGGAGTGTTTTGGAAACAGTAACATCAAAGAGATAAACAAATAGTTAAGAGTTCGGTCCAAGGTACTATGTGGACACCATGCAGTCTGTACTTGGCGGGGGTCTGCCATGCAATGAAACTCTTCATAAGTAGGAGTAGTACTTAAAGTTTAGTTTGGCCCCTATGTGGCTTTTTAAAAGGAATTTATAAAATTTATTATTAAATTGTTTGATAATTTTATACAATTGACACATAACTACTCTTCAAAAAAATACCATGAAATTAAAAAGTAATCTTGAGCTTTTAAAAGCTCAATTCTAGAGCTTTTAAATAGAGCTTTTAAAAGCTCCCCCCCAAAAAAGCCTTAAGTTCAACTTTTGCAAAGCTTATAAACTAGTTACTAAATAAATTCACATGAAATCGTGCTTTAAAAAAAGGAGAAGCACCGAAAGAGGAGCCAAGCTAAGCTGTAATACATATACTTATATACATGTGAGTATATATACATACACACACATCTATGTATATAGGAAATTTATGGCGCATCCTGCACGCAGAGAGAAGGAAAACATCCACTCACAGGTCGTCGCCTAAAAAGGGAGCATTAAACGACAAATTATAACTTAATGAAAAAAAGGATGTAAGTAACCTAAGATAAAAAAAAAAAAATTGTAACATACGATAAAGTATTGTAACAATAATGACCAAAAAATTGTAACCATTATGACAAAAAATTGTAATAAAATGAATTTTGTAATCATGAGGCAAAAAAATGTAAACTACTAGAAATTTTTTTAACCACTATAACAAAATCACAGGTCGCTGCGTGAAAATAGAGCATTAAATGCTACTCAATTTATGACAAAAATTGTACTTTAATGAGAAAAATTAAAGTATGTACGTAACCTACGATAAAAATAAAATTGTAACATACGATAAAATATTGTAACAACGTATGTAACAAAAAATTATAACCACCATGATAAAAAATGTAACAAAATAAATTTTATAATCATGAGACAAAAAATTGTAACCTATTAGATAAATTATAACCACGATAATTAAAAAAAAAATTGTAACCACTGACAAAAAACCACTATGATATTGATACAAAGGCTGAGTATTTATTTTGAACAAAAAAATATTTTTGTTCATTCAAAATATGGTTCGTCAATGCTCACCCAAGCATTCCATTGGCTAGTGCAGTGGGATTCAGGAATCCTGAGTCTTACTACATTAGCCAATATATGTCTCATTGCATTAGCCAATGAGATACTTGAGTGAGCATTGATGAACCATTTTTTATGTGAGTAAAAAGGGTAATTCTTTGGTGACAACTTTCATACAACTTACACACAACCTCCTAAAATATGTGTCTATCTCTCTCCTGTATCACTGTTGGGTCCAGTGACATCACAGGAGAGAGATAGACACATCTTTTTAGGAGGTTGTATGAAAGTTGTATGAGAGTTGTCACAAAAAAATTACTCTGAGTAAAAATGCTCTCTTTTAAAAAGGTGCTAACATTAGGGATGGCAATGGGGCGGGTTTTTCGGGTTCCCCGCCCCGCCCCGCCCCTAATAGGCCGGGTATGGGATGTACTTAAACGGGGTAGGGGCGGGTATGGGATTGGTTTTCAAAACCCGGGTCGGGGTCGGGTCGGGTCGGGGTCGGGGTGGGGGTAGATTTTCCCGAACCCGCCCCGATTATACATGTTTTTACGTAAATGCCCTTCTTAATTATGATATTACCTAAAACATATGGGGAATAAATACTTAAATTTAGGGTTATTTGGAATATTTGCCTCCTCTATCAAGTTCAGCTCTCTAGTAGAGAGAGAAACCAACATTTTAGAGGGAGAGAGAGAGAGAGCAGAAATGGCGAGATGCCGAGATCCTCCCATCATCGATTCATCAGATGATTCCGATGACAAGGATCTGTGAAGAGTTCGAGATGGAGTCATGGACTTGAAGACTGTGCCGTGCTCGAGATCTGACGCCAACAATCGCCGTCGTCTGGGACCACCACCGTCTATGGCGTCGCCACTTCTCCTCTCTATCGTGTTACTCTTCTACTTGGATCAAAGATCTGGTATGTACTCTCAAATTTGTAGTATAGATGATCTCTAATTTTTTTTTTTGGTCAAAAGATGATCTATTGATTTTGATGTTCTTACAGTTCAAAGAACAAATTGAACAATTAATTGGAGTATATGTACATGTATGTGTGAATCTAATGTGTATGTGTTTAGGATGAGAGAGAATCTGGCATGAGCTTGGGATATGGATTTTGTATTTGTTCTCTTTGTGTTTAATTCTCTTTTGTGGTTGGATTTGTGCTTTTTACTGGAGTAAATTGAATTCCACTCACAGAGTTCTTTGGGCAACATGGATTTTTTTTTTTTTTTTTTTAATATTCTCGGCCGGGGCGGGGCGGGGCGGGGACGGGTTTCCGATTACGGGGCGGGGTCGGGGTTGGGACACATTTCTCCTCGGGGCAGGGCGGGGGCGGGGGAAGGGGAAGGGTTCGTTCAACCGGGTCGGGGTCGGGGAACGGGGCCCCCCGTCCCATACCCGCCCCGTTGCCATCCCTAGCTAACATCCAACTGCCAAGACTTCACTCTCTCTCCTACGCACATGATATGCGTATACAACTACGTATGCGCATAGGAGTTCTTCTATATACATATACGTCTATATATAGAGATAGAGAGGTAGGACAATGATATTCTTTAGCCTTTGTGGGCTGATCCACAAGGACCACAACCATCACATGTCTTACATTGGATAGTGCACATACCCTAACTTCCCTTAGGAGAAATTCCCCTGTATACATAGAATAAAGTTATGCTTTTCAAATTTTTTTATTTTAAATAGTTCATAAACACATGAGAGGTAATGTTATGTGCACATTTTTATGTACGCATAAAATGTGTACATAAAGATTTGGGCCATTTATTTTTGTGAAATTCATCCCTGCACACATGAGATCCATCAAAATAAATGACCTAAATTTTTATATGTATATTTTATGTGTACGAATTATTACTCAACACATGAGATAATGGATGTTAAAGTTATCACACCATTTTTGAAGGGTGGTGGGCTCACTTAATATTAATAGGAAGATAGTCTTATCATTATTAAAAATTGATCCAATATCACAATTATTTATGATCTATTTGGATTAAAATTTTGAAAAGTATAACAGTACTCATATACATATAAGTCAATAGAGATAGAGAGGACAATGCAAATTTTTTTAAAAAACAAACAAGGACAATGGAATTCTAAAGCCTTTGTTGGATGATCCACGAGGACCACAACCCCTTTATTCACATGACTGACATACTTACATTGGATGGTGCACACCCTAATTAATTTCCCTTCAAATGTACATAGCAGGTGTCAAATCATGTCGTGTAGTATTATTTAAATTTATTGGGATATTAGGTGATAAATCCTTAAAAGTTAAGTATATTAGCAAAAATTCCACACTATTTGGCTATTTTTTAAAAAGGCCCTCTCTACGTTTTTTTTAGTGAAAGTTTTCTCTGACAGATAATAACGGATAATATTATCTGCTGACAAACAGATAACATTCACGAAAATGACCATATTTTTCTCATTTTTTTGGCCTTTTAGAGGACGATTATTTATTTATTTATTGTTATTATTATTAAATTTTTTTTTTGAGACCTACACGTTAGATTTAAAAATTTTACAAAAAAAGATAAATTACAACTCGATTTGACCTTTTATCTATCTAATAGATAATACTATCTGTCCGCAGACATATAATATAATCTGTCAACTTTAAACTACCATAACTTTCTCAAATTTTGGGTTTTTTTTTGTGATTTTCTTTTTTATTTTTTATTTTTTTATTTCATGTTTTTTTTTTCAAAATCTATTCATCTATGGTGCTAATTTTATTAAAGAAATATGTTTTTATTATATTTATGCAAAAAAATAAAATACAATTTTTTATATTTGTTTAATTTTTAATTTTATTTTTTTTTCCAGTATTTTATTGTCAATATTGATCTTATTTGGTAGACCTCATTTTGCTGATTCCAAAACATCAAATTTCACACACAAAAAAAAAATACTTGTAGAATAAAAGTTATGACAATTTGAAGTTGTTTAAGCATAAAAAGGACTTAATGAGTTAAAGAAAAGTAGCATGAGTTTTTATTTGAAAATGTTTATTTGAAGAGGATATGGCCGAAGCTCTCATAAAAAAAGAGAGTGGGAGGAACAAAGTTTGTTTGGTTAATGAGAAGAATATATGTATATATATATATATATATATATTGTGGTAATGGCAACATGGGCAAATTTGTCATTGTTTCCAAAATTGTCTTTTCGGTGTGTTTAACTCAAATAGTTGAGGGGTCAGTAACATCTGCTCCCGCATGCTATATTTAATTGCGTTAATATCCATTATTAATATCATATTAACGATGAGGTTATATGTGCTAAGTGAGTTTAACTCACTAAGATGATTAGGAGTGTCCAGTTGGGAACCCAGTTATTGGCCAATGTTGCAGTCCCAGTTTGTGACAGTTATGAGAGGTCCCCGTGTGATGGGACAAATATGCGGAGTAATTTTTATTTGTTTAAATATTTATTAAAGCATATACGATTATTACATTATGTTGTTATAATAACATGTTAATTGTTAGAGATCACTTCTGTGGCCCGTTAGGGATGCCTTTGTGAGATCAAATTGGACACATTGCATAACTAGTAGGTTAATTAGTAACTTCATAATATTATGTGGGTCGACCACTAATGGGACTCACACGTGATATAGACAAACACCTATTTAAGTTTGAGATATTTTTAATAAGTTTTATAACTAACAGGGATATAATTACAAAACTTATAAAATATTGGGTAAATGACCATAGAAAGACAAACTTGAGACATACATGTGATGAGACATGTGTCTCATTTTTATTTTTCTTGAAAGACAATCCACTAAGAAAAGAAAAGTACAATCAGAAGCCTCATTCCCTTGATTTTGTTCCTCTAAGTAATTATACCAATGAGCAAAATTGTCATTGTGTTGCTAACCATGATTAGTTTTTACTTGCTTAGAGTAATTTTGATAGTATATGTGTAATTTGTGATATTGGATGGTAAAATGACTATGTATGCATGTTAAGTTATTTATGTGGGTTAAAGAAGAACTTGTACTTGCCATCGAGAATGTGATTAGGTGCCGAATCGGCCATGAGGTCACACATCTGAATGAAAGAGGCATGGGTCTCGGTTAGTCGCGCAGACTAATAGAGTAGTCGAGGACTAGCGTGAAAGGGTGGCTAGTATTTACGTTCCCAGAGACCATAGTTATGTGTAGAAATGAGATTGAACATGTTTGTTATCCATGTCCATAAATGTTGTCATTCACAAGCATATAGCTTATATAGTGTAGTTGTTATTAAATAACCATTGTAGGTGATAAAGATGGAGCATTAAAGAAATGAAGCAATGGCATTGGCGAGGAGACGTGGGATTTTGGGGATAGTTGTAATAGAAATATATGTTTTTATCCCTCAAAATCCAGTCAATATATAGTTAGTCACTTAAACTTTGTAAACCTTGAAATTCACCCTTAATTAATGAGATAAAATAGGAAGCAGTCATTCCAGCAGAATTCAAGCATATTTTTGGACTTTTATACCCTTGTGATTATATTTACATTGATTTCATTTATAATTTAATTAGGATATATAAATTGTAACTGACGCCTTTATTTTAAGGAATCGTTAAGTTGTGATTTATGAAATCATGGATTTTCCTACCATTGGGGATTAGTGGATTGATCCACTTTCCATTTGAAAATATTCACTAATCAAATAATTTATGGGTTTGACTTCTGTATTCTCTATGTATATTATACGTATACGGGTAATGCTATGTGTTGAATAACCTTACACAATATTATTGAAGGCTTAATATCACAACTATGAGATCTCTTTATTTATAATAACAAGAGAACAAGTAATTACACACAAGGCCCTATACTAATCATAAAATAAATAAAACATTTATAACTAATGAAACTCAACACTCCCCCTCAAGCTGGTGCGAAGATATCTCTTATTCCTAGCTTGCTAAGGATAAAGTGAAACGAACGACTTGCTAGACTCTTGGTAAGAACGTCTGCTAGCTGCTCCCCAGACTTGACAAATGGAGTACAAATGCTTCCACAATTTAACTTCTCCTTTATAAAATATCTGTCAATCTCCACGTGTTTTGTCCTATCATGTTGGACCGGATTATGAGCAATGCTAATGGCTGATTTACTATCACAGTACAATTTCATAGAGTCCTTTGGCCCAAACCCCAGATCAGTCAAAACTATCTGAATCCATAATAATTCACATACTCCTTGTGCCATAGCTCTAAACTCAGCCTCTGCACTGGATCTTGCTACCACTGCTTGCTTCTTGCTTCTCCATGTGACCAAATTACCTCCCACAAATGTGCAATACCCCGTAGTTGATCTCCTATCCATCACTGAACTTGCCCAATCAGCGTCGGTGTAGGCTTCAACAAGTGTATGACCATTCTTGGCAAAGAACATCCCTTTCCCTGGGGCTGACTTAAGATATCTCATAATTCTAAACACAGCATCAAGATGGAGTTGTCTAGGAGCATGCATAAATTGACTTACCACACTAATAGCAAAAGCGATATCTGGTCTGGTATGAGCCAAATAGATAAGTTTGCCCACTAGTCTCTGGTATCTTCCCTTTTCAACCGGTTCTCCACTGGGATCATCACTGAGCTTCATATTTGGATCCATGGGAGTATCAACAGCTTTACAACCAAGCAAACCTGTCTCCTTTAGGAGATCCAGGACATACTTACGTTGGGATATAAACAGCCCTTCCTTGCAGCGTGCCACTTCTATTCCAAGAAAATATTTCAAATCTCCTAGATCCTTAATTTCAAACTCCTTGGCAAGATAGGTCTTCAACTGTTCCATTTCAACTAAGTCATCCCCTGTGAGAACTATATCGTCTACATAGACTATCAAAGCAGTCAATTTCTCTTGTGATGAATGATTGATAAAGAGAGTATGATTGCCTTGGCTTTGTCTGAAACCATATCGTATCATAGCTTGAGAAAATCTAGGGGTGGGCAATCGGTCGGTTCGGGTTCGAACTGTGAAGTTCGGGTCAGGTTGATCGGGTTCGGGTTGGCAAGAATGGTACCGATAACCAAACTGTACTAAAGATCAAAACTACAGTTCGGTTCCGAATAGAAAGCTCGGGTTCGGTTCAAAACTTCGGGTTGAATTTCAACCGAAGTTTGGAAATTTCAACAAAAGATAGATCATTGTTCTTTCCAAAAACTACAGATCTGCAACCAATTTCTATATGCCTCACAGCCTCAACATGAAATCAACTAACTTCTACCAAAAAAAAAAACAGAGAGAGAGAGCGTCCAACAGTAAAGTTAAAAGCCTAAAAAAAAGAGAGAGAGAGCTTTACAGATTTCTTCACTCATTGATTTCTTCACTTTTTGTTCCACCACTCATTGATTCTCTTTGTACAAGCTAAAAGTTTAAAAGTGCTTCCAACAGTAAAGAAAATATCAAATCAGTGTTGACATCATGACATATTCACAGATCTAGTGACTAGCATAACCAAGAAATTATATATCTTTGAATTGTGAATGAAATTAGCCCTAGAAGTAGTTACTGAATAACTGGTTCAAACCTGTCTAGATGTCCCCATGACTGATCTTCGGTAAACAAAAAAAAAACTCACAATGAAAAATGGAGTAGGCGGCAATTGATCTTCAGATTGGGACCGAACCTTCACAGATTTAGAACTCCAATCTCCAATCCATTGAGTTTGAGAGCTAAAAAAATCATTTGGTGGTACAATAGAGAGAGAGAGAGAGAGAGAGAGAGAGAGAGAGAGAGAGAGAGAGAGAGAGAGAGAGAGAGAGTCGCCGAACTGGTGAGACTGAGGAGAGTAGTTGCCGGACTGGTCACAGAGAGAGCAGTCGCCGAGGGACTAAGGAGTGAGTCTGACCGTCTGAGGGTGAGAGTCTAAGAGATTGAGATTTCATATTTGAGTTTAGCCCTATTTTGCAAAGGGTTTTTTTATATGTGGAAAAAACTTCAGATCTTCGGGTTGGCCCGAACTGGTAATACCATACCGAAATCCGAACCAACTTATAAATTTGGTTCGGTTTCAAACCGAACTGGTTTTGGTTCGGGTTCAAACCGATCCGAAATGGTTTGAAACTTCGGTTTCGGGTCGAAAGTTCGGGTTGGCCCGAAGTGTGCCCACCCCTAAGAAAATCTATCGAACCAGGCTCTAAGAGATTGCTTGAGGCCATATAAGGATTTCTGGAGGCGACATACCTTACCTTGTGTCTTACTATCCTCAAACCCAGGAGGAATATCCATATACACTTCTTCTTCCAAGTCACCATGTAGAAATGCATTCTTGACATCAAACTGATGCAAGAGCCATTCTAGATTTGCTGCTAGCGACAGAAGGATCCTGATGGAGTTCATTTTTGCAACTGGGGCAAATGTCTCTTGGTAATCAACCCCATATGTCTGAGTAAAGCCCTTAGCAACAAGCCTGGCTTTGTATCTCTCAATAGTCCCATCCGCATTATGTTTCACGGTGAATACCCACTTGCATCCTACCATCTTTTTACCTCGAGGTAACTCTGCTAATTTCCACATCCCATTTTTGTGAAGTGCTTTCATATCTTCAACCATGGAATTCTTCCAATTAGGATTAGACAAAGCTTCTTGAACATGGTTAGGGATTGTCACGACCCATCCCACTACGCGTGGAAATAGGACACGTGGCACGCCACCAAGGCTCATCCAAACATCATCTAATAATACGCAGCGGAAAGAACTTCTATAAAACAACCCTGGTAGTTTAAAACTTGGGAAACGCTCCCTACTGTGTTTGTAAAAATCTATTGAAATCAGAGTTATGAAAAGTTTTGGTCATAGAAAACACATCCAAAGAAATCAGTTTTGAAAAACAGAGGCTCAGTCGACTGACCAGTCGACTGCACTAGGGTCCAGTCGACTGCTCCGTCGACTGTGTTAAGCAGAACCAAAATACACCATACAGCAAAGAGGTCCAATCGACTGCTTTCTGAAACCAGTCGACTGCTTTTATATTCGAAGAAGCAGTGGCCAAAAGTAACAGTGTTCAGTCGACTGCCCAAGGGGTTCAGTCGACTGCTTCTCTGATATTTCCTTACAGTATCTCAAATACACGAGGTCCAGTCGACTGATCAGGGGTTCAGTCGACTGCTCCTCTGCTGGCAGCCCTGTGTTGGAAATTAACAAGTCCTACTATTCAAAACCCACAACAATCACAACCACAACTGATTTCAACATACTAAAACACAGTTACAGGCGTTCAATTACAAGATTACAATACTGAGAAGCTAATCCATGTTTCTATTACAACATACTACAATATTCAAATCCTTACACAAGTTTAGGATTTAAAACAAAAACATATACAAGTGTTATCCCCGGCGTTCATCGGCCTCACTCATCACGCTTCTTCTTATCCTTCTTCTTACCTGCAATGGAGTACATCTCCACTGCTCAGCTATATGCTGAGCGTACAAGTCTAACATGCACAATATATGATGAAACATGCTTTAATCTCATAAATCATACAATAGTCTCTAGGAAGAAAAATACGCATTCATCCGGTAGCGGCAAGTCCAAGCCTTAAACCGCGATACCAATGGCAAGTCCAAGTCTATCAACCATTGTATCCACAAGTGCCATGGCAAGTCCAAGTCTATCAACCATGCACAGTAGCCGTCGCTACTAAATTCTCAAACATCGAGAAACTTACTCCGGCATGAAATTGTATAAGACTCCCCTTTGACCCACATAGACAACTTAACGTGCTCGCGGAAATTTAGACATGCTTTTCACAATTTAGCGCGTGCATAATTAACGGGCCTACAATTAATACATGGATTTCGCCCGGATCACAATTTCGTCGTCGAAATATAAAACATGCATTTCCCTATATTTCACAAGTTAGAACTTCATACCTCGTGCAATTTCCCCCAAACTTTGAAGGATCGACTAGGAGGCTAAATAAACGTCGGATTTTGAATTTGGTACGATTCCTACAAGTTTATACCTGTTTTACCCAAAAGTCCAAAATTAAGATTTTTACAAAACTTGGCCAAACACGGCCTAAGTGGTATCAAAACGTAGATCTTACCTCCACGAGTTCAAATCTGAAATCTGGAGAAAATCTGACAGACAAACGGTCGTCGATCGGCGTCGCAAAGCCCGTGGCAACTAAATCTCCCTTCTCTCTCCTCTCTCTAGATATTTGGAAAGTTTGGATGAGAATGAATCTCATCCTCATCTATTTATAGGCAAAAGTTCTTGAAATTACGCTTACCTCCCCACGAGTTCCTCAAACTTCTAATTAGTTCTCGAAACTTCGCGCACATCCATTTTATGCCTTTACGAGTAAAAACTATAAATTTTAAAAGTTTCCGACTAAGTTTCGTTTGGGTCCAAAATAACGTCCGAAAACTATATTCTGTGAAATCTCTACACAACCTACCTTTTTAATTAACGCATCTCTCACGTTCTCACCACAGTTCTCAAAATGATACTATCATATCCAAATTACCAGAATTATACTACACAGGTATAATTACTATTCAACAAATACCAGATAAAGTCAAATAACATTTAAATCACATAAATGTCATTTACTCATGATTATGCAATATGAACTGCCATGTTCCTGTGTTCTCATTGACACCTTACCGTTGACCACAGTCAACCACTTATCCTCAATTATCATATATCAATGATAATTCATAAAATTTCATATCATGCATGATTAAACTATAAATTTCTGGAACGGGCATGACAGGGATAGACACAGAATCGATTTGGGACACAAATGCCCTATATGATGGAGAGAGATGAGAATATGAAACAAAATTTGAAAGAGGATGTTTAGTACATGCTCTAGTTCCCTTTCGTAGGGCAATAGGCATGTCTAAATCATCATCATCAGATGGATCAACAATAACAGGTGTTGGAGAATTAGCAATAGAAGGAGAGGAAATACCTGAATCATCTTGTAGACACCCCAATTTTGACCAAACGTCAAATCCGGGGATTGGTTACCTCTCAAAGACCGATGATGATATCCGTGACATTCGAGGATTTTCCCAAGAAATTCAGAATCTTCAAGAAAAAAAATTAGAAAATAATAAAAATGATAAAGGGAGAGGATTCAGGCATTCGGGAGGGAAACCCGAACGATGAAGAACGTGTGAGAAACCCAGTCTGGAAATCCATTTTTTATTTTAAAGAAAGAGGGAGTTTTTCTTGAAAAAAGGAAGAACAAAATAAATAAAAGGATTTTTGAAAAAGAGAAAATACAAAAAGAAATAGTATATTCAAAAATATACCATGCACATGGGGGATCTTAATGCAAATATATACATACATAAAATAAAAAATTTTGTTTACACCAACATACTTTTGGAAAATCAAAAAGAGGGACAAAATGCAGTTAGCCCCGGCACGCGGAAAACGCGGCGGCACTCACTGAGTGCCGCGCCGGCACTCACTGTTTGCCGCCTGGCATTCCGCAAGTGCCGCCCGGCACTCAGTAAGTGCCGCCGGCACCCAGCGAGTGCCGCTGGCTGTAGCAGACTGCATCTTCTCACATGTTCTAGAAGAAAACCTTGCACATGGGTTTTCACCCGAATTTACCCATCTATCCCTGGAATAATGGCCTATATAAACACACCTTCTCTTCCATTTTGGGGGACTTGAACTTGAAAATCAAGAGATAGATACATATAAGAATCATATAGATTTTGAGAGAGAGAGAAGAAGAATTTCTTGAAGAACTTGAAGAATTTGAAGAATTTTGGGAAATCTTGGAAGGTCTTCACAAGAAGTTGAAGAAATACTTGAGGTCCTAGAGGTAACCTCTTAACCCTTAATAGAATTAGGACTATTCAATCACAAGTTCATAGTTCTAGGAACTTTACACATTTTCAAAACCTCTCTTCTTACCTCATTTCATCACACACCACTTAGAACTTGTGATTGAATCTCATAATATTTCATTGATTTGGATCTAATTGATGCTTTGGGTTTAAAATAAATTCAATTTTGAAGAGCTTGTGTTCTTAGTTTCTCTAAACAAACTTTGATTTCTTATTTCTACCATCTCTTGTAAGGCTCATGAGATTTTACATATCCTAGTGAGCCTCTTTGAGTTTTGATTCTTTAGTTTCCTTTGATCTTATGATCCATATGGAGATTAAAATGAATCATAGTCATAATCTACACATAATTGTTGAGATTCAAGTCTTAATCCATGACTTGAACCTTTTCATTAAGAAATCTTATGGAATCCTTACTATATTCCAATGAGGTTTTGAGTAGATTTTAACTTCATTTAGTCTCCAATGACCATCAAATGGTAGGAGAAAATGTGTTAATTCAAGTTTACTCCCATGGCTTGAACTAATCCTTCTCTTAGGTTTTAAGAAGTCTTTCATACTTCATCTAGAACCTATGAGCATGTATGTCTCTAACTCCAATGACCATCAAATGGTAGGAGTGATAAGTTGAATTCAAACTTGGGTCCATAGGTTTGAGTTCTTTATTTGAGGATTTTGTGAAGTTCATTTCAATACTTCATCAAGATCCATAAGTGTAATATGCCTCATAGTCTTCAATGACCATCAAATGGTAGAAGAAGTAGTTTGGTTTGAGCCCCAACTTCATGTTCTAATAGTTGAGGCCAATCAATAAACTTGAACTAGCAAAATGAAACAGTGGGTTCATAAACTGTTTTTGATCAAGGATTTTTAGTTTGAAATCCGACCGTTGGAATCGAATGAAACCAACGGGAAAATGTTCATAACACATTGTTTTACCACTGTGATTTTTGTTCTAGCAAGATCTTGTGATTAGAAGGGTTTGATCATGGTTTTTGTGAGCTAATCATAATCTGTCCAGAGTTCTAGAACACTTTCAGAATAATAAGTCCGCTTTGAAATTAATAAATCAGAACCCTAAACAAGTTTTCAGGACCTTTAATAATTTTTTGTAAGTACCTTAATGTGTTAGGAAGGTACCCTAAAAAGATCTAAGTGTTTCTCATTTTTTTACTATTTTTAAAAAATCATACAAGATCTCTGGACAGAGAGTTGCAGAATCCTGAGTGAGGTCTAGTATTTTCCATATTCCCGGAGATCTAACCGTTGAAACCTCGATTTTCTTTTTGGGTTAGAAACTAGACTCACAGAGGCATAACATATCCAAAAATCAGGTCTGCTCTCTGTAAATCACAAAAAACTGCTACTGTTTTTGTCTAATCTTATTTGTTTCAACTCAAATGGTCTCTTAATGTCTTGGGACTCAAACCATGTTTTGAATAATGATAATTTAGATTAAACCCAGAGGCTTAGGGATCCAAATTAGTGAATAAACTCATGTCTCATCCTTGTTCATAATCATTCATTCATTCATGTACATTGATGCTTATAGTTAGAACTAGTTCTTGGATGAAATTGGACTTAGTTGAATTTAATTGAACATGACCCATGATTAATTACCTTTTGATATTATACCTTGTCTAAGGCATGTGTACTAACCTTTGTTTTGTAGCGCTTTGAGGTACAATTTCTCAACCCTTCTCTAGTTTAATCTATTTTTATTGATTTTAATTGATTTTTCGACCCCATGTGCGACACCTTAGCCTAGGTTTTGCCTTATGTGTATATATGTGTTAGAGACCTTTTTTAGGTTTATTTTTGCATGCATTGCACGTTTGATATTCGCGGCCGGATCCCGGGTATGTTTTCTAGTTCTCTATTGCATATCATGATGTTTGCTAGTTGAATTATGTGACTTATGAATGATATTTTAACGTTAGCAATTTTGCACCCTTTCAACATGCTTGTGTTATGTATATTTATATATATGTATTAATTGAGGGCATGCTTAGATTAATAACTTGATTAAAAAGGATGTTGAGTAGAGGCCTATCGTGAGATAGGATGAAAGGGGGTGTTTTAGTCCGCCGGGCTCCTTCCCCTTTCATTCCATAATCCCCGAACCCAGTTTATCTTTGGTTTCGCAAAAGATCAGTTTGCTTTTAAAATGATTTCTTAATTTTTCCTTTTAAAAATTAAGTGGCGACTCTTTGAAAATTGAAAATATTTGTTTTAAAAGTGGGTAAAATTTGAAAACCTGCGATATCCACACATCTTCACTAGAAGGCGATTGAAGCGGGATTGGAGATATGTGCCTTTTTTCTGCTGCCTAAAAAATTTGTCTCCTCTTATCCTTGGTATACGTTAACAATTCCTTACCTCCCCCCCAGTAAGACTTGGGAAGATGCATAGAGAAGAGCATAGACCTGGCTGATTCTAACAAATAACGGTTTTTTCTCTCTATAACACCATTTTGCTGAGGGGTGTTAGTGCAAGAAGTTTGATGGATCATTCCATGTTCAGAAAAATAGTGAGTGAGACCACCAAAGATGTATTCCCCCCCTTTGTCAGACCGAACAACCTTGACAACTGTGCTAAACTGTGTGCATATCATTTTGTGAAAGGATTTAAAGATGGAAAAAACATCATTCTTATCCTTCATCAAATAAACCCAAGTAGTGCGAGTACAATCATCAATAAAGGTAACAAACCACTTATAGCCATTTAGAGTGATAATAGGAGAAGGACCCCAAACATCAGTGTGAATAATAGCAAATGGAACAGTACTTTTATTAAAACTAGAATCATAAGTTGCACGATGATGTTTTCCCAACTCACAAGCCTCACAAGAAATGTTGGAAACACTTTTATTACTGACAAGAGAAGGAAATAAAAAATGAAGTAAATAAAATGAAGGGTGGCCTAATCTCTAATGCCATAACCAAGCTTCCCTAGGAATAGTCTCTCTCTGTATATGATGAGCTGCTTGTGGTAAGTTTCCCTGTGTGGCTCCCTCTGGCAGCAGAAAATATAGGCCATTCTCCTCTCTACCACTGCCAATCACCTTCTTCTTGGAGAGTTCCTGAAAGACACAATGAGATGGGAAGAAGGTAACACTACAGTTAAGATCATGAGTAATCCTAGCAATGGATAAAAGATTAGTAGAGAAATTAGGAACATGAAGTACTGAAGATAAAGGTAATGAATTAGAAATTTTAATGACACCCTTACCAGAGATGGATGAAAGAGAACCATCTGCAGTTTTAACTTTTTCTTTACCAGAACTTGGGGTATAAGAAGATAATACAGAGGAAAGACCGGTCATGTGATCGGAAGCTCCAGAGTCAATAATCCCTGGTTGACTAGAATCAGCATGTAAGGTATGTGAAAAATTAGCAAAAATACCTGACTGGGCAAAGGAAGTAGAGGCAGATGGAGTGTTCAACTGAGTCATAATACGGCGGAGTGTTTCGATATCGGCACTACTGATGTTTCCCACTGCTGGAGAAGACGATGGAGGAGCTGAGGCAAGAGTATCTTTCTCCTCAGACGGAGATGAGTCAGTAGTCAAATGAGCTCGTGGAGGACCATGACCACCATGACGGCCACCACCACGTCCCCTGGGAAAGGAAGGACGCCCATAAAGCTTCCAACATGTCTCGCGAGTGTGTCCGAGATGATTGCAATGATCACACCAAGGTCTATTATTGTTGGTGTCACGTCCCATATACTGGGGTTCTCTCGGAGGAGTAAAGGCCTTGCCACCCCGTTGATTAGAGGATACCAAGGCTGACCTATCTGTCGATGAAGAGGGAAACATAACAGAGCGTCGACTTTCTTCATCTTGCACAATAAAAAAATCTTCTCGAAGAGATGGAAGGGGAATAATACCCAAAATACGGCCACGAACTGGATCAAACTCTGGCCTAAGACCGGCTAGAAACTTGAAGATTCTTTCCCATTCAATGTATTTCTGAAAACCCACAGCATCAGTTGGATTAGAGGGATGAAATGTGATTAAATGATCGAGTCGTTTCCAAAGAGATCCTAGAGCGGTAAAATACTGGCGAGTAGTGCGATCCCCTTGAACTTCGTCCTGAATTGCTCTTCGAAGTTCATACACTTGGGCAACATTCCCTTGACGGGAATATGTTTCAGCTAAAGTATCCCAAATATCTTTGGCCGTGCCCATAGATAAGAATGGATCTGCAAGTTCGGGTTCCATAGAATGAACTCGCTAACTCATAACAAGAGAATTATCACCTTCCCACTTGAGATATATCGGATCATCACGAGTAGGGGCCTTGACTGAACCATCCACATAACCGAATTTATATCGACTACGGAGCCATAAAGTTGCCGATTGGAACCATGAGAGGTAATTAGCACCATTGAACAACGCAGTGGTGATTTTGGAACCCGGATTCTCAGTAACGTACGACTGTCTTTCGTTACCCATAGAAGAACCTGAAGAGGCGGCAATAGATTTCTCAGATATCACATCATCTTTTGACATGATGAAGGATGCAGATGATCAAGGGATGGTGGTCAAGGGAAGCCTAAGATGATCCGATCTAATTAAACAACATAGATCTGCTTACGGATCGAAGACGAACAAACTAGGAGCAAATAATGTTCTCAAAAAATTATTGCGGCTAGGTGTGAATAGTGCTGCGTGAACAGTAACTCGATGAACAGTGCTGCAGTGAACAGTAACCTGATGAACAGTGCTGCGATGAACAGTAACTTCGCGATGAACAGTAACTTCGCGATGAAACTCTCGTTGGGTCGGCTAGGGTTAGGGTTAAGGTTAGGGTGGCGGCTGGTGGTGGTGACAGAACCCTAATTTAGGGAGGCTCTGATACCATGTTGAATGACATTACACAATATTATTGAAGGCTTAATCTCACAACTATGAGACCTCTTTATTTATAATAACAAGAGAACAAGTAATTACACACAAGTCCCTATACTAATCATAAAATAAATAAAATATTTATAACTAATGAAACTCAACACTATGTGAACATAAAGTGTGCACATAAAGATCTGAGCCATTCATTTTGGTGGGATCCATCCCTGCACACATGGGACCCACCAAAATGAATGGCTTAGATCTTTGTGTGCATACTTTATGTGCACAAATCATTACTCTATACGTATATCAATACATTACAGTTTTGTGTTATGTGATATTCAAGAGTTTATGGACATACGACTATTGTTACCAACCAGTAGTGAGAAATTTTATATTCACAGGTGAGTAATTCCACATTCACATTAATTTTATTTTCATAATTATATATTTTTCCATGTTGTAATACAGTATTCTTAAATCATAAAGATATGTATCATAATTATTATTTTGGTGATGTTTTTGTTGGGATTTTATAGGTTGTTGATTTTCCATGTTGATTCGTAGGTTTTCCACAAATTTTATATGTTTTGAATTTTCGATGAGGATTTTCGTTGCGTGCTGATTCTACAAGTGTTGTGAATGCTCTAGAGGTTTGAATTTTTGGTGAGGAATTTCGTTGCATGCTGATCTCACTACTATTGTTATCAACTAGTTGTGAGAAATTTCATATTCACAGGTGAGTAATTCCATATTCATATTAATCTTATTTTCATATTTATATATTTTTCCATGTTGTAATACGGGATTCTTAAATCATAAAGATACGTATCCTAATTATTATTTTGGTTATTTATTTGTTGGGATTGTATAGGTTGTTGATTTTCCTTGTTGATTCGTAGGTTTTCCACAAACTTTACATGTTTTGAATTTTATAGGTTGTTGATTCTCTCTCTTGCATAATTTTTCTCTGTAAAAAATAATGAGAATTTCTCACCACTAATGTCTTAGGGTTTGAAAAACTATCATCTCTCTCTCTTTCTCCCTCATTTGGGTGAGAAAATAGATACACATATTCTATATAAAATATACATATAGAGAGAAAATCTCCCCCGCCTCATTCGTGTATCCAAGTCGTACGGTCATTTAACCGCCATTAATATCAGTCAGCAAATCACTCATTTTTCCCCGAATCTTAACCTTCCTTGCTTAGATCAAGTAAAAAGGAACTAAAAAAAGGGTAATCTCTCTCTCTCTCTCTCTCTCTCTCTCTCTCTCTATATATATAATTATATATATATATAACAAATATGGGTTTTGAATTTCAAAACCCTGATTTATGGGAGTAGGGGTATTTTGGTCCTCAAAATAAGTGAGGGACTAATTCTAAGTTGACTTATGGAATGGATCAATTTCTAGAAACGACTACAACAAAGGACTGAAATCTAAAGGACCCTAGTTGTAATTATGTTGGTAGTTTCATAGTTTTGAATTAGGAACTTGTGATATGGAGTAATCAGCTTTATTTAGAAGTTGTGTTAAAAGTTGGTTCTAACTCATGTTTGGACAAGTTGTATTTTGGAGTAGAGACTAATAACATGTTGGTTAGTCGGACTTGTAATTTGGATTGGTAGTTCTTGTTTTGGCTTGTTGACAAGTTCAACACATGTAATATATGGATTATGTCTTGTTGATCTATAATGGGAACTTTGCGACTCTTATAGTCTCATTTGGTTGGTTCGAGTGACGAACTCGAAGTTTTACTCCAAGAGTTAGACTTGAAATGGATTTTGTGTTTAAACTCCCTTTAAATTGCTTTAATGATTAATATGAACTCAAGGTGCCCGGATTTATCTTGCAATGGTGCTTTTACATGTTTTTAGAGTTAACTTGATGTTTTGAATGTTTTAAAGCTGTTACTTTTCGAAGAGGTTGTTTAACTCATAGGCATAAATTCTGCAGCAAAGAGGATTTCTGCCAGAGGGTCATTCGACTGGTCGAAAGGGGCAATTCGACTGGTCAAACACCCCTTTGATCCTCTTTTATTTTTCCAACTTTGAGAGTTTTGTTTTACTTCTAATTAAGCATGAGGTTACCTTTGGGACCCCTTTAAGCTATGCAAGTGTTACTTTTGAAAAAGAACATTGTTAGGGTGTGTTTGAAAATGTGTTTGTAAAATTTCTTTAGAAATGTTCAAAATGTGTTGAGTTCAAGAGTAAAAACTTTTACCAATGAGTTTTATGGAGCTTTAATGACATGGGACGTGCTTTGGCGGCATGCCACATGTCCTAAAATCGTATGTGCAGTTTTGAAGTGTGATCACCTTGTTCAATGTTTTTGTTTAGCGGGTTTCATAAAAAGAGGTAATAGTTGAGGGGGTGCTAAAGTAATTTGTCCTTGTTTATTAGTTGAATTAATAATTTGAAATCTATTAAATAAAATTGAAAAATAAAAACAAATACTAAAAAATAAATAATGAATTTTAAGTGCTGAAAATGTTAAGGTATTGAATTTACAGTACAAAAAAATAATATTTCAAATACTAAAATAGAACGCGTTTAACGATTTTCTTCTCAGTAGAAAATTTTAATTAAAGGATTTCAGTAAATTTGGCTATTTTTTCATTAAAGTTGTACATTGTCAAACACACTGAAATAAAATAATTATATTTTTAGTACTTAATTATTCTATAAAATAGATGAGTGACATGATTTAACGCATTTAACTGAATTAACCTGACTGAGGACCTTGAACAAAAATTAGAAAATACTACTCATGCACAAAAATTTGAACTCCACACTTTTTTTTTTTTTTTTTTTTTTTTTTTTTTGTATAGGGGTCTCGTGTGAGGGCATAATTGCCAATGTCCGGGGGAGAGGACGAGGTTCGAACCCTTGTATGAACGTAGCATGGAAAGCCTTTTTACCAACTAGGCTAAACCCATTGCCAAGGGCAGAGGTATTGTTATAACCTACCCCGTTTTTTCTTTTCGGAATATCTATACTACTATATAAAGAGCCTTAAAAGGAACATTTTTCAATGATTGATTTGGCCTTATTGGTCATTTTGGATTTCTAATTTGCTTATTTGGTAATTTCACATCACATCTATCTACCTCAAGTTACTACTGAGGAGTAACTTGAGGCTTGTTTGGTAACGTTTGTTTGAGCATAGGGCCGACCCTGAGATTTTGAGGGCCCTACTCGAACTTCTAAATGGGGGCCCTCTATATATTAGCATAAATATTACAAATATTACTTATTGATTACTTAAATAATAAATTTGGGTTAGTATTTTTTTAGAGTGGGCCCTGCCTAAAGGGGGGGGGCCCTACGTGACCGCGTGTGCCGCTTCCCCTCAGGGCCGGCCCTGTTTGAGTATTAAAACATCTTTCAAGGAATCTTTGTATTACCAAACAAGTCTTAAGTTTACTATTCAATAATGTGTAAAATTACATTGAATTACCAAATTACCCTTTTGCCTTTCATGAATTATCTTTTTGACTTTTGTCTTTGAATTACCAAACAAGCCGTAAATTACTTTTGTAAATTAAGGCTTGTTTAAGTCTTAACACATCTGTTAAGCAATCTTTGAATTGGGCAAAACAAGACTTAAGTTACTTTTGTAAATTACCCTTATATATACATATCATAATTTATTATTATTTTTTTTTATGTATTTAAAGTGTGTACAATTATAAATTGAGTCAACAAATTACTCTTTTGTTAAATTGAATTACCAAATTATCCATTACCTTTTGTAATTACCTTTGTGTGTATAAAAATACATATAATATATAAAATTTCCATTTTGCTTTTTGTAAAGTGATTTTTTGTTAAAGTTTGTACAATTATAAATTAAATTACCAAATTACCCTTATATATGTGTACATACATGTTATAATTTATTATTATTATTTATGCATTTAAAGTGTGTACAATTTTAAGTTGAATTATTATGTTACCCTTTTATCTTTTGTAAACCCTTTTGTTTCTATACCTTAAAGAAAAGAGTATTGAAGATTAAAGTTGTACAATTATAAATTTTCTTTCATTAAATTGAAATACCAAAAACTCTTTTTCCTTCTGTAAATTACCCTTGCGTGTGTGTATGTATACATGTATATAGCTGTATTGTACTATGATATATGTATATATATTTATTTATCTATATGTTATGTTATGTTAATGCTAAAGAAAAGAGCGTTAAAAATTTATAGTGTGTACACTTAAAATTGAATTATCAAATTGTCATTTTGAAAACGTTTAAAGTGTGTACAATTATTGAATATGAGCATTACTCAAATAACTCAATTTTTTTTATGGCGGTGCATGTTCAAGATATATAGGGTTTAATGTTTAATTTCACTTATTTTTCAAATCATATATCTATGAAATGTATCCATAATAAACACATCTAAATTTTATTTGTCTACTTCGACTCAAGTTTTTTTTTTCCTATGAATTTCGAACACAATTTCTAACTGCTCAAAGAAATTGCAAGTAAATGTTACTCTACAAAATTCTTCACTTTAAATTTTTAAAAATTTTTATTAGTCCAACTATATATCCAACAAGAAGTTGTAGGTTTAATGTCAATTAATATAATTTTTGAAGCATCTTTTTTCTAACACAATATTATGAATTAATAATTTTTTTTTCTTTCTTGCACACATAAAAAAAATACATTGTATTTTTTCTATCAAATCTAATGCCCGTGTCTTGCACAAGCCCTCTTCCTAGTTTTAGTTCAAAATACATAATCGGGTCATGATTGTTTCGCGTTATCATGGGTTGACACAAATTAGTTAAACGGGTAAGAGACGTGTTGGCATGAATAAAACGTAAATCTAATTTACTTATTTTCAGTGAAAAGTTCCTCTGACAGATAAATACGGATAATATTATATGTTGACAAACATATAATATTCACAAAAATGACCATAATTTTCTCATATTTTGGCTTTTTAGAGGATGATTATTTATTTACTATTTTTTTAGATCTACACATTAGATTTAAAAATTTTACAAAAAAAGATAAGTTACAGCTTGATTTTGAGATTTTATCTATCTAATAAATAATACTATCTGTCCGCAGACAGATAATATAATCTGTCAGCTTTAAACCACCATAACTTTATCAATTTTTGGGATTTTTTGTGATTTTTTTTTCATTTACTTTTTTTTCGAGATCTATGTTTCTATGGTGCTAATTTTATGAAAGAAATATGTTTTTATTATATTTATGCATAAAAAATTTACAATTTTTTATATTTGTTTATTTGTTTATTTTTTTCCCCAGTATTTCATTGTCAATATTGATCTTGTTTGGTAGACCTCATTTTGTTGATTCCAAAACATCAAATTTTACACAAAAAAAAAGAGGTACTTGTAGAACAAAAGTTATAACAATTTGAAGTTGTTTAAACATAAAAAGGACTTAATGGGTTAAAGAAAAGTAGCATGGGTTTTAATTGAAAATGTTTATGTGAGCAGGATATGGCCGAAGCTCCCATAAAAAAAAGGAGAGAGGGAGGAACAATGTCACACCCCAACCCGCCCCAGTGGATTAGGACACATGTAACAAGGCGATACACACCCAAAATACACTAATTAGGAATAAAAAGTATGAATTAAACCACCTTTAAGAACTTTATTGTGACAAAAACCAACCCAAGGGCAAAATAGTTATGAATAAGTATATCAAATTTTTATACCAAAAGATAGGTCTTTGAATCCCGGTTCCAACAAAAAAAACGGTGTGCAAATCCGAGTTTTCTAGAGAGAGATATGCACGTTTCCGTAAAAGTGGACGGCTGCTGGAAATAGGGGCGGATCGATCCACCCACAAAATCCGGATCGATTCAATTTATTATTTTTCTAGCAGAATGTCCCTTCAGAACCCTGGATCGATCCACCCTTTGTACCCGGATTGATCCGGGTTCCTGCAGAATGGTTTCTGTTGCAAAATTTTGCTGTCAAACAAGTTTTAAACTTACCAAAACACAACCAAATCACATGAAAACCTTATGAAACTTTGGGAAAACATATCCAACACATTTCTAAACACTTTTAAACTTAAGTCAAACTTGAATTACACAAACACACCCACAATTTGATCAAATCAACCATGAACTCAATTCATGAGAATATAACCAAACTTTAAAGCTTTGAAACCAAATTTTCATCAAAGATTCATAAAACTTGTTGGGAATTAACTTCAAAGGTATAGCTAACATTATATACACAAATGAAACTTGTCTAAACACTTGCGACACCATCCGGGCTTGCCGAGATGGTTCAACCAAACAACTTGCACCCTATTCGAGCAAAACAAAAGAGATTATACATAAGCTCTCTAATTCACTTCCAACACTCCAAACTACAACTCTAGGATCCAAATTCATCTCCAACAACCAAAGTATGAATATTAACATGAAAGTAACCATAATTTACATCATTTTACAAGTTCCAAAGAAATTCACATGTATGAAGCTCAAATCTCTCCCATCTCTCCCATCTCTCCCAACGCGCGTCATTTCTTCTCCGGATACGGCTCTGAACCTGCGGTGGTTGTTATGTACCACAACAGAAATAGGAAAACGGTTTTCTTAAGCATTACGCTTAGTGAGCATTCTAACATGATTGTATATTTAACACGTGCAATGCTACAATTAACACACAAAACATAAACGTAGTCGCCGAGTCACCAGTTATATGGTTCATTCAGACCCGAAGACCTCCCTTGGTCCCGTGGCCACTTCTATTCCTTAGACTTCCGTATTTATCGGATTCTTCCTCTACACCACCCTTATTACTCCCAACAATGAACCATTTCCCTGGTGCTCATTGACTACCACATAGACATATAAACATCTAAGCATATAAACACATAAGCTTGGCAATTCTTCACATAATTACCATAAAAATCATAGCTTAACAATATTATAGCTTCTAAGCATAATTTCATCAACACAAAACTCACCTCAAGCAAGATTATACCCAATTTCAAGCTAGAGATGTGCTGAATTTCACCAATTTAAGCTCAATTTCCTCACCAAGTAAATCCTACAAGAATTTCGGTAGACGGTGTCTCACCATTAAGTATGAGCTACCAAAATCCAGCAATTTAAACGTAAATTAAGGGTATAGAAATGTTCGTCTCACCTCCACGAGTCCGAAAATAGCTTCGATTCGTGAATCCGACGAACGGCGGGGACGGAACTGCGAGATTTCGACGTCGGCGTCTCGAGCTTGTCTTTCTCTCCCGGAGCTCTCTTCCTTTCTTTTGGATTTCTATAAAATGACAGTTCTTCTCTCATCAAGACACCTACACATGAAAAGGCATGAGGTGTCTTGACCACATTTTGCCATATTTTCGCTTAGACCCCCAAAGTTTCTTAGGTTCTTATTATAAAATCCTCCAAACATTCCATTAACTACCCAATTATCTAATGAGTGTTTGTCTAAGTTTTGTATGAGTCCCAAAGTGGGTCCCACATATTTTGTGAAATTGCTATCGCACCTACTAGTTTTAAATCTTTTTCATTTATACCCTTCTATGAGTATCCAACATAAAACTAATTGCTAACACATATATCTACATATAATATGGAAGCATTTTAAACAAATACTCATGTAATCATATAAAATGCAATTAATTATTTAAAAATGCAAATTACCAATTTACCCTTCGCTGAGTTTCATTTCAATACCTGTCCCACCTCACTGGGGACTTTTCCAACTAGTGTCCCTCTCTGAACACTTTTTACATGGGTGAGTCCAAGCCTCCCCTTAATCCATTTTATACACTAATTATATTAATTAACCCATATAAAAATAATAATTTACCGGTTCTCCGGGTACGGGTGTTACAAACAAAGTTTGTTTGGTTAATGAGAAGAATATATATATATATATATATTGTGGTAATGGCAACATGGGCGAATTTGTCATTGTTTCCAAAATTGTCTTTTCGGTGTGTTTAACTCAAATAGTTGAGGGGTCTGTAACATCCGCTCCCGCAGGCTATATTTAATTGCGTTAGCATGCATTATTAATATCATATTAACGATGAGGTTATATGTGCTAAGTGAGTTTAGCTCACTAAGATGATTAGGGGTGTCCAGTTGGGAACCCAGTTATTGGCCAATGCGGTAGTCCCAGTTGTGACAGTTATGAGAGGTACCCGTGTGTTGGGACAGATATGCGAAGTAATTTTTATGTGCTTAAATATTTATTAAGGCATATGCGTGTTAGGTATATATACTAAAAGCCATGCTTTATGTAATTGATTTATTATTCATTCAATAAAATCAGTTATTCCAATTTTATGAGAATATGTGTGGGCAATGTTTGTATTATATTATATTTGTTTAATAGTATGCATGTGTGTCTCTCATTCTACATAGTAGGTGATTTGGTGTGTAGAGTTTGGATTACTCTACGCACGGAAGATCAGACCATTAGATATTGTAGAATGTAAGATTTTGGTTTACAATCTTAGATGGATTGGGCATACCATCGGTAGTACTGCAACATGGTGTTGAAGTAAGTTTGTCTTGATTACGGGAAATGGTATAGTTTTAACTCACTATGCTGGTATACTTTGTGTATTAAACGGGACTGACTTGGGGTAATTATCTTTATACTGACCTATAAGATAATTAATACATCATGGCTATTATGAGTGCTTATGCTCTAAATCCTAAGTTAATTTGAAGACACGTGCATTTGATATTTACACTTTGATCCCTAAAAGGGTGAGATCCTTAAATGTGTCAATATCTCATTAGATTGGGTGACAATATTGATTGTGTTGTAGATATAAATTAATGATGGAATCCATGTCTCAATTTTGGGATTGATGATATCCCCTTGAGAAAGCTTATAAGTTTTGATTATGTCAAACCTTGCAGGTGGATTTTGTATCTGACATATCAGATAAGTTAAGCAGAGGATCTCAAGGAATTTTAAGAGATTAATTAAATATGATTGTCAGTAATTGTATTTAATTAATGAATATCTGTAATCTTAACGTGGGGAGATAATAAGCATTTATTAACATGGAGCTCGAAATAAATTTTTGAGATAAGAGTAGGAGTGCAATTATAATTTTTTAGTGGTATGAATTATAATTTATGGAAATAGGAATCTGATTCAGTTCGAATTAGGGTTTCCTAATTCCATAAGGAAGCCTATTCCTTTTTGACTTCTTATGGTCCCTATCGTAGCCTATATATATATACTAGAGAGGGAGTGCGCGTGCAAGGCACACGCTGAACCGGTCCTTGGTGCATTTCCTGAAAATATGTAGTTACATAGATTGGCCGCACACGACAATATCAAATAAGAAACTGCAGGTCATGGGCATACCATTAGTTAGAATTTAGAAAGCGCAAAATCGAGCTACTCACATGACAAATAGGTACTAATATCCCAACTTTGGGAATTTAATTCCTTGTATGTAGGCATTGATTGTAACCTGGTAAAACAAATAGTATATTGGTATTATTTGCACGCTGATATCACCATCAAACATAGTATGAAAAGGAAAAGAAAATTATCCAAGTTTTGGCAATTCTTGAAAATACTGATCCATAATCATAAACAGCAAAACAAAAATGCAATAGAATAAGCGTAACCAAAAGATAGTGAAGCAGAATTTGAAGTTCGGAACAAGGAACAAAACATACAAGCTCATGGAGCACTAAATTTTGTGGAATTGCTTCGAACTGATACAAAACCAAAAAAAGGAAAAAGGGGAGGGGAAACAAAACGGTGTCATTGACTCATTTTTTAAGGAAAAATAGTACTACTGGCTTGAGTGAATAGCCTCCTGCCTTCTCCCAGCCTACTTTTTACTCTCTGTTATCCCATCCCAATTCCCATGCGTCTCTCCAGCAAAGTCCTGGCTGGTCCCTCCTGGATTTTTTTCCCTTTCGCATCAGTATATATAATGTTAGTAAATCTGCAAAAGCAATCAAAACAATTTAGTCAAACCATGGTGATAACTTCTTACTGCAAAATTTATTTGATGTACAGATAAGTTCCTATCTTTCAAGTGAATCCACAATAGTAATTTAAAGGGAATCACAAAAAAAGGTGTCATCGACTCAAGTATCCATGTGGTGCCATTTGAAATGGCATATGGCATTGGAGTAGAAATGTCAAAATATAGCATTTGACACTATAGCAGTGCCAACGAATAGAATTGGCATGCTGAAAATAGCCTGGTGCATTGGAGATGCTCTAACATCAGACAAATAAAATTTTCCAAATAAGTTAGCTCTTGAAGACAAAATAAGGTAAGCGAGTCACAAAAGTAAAAAAATTTAACCTTACTTTCATCCTATTTTGTTTTGCTTCTATTTCAGTTGTTTTACTTATTAACCGGGGAAAGGAGAATTGTTTTCCTCGATGCTTTATTTTCCTTTCCGTCACAAAATCCACAAACTAAACAGAGCCTAAGGTAATGGTTAGAAGATAACAAGAAGGGAAAAAGACTCCTAGAAATTTTCCCCCATAATTACGAGAGATTCAAGGGCTAGAGAGCACTGAAGTAAAGTCACTAATGTCGTATGAATAACAAGCCCACCCCAAGCAAATGTCAAATTAATGAAATTAACAAATGTTCGTAACCGGTCGTATAAATCTTCTAAACGGGTAAAAGCTATGACATATATAACAACAAAGTATTCATTGTTAGCATGTATAATGACACTGTAACTAAAGAACTTAGTAATGTGAAAATTTGAGAAAGTTGAGGACTGCAAGTTGGGGGTGATCGTGAACAACCACAAGCAACTACATCAGTTCAATCTATTTCTTCTAAGTACAATAAATATCTAACCTCGCTGTCTAGTCCCTAGATCAAAACGATGTGGGCTCTTTCACGTTGTAATTCACTATTTCTCTCCTTTTTCCAACAAACAATCACCTACTGGCTATCAACATGCAAATCCCCTTTTACAACACGCAAGGAGAGATAATACAGCCGCTGGTCATAAATAAAATACAGGCCAATCTCCAATGGGGGCTTTATATAGAATTACAGGACATGAAAATTGTCCTACACTCAAATCACTCAACATATATGATAAAGGACTGGGCATTTGGAGCTTCTAGCCCCTTAATGACCACGGTTCAAAGACACCAACTCAAAGACCTTCATGTCGGCATTTAACATTCTTATAAAATATATGCATTACTTCATGTCGGCATATAACATTCTTACCAAATATGAAAAAAACAGAATGGATCCACAACTATCTAGTACATTGAAAAAAGGTCTCAATAAACAACAAGGGTTACCAAAGGAATGCGTAATCCTCACAATTTTTTTTTTATAAAACGTTCGCGTCAAAGTATTTTAACAATGTTTTTAGTAATTTTAGTAGATGCTATTCAACCATTGTTTTGCTATCCATGTCAACAATTCGTATAGAGGTTATTAATGTGCTATGTTTAAATAGCATTTTTGTATAAAATTCTTAAGATGAATTGAATATGTAGTAGTTAGAGTAGACCTAATAAAATTTTAAATAATTTGTTATACTATCCCACCACTACTCCCACCATCTCAAATTAAAGGACCCTTTTTGGAATTCCGACTATTTAAGAAAGCTTATTTTATTGTGATGAAGAATTTTTAACTTCCCATTATTTCCCATTTTAAAGTTAAAATTTGACATTGCATGAAATGAAAAGTGAGAGAGTTACATATAGGTAACGGTAAACTTGGAAAGTGTCTAGTCTAGGAAGCACGGACTCTTGTAAAAGGTCGAAGAGTACGCACCTGTACTGGATTCTTCTCGGATGCCTAAGGGTGTTTTTATAATTATAAATTTTAAAAAGGGAACTATTAACAGAATTTTAAAAGATTTGGAGTGAATTGAAGAATGTAGAGAGTTGGATTACATGTCAAAAGGCCAGTATTGCTTATTTATCTTCTTATTTCAGTTAGTTACAATTAAATAATAATAATAATAATCAAGACACTCTATAAATTATATAGAAGTGTATCTTTTTAATAATTTCTAAAAGTAACCCCCGCACATGCACACTTGATTTTTGGAAAATTGACAAGTCCCTCGAACCCGCAGCCCTGTATCCATATCCCAGCACCCGAACCTATGCTGCTTAGGTAAAAGTATGTTGACTTTCCAAACATGCCTCTTAAATTGGGATATAAAGGACTCTTAAATTGGGGTGGAGGGAGTAATTTGTATTAATTTTTTCAAAGAGATGAAAAGAAATGAATGGTACTCTTAGATCTAACCACACTATTTTAATATACAACAAAATTGCTAATGAAATTCACAATCATATTAAAATAATTACAAAGCAATCGAAAACTACATTGTTCTGATGAAAAAGCCCGAGTGAAAAGCAATTAACATATAGATGTATCAAAATCGATGGTTGGAGAAGAAGAAAAACTTAGTATATACTTTATGGTAGAAATGGTCTCGTATCAAGTGGTTCTAAGAGTAGCTTATGTTGTCAAACAAGGTCATGGGGAATACCAAGTTGATGTTCCATATTGAAAGTTGCGTACTGGAAACAACAATAGTTACATCGAATCATCACAATAGAATGAGATGTTTCGTGATATAACTCGCAACACAACATTGTATAAACCAAGACAAGTAAGTCATTTCATGATACAGCTCGGGACTTTGTTCTCCCACTGAACTTTTAACCCAAGTCATTTCCTTATCTCAGACCCAAGCAATACTGAGAAGGTGCAGTCAAATCATCATGTTATCTATTTATACATTCAACCATAATCACAACTTATGACTACTCGATGGGAAATCAACATTTAAATGCAAGAAGGATTGTATGGGAAGCCAAAATGCAAATTTTAGGGAAAATATTTTCTAAGAGAATGTTTACAAAATCATTGTCAAGAAATGGGTTCAGATGTTCTGGGTTTGCAAAAGTGTGTGTGTTTGTGTGTGTGTGACAGAGAAAGGAAGAGTGGGTCCATTCACAACTTTTCTCGAATTATCCAAAATCGTCTACATCATTTCGAAGAGAATCCAAATTTCCCATCAGAAATTGATCCAACTACATCTCATTAAAAATAAACACATAAACCAGTATACTCAATTCCAGATCAAAGTAATCTAAAATCATCAAACCCTAGTTTGAATCTCAAAAATTGCAGTAAGTGATAACCCAGATACGGATTTACTCTGAGAATATGAAGATAGAATAAAAATATAAAAATGAATTTTATAGGATCTGGTATAGGAATTTTGGGAGAGAGTGAGAGAGTACACAATACACTAAGTTTTGTAAAATAGCAATCAAATCATACACTAAGTTTTGCTCTTAAGAACCCTTAATTTGTACAAAACCCCAATCTCAGGAAAAACTAATTTGAACAACTAATTAAGAGTTTAGTCACAGTGGTGGGTGATTGGAGAGTCATCGAGGGTTGTTTGTGATGAGAATGGTGGTGGGGGTGGGTGGCTGATTGTTAAAGCATTTCATCTGGATAGCATACTGATTAAAACATTATCCAGAAATTCCCACCTACAATTTCGCTCAAACTTTCTGAAAAATGACGTTTTTAAAAAAAAAATGCTTTGTTGCTTAAAAAAATCAAGATAAAAAATGAAAGGGTTTTTTTTTCCCCTGAAATCAAAATCTTTGTACGAATTTTATAGGATCTGCAAGAGAGGGAGAGGTTTAGGGTTTGAGTGAGAGAGTATGTATGGGAATTTTGGGAGAGAGAGAGAGAGTATAGAGAGAGATCTGACCGGTGGTTTGTTGGTGATTTAGTTGAGTTTTACCTCAATTCAAAATCTGTGAATGAATTTTGTAGGATCTGCAAGAGCTGGAGGCATTCAGGGTTTATAGTCGACAGAATATTTGTAGGAACTTTGAGAGAGAGAGAGAGAGAGAGAGAGAGAGAGAGAGAGAGAGAGAGAGAGAAATAGGTCTAACCTTTGTTGGTGATTTTGTTGCTTCAAATCGACATGTATACTATTGTAGGGGGGAATTTAGAGAGGGACAGATGATAATGATGATGATGGTGATGGTGGCGGGCGGTTTGGGTCTGCGACGGGATTTAGAGACGGACAGATGATGATGATGATGATGGTGATGGTGGCCGCCGGTTTGGTCTGCGACAGGATTTAATTAGAGAGGGACAGATTATGATGATGGCTGCCGGTTCGGTCTGCGATGGGATTTGGTGGTAGTGTGGTCGGGTACCACGGTGGTGGTCACTGAGATAGTGAGATGAGAGAGGTTGATGATGGGAAGAAGTAACGCCGTGAGTGTGTGATGTTGGGGAACAGAGAAGAGAGTGAGGAGAGAGTTTACAGAAGAGAGAGAAAGGTTGGAAAGGAGAGATTTCACGCGGCTTCTTCTATCATAATCCACATGTTTTCGCAAGTTACTATGTGAGTTAATTGACAAAAGTAACCTGAGGCAGAAGTGATAAGAGTTGGAGTGCAGAAGGGTAAAATCGTAATTCAACTCCAAAAAGTATGAACAGTGAACCAAGCACGTCAATTGTTAAGGCTCTTATGTACCAGGGTATTGATATACTGCTTTGGCTCCCTTCTCAGTTTGCGTTTTTCCATCTAGAGTATTATAACTCAAAATAGAAAAGAGATCGTAAAAGAGAGAGCAGGAAACTAAAAGGATTTTGAAAGAGCCCACACTCAGTTCGATATTCTGGCAGCAGAGGAATACGGTAGAAAATCGTGAGCTATTATCGAGCCCGTGTTCTCGATTCGTCTACTACAGCAATCCCTTTTTGCAGTTCAAGGTAACCCAAGTTCCGCCCTTGTAGGGTTATTATAGATTTCACAAAAATTTTTACGGTACCAACTTATACGCACTGCCAACGGATTTTGGGAACGTAATTTCCTAGCAATGTGATTATTACATCATGTTATTATAATACATGTTAATTGTTAGAGATCACTTATGTGGCCCGTTAGGGATACCCTTGTGAGAGCAAATTGGACACATTGCATAACTAGTAGGTTAATTAGCAACTTCCCAATATTATGTGAGTCGACCACTTATGAGACCCACATGTGACATACACCATTTAAGTTTGGGATAGTTTTAATAAGTTTTATAACTAGCAGGGGTATAATTGCAAAACTTATAAAACTTTGGGGAGGCTACCATAGAAAGACAATCATGAGACTTACATGTGATGAGACATGTGTCTCAATTTTTTTTTTCTTGAAAGACAATCCACTAAGAAAAGAAAAGTACAATCAGAAGCCTCATCCCCCTTGATTTTGTTCCTCAAGTAATTATACCAATGAGCGAAATAGTCATTGTGATGCTAATCATGATTAGTTTTCACTTGTTTAGAGTAATTTTGATAGCATATGTGTAATTTGTGATATTGCACGGTAAAATGACTATGTAAGCATGTTAAGTTGTTAATGTGGGTTAAAGGGGAACTTGTACTTGCCATCGGGAATGTGACTAGGTGCCGAATTGGCCATGAGGTCGCACGTCTGAATGAGAGAGGCATGGGTCTCGGTTAGTCGCGCGGACTAATGGAGTAGTCGTGGACTAGCGTGAAAGGATGGCCGGTATTTGCGTTCCCGGAGACCATAGTTATGTGTAGAAAATGAGATTGAACATGTTTGCTATCATGTCCATAAATGTTGTCATTCACAAGCATCAACTATTGGGGTCGGGTCGTCGTAGAAGAAGAATCAACAAATAAACATGAAATATGTAAGGCTTGGAGGCGCGTAGATTGCTATCTTTAAGGAGTTATTTGCCTCTACTCACAAAGAGTTTGCTACAGGGTTCCTAGCAAATTCCCTCCAGGATACAACAAAGCACGAAAATAAACATGACATCTGTAAGGCTTGGAGGTAGGGGTGGCAATCGGGTCGTGTCGGGTCATAATCGTGTCGGGTCATTGTCGTGTCGGGTTATAATCGTGTCATTCTTAACGTGTAATAATCGTGCCGGGTCATATACGGGTCACCCGTCTGACCCGTGTAGGATGTCATTGGTTCGGTTCGGATCGGATCAGATCGAATCGAATCAAATCACATTTTTATTTTTTTTTTTCGATTTTTTTTTCATGTTTTGAAAACCAACCGAAGTGGTCAGTTCGATCTATTTTGCCAATTTTGGCGATCAGATCAATTTTTTATTTGTAAGTAATTTAAGAAACCCAATCGGTTAGCTCGGTTCGACTATTCGAAATAAGCTTACAGCCCTACTAAGAACACAAACAAGTCTTCCATCAAATGTATTAATTATTAACACGTACATCTTAAATACCAAAATACTACAAATATAGCAATGTCTAACTATTATAAAATTAACACCCAAGCACATCCACACAAACTGAATAAGAAGAAATATTGTTTTTACTAACAGTATAAAAAAATTTCTTCACTTGCCATCCATCAAGAATCAAGATTAACAGTTGTATTTATCTAATTGACTAATTTGTCTCCCTCCCAATTCAGCAATCCTAGCGGGCTTCCTCCCTTTTATTTCTTTCTTTTTTATTTTTTAATTATTTTTTATTTTTATTTTTTATGCAATGCTTGATGCATGAATACTTCCAGGCTCCAGCTTCCTTCGTCCCTTATTTGTTATTAATTATTATTTTTTATTACATTAGTTATTAATTATTATATATAAATTTACTTGTTTGGTAAGTTGGTAACTCCTTTTTTTTTGAGTAAAAAAAAAACAATTTTAGTTTATATATATCTATATATATTTTAAATATTTTTTTTTCTCTAAAAAAAATAATAATAATTTTTTTTAAAAAACATTTTTAAAATATTTTTTATATTACTTTTATTTTAGACTTTCAGATTATTAAAAATTATTTTTAAAACTAAAAAAAAAAAATGCCCTAACTGCACTTAAATACTTAATCGGGTCAAACGGATTAGACGGGTTGACCCGCTTCAACCCGTTTATTAATCGTGATAAACGGGTCGACTCGTTTATGACCCGTGCCCTTATACGGGTCACCCAAACCCGTTTAGTTTCGTGTCGGTCGTGTCGAGTTGCCGTGTTGTGTCGAAAATTGCCACCCCAACTTGGAGGTGCGTAGATCGCTATCTTTAAGGAGGTATTTGCCCCCACTCACAAAGAGTTTGCTACAGGGTTCCTAGCAAATCCCCTCCAAGATAAAACAAAGCCCGAAAATCTACCAGATAGCAATTCTGAAGATTTTCATGAAAGCCTCTAGGAAATTGATTTTTAACTGACACATGAAATAATATGAGAGAATGTGTACTTGGTATTTTCCATATGTCAAATGAATAATACCACTTGTCTTATATAGACCACTTGTGCCTCTTCCAAAAGATGGCATCCTTTGGTTATTAGGCAACTATTTCCAATAGATACCTTAATTAGACACCTCTTAAAGGGTAGTGACCTTTGACCTAAAAGACACCCTTTGAATGGTGTCTTTCACATTCATCTATTATTCTCTTCATACACATTTTATTATTACAAACTATTAATATATATTAAAATATACAACAATCACCCACAAGGTTGTAATAGTATTAAAACCATTAGTCAGTGAAAGCATAAAGACATGCATACAATAAGGTATCTTTCAATTTAAACCTTCATTTAGTGTAAACATTTCAAAGTTCTAACGAAGTGTATGGTGTCTAGTCGATTAAACCACATCTTCTTTATGTCAAAACTAGAAATGTCACACACATGAAATTATCCAATTTCTTTTGAGACTTTCCTATCTTTTAGCACTCTTATGGCCATATGCTAATTAAATCCTGGTTTCATGAACATTTATAAGAATAAACTCAAATTCTTGCTATAAGCGACACCACTTTTATGTTCACATAGGTAAAGTTCCATCAATGTGTCCCTGCTACTGTAGACACTTGAGATAATTTTGAACTTTATTAAGAGTATGTAACTCATCCTCCAAAAATGTAATAGTCAGCACTGATCATCTTGGAATGGACTATAAATAGTTTCAGTGCTCAAACTGTCACATAACAATAACTTGTTATTACCCATTAAACCTTGACATTAGTGATGTTCTAAAATAAGGTCGGTATTGATGCCAAAATCTGGGTAAGTATAATTGAGAGAGAGAGAGGGATGAACACATGCAATTTGTGTGTGGTTCGGCCCTGTCAATGAGGTGACCTAAGTCCATGTGTGCATTGGTGCGCTTCACTAACAGATCACCGGCGGCTATTGGTGAACCAACAAAGAGGGGCGGCACTACCAGAAACCGACCGGGTATATGCGTAATAGTGATGTGATTTTCTATTTTCTAGGTTAAAAATGTGACCCCTGTGACAGGGGGTGAGGGACCTCTTTTATAGGTGCAAGAGTGTGTATAAGGTAATTTATCAAATTTTGGAAAACCCAATATGATTATAATTGATTTATATCAAATTTGGAGAGTTTCCTAAGTGGTTTAGGAAACTGCTCGCTCCTTCCATAAGTCTTCCAACCAGAATAGGAAGCTGGCTGATCCAGTGATTGGCAGGCTATGGGGTACGCCTGGACTACACCCACTGAAGGGCTGTCCCGTACTGTACACCCAAGTTGTGGCCTCTGATCGAGCGGTTGTTTGCGGACAGCTCGGGAAAATTGGGCAGTGGGTATCCTTTCGAGATGATGTGACGTTTCCTTGCTGAGGTGGCAATTTTGACTCTGACTTGATATTTTTGTACCTATCAATCGGGTTCCCATTACCGGTGACTAATAGAAAATCGAGTTTCAGTCCTATTCCACTAGATGTTTTTTTGTACAAAGTCAAAGGACTGCAACCTCCTTTTGACTTCTATCAACATAGGTTTCACAACCCAATCAATTAGCTAGCTATAAAATTCTTTAAAATTCCTTATTTGGTCCATTATCATGATCAAATAACTATGTTGGCAATAAAGATTATTCCAACTACTTCGCATTATATTTCTCCGACAAATATGGCAAAGCTTTAGCACCATAGACATTGCTAAGCCTTCTAGATCAAATTACTTAGAAGTCGCACTTTATAAAGAAATAGATGTCTCGATTGTAGCCACAACCCTATTCATTCCAATTTAATTATCAGTCATTCTATTACTTTATTTCAAAAGTGTGCAAACTTCTTTCAATCTCAAAAGATTAACCCCCATAATAAATAGATTTTTATTATTTCTTATAAATTTCATGCTACTAAGCTGATGACAAAACTATCCTCTTGGGATATCCATTATAGCATAAACTATTTTACAAAATCTATTTCAAATATGACAGGCTATTTACTTTGTATTTTCGTACTTAAGAACTTGTGTGTGATTATCCATAAGGTATAATCACTTAATGTACGTACTTAGACTCTTAGTGGTGCATTCTCAACAACATACACCTCACAATTAACTGTGATACTTAGAAATTTAGAATACCTTCACTACTCAAGTAATATAACATTTGCAATTGGTATATTGCACTTATAATAATCCAATTCTCAAGAACACTTTCCTCACTTGCCTTGGAACAAGTAACCATATGTTGTTCCACCTTTAATTTCTACCAATTCACATACTCATGAATCATCTTTATGTTTGTTAATTTTAAAACCATTAGCATTAAGTTCCAATGTGAAACCAATAGTCACATTAATTGACTAGTATAGTACGTTGCTACGTTTAATCATCATGGATTATCTCCAAAGTTACCGCATATGATTTAATCATTGTATATTTCAAGAACAACAAATTTCACAAAATCCGTAAAGTGTACGTACTTAAAATTTTTGTACTTATAAAATGTTAACGAGGTATGTTCATGTTTTTATGTGATCCCAACATATATCTATCCACCCCCACATTTCTAAGTCCATGAGATCACATATACATATGAACATTTTAACTACCCCTACATTTACAAAATTTCCAAGATAACATGATTTTAATTAATCATGAATCAAATTTCATAAACACAATATAAGTATATAATATGTATCTTCTAGGAATTTAGGATCCAATATATAAGTCCGAACATAATGCATAATATACATATATCACATATAAACTGTTTGCAAATGAGCATATAATGTACTGTTTTAGAGAGTATTTAAAACTTTGAAGCAAAACCAAACACATACTGTATACCATATCTGTGTATCAAACCCAAATAATACAAACCAAGTATTTCCATTTTAATAAAATTTTGGAAAACATTTAGTACCAAAACATTGCCCAAAAAGCAATGGACATGTCCATTGGAATAGAACTACAATATTTCCATATAATTGTACCGGTGTGTTTTAATATATGGAACAAGCCAACAAACTAGATACTGTATCGTAAAATTATCATTAGAAAATGAAATCAATGTTTTTCCATGTATTATGCTTAAATTCAGAAGATGTTCATTGTTTTCCAAAAGATTCACAGTAGTTGTATTATTTCGTATATGGCATGAAACTTTCACTGTTCCAAAGTACTAACAATTTGTTGACTTGTTTAATAAATATCCATTCTATCCAAATAATGCAACTTCTGAATATCAAAGACTCAAAACTTTGTATAAGTGTCAGATTGTTCCCACCAATAGTTGAACCATATTATTCAAAGTTAGTATGTTTCGATTCTTGAACGAGAGAAACTTAATTTTGCATATTATGAAAAAGTGTAGATACTTATTCGGATGCAAACCAATAGTACAGAGATGAGACATAAACACAAAAAATGAGATCAAGTCTAGAACTGAGTTTCTCTCCTTCAGAATCGTTCGATTCATCCTCCATAAAAAAATAACTCCTTAAAATTGTTGGGGTTGGGTCGCCGTGGAAGAAGAATCAACAAATAAACATGAAATCTGTAAGGCTTTGAGGAGCGTAGATCGCTATCTGTAAGGAGTTATTTGTCACGCCCCGGAACCAACAAGGTGGTCCCAGGTCATGTGGCACGCCATCAAGGCTTACCAACAATGATTAAAGTTCTCAAAATGACATTAATAAAAGTTTTGTTCCAAGATAACCAACTTCCAAATAGGTTTTCAAAGGTTATATTAAACATGTGTCCAAACACGCCTTAACGTGTTTTGTTTTCAAAAGTAACAGTTTCGTAGGTCAATGGGTCCCCAAAGGTACCCCCATACCTAATTAGAAGTTGTTCCAAACATTGGAAGAAGGAGTTTAAACTTTGTTGCAGGGATTATTTCGACTGGTCGAATTGCCCCGCTCGACCGGTCAAATGGGGTCTGGGCAAAACCAACCTCCAAAAGACTGTATCACAATTGCTGGCGTTTTTTTTTCTACAAATGTCACTAATTATCGACACTTCCCTAATAAACGTCGTTAATTCCCGGCGCTTCATGACAAACGCCGCTAATAAAATAATGCTCCTTTTACCAAAGGAAACCAAACCAACAAAACCATTTTAACCAACTCCTTTCAAACCAAATCATTTCAAAAGCTTTGTTAAACATTCTAAGGACTTGTAAAAACATATACACCATTTATATAACAACCATAAACCTTTCTCGGATTACAAGTACCGAAAGTACAAGCTTCACACGTCTCAGCAAACTAGGTCCTAAGGTGAACCAAGCGCCGTACTCGTATATATAACAAGTCTTATTACAAGCCGCACAGTTTAAACAACCGGCATGAGTTAAACATATTACCAACGTGCAACAAGTTTTATAAACATAAAGAGCTCCCGGTCCCTCCTTGTCTCTTTATCCGCGATTTTCTCCTCCAGTCCTTGTCCCTGAATAGTTATTTATATAACTACAGATATATGGATTTGTCTAAGCTAACGCATAGTGAATAATATGAATCAAGCATACAGATGACAAATATGTTCCAATCCATCATAACACATAACTATTGGTCTCTAGGGAATAACTGCATATTCACCGATCCAAAGTCTTAAGACTCAACCACGACCCATGCCCCTTCGACATGTCGCGTTAATGCCTTTCTCGGCAAGTGACCGTCATTACTACTAATCTTTCCCCTTTGAGAGGGCGTCTCATAGTGAATTAGCACAAATCCCCCCTTTAACCCACATAGGCACATAAACATGCTCATTTAACACATATCACCATACTTTTCATTTCAACATGCCTTGGGCCTACTTTATACATGAGTTTTGCCCAATATGAACTATACATGGTATCTATATAAAGTTCCTAGCATATCAAATGCATTAAACCATAGAACCATCCAAAATTCAAGATTAATATCACTCACCTCCGATTTACACTATTAAACGCCGATCCAAGGAAAACCCAAGCACAAAGAACGTGTAGTAATTCTTCTAATACAATTCCTATTGATCAAAAATCCGATTATCAACTTTTTGGGAAAATTCTAAAAAATGAGTTTTCGGAAAAACTTAACCAAACAAGGCCTAATAGGTATCAAAACGACGGCCTTACCTCAAAGAGTTCAAATACGAAATTTAGTGAAAAACCAGCGGACGAATGATCGTCGTTTGGCGTCAAGAAGCCCTAAGCAATCAAATCCCCCTTATAGCCTCTTTCTTGAAACTTAGGTTAAACTTTATAAAATTATAAAAGTCATCACTATCTATATATAGGCAACACTTTCGGAAATTGCATTTTTCTCCCCACGAGTTTTCAAAACTCCTAATCAGGCTCTGAAACTTTCTATACACCTAATGTATAGCTTTACGAGTGAAACCTCAAAATTATAAAAGCTTCCTACTAAGTTCTATTTGGTTGTTAAAACGCAAGTTTCTTCATGATTTTACGAAATTGTTGATTACCTTACCAAATTATGTAACGTGTTAATTTTGTCATCACCAGGTATCTAATGACCCCAAAGACAATATAGTAATTAATTATATTCGCATATGCCTAAATAAATATTTAAGCACATAATTATGAGTTATTACTCATTTTTCCAACCGTAGGGAATTCTCACATGTCCAACTTCTGGACTGCTTTCAAAGCCAATTATCGGGTTCTCAAAAGCCCTCGAACAACTAGTGAGTCATCACTCACTTCACACGTGTTAATTAACACAACAGTGAGCATACCATGCATGCTAAAGTAATATAGTTAAATATCACGGGAGCGGGTATGACATTATTTGCCCCCACTCACAAAGAGCTTGCTACAGGGTTCCTAGCAAATCCCCTCCGGGATACAACAAAGCCTGAAATTTTACCAGATAGCAATTCTGAAGATTTTCAGGAAAGCCTCTAGGAAATTGGTTTTTAACTGACACGTGAAATAATATGAGAGAATGTGTACTTGGTATTTTCCATATGTCAAATGAATAATACCACTTGTCTTATATAGACCACTTGGTGCCTCTTCCAAAAGATGGCACCCTTTGGTTATTAGGCAACTATTTCCAATAGATACCTTAATTAGACACATCTTAAAGGGTAGTGACCTTTGACCTAAAAAACGCCCTTTGAATGGTGTCTTTCACATTTATCTATTATTCTCTTCATACACATTTTAATATTACAAACTATTAATGTATATTAAAATATACCCAATAACTTATATTGTGTAGTGGTTATTAAATAACGATAGTAGGTGATAAAGATGGAGCATTAAAGAAATGAAGCAATGGCATTGGCGAGGAGATGTGGGATTTTGGGGATAGTTGTAATTTTTTTTTTTAGAGAAGGGATAGTTGTAATTATGTTGGTAGTTTCATGGTTTTGAATTATGAACTTGTGATATGGAGTAATCAGCTTGTATTTAGAAGTTGTGTTAAAATTTAGTTCTAACTCATGTTTGGACAAGTTGTATTTTGGAGTAGAGACTAATAGCTTGTTGGTTAGTCAGACTTGTAATTCGGAGTGGTAGTTCTTGTTTTGGCTTGTTGACAAGTTCAACACATGTAATATATGGATTATGTCTTGTTGATCTATAATGGAAACGTTGCGACTCTTATAGTCTCGCTTGGTTGGTTTGAGCGACGGACTCGGAGTTTTACTCCAAGAGTTCGACTTGAAATGGATTTTGTGTTTAAACTCTCTTTAAATTGCTTTAACGATTAATATGAACTCAAGGTGCCCAGATTTATGTTGCAAGGGAGTTTTTACATGTTTTTAGAGTTAACCTAATGTTTTGAATGTTTTAAAGCTGTTACTTTTCGAAGTGGTTGTTTCACTCATAGGCATAAATTCTGCAGCAAAGAGGATTTCTGCCAGAGGGTAATTCGACTGGTCAAAAGGGGCAATTCGACTGGTCGAACACCCCTTTGATCCTCTTTTGTTTTTCCAACTTTGGGAGTTTTGTTTTACTTCTAATTAAGCATGAGGGTACCTTTGGGACTCCTTTAAGCTATATAAGTGTTACTTTTGAAAAAGAACATTGTTAGGGTGTATTTGGAAATGTGTTTGTAAAATCTCTTTAGAAATGTTCAAAATGTGTTGAGTTCATGAGTCAAAACTTTTACCAATGAGTTTTATGGAACTTTAATGACATGGGACGTGCTTTGGTGGCGTGCCACATGTCCTAGAATCGTATGTGCAGTTTTGAAGTATGACAGGGTCACCTTGTTCAATGTTTTTGTTTAGCGGGTTTAATAAAAAGAGGTAATAGTTGAGGGGGTGCTAAATTAATTTATCCTTATTTATTTGTTGAATTAATAATTTGAAATCAATTAAATAAAATTGAAAATAAAAACAAATACTAAAAAGTAAATGATAAATTTTTAGTGCTGAAAATGTTAAGGTATTGAATTTACAGTACAAAAAAATTATATTTCAAATACTAAAATAGAACGCGTTTAACGATTTTCTTCTCAGTAGAAAATTTTAATTAAAAGATTTCAATAAATTTTGGCTATTTTTTTTTATTTAAGTGGTATAGTGTCAAACACACTGAAATAAAATAATTTTATTTTCAGTACTTAATTATTCTATAAAATAGATGAGTGACATGATATAACCCGTTTAACTGAATTAACCTGACTTAGGACCTTGAACAAAAATTAGAAAATACTACTCATGCACAAAAAATTGAACTCCACACTCTTTTGTTTTGTTTTTTGGTTTTTGTTTTTTGTTTTTGTTTGTTTTTTTGTTTTTTTGTTTTGTGTAGTGGTCTCGTGTGAGGGCATAAGTGCCAAAGTCCAGGGGAGGGGGGTGAGGTTCGAACCCTAGTATGAACGTAGCATGGGAAGCCTTTTTGTCAACTAGGCTAAACCCATTGCCAAGGGCGGAGGTGGTGTTATAACCCACCCCATTTTTTCTTTTGGGAATATCTATACCATAATATAAAGTGCCTTAAAAGGAATATTCTTCGATGATTCCAAATTGAATTGGCCTTATTGATCATTTTGGATTTTTAATTTGTTTATTTGGTTATTTCACTTTATATTTATCTACCTCAAGTTACTACTGAGGAGTAACTTGAGGCTTGTTTGGCAAGGTTTGTTTTAGCCTTAAGGCATCTTTCAAGGAATCTTTGTATTATCAAATAAGTCTTAAGTTTACTATTCAATAACGTGTAAAATTATATTGAATTACCAAATTACCCTTTTGCCTTTCATAAATTATCTTTTTGTCTTTTGTCTTTGAATTACCAAACAAGCCTTAAGTTACTTTTGTAAATTTAGGCTTGTTTAAGTCTTAACACATCTGTTAAGGAATCTTCGAATTGGGCAAAACAAGGCTTAAGTTACTTTGGTAACTTACCCTTATATATATATATATGTGTGTGTGTGTGTATATATATACATATTATAATTTTTTATTATTATTTATGTATTTAAAGCATGTACAATTATAAGTTGAGTCAACAAATTACTCTTTTGTTAAATTGAATTACCAAATTACCCATTACCTTTTGTAATTACCTTTGTGTGTATAAATATACATATAATATATAAAATTACCATTTTGCCTTTTGTAAAGTGTTTTTTTTTGTTAAAGTTTAAAGTTTGTACAATTATAAATTAAATTACCAAATTACCCTTATATATGTGTGTATATACATGTTATAATTTATTATTATTGTTTATGTATTTAAAGTGTGTACAATTTTAAGTTGAATTATTATATTACCCTTTTATCTTTTATAAATTACCCTTTTGTTTCTATACCTTAAAGAAAAGAGTATTGAAGTTTAAAGTTTGTACAATTATAAATTTTCTTTCGTTAAATTGAAATACGAAAAACCCTTTTGCCTTCTGTAAATTACCCTTGCGTGTCTGTATATGTGTACATGTATATTGCTGTATTGTACTATAATATATGTATATATATATTTATATATTTTTTTTCTATATGTTATGTTATGTTAATGTTAAAGAAAAAATCGTTAAAAATTTATAGTGTGTACACTTAAAATTGAATTATCAATTTGTCATTTTGAAAAAGTTTAAAGTGTGTACAATTATTGAATATGAGCTTTACTCAAATAACTCAATTTTTTTTATATGGCGGTGCATGTTCAAGATATATAGGGTTTAATGTTTGATTTCACGTGTTTTTCAAATCATATATCTATGAAATGTATCCATAATAAACGCATCTGTAATAACTTGAAATTTTAATTAAGGGTAAAACTGCAATTAAATGATTAAGTGTGAGCCTGTTAATTATTTTGGGGCAATATTTGAATTTATCTGAACTTGTGTCACTATATTTAATTATTTATTCATTTATTTATTTTTCTTTTCTTATTTGGTATTATTTTATTTCATTACAATATTTTTTTTACTAGGGTTAAAGTGGGTACATATTTTAAATTGGGTGTGTAGAAGTAGACCACACACATACACACATGCATTACAACTATACACATTAAATACAAACAAAAAACTAAACAAAAAAATGTATGGGCCCCACCCCACTTAAAAGTGGCCGGCCAACTCCCCCTCCTTCCTCATTTTTTTTTTCTTCCTCTCTCTCTTCTTCTCCATCTTCTCTCTACATCTCTTTTGGGTATACACCTCCATAGCCATTATTCTTTAAGCTTCCAATAGGCCTTTAAGGAGTGATTTTCGTGAGTTTTTCCATTTCACAAAACCTTCTTAGATTTTCAAGAGCTTTTAATTGGTACCAACGAAATTCGTTTTGGTGACCTCTACCATAGTTTTCTCAAATTTCATAGAGCTCACAAACTTCTCATCTTCATCCATGGAGTCTTATTGAAGGATTAGCACATGTAGTGAGTCCTTGGGCTTCCTAGGACTTCTCTTTTCACATTCTTGAAGCCATTTGGAGTCCTTTGCTTCTTTCTCAAAATTTTGGGCATTTCCATTTATTTTGGAAAATCTCCACTAAGGTAGATATACATTGTTTCAATTTCATATGTTATACTTGTCTAAATTGATTTGAGTTCATTTATATGTATTAATAGAGGACTTAGACACATGTATTAGGATTTTCCCCCTAAGTTGTAATGTTAGAGTTAATTTGTATAAATATGAATTATATGCATTGTTTGTGTAAGTTGTGAATTTGGGGTGCAAATTGTAATTAAAATGATAATAGGAGAACAAATTGGATACATGCACTAAGTTTTCCCCAAGGTTGTAATGTTGGAATTGTTACACTTTAATGTGATTTATATGCTTTAGTTGTGATTTTGGGGTGCTAAACATAATTAGAGGAATGTTAGAATAATAATTTGGACACATGCATTAGAATTACTCAAAGTTGTAAATTAAGGGTTGTATGCTAAATTTTGAATTTTGTGCTCTTGTTGTGATAAATTTGATTATGTGGTGCTAGATATGCTTAGGATGCTCCCTTTATGTGCAAACATATGTTAGGACGTTAGTTTAGAATTTCTAGTTAGGAATGTTAAATTATAGAATTTAGTTACATTCTTTGAAGTTCTTGATATCATGTCTAATAGACTAGAATTATGGCTTAATATATTGTAGTGGATCCATTTTAAAATCATTATCAACATCATATGCATTGAGGCCTAATCGGCAAGCATTACATGAACACGACATAAATGTTTTGTTTTGAAAATAGAAAAACCCCATGCGAGGGAATTTTATTTAAGAAATTCGGACTTGGGTTGTGATGTGAGACAGGGAGAATGACCCTTAGAAACATTCAAACTCCAGCTATATTCGGTTGGCTCCCGGAAGTTGGCATGCTACACTCCATGCGTGGGTGGCTCATGGTCCGGTAATGAGAGAGGTGTGCACATATCACGCATAGCCTTGCGGCTTTAATCATTTCATTGTAGCCGTGGTGGCGACCCATTGCATCTCATTTCATTTTAGTCATGGATAGCATATAGAATTGTTACAATGTATTCTACGAGCCGTCGTTCTCATAAAAACGACAAAACATTTTTCAGGTGAGCTTGATAAGGGTAAAAGGCACATGTGACCCGACGCGTGGGTCTTGACATCTTTTGTTCTATTTTGAAGACCCGTGCTCAACTATGTATATGGATAGTTCTTTTGTAAATTTTAACTAGTTGGGGAAGTTTGTAATAGTCTAGTACTCTTAAAGAGAATGGTTGTATTATTTTTATTACAAAACTTCTAATGCTTGGACTTCCATATTTTGTCATTTTGGGAAGCCTTGTTGTAATCGATGGACAAATGTTAGTCCTTGTCTTTCTACTTGTTAAACTTAATTATGTTATGTAAATTAAGTTTTCGAGACCGTAGAATCTCTTTTAAAGTTTTATGTATGTATGTTGATTTGAATCCTTGCCGGATTCGTTTATGATTGGTTTTGTCCTTGCCGGACTCATTTTAATCGTATGGAATCCTTGCCGGATTCGTTTAGGTTTGGTTTTGTCCCTACCGGACTCATTATATTTGTATGAAATCCTTGCCGGATTTGTCCATTTGGTTTTTAAAGAAAATGTTCTAAGATCTCTCTCTCCTAATCTCTCCCTCTCCCATCCTTCCTCTCTTCATCTCTTTCACTCATCGTTTTTAATAAATTTCGAGTAGATGAAGTTCCGTTTGGTCTAGACACGTGTTATATGTTGTTTAGGACTTGTTTAGTCTTGTACCCATGTTTAAACTTGAAAATTAGGCATAGTTGGTAATGTTTCAAAATGCTGTCAAAAATTTACTGTCAAGGAAAAACTGCTACTGTGATTTCAGTTTTCTGCCCAAACGGTGAGGAATTGGAAAAAATGTCATTTGACGAAAGTTGTGCAGAATTAGATTTTACATGGACCATCGCAAACAGAATGTGAAATGTCTAAAGATATAACCACATACAGGTGTTTTAAAATTCAGCAACTATCAAAAATGCCCTTTTTCAAAGTTATTGTATTTTTCCTTCTCGCCTTGAAACTAGTGCTTGGCCAGATAGTTTCTTGATTAAATTTTCTAGTACTTCTATCTTTGTTGGGATCATTAACATGCAAGTCCATATTGGATTTATGTATTAGTGAGTCATCTTTGTAGGAATCCTCGTGGGTTTCCAAAGTCGCTTCCGCATTTCGCATAAAGATTTTAATTTTATTTTCTCTATTTCTCTATCTTTTCTCTTTCCTCACGCTTCGGTTTTCGGGGGGTGACAACATCTAAATTTTATTTCTGTAATTCGATTCAAGTGATTTTTTCCTACAAATTCCGAACACAATGTCTAATTGGTCAAAGAAATAACAAGTAAATGTCACTCTATAAAATTGTTCACTTTAAAAATTTAAAACTTTTTATTAGTCCAACTATATATCCAACAAGAAGTTGTAGGTTTAATGTCAATTAATATAATTTTTTAAGCATCTTTTGTCTAACACAATATTATGAATTAATAAAACTTTTTTTATTTCTCGTGCACATAAAAAAATACATTGCATTTTTTCGGTCAAATCCAACGCTCGTCTTGCACAATCCCTCTGCCTAGTTTTATTAAAAAAATACATAATCGGGCCATGATTGCGTTATCATGGGGTTGAAACAACTTAGTTGAATGGGTAAGAGACGTGTTGGCATGAATAAAACGTAAATCTAATTTATTTATTTTAGTGTGTTAAACGGATTGACCAATTTATAACCCGAATAATAAAACATGATTTGAACCAACATAATAGGGCTTACTATGACAAAACAGCCTCAAGGACAAAATGGCCATTTAGGAAAGATAGTTTATACCAAAAGATAGATCTTCGAGTCCCGGTTCCAACGCAAAAAATGGCGCGCGAATCCGAGTTTTCTAGAAAGAGATATGCACATTTCCGTAAAAGTGGACAGCGGAAAATTTGTGAGTGGATTGATCCGCCCTTTAGCCCGGATCGATCCATTTAGATGTTTTTCTCGTAGAATGTTCCCCAGAACTTTCGGATCGATCCTTCCTTTAACCCGGATTGATCCGAGTTCTACAGAATGCAATTCTACTGCTAAAAACCCTATTATAACATGTCCAATTCATACCTAAACATATCCAAACCTCATGGAAACTTTTAGAAATCATTCCAAACACACTCCCAAACATGTTTAAACATTAACCAAGCATGTGGAACATGTACACAACCATAATTGGATCAAATCAACCATGAACTCATCTCCTTTCATCTCCTTTGAATCAAAACAAGTTTTTGAAACACAATTATCATCAAAGCTAGTATTCCACAAGAATTAGATGGTATTGAACCCAAAACTACAACTAACATCATATATACAAATTGAACTTGTCCAAAACACTTGCGACACAATCCAGACTTGCTGAGATGGTCCAACTTAACAACTTGCACCAAACCAACCAAACACATGGAAATTTATACAAGGTTTCCAAGTTTAACCTCAACACTACCAAATTAGAAGTTTAAGTATTTAAGTTTCATGGATACAACAAAAATATCAATATTACCATTAAATGAATTACATTTTACAACATATTACAAGTTTAAAGAGAGATCATATGCACAAGTCTCAAATCTCTCCCATTCCCAAATGCATGTCATTTCCTCTCCGGGTATAGCTCCAAACCTGCGGTGGTTGTGATGTACCACAACAGAAATAGGAAAATGGTTTACTTAAGCATTACACTTAGTGAGAAATCTAAACATGAATGAATGCTAAACATGTGAAATGCTACAATTTAACACATAAATCATATCCGTAATCGCTGAATCACCGGTTCAATGATTTATCCAGATCCGAAGACCTTCCCTTGGTCCCGTGATCACTTTTATTCTTTGGACTTCCGTATTTATCGGATTCTTCCTCTTCTCTACCCTTATTACTCCCAACAATGAATCATTTCCCCGGTGCTCATTGATTACCACATAAACATATAAGCATGTAAACATAGCAATTCTCATATAGTTGACATGCAAATTCACAATAATGCATTCTCATGGCTCCTAAGCATAAATTATCATCTCTAATCATCATTGGACCATTTAGCACATTTAAGCACAATCATACTTTAGCTAGAAAACTCACCTTCAACAAGTTGTACCAAAAATCAAGTCAATATGTGTAGAATTTCACCAATTCCCGGCCCAAAGTTCACTCTGGAGAAATTCCTACATGAACTCGGCGAACCCACCGATTAGTACGAGCTACCAAAATCTGACGATTAAAACATAAATAAAAGGTATAGAAATGATCGTCTCACATCCACGAGTCTGTATATGTCTTCGGTTCGTGAATTGGACGAACGACGGCGATGGTACAGTGAATAAACGACATCGGTGTCTCTTGTTCTCTTCTCACTCTCCGAGCTCTCTCTTTGTCCTTAGAATTTTTGTAAATTTTGAGAGTGATACACACTCACTTGACACCTACACTCATACATGCAATTAATCGTCAAGATTTTCCCCTATTTCCATTTACACCCCTGGAATTTCTTAAGTTCTTATAATGAAATTCCCCAAACATTCCATTAACTATCCAATTATCTAAGTGGGTGTCTGTCTAAGCACCGTATGGGTCCCAAATATTTTGTGAAGTTACTATCGTACCTACTAATTATATGCACATTTTTTTTTTGCAAAAATGCCCTTATTGAGTTAATAAGTAGATACCAAAAGCTAACATATTAACAATTTTATATGAAAGCAACTAAACATATTCCAAGTAGTCATATAAAGTGTATATAATCATTGAAATGCAAATTATTTTATGTTTTATCCGGGCCCTTCACTGAGTCCCACGTCATTACCTATCCCACCTCACTGGGGACTTTTCCAACTGTGTCCTTCTCTGAACACTTTTCACGGGTGAGTCGATTCCAAAGCCTCCCCTTAATCCATTTTATACACTAATTATATAAATTAATGCATGTTAACATAATAATTAACCCCTTTTCTGGGTACGGGTGTTACATATAAATACCAACAATGAGAATCCTATCAAATGAAAAGTAAAAACACTAAGTGCTCTAGCTTTAATAATTTGTATGGGTGGCAGTCGAGTCGTGTCGGGTCATAATTATGTCATTTTTAACGTGTCATAATCGTGTCGGGTCATACACGGGTCGCCCGTTTAACCCATCTAACCCGTGTAGGGTGTCATCAGTTCGGTTCGAATTTTTATTTTATTTCAAATTTTTTTTTTCATGTTTTGAAAACCAACCGAAGTGGTCGGTTCGGCTAGGGCTGCTCAAAATCCACCCGTCCACCCGACTCACCTATAGCCTTATTTTTGGGTTTTAAACAATGTGGGTGGAGTCACGGGTCTTGGGGGTGGAAACCTAACAGCTTCAGGCGGAGTCACGAGTTTCACCCGACCTGACTCGAAACACATTTAATTTTTTTTTTAAATATACTCCCTCCGTCCCATAGTAAGTGTCAACATTTTCTTTTTTGGATGTCCCACAATAAGTGTCCACTTTCCTAAATTGGTAAATAGCTTTTACTTGCTTTCCGAAATTACCCTTATGATAAAGACAAAGTAGCATTTATTTTGTGATCCCAAAACAAGTAAAAAGTCAAACACCCATCACATCTAAGGGTAAAATTGGAAAGTGACTCTTTAATGAACCAAAAAAATTAATATAATACAACTTTCTTAAACATTGTGCAAAATGGAAGTGGACACTTATTATGGGACGGAGGGAGTATATATATATGTAATATGCTTATATCAGTATATAGATTATGTGTTATATAGTCTTTAATATATATATATGTAATATGCTTATATCAGTAAATGTATTATGTATTGTATAGTCATTGAAATATATATATATATGTTATATTCTTATATCACTAGTGGAGATATAAAAACATTAAAACTATCAAACTAGCACATTATTATATTTTTATTTTTGTTTGGTCAGAGTTTTGGTTAGCACATGACAATGTAGACTCATTCAAAGCAAAAATAAATGAGTAAAATGTAGACAAAGTCACGTGTAAAATAATGTTTGATAGAGACGAATGAGACAGTCGGGTTTCACTCGACTCACCCGACCACCCAATGAGTCGGGTGACGAAACGAGTGGATGAGGGGTGGCAGGGCAAACTCGACTATGTTCGGATGAATGAGTGGGTGAGGGCCAAACCCGACTCACCCGATTTGTGAGTACCCCTAGGTTCGGTTGATTTTTTCGACTTTTGGTCGATTTTGCCAATTTGGGCGGTTGGATCGATTTTTTAGTTGTAGGTAATTTTAAGAAAACAGACCGGTTAGTTCAATTCAGTTATTAATAAAAAGCTTACAGCCCTTCCTACTAAGAACACAAACAAGTAATCAATTGCATCAATTATTATCACGTATTACACATCTTAAATACCAAAATACTACAAATATAACAATGTCCAACTTTTATAAACTATTATAAACTTATTAGTTATTAATCATATTTTATTACATTAGTTATTAATTATAATATATAGATTTACTTGTTTGGTAAGTTGGTAAATACTTTTTTTTTGGGGAGCCAAAAAAAAAATAATTTTATTTTATATATTTTTTAAATAAATAAATATTTTTTTAAATTCTTATTTATTTTATTTGTATTTTATATTTTCAGATTATTAAAAATTATTTTTAGAACTTAAAAAAATGCCGCAACTGCACTTAAATACTTAATCGGCACTACAACAAATATGATTTTTTGTGACGCGCACTTTTTGTGACGCGCAAACGCGTCACAAAAGATCATTATTTGTGACGCGTATTTAGTATTTGGGACGCACTTACAGATGTCACAAAAAAATTAGGTTGACCAATTATTGGACTTTATTTGTGACGCATTTGGTGTGTCACAAATAAAATCCTACGCCACAAATAAAATCCTTAATAATTGTGACGCATGTGGTGCGCCACAAATAAAATCATTACTATCAGTGACGCATCTGATGCGTCACAAATAAAATCCCTACTATGTGTGACGCATATTGTGCGCCACAAATAAACCACAATTAAATCCCATCGATTTGTGACGCATATAGTGCGCCACAAATAAAATCCCGACTATTTGTGACGCATATTGTGCGCCACAAATAAAATCAACAATTAAATCCCTAGTATTTAAAGAAAGTTGCAGGAAGAAACGGAACGGTAATCGGACTCCCAGTTAGCAAGATATACTGCAAAACAACTTTTTCACCTCGTAAACTAAGTTTTTGGGGTTTGGGGGGTCAAAATGCAAACCGTTGATCCGGTAACCACGAAAATTAACACGCACCTCCCACGCGTCTAAAGAAAGTTGCAGGAAGAAACGGAACAGGAATCGGACTCCCGGTTATCAAGATACAGTACAAAACAACTTTTTCACCTCGTAGACAATGAAAAACTAAGTTTTGGGGGGTCAAAATACAAACCGTCGATCCGGCTATAACAAAAATTAACACGCACCTCCCACACGTCTAAAGAAAGTTGCAGGAAGAAATGGAATGAGAATCAGACTCCCGGTTATCAAGATACACTACAAAATAACTTTTTTACCTCTTAGACTATGAAACACTAAGTTTTTGGGGTTTGGGGGTTCAAAATGCAAACCGTCGATCCGGTAACCACGAAACTTAATTCGTACCTCCCACATGTCTAAAGAAAGCTGCAGAAAGAAACAGAACGTGAATCGGACTCCCGGTTATCAAGATACACTACAAAACAACTTTGAAACCTCGTAGACTATGAAAAACTAAGTTTTTGGGGTTTGGGGGGTCAAAATGCAAACCGTCAATCCGGTAACCACGAAAATTAACACGCACTTCCCACACATCTAAAGAAAGCTGTAGGAAGAAAAAGAACAGGAATTGGACTCCCGGTTATCAAGATACACTACAAAACAAAATTTTTAACTCGTAGACTATGAAAAACTAAGTTTTGGGTGTTTGGGGGGGTTAAAATGCAAACCGTCAATCCCGTAACCACAAAACTTAACATGCGCCTCCCATATATCTATAGAAAGTTGTAGGAAGAAACAGAATCGGAATCAGACTCCAGGTTAGCAAGATATACTGCAAAATAACTTTTTTACCTCGTAGACTAAGTTTTTGGGGTTTGGGGGGTCAAATTGCAAACCGTCGATCTGGTAAGCACGAAACTTAACACCCACCTCCCACACATCTAAAGAAAGCTGCAGGAAGAAAGGGAACGGGAATCGGACTCCCGGTTATCAAGATACAGTACAAAATAACTTTTTCACCTCGTATACAATGAAAAACTAAGTTTTTGGGGTTTGGGGGGGGTCAAAATACAAACCGTCGATCCGGTAACCACAAAAATTAACACACACCTCTCACGCTTCTAAAGAAAGTTTCAGGAAGAAACGGAATGAGAATCAGACTCCCGGTTATCAAGATACACTACAAAACAACTTTTTCACCTCTTAGACTATGAAAAACTAAGTTTTTGGGGTTTGGGGGTTCAAAATGCAAACCGTCGATCCGGTAACCACGAAACATAAGTCACACCTCCTACATGTCTAAAGAAAGCTGTAGAAAGAAACAGAACGCGAATCGAACTCCCGGCTATCAAGATACAATACAAAACAACTTTGAAACCTCGTAGACTATGAAAAACTAAGTTTTTGGGGTTTGGGGGGGTCAAAATGCAAACCGTCAATCCGGTAACCACGAAACTTAACTCACACCTCCCACACATCTAAAGAAAGTTGTAGGAAGAAACAGAACAGGAATCGAACTCCCGGTTATCAAGATACACTACAAAATAACTTTTTCACCTCTCAGACTATGAAAAACTAAGTTTTTGGGGTTTGGGGGTTCAAAATGCAAACCGTCGATCTGGTAACCACGAAACCTAACTCATGCCTCCCACATGTCTAAAGAAATCTGCAGAAAGAAACAGAACGCGAATCGGACTCCCGGTTATCAAGATACACTACAAAATAACTTTGAAACCTTGTAGACTATGAAAAACTAAGTTTTTGGGGTTTGGGGGGTCAAAATGCAAACCGTCGATCTGGTAACCACGAAAATTATCACGCACCTCCCACACATCTAAAGAAAGCTATAGGAAGAAACAGAACAGGAATCGGACTCCTGGTTATCAAGATACACTACAAAACAACTTTTTTACCTCGTAGACTATGAAAAACTAAGTTTTGGGGGTTTGGGGAGTTAAAATGAAAACCGTCAATCCGGTAACCACAAAACTTAACACACACCTCCCATATATCTATAGAAAGTTGTAGGAAGAAATGGAACGGGAATCGGACTCCCGGTTAGCAAGATATATTGCAAAACAACTTTTTTACCTCGTAGACTAAGTTTTTGGGGTTTGGGGGGGTCAAATTGCAAACCGTCGATCCGGTAACCACAAAAATTAACACACACCTCCCACACGTCTAAAGAAAGTTTCAGGAAGAAACAGAATGAGAATCAGACTCCCGGTTATCAAGATACACTACAAAACAACTTTTTCACCTCTTAGACTATGAAAAACTAAGTTTTTGGGGTTTGGGATTTCAAAATGCAAACCGTCGATCCGGTAACCACGAAACATAAGTCACACCTCCTACATGTCTAAAGAAAGCTGTAGAAAGAAACAGAACGCGAATCGAACTCCCGGCTATCAAGATACACTACAAAACAACTTTGAAACATCCAATCTGATGCTTTAAAAATGCTTGGTTTTTGGGGTTTGGGGGGGTCAAATCGTAAACGGCCAATCCGATGGACGTGAAACTTAACCAGCACTACAAACACGCTTAAAGAAAGTTGTGAAAACAAACGAAATGAAAAAGGACTTCCGGTTATTAAATAACGCATAAATAACTAGTTTTTACATACTTAGGCTTGAAAATGCTTGGTTTTTGGGGTTTGGGGGGGTCAAATCGTAAACCGCCGATCCGATGGACGTGAAACTTAACCAGCACTACAAACACGCCTAAAGAAAGTTTTCGGAACAAATGGAATGCAAAGCGGACTTCCGGTTATCAAATAACGCGTAAAAAACTAGTTTTGACATACTTAGGCTTGAAAATGCTTGGTTTATGGGGTTTGGGGTGGTCAAATCGTAAACCGCAGATCCGATGGACGTGAAACTTAACCAGCACTACTAACATGCCAAAAGAAATTTTTTGGAACAAACGGAATGCAAAACGGACTTCCGGTTATCAAATAACGCGTAAAAAACTAGTTTTGACATACTTAGGCTTGAAAATGCTTGGTTATGGGTTTTGGGGGGGGGGGGGGGGGTGAAATCGTAAACCGCCGATCCGATGGATGTGAAACTTAACCAGCACTACAAACACGCCTAAAGAAAGTTTTCGGAACAAACAGAATGAAAAATAGACTTCCGGTTATCAAATAACGCGTAAAAAACTAGTTTTGACATACTTAGGCTTGAAAATGCTTGGTTTATGGGGTTTGAGGGGGTCAAATCGTAAACCGCCGATCCGATGGATGTGAAACTTAACCAGCACTACAAACACGCTTAAAGAATGTTTTGGAAACAAACAGAATGAAAAAAGGACTTCCGGTTATTAAATAACGCATAAATAACTAGTTTTAACATACGTAGGCTTGAAAAAGCTTGGTTTTTGGGGTTTTGGGGGGTCAAATCATAAACCGCCGATCCGATGGACGTGAAACTTAACTAGCACTACAAACATGCTTAAAGAAAGTTGTGGAAACAAACGGAATGCAAAAAGGACTTCCGGTTATTAAATAACGCGTAAATAACTAGCTTTTACATACTTAGGCTTGAAAATGCTTGGTTTTTTGGGTTTGGGGGGGTCAAATCGTAAACTGCCGATCCGATGGACGTGAAACTTAACCAGCACTACAAATACGCTTAAAGAAAGTTGTGGAAACAAACGGAATGCAAAAAGGACTTCCGGTTATTAAATAACGCGTAAATAACTAGTTTTTACATACTTAGGCTTGAAAATGCTTGGTTTTTTGGGTTTGGAGGTGTCAAATCGTAAACCGCCGATCCGATGGACGTGAAACTTAACCAGTGCTACAAACACACCTAAAGAAAGTTTTCAGAATAAACGGAATGCAAAGCGGACTTCCGGTTATCAAATAACGCGTAAAAAACTAGTTTTGACATATTTAGACTTTAAAATGCTTGGTTTATGGGGTTTGGGGCCTCAAATCGTAAACCGCCGATCCGATGGATGTGAAACATAACCAGCACTACAAACACGCCTAAAGAAAGTTTTCAAAACAAACGGAATACAAAACGGACTTCCGGTTATCAAATAACGCGTAAAAAACTAGTTTTGACATACTTAGGCTTGAAAATGCTTGGTTTATGGGGGTTTGAGGGGGTCAAATCATAAACCGCAGATCCGATGGACGTGAAACTTAACCAACACTACAAACACGCCTAAAGAAAGTTTTCAGAACAAACGGAATGCAAAACGGACTTCCGGTTATCAAATAACGCGTAAAAAACTAGTTTTGACATACTTAGGCTTGAAAATGCTTGGTTTATGGGGTTTGAGGGGGTCAAATCGTAAACCTCCGATCCGATGGACGTGAAACTTAACCAGCACTACAAACACGCTTAAAGAAAGTTGTGGAAACAAACGGAATGCAAAAAGGACTTCCGGTTATTAAATAACGCGTAAAAAACTAGTTTTGACATACTTAGGCTTGAAAAAACTTGGTTTTTGGGGTTTGGGGTGGTCAAATCGTAAACCGCCGATCCGATGGACGTGAAACTTAACCAGTACTACAAACACGCTTAAAGAAAGTTGTCGGAACAAACGGAATGTAAAACGGACTTCCGATTATCAAATAACGCATCACAAGTTATATTTGTTCATTTGTCTAGATAGACTTCAAAATAAATATGTTTATTTAGTTTTTCATTTTATATTTTTCTTGGATTGGCTAAAATGTATTTTTTTTTTTTTTCACATTTCAGGTTTGGAGTTGCATTTTAAGGTGGAAGATGTTGGATTTGTTTAGTGATCCTAAATGTTGGATGCTTTGAATTTTAGTGTTGTATTGGAAAACACTTAAGTTTTTATTTGTATGAATTTGCATTTTGGTTGTTGGATTTGATCTTTAAATTTTTATTTGTATGAATTAGTATTTTGGATGTTTATTTCTTGTGCATGCGTTTCGTAGTTGTGTTTTTGAAATATTGAAATTATCGCAGGTATATATCATGTAAAAATTACCTAATTAGAATAAAATAAAATATATATATAATTTCCCTGTAGTATTTGTGACGCATTCTAATGCGTCACAAATACTTTACAAAATCTGATAGTGTATTTATGACGCATATACATGCGTCACAAATAGTATTTTTAAAATGGAAATTATTATTTGTGACGCATATATATGCGTCACAAATAATATTCTTAAAATGGAAATTATTATTTGTGATGCATATAGAGGCGCCACAATTAATATTCTTAAAATGAATTTTTTTTTTGGTGAAGCATATACAGGCGTCACAATTAATATTCTTAAAATGGAAATTATTATTTGTGACACCTACTCTGCGTCACAAATAATCACTCTTTGTGACGCGTATAGTGTGTCATAAATAATACTCTTATTTGTGGCGCGTGTATTTGGTATTCATGGCAGTTTATTTGTGATGCCGTATTTTATTATTTGTGACGCACTATGGCGTCACAAATAATATTATTATTTGTGACGCGTTGACTATGTCACAAACAAATTATTTGCGACTAGGGATTTTGTGACCCCAATTGTGACGCGTTACCGCGTCACAAATAACAATTTGTGACGCGTTTTGATTATTTGTGACGCACTTTGCGCGCCACAAAAAGTCAAATCTGTTGTAGTCCAGGTTAGACGGGTTGACCCGCTTAAACCTGTTTAATAATCGTGTCAGATGGGTCAATTCGTTTACGACCCGTGCCGTTATACGGGTCACCTAAACCTGTTTATTTTCGTATCTGGTCGTGTCGAGTTGTCGTGTCAGGTCAAAAATTACCACCCCTAATAATTTACAAATATTTCGTGGATTACACATAATATTCTTCAGATTTCTTTATCTGTCCTACCTCTCTTATCTTTATGTGAAAAGTAATATAATTAATTAGTCACTTAGGTTTATTAAAAAAACAAAGTGATAGATCTTTTTTTGATAGTAAACGGAGAGGAAATTCATTAAGAGGCTACCAAGCCAAGATTACAATCACAAATTAAAAAATCAGACACAAAAGCTGGGGGTACTCTTCCAGCCACACATTGAAACCACCAAGAGAGCTAGCAGCTCTAGCAAGAGTATGGGCACAAAGTTGGCCTCTCTCTTAACATGCAAGCAATCCCGAACACCCATATATGGGAATAAAGCCTTAGATGCCAATAAGATATTTCCGAAAGAAGCACCATCTAATATAGCATTTTCATGTAATGGGCATTTTCTTATACATTTTCTCTTTAATCCAAAGCTTTGCATTTTCATGTATATATTATATATATATAGCATTTGAGAGAGAGAGAGAGAGTACCGAGAGAAAAATAAGAGCAGCCGCCCGTAGCCGTGTCGCCGTTGGGTCCGGTCGGGTGTGGTTAGGAGATGAAGCTAGGGCTCTAATTTGGGGATTTTGGTTTCCCTCCAGAACATAAGCGAGAGAGATAAGTGAGACGTGGGTGTTTTTATTTTCTGTGGGTCCCACAAATGCTTTAAAATTTTGCTTAGCTACCCCTGATGTGGTTTGTTGTGTGGTTCACTATGTGGGTGTAGCATTTCTGCTCCCAAATAGGCCCTTGGGCGAAGTTAAGTGGAAAACTTGGGATACTCGAAATTTATTTTTGGTGGGGTTCATCTGTAATTAAATAAAACTTGTTGAATTGATCTAGTTTGGAACCTCTAATACATGCTCACAGTAATTTTATTTTAAATTTATTTATTTATTATTATTTTATTGAATCATTTGCAGGGGAATAGGAAGAGTTTGCTAGGGTTTAACCGTTTAAGTTAATTTCGTCACCTATGGCTTCTGCTAAAGGTACGTAATTAATAAATTCAATTGGTTTCTTGTAAAGAAGTTTAAATTTCAGTTTCGTATCTGTTCTGATGATATTTCTGAATTTGGTTGTCTTCTATTGCTATCATATAATTAGGGGTGTAACTCGGGTAGGACTCAAAGGGTTTTGGCTCGGTTGAGCCCGAATTCAACTGGTATGCCCGTGCCCGAGATAAACCCGAACTTTTTAACCCGAACCCGGTTTGTGATTTAGTATTACAACCCGAGCCCGAATTGCAAATTTTTTTTTTTTTGGTGCAAACCGATTTTTAGTATGTGAACAAGAATATGTAGAGTATCAAATCTTTTCTTTTGGTTTAGATTTGGAAAAAAACATTCATCTATTAATTTAGTGCTTAAATAATATCTAATAGTATATTCTTATCACTAAAAAATACTGTAATATAATGTCAAAATAATACATAAATAGAATTCGGGCTCGGGTTCCACGGATTAGCAAAATTCTGCCCAAACCCGGCTGGAATTGAATTCGGACTTGCATTTTTCTGCTCAAGTCCGCTCATGGTGAAAGTACCGCAGACCCAAACTCGATAATTTTCGGGCCAGGCCCGGGCTGGCCATGGCCCATGGGTTGGCCTGCCCGAGTTGCACCCCTACATATAATGGAGAAGTAATAGGAGCTTCTAGGTATAAGACACAAGGTTTAGCAACTTTAGAGCATCCATAGTGTTTTGTGGAACTTAGGTCAAATTTAGCATAAGTTGTGGTACGAGAAACGACCCGAGGATCGTCCATTTGGTGACCAAATGGCTGACTTTTGGAAGTTTGGTTCTTGAACGGTTGAGTGTTTGCGTTTGCTCGCTCCACAATTAAACTTAGGCGTACCATAAATTAAAGTTCCAAAGTTGGACTATCCTACACTATCCTAAGTTGTGGTACGATTTTACACCATTGTGTTGTTGATATAGATTCTGTAAAACCAAACTAAAATCAAACAAGTCACTGTAAATAAATAAATTAACAATAAACTTACAATACACAAAGATATTTGCAGACACCGAGATTGAATGCAGAAAATTGTAGATTGAGTCTAGAACGGTGTTCTATGTCCTTAAGACGATTTTGTTCCACTATGGTGCTCACGGTTGATAGCAATCGTCTCCCAAGATACAACAATCTTTACACTTGTTGTAGCAGCACTTCAAACAACAAGTCTGGTGAATCAAAACTAAGTAATCTCTCTCAAACAATGACTCTTTCAATGCAAAACTATATCTGGGAATTTTTCTTCTATATCTAAATGACATGCAATCTGCTGAATAAATAGACAGACAAGAGTCTGCCCAAACAGACACGACACTTGAGAGGAAAGGTTGTAATCTCCGAACAGATATGGTTGTTTGGAAAAACATATGGTGGTGATAGGCATGTCCATTCGGTGGGAAAGGGTGTATTAACCCTTGGAAAAACTGCTAGGGATTTTAGAGAAGCAATACAGATATATTAATTTCTTATTCAACCAATTTGTGGGCCCCAAATGCAGATGGACCCAAACCCACTTGGAAATCCATGTGCAAATGGATCCGAGCCCACAGAAGGAAAACCCAAATTTTCCAACAGTCCCCCACATGAATGGAAATTGACTGGACACCATGCAAATGCTCATGCAGACGCTTGAGAGAGTTCAATAGGAAAGGCACTGCATCAGGATAGGTAGCTTGTGGCTTTGAACCTTCCATAGTGATAATCCATCGGATTTACGAGCTAATCAGTGAACGTGATGTCTTGAACTGTTCAGCATTGTTGTAAACCAAGACAACATATATCACACAATGCCTTTCCGACATATTTCAATTCTCATGGTTGTGTTCATTTTGGCCCTGAACAACTCTTGGTTTTCATGAGCGCTCTAGAGAATTAAGCATTAGAAATTCTCATAGGAACGGCCACTTTCCACACTCATATAAGTGACTCTCATTAAGAGTATCCTGCTATACCCCACTTAGATAACTAAGATACAAGAATCATTAAAAGTATTATTTATCTTGAATACGCTGCATGCATCACTCTACCTCATCATAGGATTGAGTAGGAGGTATGCTCCTCGGTGCTCTTCTGAGTCATACACAATTCGGTTGTCCCTTTGAACCTAAATCTTGGGATCTCCAATCAGTTAGGTTGGGTTGCCATTGTGATGACTCTTATGCCATAGGCTTTAACCCCATTCCCCTCGATGAGCTTTTGATTTGCTCTCTTGTCAAACCTTTAGTAAGCGGATCCGCGATATTATTCTTCGACTTTACATAGTCAATAGAAATTACTCCATTTAAGAGCAACTGTTTCACAGTATTGTGTCTATGATGAATGTGTCGAGACTTACCATTATACATACTGTTTTATGCCCTTCCAATTGCTGACTGACTATCACAATGTATATAGATAGCAGGCACAGGCTTTGGCCAACATGGAATATCCTCTAGGAAATGTCAAAGCCATTTAGCTTCTTCTCCTGCTTTATCTAAAGCTATAAACTCAGACTCCATAGTCGATCTTGCAATGCAAGTCTGTTTAGAAGACTTCCATGATACTGCTGCACCACCCAATGTAAAGACATATCCACTTGTAGATTTTGAGTCTTTAGAATCAGATATCCAGTTAGCATCACTGTACCCTTCAAGTACAATAGGATATCTAGTGTAGTGCAGTCCATAATCAAGAGTATATTTTAAATATCTAAGTACCCTGATTATCGCCCTCCAGTGGTCTACCCCTGGATTGTAGGTATATCTACTCAGTCTGCTAACTGAATAAGCTATATCCAGGCAAGTACAATTCATGATATACATTAAACTACCAATTATCCGGGAATATTCCAATTGTCCTATTCCTTCCCCAATATTCTTAGCTAGATGTTCATTTCCATCTATGGGTATCTTTGATAAATTGGTATCACCCTTGTTAAATTTCTCTAGAACTTTCTCAATGTAATGAGATTGAGATAGGATGATGCCTTCAGATGTTCTAGTGATTTTTATCCCTAGTATTACATCGGCAATACCTAAATCTTTCACGTCGAATTTGCTGGTCAACATTTTCTTGGTAGTTTTAATAATATCATTATTGCTACCCATAATTAAAATGTCATCTACATAGAGACATACAATGACATAGCCTTTTTCAGAGCTTTTAACATAAACACATTTGTCGCATTCATTTATTTTGAACCCATTTGACAGCATCACACCATCAAATTCTCATGCCATTATTTAGGAGTTGCTTCAATCCATAAAGGGATTTAACAAGTCTACAAACTTTCTTTTCTTGATTCGGAGAAACAAACCCCTCAGGTTGTTCCATATAGATTTCTTGATTCAAATCTCCATTCAAGAATGCGGTTTTAACATCCATTTGGTGTATCTCCAAATTGTTAATTGATGCTATTGCTAATAGCATCCGAATGGATGTTATTCTTGTAACAGGCGAATATGTGTCAAAATAATCGACACCCTCCTTTTGTCTGTAACCTTTGACTACGAGTCTCGCCTTATATTTGTCAATAAATCCATCGGCTTTCATCTTCCTCTTAAATATCCATTTACAACCCAATGGTTTATGTTCGGGAGGAAGATCCACCAATTCCCACGTATGGTTTTGCATGATGGATTCAATTTCACTATTGATAGCCTCCTTCCATAAAGGTGCCTCAGGGGTCGACATTGCTTCATGAAATGTGCGAGGCTCATCTTCTAACAAATATGTGAGAAAATCCAGACTAAATGATTTTGTCACTTTAGACCTTTTGCTTCTTCTAACCTCTCTTTCATTTTCATTCTCATTCTCATTAGATTCATCTTCAATGTTCTCTTGAGCACTACTTTCTATAGCATCATGAGTCCTTTTGAGAGACCTATTTTCTTGTGCCATTTTACAAGGGAATATCGTTTCAAAGAACGACGCTGTCCTTGACTCAATAATCGTATTGACATGAATGTCAGATATCTCTGATTTATGCACAAGGAATCGATATGCAGTACTGTTGTTTGCATATCCAATGAAAATGCAGTCAACTGTCTTTGGTCCTATCTTGACCTTTTTAGGAGCAGGAACTGCTACTTTTGCTAGACACCCCCACACTTTGAGATACTTATAGGAAGGTCTTCGACCTTTCCATAATTCATAGGGAGTCTTGTCCAATTTCTTGTGGGGCAGCTTATTCAGAATTTTATTTGCTGACAATATCGCTTCCCCCCACAAATTCTGAGGTGCCCCTGAACTGATCAATAAAGCATTCATCATTTCCTTTAAGGTTCGGTTCTTGCGTTCAGCAATACCGTTTGATTGAGGTGAATAAGGAGCAGTAGTTTGATGAACTATACCGTGTTCTTTACAGAATTCACCAAAAGGTGATTCATATTCACCACCTCTATCACTTCTTAAAGTCTTAATCTTTTTGCTTAATTGATTTTCAACCTCGTTCTTGTAATGTTTGAACATTTCTAGTGCCTCATCCTTGCTTCTTAGCAAATACACATAACTGTACCTTGTACAATCATCAATAAAAGTAACAAAATACTTTTTCCCACCTCTAGTTTGCACCATTTTTAAGTCACAAACATCACTATGAATTAATTCTAGAGGTTTTGTGCTCCTTTCAATTGAACTAAAAGGAGTTCTCGTTAATTTAGATTCTACACAAATTTCACATTTATGCTTTGGATCAATATGGAATTTAGGCAACACATCTAAATTACGTAATTTGCGCATAGTATCAACATTAACATGTCCTAATCTACCATGCCACATATCAAAGGACTCAAGCATATAAGCAGAAGAAATAGTCTTATTATTAATATTGTTAACTGTGGGTACAATAGCCATTACATTCATTTTAAACAAACCATCGGAGAGATATCCTCTTCCAATATACACCCCATTCTTAGTGAGGACAAACTTATCAGACTCAAAAACCAAACGAAATCCATTCTTGCTCAACAAAGGACCGGACACCAAATTCTTCCGGATATCCGGAACATGTAGCACATTGTTCAAGGTGAGCTCCTTTCCAGAGGTCATCTTTAACACTACTTTCCCTTGACCTTGCACCTTGGAGGTAGCAGCATTTCCCATATAGAGTGGTTCACCAGAATTATTTTCTTGATATGTAGTGAACATCTTCCGCTCGGAGCATACATGACAAGTAGCACCAGTGTCAATCCACCATTGCTTTGGATTGTCCATATCACGCCCCGACGTAGCATAATTCAGGAAAGCATTTAATTTCCTTTATGGATTCGTAGGTCGTGACACGTGAGTATGACCAATTATCCCTGCATTAAAAGACTTAACAACATTTCTAAAGGAAAGGATACTAATAAACATAAGCTCCAAAATTAAAACTTACTAAACTATTACATAAGTCCAGGTCTTAGGCACAAACGCCCTTATTCAAATCTAACATAAAGTCTATTACAACTGCAAAGTAGAAGACATAAGAATTATAAAGCAGCCTCCTGGAAAGTCCCCTGCCTCTAACTAGCATAGTCAAAATACCTTGGCTGCTCCTGACCCTGAAAATCTGGACATAGAGTCCAGGACGTATCAACGCCGTCAGCTTATGCAAGCTGGTGAGCAAAATAAACAAGTGCTCGCAATGTATATATAAGCAAATAAACAATAGTGCAATTTAACTTTAAAAGCAATAGATTCAAGGTTCCAATTTCCAACATAGGTCACGGGGGAATAAAATAAGCAATAAATATGCGACCGTGCATGAACAATGTAACATCTCATCTTTCTGACTCTTTTCTCTCAACAAAACCCGACTCAACCAAACCATTACCTCAGATACCAGGAATAATATCCGATCGATATCTAAGTTGTACACAACACTGTCGCCTCCAATACCAGGAATAATGTCCGATTGATATTGAGGTCGCACACCACGCTATCGCCTCAGATACCAGGAATAATATCCGATCGATATCTGGGTCGATCACGACCAACCATCGCTTCGGATACTAGGAATAATATCCGATCGACATCCGAAACAAGCGCCTTAGATACCAGGAATAATATCCGATCGATATCTAAGCTGTACTCAATACCATCGGTTCGGATACCAGGAATATTATCCGATCGATATCCGAAACGAGCGCCCTAGATACCAGAAATAATATCCGATCGATATCTAAGCTGTACTCAATACCATCACTTCGGATACCAGGAATAATATCCGATCGATATCCGAAACGAGCGCCTTAGATACCAGGAATAATATCTGTAATACCCTATATTTTCAGGTATATATAGATCCCTAGTACCTTTCTTAGCCTTCGGTGAGGTTGTGTTCCCAATCGATTGATTGCTATCTCAATCGATTGCTTTTCCAATCGATTGGATGTTTTACCAATCGATTGGCATTCTGCCGACCTAACCCCAATCGATTGGCACCTGGTACCAATCGATTGAGAGTAGCTGGACTTGGCCACCTCGTTGGTTTTGTGTGGTTGTGATTGTTTTTCCCTCCCTATATATATACCCTCTCCCTTATACATATATATGTTTGCTTGTGTGTGTGTTTGGAAGAGAGATATATATATATATATATACTCTCATATATATACACATATATATATATTATATATATACACATACACACTCTCGGGTTAGAGAGGAAGAGAAGAGAAGTAGAAGAAGAAGAAGAAGAAGAATGAAGAGAAGAGGAGCACAGAGAGAAGGATAGAAGGGCAGAGAAGAAAGAGAGAGAGAGAATTCACCATAGCCACCGCCGCGGAGCTCGGGACACCGTCAACGAAACGCCGGGATAAGGTGAGTTTTATTAACTCACTCAAGGAGGTGTTTTTGAGATTGTTAGGGATGTATACTAAAAGCCATGCTTTATGTAGTTAATTTATTATTTTAATAAAATCAGTTATTCCATTTTTATGAGAATCTGTGTGGGCAATGTTTGTATTATATTATTTATTTAATATTATGCATGTGTGTCTCTCATTCTACATAGTAGGTGGTTTGGTGTGTAGAGTTCGGCTTACACACGGAAGATCAGACCACCAGATATTGTAGAATGTAAGATTTTGGTTTACAGTCTTAGATGGGATTGGACACACCATCGGTAGGGCTGCAGCATGGTGTTGTAGTAGGTTTGTCTTGACTGCGGGAAACGGTACAGTTTCAACTCATTATGCTGGTACACTTTGTGTATTTGTCACACCCCGAAAACCGAAGCGCGAGGAAAGAGAAAAGATAGAAAGAGAAAAGAATTAAAACCCAATCACTATGCGGAAGCGACTTTGGAAACCCACGGGGATCCCTACAAGGATAACTCACTAATACGTAAATCCAAAATGGACATACATGTTAATGAGTCCGACAAAGATAGAAGCACGAGAAAATTTAATTAAGAGGCTATCCGGACAAATACTGGTTTCAAGGAGAGAAAGAAAAATACAATAACTTTGAAGAAGGGCATTTTTTTTTATAGTTGCTGAATTTTAAAACACCTGTATGTAGTTATATCTTTAAAACTTTCACATTCTGTCCGCGCTAGTCCATGTAAAATTTAATTCTGCACAACTTTCGTCTAATGACATTTTTCCCAATTCCTCACCGTTTGGGCAGAAAACTGAAATAACAGTAGCAGTTTTTCCTTTTGACAGCAACTTGACAGCACTTTGAAACATTACCAACTATGCCAAATTTTCAAGTTTAAACATTTGTACAATACTAAACAAGTCCTAAACAAAATATGACACGTGCCTACACCAAACGGAACTTCATGTATTCGGAATAAAAGAGATGAAGAGAGGAAGAATAGGAGAGGGAAAAATTGGGGGAGAGAGATTTTAAAACATTTCCTTTAAAAACAAAAGGGACAAATCCGGCAAGGATTTCATACAAATACAATGAGTCTGGTAGGGACAAAACCAAACATAAACGAATCCGACAAGGATTCCATACAATTACAATGAGTCCGGCAAGGACAAAACCAAACATAAACGAATCCGGCAAGGATTCAAATCAACACATATACATAAAACTTTAAAAGGGGTTCTACGGTCTCGGAAACTTAATTTACATAACAAAATTAAGTTTAACAAGTAGAAAAGACAAGGACTAACATTTGTCCATCAATATTACATCAAGGCTTCCCAAATGAAAAAAAAACAAGAAAGTGCAAACTCAAGAAGTTTTGTAATAAAAGTATTACAACAATTTCTTTTAGAACACTTAACTATTACAAACTTCTCCAACCAGCTAAAATTTACATAACTAAGCACAAGTCTTCAAAATAGAACAAAAGATGTCAACGTCTACGCGTCGGGTCACATATGCCCTTTTGCCTTTATCAAGCTCGCCTGAAAAATGTTTTGTCATTTTTATGAGAATGACGGCTCGTAGAAAACATTGTAACAAGTCTATATGCTATCCATGACTAAAGTGAAATGAGGTACAATGAATCGCCAATGTGGCTACAATGAAATGATTAAAGCCGCAAGGCTATGCGTGACAAATGCATATCTCTCTCGTCACCGGACCATGAGCCACCCACGCATGGAGTGTAGCATACCAACTTCCGGGAGCTACCCGAATATAGTTTGGAGTTTGAATGTTTCTAAGGGTCATTCTCCCTGTCTCACATCACAACCCACGTTCGGATTTCTTAAATCAAATTCCCACACATGGGGTTTTTTCTCTCTTTTTCAAATAAAACATTTATGTCGTGATACATGAATGCTTGCCGATTAGGCCTCAATGCACATGATGCTTAACAATGACATTAAGGATGATTCACCATAATATATTAGGCAACAACTCTAGTCTATTAAACATTATATCAAGAGCTTCAAAGAATGTAATTAAATTTCGTAATTTAACATTCCTAACAAGAGATTCCAAACCAATGTCCTAGTATGTTCTTACATACCAAGGGGGGCATCCTAGGCACATTTAACAACACATAATATATTCTTACACCATCAAAGCTTATGAATCACATTTAGGCAATTTATTCTAAAGTTTACAATTTTGGGAAAAACCTAGTGCTTGTGTCTATGTTATCCTCCTAACATTTATTTTCTTTCCTTATAAGCACAATTTATAGATAGCACAACTTAAACATGCAAATCACAATTAGTCAAGAGATCCTAAATTTACAACTTAAAAAAAAAAACTTGATGCATGTATCCAATTTGTTCTCCTATCATCACTCTAATTACATTTAACACCCCAAATTTTCAACTTACACACTCAAAGAATAAAATTCATATTTAGGCAAAATACCCCTAACATTACAACTTTGGAGATAACCTAACATATAAATAAACTCAAGCATTTTAGACAAGCATAACATATAGAAAAGCAACAATGTAAATCTACCTTAGTGGAGATTTTCCAAAATAAATGGAAATGCCCAAAAATTTGAGAAAGAAGCAAAGAACTCCAAATGGCTCCAAGGATGTGAAAAGAGAGGTCCTAGGAAGTACAAGAACTCATTGCATGCACTAATTCTTCAATAAGACTCCATGGATAAAGGTGACAAGTTTGGGAGCTCTATGAAATTTGGGGAAAACTATGGTAGAGGTCACCAAAACGAATTTCGTTGGTACCATTAGAAAGCTTATGGAATTCTAAGAATGTTTTGTGAAATGGAAAAACTCACGAAAATCACTTTTTGGGGGTCTATTGGGAGCTTGAAGGTGGTGGCTATGGAGGCTTTCTATACACCCATTTCATATGGATGAAGAATGAGAAGAAGAAGAGAGAGAGAAAGAAAAGAAAAAAAAAAGGAATGGAGGAGGGAGAGAAGTGGCCGGCCACTTTAAGAGTGGGGTGGGTGGGGCCCACCATGTTTTGTTTAGTCTTTTGTTTGTATTTAATGTGTATAGGTACAATGCATGTGTGTGTGTGGTCTAATGTTACACACCCAATTTAAAATATGCACCCACTTTAACCCTAGAAAAAAAAAATATTGCAATAAAACAAAATAATACCAAATAAGAAAAGAAAAATAAATAAATGAATAAATAATTAAATATAGTGACACAAGTTCAGATAAATTCAAATACTGCCCCAAAATAATTAACAGGCTCACACTTAATCATTTAATTGCGGTTTTACCCTTAATTAAAGTTCTGAAATATTACAGTCTACCCCCCTTAAAAGGATTCCGTCCCGGAATCCGGAATGGCAATCACGCAAAGGGAGCAACGACTTGCTCACACCTTAAACAACAACAAAGGGAGAAGCACAAAAAAGCACATAGCACCCAAAGGAACTTACACTACTCGAAAAAGAGATGAGGGTAGCTCTTCCTCGCTTCACCCTCGTCCTCCCAAGATTCTGAACAGGTTGTTCCTTATACGAAGCATCTTCACTAAGAGGCAAATCGGTCAATCAATTATATGCGACGGATCGGGATAAGGCTTACGGAGTGGATCGAGATTATACCGACGAAGCATCGAAATGTGGAATCACATTATGAACACAAGATAACTGTGGCGGAAGAACCAAACGATAAGCAATGACGCCAAACCTCTCAAGGATCTCGAATGGCCCAATAAATCGCGGTGTCAACTTACCATTCTGACCAAATCGTTGCAACCCACGACGGGGTGAAACTTTTAGAAATACAAGATCACCAACCTCAAACTCAAGTGGTCGACGATGGCGATCGGCATACGATTCCTGACGACTCTGAGCTGAAATCAACTTCTTACTAATTTCTTTAATCTTTTCTGACGTCTCTCTAACCATATCGGGTCCATGAAGATTAGTCTCACCTACCTCACCCCAACACAAAGGAGATTGACACGAACGGCCATACAATGCCCTAAGCGGTACCATCTGATAACTGATGTTGGATGCAACCCGGCCAACGGAAACTTTTCTTCCCAATCACTACTAAGTGTCATAACACTACTCTCAACATTTTTTCCAAAACCAATCGGAATAGAAGGAGCTGAATACCCCATACTTACTACAAATTCTGCCAGGAAGGAAATACAACCTTCGTATCACGGTTAAACGCATCGACACTGATACAATATGACGTCTCACGATCGTACGAACATGAATCACACTAAGGGAAACTACGATGTCGGTCACTCTGAACGGTAACGAACGTGTAGATGTTGTCCAAACGATCTACAAGGATCTAAAAGAGTGTTATCCTTACGCAAAGTTCCTAGAAATGCTGTAATAGGTAATTGAAAACGGTTGTAACAAACCTGTGATTCTCCGGTGTCGGTCTTTACCTGCTGGCAAATCAAATAAATTTGACAATGGATTTCTTTAACCCTTTCCACCAATACTGGCGACGCAAAACATAGTACATCTTGTGCCTCCCGGATGTAGGGCAAAACGGGAATGGCAGAACTCTTTCAACAAATCTCCACGGCAAGCAACGGAAACAAACACTCAGTCTCGAGGTCTCAAACCACTAATGTCACCAAAAGTCCAATCCTGTCCAAATTCTTCATTAATCATACGGTATGTCAAGGCAATGGTCTCATCATCGAGTTTCTGTACTGCTAACAACTTCAAGTCAAAACTTTCGATAACACATTCAAGTCAAACAGGGAAATTTGGGCATAAGTCTCCAAACCACAATTCTCAAAGTTATCATAATGTCTTAGTATTCTCCACTCTTGCACTGGTAAATACACTAGGGTACACACGAGCCTCAACATTTTCCACTCTTGCATAGGTAAGGAAGCTGAGTCATAGTCATACTTCTCTGTCACGATATTGGCCTAGCTCGGGTGGCAACGCAATTCAAGTCATAGTCTGCTCCTATCTCAAGGTCACCCAAAGTTAAATTTATAGTCACAGTTATAATTAAGGTCTCTTTGAGTTAGAAATGTCTCATATGTGATGTCTCCTAGTCCCAAGTCTTGGGTAGCTCAATCCGCGTTCAGGAAGCATACGATATAGTTCAATTAATTCACGCTCAATGTTCACAAGAACAGGTGCCAAAATCAAACAAGTTTTGTAACTTTGGTATAACACATTCTCACCCCAAAGCATCTCAAACAAAGTTCACCTCTATTTTCGTCAACTCCGTTAATTACCAAGCGGGGAGATATTTCCAACAAAGCAACGGTAGTAACCCATTAGTCCCAAGAAACCATGAATCTCATATACAAGGCAAATCTATTACGGTCCCAATGTTAGAAGGATCCACGGATACTCCATTACCAAAAATGACATGTTCAAGAAACTTTTTACCTCGGATAATCAATATTCACACTTAGATAATTTGGCATACGTAGTCATCGGTGCTCAATCACAAACTTGTCTTAGCAAGTATTAAACACACGGCTTATCAAATTTGCTAAAGCAGCAGGCGCGTTCATCAAACTGAATGGTATAACAAGGGATTCACAATGTCTGTAATACGGGCGGAAAATAGTCTTAGGAATCTCACGTTCCCTAGTGCGCAACTGGTGATAACTCTATTTCAAATCAATATTTGAAACTAAACACGTTGAACTACGAAGTTAGTCAAAAGGGTCTACTGATTCTTATAGTCACAAGATTCGATGTCAAAAGCAACACTCAACTTAGGAGGTCCATCTATCTTCTTCACACAGGGAAATGGGTACTCTCCAAGGAGACGGATTAATTCGAATGAAATTGCTAACTTGTAAGTTCTCCAACTGAGCCCTTAACTCTTTCAACTCTATGGATGTCCTACAATACGGCGGCATCGAAATAGATGAAGAACTGGGTATTAATCTGTCACAACTCAATTCTCGGGGATAGGCGACAAGCCATACAAATCCTCAGGGAACACATCGGTGTACTAACCCACAACGGAAGAGAACTCAATCAAATTTGGTTCATTCTCATCAGAAAATAAAACAAGCTATTTAAGGAGTCAATACGACTTTTACAGTTGTACCAACTGTGAAGTGGATATTTCAGAGTCTATATATAATCATCCACAAAACAATTAAGATTCCCGGATGGTAATACAAATATTACCTTCCTCTCAAAACAAGTCACCAGTGCTCGGTAAGTACTCACTAGCCCTTACTCACAATCACAAATCAAAGATGGTGTACTGGTCAACTATCACAGTTCACAGCCACGACACATTCGATTTAAGGGAACCAAGCCTCCAACGGAAGTATCTATTAACAACTAACGATGTAGGAACCAAACGACTCATTCCTCAACTCATTGATGATGCACGAGGTGGTATCTGAAGGGATATGATGCGCCGGTATCTATAGGCATAGTGGCACTGGGACTAAACACGAACAACTTACTTTGGATCACAAAAACATCGGTATTACCCACGGAAGGTGCGGCGGCAAAAAGATTAAGCTGCCCTTATTGTCCCCCTAGGGACGCTTGATCAAAAAAAATCTGAGTTGAAGGAGTTTGCTGTGGTGGTAACAAAGGTGGTCTACAAGCCTGCTGAAAAGGTGGATGAACTGGGGTTGGTCCAACTGACTGTTCTTAGTCGGTGCACGAAGTTCTCTAACTCTTTTATTCAAACTCAAATACCCAAATACTAATATTTTCTGAACCACTTTACTAAGTACATTCAACTCGAATCCAATCGCGTTGGTGCGTAGGCCTGGACGAAGTCCATTCTCAAAAGTTCTTACCTTCATTCTATTGTCTAATGTTATATCGAAAATGAGACTAGTCTTATACTCAGAAACTGTCACGGCTCCCTAATGAAGATTTCAGAAATTCAATCCTCTTAGCTCGACGAACTACGAATGGAAAATACTGCTCACGAAACAGTCGGCTGAGTGTGTCCCATAACCTACTCTCCATAGTCGGTGTAGTCAACACTAACCCCCTACTTTAATCTGACTGAAAGACTACAGCGTCTACTCGAAGATCCTCCTCCAACAGTACCAAGGTACTCCAAATTATGAATACGCACTCAAGCCACAGTTCCACGTGAACCGGGCATGAATCTATATAGGTTAAACATTAATTTACACATCACTTGGAGGACACGCGTACTTAGCATGAGATCACATAGCTCACAACATTAATCATGTTCACCTATAACATATAACGTTTCCCTTCATAATTCCATTTACATTTGTGAACGATGATACCATATTGCTTTGTAAATCAACTCGATACTTAACATAAACGACAAGGATAGTATAGGAAAGGCAATCAATATCAATATTAGTAACCTTAAGTAACTTATATCATGATTCATACTAATCAATGCCTATCATGACCCATGAGAACACATAGCATTGAGAATATGCACGGTTATAACATAACTGTAGGGCATGTCAAACATGAATGTACTTGGCATATACCCTAAACATATATAAATGTTGGAACCGATTAGCTCATCGCATGTAGAACATGTACACATATCACGTGTGAACATTAACTTAAACATCAAATTCACATAGAAGCATGCTCATCAACAATACGGGATCACATCACTCAATATGCATCAATACATATTAGAACAATTGAAAATCATATAAACACTTAGCATATCGGGTATGGAACATGTAATCTTTGACATGTAAGCACCTAGCATATACGTACCTAGCCTCGAAGGCATTCAACCTTAAGCATGCTAGCATTATACTCGCCTTGTATGAAATAAGTACTCTTCATAACATAGCTAAAGGAAATGCACAACACAATACTAGAGCACGTAGGCTTCACATGAACTCACATAACACGTAAGATATGAAACATGTAAATTGGGCACGTAAGCACAAAAGTCTAAAAAATGTTCACTCAATAAAATAAAATAAAATGTTCATGCAACATCTCACTATGTAAAGTAAACGGCGGCATAGTTAAAACAATTAGCATTGAATGAGGAATCGAATGACTATTAACCACATTAAGCAACTCATAGGAGGACTAATGCCATCCCATGGAGTATATAAACATTTAACATGTAAACAGATACTACGTTGAATGTGAAATATGTAAACACCTTGAACATGTAACCATATAGGTCCCGAAGGAATTCGACCTCTACGCATGACCACACGGCGTCGCATCATCTCAAAAAAAAAAAAAACTCAATGAAAGAAACGGAAAGCAATAAACAAACTTAAGCATGGATGGAAATGAAACAAGCCCGAAGTAAACACCCATAGCCCCTAGGTATTCAAACCCGATTAGCTCTGATACCAATCTGTCACACCCCAAAAACTGAAGCGCGAGGAAAGAGAAAAGATAGAAAGAGAAAAGAATTAAAACCCAATCACTATGCGGAAGTGACTTTGGAAACCCACGGGGATCCCTACAAGGACAACTCACTAATACGTAAATAAAAAATGGACATACATGTTAATGAGTCCGAAAAAGATAGAAGCACGAGAAAATTTAATTAAGAGGCTATCCGGACAAGTACTGGTTTCAAGGAGAGAAAGAAAAATACAATAACTTTGAAGAAGGGCATTTTTTTATAGTTGCTGAATTTTAAAACACCTGTATGTAGTTATATCTTTAAAATTTTCACATTTTGTCCGCTCTGATCCATGTAAAATTTAATTCTGCACAACTTTCGTCTAATGACATTTTTTCCAATTCTTCACCGTTTGGGCAGAAAACTGAAATAACAGTAGCAGTTTTTCCTTTTGACAGCAACTTGACAGCATTTTGAAACATTACCAACTATGCCAAATTTTCAAGTTTAAACATTTGTACAAGACTAAACAAGTCCTAAACAACATATGACACGTGCCTAGACCAAACGGAACTTCATGTATTCGAGATTTAATAAAAACGAGGAATAAAAGAGATGAAGAGAGGAAGAATGGGAGAGGGAGAAATTGGGGGAGAGAGATTTTAAAACATTTCCTTTAAAAACAAAAGGGACAAATCCGGCAAGGATTTCATACAAATACAATGAGTCCGGTAGGGACAAAACCAAACATAAACGAATTCGGCAAGGATTCCATACAATTACAGTGAGTCCGGCAAGGACAAAACCAAACATAAACGAATCCGGCAAGGATTCAAATCAACACATATACATAAAACTTTAAAAGGGGTTCTACGGTCTCGGAAACTTAATTTACATAACAAAATTAAGTTTAACAAGTAGAAAAGACAAGGACTAACATTTGTCCATCAATATTACATCGAGGCTTCCCAAATGACAAAAATAAGGAAGTGCAAACTCAAGAAGTTTTGTAATAAAAGTATTACAACAATTTCTTTTAGAACACTTAACTATTACAAACTTCTCCAACTAGCTAAAATTTACATAACTAAGCACAAGTCTTCAAAATAGAACAAAAGATGTCAACGTCTACGCGTCGGGTCACATATGCCCTTTTGCCTTTATCAAGTTCACCTGAAAAATATTTTATCATTTTTATGAGAACGACGGCTCGTAGAAAACATTGTAACAAGTCTATATGCTATCCATGACTAAAGTGAAATGAGGTACAATGAATCACCACCGTGGCTACAATGAAATGATTAAAGCCGCAAGGCTATGCGTGACAAATGCACATCTCTCTCGTCGCCGGACCATGAGCCACCCACGCATGGAGTGTAGCATACCAACTTCCCGGAGCTACCCGAATATAGTTTGGAGTTTGAATGTTTCTAAGGGTCATTCTCCTTGTCTCACATCACAACCCACGTCCGGATTTCTTAAATCAAATTCCCACACATGGGGTTTTTCTCTCTTTTTCAAATAAAACATTTATGTCGTGATACATGAATGCTTGCCGATTAGGCCTCAATGCACATGATGCTTAACAATGACATTAAGGATGATTCACCATAATATATTAGGCAACAATTCTAGTCTATTAAACATTATATCAAGAGATTCAAAGAATGTAATTAAATTTCATAATTTTAACATTCCTAACAAGAGATTCCAAACCAATGTCCTAGTATGTTCTTACATACCAAGGGGGGCATCCTAGGCACATTTAATAACACATAATATATTCTTACACCATCAAAGCTTATGAATCACATTTAGGCAATTTATCCTAAAGTTTACAATTTTGGGAAAAATCTAGTGCTTGTGTCAATGTTATCCTCCTAACATTTATTTTCTTTCCTTATAAGCACAATTTATAGATAGCATAACTTAAACATGCAAATCACAATTAGTCAAGAGATCCTAAATTTACAACTTAAAAAAAAAAAACTTGATGCATGTATCCAATTTGTTCTCCTATCATCACTCTAATTACATTTAACACCCCAAATTTTCAACTTACACACTCAAAGAATAAAATTTATATTTAGGCAAAATACCCCTAACATTACAACTTTGGAGATAACCTAACATATAAATAAACTCAAGCATTTTAGACAAGCATAACATATAGAAAAGCAACAATGTAAATCTACCTTAGTGGAGATTTTCCAAAATAAATGGAAATGCCCAAAAATTTGAGAAAGAAGCAAAGAACTCCAAATGGCTCCAAGGATGTGAAAAGAGAGGTCCTAGGAAGTACAAGAACTCATTGCAAGAACTAATTCTTCAATAAGACTCCATGGATAAAGGTGACAAGTTTGGGAGCTCTATGAAATTTGGGGAAAACTATGGTAGAGGTCACCAAAACGAATTTCGTTGGTACCATTAGAAAGCTTATGGAATTCTAAGAATGTTTTGTGAAATGGAAAAACTCACGAAAATCACTTTTTGGGGGTCTATTGGGAGCTTGAAGGTGGTGGCTATGGAGGCTTTCTATACACCCATTTCATATGGATGAAGAATGAGAAGAAGAAGAGAGAGAGATAGGAAAGAAAAAAAAATAAAAGGAATGGAGGAGGGAGAGAAGTGGCCGGCCACTTTAAGAGTGGGGTGGGTGGGGCCCTACATGTTTTGTTTAGTCTTTTGTTTGTATTTAATGTGTATAGGTACAATGCATGTGTGTGTGTGTGTGTGTGGTCTAATGTTACACACCCAATTTAAAATATGCACCCACTTTAACCCTAGAAAAAAAATATTGCAATAAAATAAAATAATACCAAATAAGAAAAGAAAAATAAATAAATGAATAAATAATTAAATATAGTGACACAAGTTCAGATAAATTCAAATACTGCCCCAAAATAATTAACAGGCTCACACTTAATCATTTAATTGTGGTTTTACCCTTAATTAAAATTCTGAAATATTACAGTATTAAACAGGACCAACTTGGGGCAATTATCTTTATACTGACTTATAAGATAATTAATACCTCATGGCTATTATGAGTGCTTATGCTCTAAATTCTAAGTTAGTTTATAGACACGTAAATTTGATATTTACACTTTGATCCCCATAAGGGTGAGATCCTTAAATGGGTCAATATCTCATTGGATTGGGTGGCAATATTAATTGTGTGGTGGATATTAATTAATGATGGAATCCATGTCTCAATTTTGGGATTGATGATATCCCCTTGAGAAAGCTTATAAGTTTTTATTATGTCAAACCCTGCAGGTGGATTTTGTATCCGACATATCAGATAAGTTAAGCAGAGGATCTCAAGGAATTTTAAGAGATTAATTAAATGTGATTGTCAGTAATTATATTTAATTAATGGATATCTGTAATCTTAACGTGGGGAGATAATAAACATTTAATAACATGGAGCTCGAAATATATTTTTGAGATAAGGGTAGGAGTGCAATTATAATTCTTTAGTGGTATGAATTATAATTTATGGAAATAGGAATCTGATTCAGTTCGAATTAGGGTTTCCTAATTCCATAAGGAAGCCTATTCCTTATTGCCTTCTATGGTCCCTATCGTAGCCTATATATATGCTGCCTTGGCTCTTCTCTCAGGTTGCGTGATTTCACATTCTAAGCTTCCCTTGACCTCCTAGCTTTCTTCTAGAAGGGTTTCCACCAAACCCTAGTCTCTGTGAGCATTCAAGAGACATAGAAGTGGAGATCGCTAGCGTCGGACAACGCTCACTTAAAGAACTTCGGACTGCTCGATACTGATCGAAAGTTGTTGAATTATTTACACGATGTTTCTGACGTCGAGACGGAGCTGCTGTAAAAAATTCAAGTGAATCGGAGATCGTTTAGTCCTCCTGACGAACACATCTTTGTCGGATCAATGTGATCGGGATTGAATTGTCACAGCAATCAGAGAGAGTGTTATAACTGGGAATAGAAAACAGAACGTAAAGAGGGAAGAGCAGAAAACATAAAGGATTTCGAAAGAGCCCACACTCAGTTCGATATTCTAGCAGCAAAGGAATACGGTAGAAGATCGTGAGATGTTATCGAGCTCGTGTTCTCGATTCGTCTACTACAGCAATCCGTTTTTACAGTTCAAGATAACCCTAGTTCCGCCCTTGTAGGGTTATTATAGTTTTCAGTAATTTTTTTTGCAGTACCAACTTATACGCACTGTCAACGGATTCTGGGAACGCAGTTTCCTAATACTGGTATCAGAGCAACGTTGATTCTGCGTATAGGTTGAACGCAACCATGTTGTCCAGTAATACAGATCTTATGCGTGCATTGATGGATGGATAGAACGTAGATCTGTACTAATCCTTGTTTTGCAGCGTTCTTATTCCACTATTATGGTCACTGGTTTTGTGTGATTGGATCCCACGATGGGTTTATTCGTGGTTAGTGTACTGCAAATAAATAGCATGTGAACTCCTTTATGGAGGCATAGGATTTGTATGTATTGGATCCCACGCTTGATTGATGCGTGGTTAGTTTACTGCAAATAAATAGCATGTGAACTCCTTCATGGAGGCATAGCGTTTATGTAATTTATCTCAAGTAAATCCGTGAAGATGGTACGTGAGAGCAGTTTTACAAGCGATTTCCGAAAGCGATCTGGAAGCAGTTTTAGAACACAGTTTCAGAAGGCAGTTTCAGAAAACTGTTCTAGAAGGCAGCTCAACCCCGTGTGTAGTGGCGACATAGAGCTAATCGGGTTCAATGAAGATTTCTTCATAAGAGTTGCAGCTTGACCATAATAGTGGGATTCCTGTTTTATTGTGGTTTCCTTATTTATGTGTGATTGAATGATTATTATTGTTTCATGTTTAATGAATAGGACAACATGGATAATTATTCCTAGACCTATTTCAGATGTCTAGCTGCATGTTTAATTTATATTAATTTAAAATGATGGACAACTACATGTGTATTTGGAAATAAAACTAATTCCATAATTTAAAAACATAAGTACTTATTTTCTAAAATCATGAGAATAGAATAATTTTATTATCTACACATGTGGGTTTCACAAGTAAGGATGAATTAATCCTTGTCTAGTATTCCATTATTTTTTATTAATTAAATTAAAAGTTTTTCTAAAAAAATTAAAACCCTCAATTTTTTTTTTAAAATTCTAAGTGGGAGAGGGAATTTATCAAGTATAAATCCCATGGTCTCCATCACTGGTTTGTAGATGATATGATTAATTTTGTGTGATGGCTCTAGTGTCATCCTCCCCATCGGATGTAGTTGATCATGGAATTATCAGTACAAACTTCTTTAAAAGAATATTTTGGGTGATTGTTGGTGTGGGTCACCTCTCCATCAGAGGTGTTCCTCACGGAACTCTTGACCTAGAATTAAGTGATGGTATACACTTAGCTATAAATAATAATATCCTCTCCATCTGAGTCACTGTTGTTATTTATAGGATCAAAGCAAGTCAGCAGTTTAATTTTACTAGGCAAGGTACATTGCCTGGATAGTAAAATTAAAAGGCAATTGCCTATCTGAACAAATGATGGATAGTATATGGCTTCCCATCGAGTCATACTATCACGGTGTATCAGGTTGCTGGCGAATTCTTTTCAAATATGGTAGAGAGAACCAATATTTTCAACTCGAATCCATAGTTATTTTTTGCCCAAATGTAATTATTTATATTATGTGATTCTCAGACTTTTAAATGGGTTCCTTCAATCCACTCGCTGTTATACTTAAAGAAAACAAACTTACTGGACCAAACTATATACACTGGAAAAGGAATTTAGATATTGTGTTAACTACTAAAGAGTACAAGTTTGTGCTTACTCAAGAATGTCCTGAGCAACCTAGTGAGGGGGCAACCGCTGAGGAAACCCAGGCTCACAAGAAATGGGTCAAGGCTGGTGAGATGGCGCGGTGTTACATTTTGGCATCCATGTCAAATGTGCTGCAACATCAGCATCAGTCAATGGCCAGTGCCTATGACATGATGGAGAGCCTCCGAGAGATGTTCGGGGATCAAAGTCGTGCTGCTAGGCAGGTTGCCATGAAAGACTTGATGAACACAACCATGGCCGAGGGGACGTCTGTAAGGGATCATGTTCTTAAGATGATATCTCTTCTTAATGAACTAGAGATCCTTGGAGCTACAATCGACGGGGAAACCCAGGTCGATATCGTACTCCAGTCACTGCCAGAGTCTTTTAAGCAATTTCGCCTCAATTACAACATGAATAAATTTAAATATACTTTGGCGGAGCTACTTAAAGAACTCCAAGCAGCTGAGGGTCTCAACAGAAAGTCAGGGAGTGCTCTTATGTTTGAGAAAGGTTCTGCTTCAAAGCCGAAAGGCAAGAAGAAAATGAAAAAGGCTCAAAAGAAGGCCGCGGGTCCTCCGCCAATCCAAAGGCCACGAGGACAACCGAGAAAGCCTAAAGGCAAATGTTTTGTTTGCAAGCAGCCAGGACACTGGAAGAAGCAATGTCCAGTTTATCTCGCCAGATAGAACAATCAAGGTAAATCTGTCACACCCGTTCCAAAAATTTCATGGTTTTAATATGCATATTCAGATTCTTGTGGATTATCAATGTTAGTTGATAATGGTGGATTGAGATTGACTGTGAGTCAACGGTAAGGTGTCAGTGAGGACACGGGAACATGGAAGTTCATATTGCATAATCATGAGTAACTGACATTTATATTATTTAAATGTTATTTGACCTTATCTGGTATTTCTATGAATAGTAATTATACCTGTGTAGTATAATTCTGGTGAATTTGGATATGATAGTATTGATTCGAGGTGAAAAGTGTATGTTTATAGCGTATTACACGGTCTTTTATGCATACTTTTATCCCCAAGTCCCTAGATTTAGATGCATATCAATGATTAAGTGTTTTCTATGATGTTGAGACTCAAACATGTGTTTTTACACTATTTTACAGGTCATGGAAAGCAAACATTGCATAGAAAGTGATTCTGGTGAAGAGAATAGCGGAAGCAGCTGAGAAAACTCCAATTTTGACAATGAAGACTTCAGATTTGGAAGATTTTCCCAGAGACATGAAATGTAGATTTTTGAGTTACGGTCGCGTGGCCGCAAACGGGAGGTCAATCCGAGGTCCGAGTGAAAAGTTATGGCCATTCTCCCATCGGTGTGCAGTGCTGTCAAAATCAGAGAAGTTCAAGCGATTGAAGAGAGTTCAATCGATCGAACCTTCGATCGATCGAACCTTCGATCGATCGAACTAAGCTCGATCGATCGAACCTTATTTTCACCCAAAAGTTGCGTAAACTCTGTGGGAACCCTATATATACGTCGTTTTGACGCCAGACGAAGGGAGGACGCTCCAGAACGCAGAAAACATCAGTTTTAGGGTAGTTTTAGGGTTAGATTAGGTGTAGATTAGGTTAGATTTATGTTTTCTTCCTCCTTTTTCATTGTTTTACTCAAGATTATTGAAGATTGATATTTATTTCAAGTTTGTTTCAAGTTATTTTCAGATTATTACAGGTTTTTCCATCCCTTTTCTTTATTTCATTGTTTATTACTTTAGTTACTATGATCGCTATGTTTTACTATTTCTGTACTTGTTTATTCATGTTTCCGTAGTTTAGACGTTGGGAATATGTGATGAAACATTGATTATTAGCCTCTTCCATGCAATCTTTAGAAATCTTGGGCTCGATCGATCGAAGGTATTTCGATCGATCGAACCAGAGATAGTCAAGCGATCGAAGGCATTTCGATCGATTGAAGGATGATGTTGTCCGATCGATCGAGAGCGCTTCGATCGATCGAACTTGTTAATTCCTGAGATGATTCTTTTAAGTATTCCATGACTTTCTGTTTTAGAAATCTGTCATCAAATTGTCCCAATATGCTCAGTTTGTCACAACAGTTTTTAGAACTTAAAGCCTTAAGGCCTTTTCTTCAATGACTTTTGAAAACCACTTTGAATGCTAAAACCATTTAGAGTGCAAGTAATAACCATTGTTTTAAACCGTCTTCCATGTATTTTACTCAAATGTGATGATGTAGTCCCGGTCATGAAAGGGCTACTGAGTCTTTATCTTTAGAAAAATACGGAATGCTGAAGAGGAATGAACTCCATAGAACGTTAATGAATGTGCATGGTAGATGGTTAGGATTAATGTGGATTCACGTGTTTCCAACACCTTTAGTTCATCTGTTTAATTAGTTATGTTTCTTTATACTTTAGTTTATTAGTTAGTTTACTTTAATTAATTAGGATTCGTAGAACCTTCACTCCCAACATTCTTATTTTCTTTTCCTTTTCGTTAGGTTGTAACTTAGTAGACATTCTCCCTATTCCTTTCCTGTGGGATCGACCTGGACTTCCAGTACTATATTACTTGCACGATCACCTATGGGATCGACCTGGACTTCAAGTATGCATGGTAGATGGATAGGATTAATGTGGATTCACGTGTTTCCAACTCCTTTAGTTTATCTGTTTAATTAGTTATGTTTCTTTATACTTTAGTTTATTAGTTAGTTTACTTTAATTAATTAGGATTCATTAGAACCTCCAATCCTTCATTTTTATTTCCTTTTCTTTAGGTTATAACTTAGTAGATATTCTTCCTATTCCTTCCCTGTGGGATCGACCTGGACTTATCCAGTATTACTTGCACGATCACCTACACTTGGGTGTTGCACAAGAGCGCACAACTATTTAGTCGTGTCAAGTATCATTTGAGAACTGTGGTGAGAACATGAGAGATACGTTAATTAAAAAGGTAGGTTGTATAGAGATTTCACAGAATATAGTTTCGGACGCTATTTTTGGACCCAAACGAAAATTAGTCGAAAACTTTTGGAATTTGTAATATTCACTCGTAAAGGTATAAAATGGACGTGTGCGAAGTTTCATGGGTTAATGAGAAGTTTTGAGAAACTTGCGGGGAGGTAAACGTAATTCCTCAAAAGTTTGCCTATATATAGATTGGGATGAGATTTCAATCTCATCCAAACACTTGCCAAATATCTAGAGAGAGGAGAGAGAAGGGAGATTTGGAGCCAACGGGCTTTGCGACGCCGATCGACGACCGTTCGTCCGTCAGATTTTCTCTAGATTTTAGATTTGAACTCATGGAGGTAAGATCTACATTTTGATACCACTTAGGTCATGTTTGGCCAATTTTTGTAAAAATATTAATTCTAGACTTTTGGGAAAAATCAGGTAAAACTTGTAGGAATCGCGTATAAATTGAAATCCGACGATTATTTAGCCCCTTAGACGATCCTTCAAAGTTTGAAGAGATTTGCACGAGGTATGAATTCTAGATCTATGAAATATATGGATTTTCATGTTTTGGACATCACTTTTGATATTCTTGGATCCGGGCGAAATTCATGTGTTAATTAGGCCCGTTAATTATGCACGTGAAATTATGATAAAAGCACGTATAACTGATTATGTGAGCATGTTATGTGTCTACTTGGGTCAAAGGGGAGTTTGGTGCAAATTCATCCGGGGTAAGTTCCTCGAACCTTGAGGATTGTGATTGTGATTGTGATTGAAATGGATTTTTGTGAACGTTTTCAATTGACCAAATTTCTTTTATAACTCTGATTTTAATGGATTTTATAAACTCAGAGGGTAATGTTCCCTAAGTTTTAAATACCCAGGGTTGTTTTAAAGTTCTTTTCGCTGTGTAATAGTTATTTGGCGTTTGGATGAGCCTTGGTGGTGTGCCACGTGTCCTATTTCCACGCGTAGTGGGATGGGTCGTGACAAAATCTCATTTACTAGTTGTTGAATCGTGTTTAGCGGTCCGATCTACCGGTACCTGGTGTGTAGATACGGGAGCCACTGATCATGTATGCAATTCTTTGTAGGGGTTCCAGGGAACCAGGCAGCTCAGTGATGGAGAGATTTATCTATATATAGGAAATGCTACGAGAGTAGCAGCAGTTGCAGTAGGAGATCTACATCTTAGTTTTGGTAGAGATAGGATTTTAATATTAAGAAATTGCCTTTATGTACCTTCTATTAGAAGGAATTTAGTTTCAGTTTCTAGTTTAGTAAAGAATGGATATTCAGTTCATTTTAATAAAGTAGTAGTTATTAAAGAAAATAAACGTTTTATTTGTTCTGGTCAATTGGTGGATGATCTTTATATTACAAATCCTACCTCTCCTATACTGCAACTTAATGAATTGAATAACACAAATAGTTTTCCATTTAAGAGAAAAGAACCTTCGAGGATGAACCAAACGCATCTTTGGCACTTACACCTTGGTCATATTAATTTGAAAAGGATTCAAAGACTGGTTCAAAATGGGCCATTAGGCTCATTGGAAGTGGAGGTACTTCCAGTTTGTGAATCCTGCTTGGAAGGTAAAATGACCAAGATGCCATTCTCGGCCAAGGGCTATAGAGCAAAAGAGCCGTTGGAACTGGTTTACTCTGATTTGTGTGGTCCTATGACTGTCCAAGCAAGAGGGGGATTTGAGTACTTTGTCACTTTCATCGATGATTACTCAAGGTATGGGTACATTTACTTGATGCGGCGTAAATCTGAATGCTTTGAGAAATTCAAATACTTTAAGGCTGAAACGGAGAAGCGTCTAAGTAAATGTATCAAGACACTACGATCTGATCATGGTGGAGAGTACCTCTTGGGAGAATTTAGGGAATACTTATTGGAGCAAGGGATTACATCCCAATAGTCTGCACCCCGTATGCCTCAGCAGAACGGTGTAGCAGAAGGAAGGAACATGACTCTTATGGACATGGTAAAATCTATGATGAGTTATTCGGATTTACCAATTTCCTTTTGGGGACACGCATTAGAGACAGCTGCATACATTCTAAACTTGGTACCATCTAAGTCAGTACCTACTACTCCCACGGAATTGTGGACTGGGCGAAAGCCTAGTCTGCGGCATGTTCGGATCTGGGGTAGTTCAGCACATGTGCTGAAAGGGAACGCAAAAAAATTGGAATCAAGAACAGAAGTATGTTTCTTTGTTGGGTATCCAAGAGGAACTAAAGGTGGTCTGTTTTATAGTCCTAAGGATCAGAAGGTTATTGTTAGCACCAATGTCACATTCTTAGAAGAGGACTATGTTATGGACCACAAACCCAGAAGCCGTATTGTTTTAGAGTAAATGAGAGGAGAGACACCGAGACATACTTCTTCGATACCAACGGTACGAGAAGAAACACCACAAGAAAGAGTTATCGATATTCCATTACCACATCGTAGTGGGAGGATTATCGAAACTCGTGTAGATCCCGAACCAACCATTAACAAGCAGGTTCCTGAACTAGTACAACGTGTAGATAATGGTGTATTAAGTTCAGAATCTTCACAACAAAATATCAGTGATACACAGACACGGGTTGTGCCTCGTCGTAGTGGGAGGGTTATTATTCAACCTGACCGGTATATGTTCTTGGGAGAGTCTTATGACCGGGTCCCTGATGAACAAGGTACCAACCCCTGTAACTACAATGAAGCACTCCAAGATAAAGATGTAGATCTTTGGCAAAAGGCTATGATATCTGAAATGGAGTCTATGTACTCCAATCAAGTCTGGGATCTTGTAGAACCACCCAATGAAATAAAACCCATTGGATGTAACTGGATCTATAAGAAGAAGATAGGAGCATACGGTAAGGTGGAAACCTTTAAAGCAAGGCTTGTTGCGAAAGGGTTCACTCAAAAAGAAGGAATCGATTATGAGGAAACTTTTTCACCGGTGGCAATGCTAAAGTCTATCCGGATTCTCTTATCCATTGCTGCACATTTCGATTATGAAATTTGGTAAATGGATGTCAAGACAACATTTCTTAATGGGAATCTTGACGAGTGCATCTATATGGTGCAACCAGACGGGTTCATCGCAAAGGGCCAAGAACACATGTTGTGCAAGCTTAAGAAGTCCATTTATGGACTTAAGCAGGCATCTAGGTCTTGGAATATCCGCTTTGATCAAGAAATCAAGTCTTTTGGTTTTGATCAATGTGCGGATGAATCTTGTGTGTACAAGAAACATGATGGAAGAGTGGTGGTATTCTTAGTACTATATGTGGATGATATCTTGTTAATCAAAAACGATGTGGGGGTATTATCTTCTGTAAGGGTATGGTTGTCCAGTCAATTCGATATGAAGGACTTGGGAGAAGCCGGTCACATCCTAGGGATCAAGCTTATGCGAGATCGCAAGAATAGGATGTTGGGCTTGTCACAAGGCACTTATATTGACAATATTCTTGCAAGGTTTAGCATGCAAGATTCCAAGAAGGGATTCCTTCCCTTCAGGCATGGAATTACTCTATCTAAGGATCAGTGTCCTAAGATACCTGATGAGATAGAGAAGATGAAGGCAGCTCCTTATGCCTCGGCAGTAGGAAGCCTAATGTATGCTATGCTATGCTATGTACTAGACCTGACATCTGCTTTGCTGCTGGCATGGTTAGTAGATATCAGTCTAATCCAGGACAAGAACATTGGACTGCAATGAAAAATATTCTCAAGTACCTGAAAAGGACTCGAGATTATATGTTATATTACCAAGCAGACAGTCTTCTACCCATTGGGTACACAGATTCTGATTTCATGTCAGATAGGGATTCCAGAAAGTTTATCTCAGGATATATGTTTACCTTAGGAGGTAGAGCCATTAGTTGGAGTGAGGTGTGTCACTTCATGGCTTTGAGTCTAAGTGGGAGATTGTTAGGGATGTATACTAAAAGCCATGCTTTATGTAGTTAATTTATTATTTTAATAAAATCAGTTATTCCATTTTTATTAGAATCTGTGTGGGCAATGTTTGTATTATATTATTTATTTAATATTATGCATGTGTGTCTCTCATTCTACATAGTAGGTGGTTTGGTGTGTAGAGTTCGGCTTACACACGGAAGATCAGACCACCAGATATTGTAGAATGTAAGATTTTGGTTTACAGTCTTAGATGGGATTGGACACACCATCGGTAGGGCTGCAGCATGGTGTTGTAGTAGGTTTGTCTTGACTGCGGGAAACGGTACAGTTTCAACTCATTATGCTGGTACACTTTGTGTATTAAACAGGGCCAACTTTGGGGTAATTATCTTTATACTGACATATAAGATAATTAATACATCATGGCTATTATGAGTGCTTATGCTCTAAATCCTAAGTTAGTTTATAGACACGTACATTTGATATTTACACTTTGATCCCCATAAGGGTGAGATCCTTAAATGGGTCAATATCTCATTGGATTGGGTGGCAATATTAATTGTGTGGTGGATATTAATTAATGATGGAATCCATGTCTCAATTTTGGGATTGATGATATCCCCTTGAGAAAGCTTATAAGTTTTTATTATGTCAAACCCTGCAGGTGGATTTTGTATCCGACATATCAGATAAGTTAAGCAGAGGATCTCAAGGAATTTTAAGAGATTAATTAAATGTGATTGTCAGTAATTATATTTAATTAATGGATATCTGTAATCTTAACGTGGGGAGATAATAAGCATTTAATAACATGGAGCTCGAAATATATTTTTGAGATAAGGGTAGGAGTGCAATTATAATTCTTTAGTGGTATGAATTATAATTTATGGAAATAGGAATCTGATTCAGTTCGAATTAGGGTTTCCTAATTCCATAAGGAAGCCTATTCCTTATTGACTTCTATGGTCCCTATCGTAGCCTATATATATGCTGCCTTGACTCTTCTCTCAGGTTGCGTGATTTCACATTCTAAGCTTCCCTTGACCTCCTAGCTTTCTTCTAGAAGGGTTTCCACCAAACCCGTCATTCCCTATGGACCCATAAAGGAAATTAATTTTTCTCTATTTATGCTGCTCCGGGGCGTGACAATATCCGATCGATATCTAAGCCGTACTCAATACCATCGCTTCGAATACCAGGATTAATATCCGATCGATATCCGAAACGAGCGCCTTAGATACCAGGAATAATATCTGATCGATATCTAAGCCGTACTCAATTCCATCGCTTCGGATACCAGGAATAATATCCGATCGATATCCGAAACGAGCTCCTTAGATACCAGGAATAATATCCGATTGATATCTAAGTTGTACCCAATACCATCGCTTCGGATACCAGGAACAATATCCAATCGATATCCAAAACGAGTGCCTTAGATACCAGGAATAATATCTGATCGATATCTAAGCCGTACTCAATACCATTGCTTCGGATACCAGGAATAAAATCCGATCGATATCCGAAACGAGCGCCTTAGATACCAGGAATAATATCCGATTGATATCTAACCCGTACTCAATACCATCGCTTCGGATACCAGGAATAATATCCGATCGATATCCGAAACGAGCGCCTTAGATACCAAGAATAATATCTGATCGATATCTAAGCCGTACTCAATACCATCGCTTCGGATACCAGGAATAATATCCGATCGATATCCAAAACGAGTGCCTTAGATACTAGGAATAATATCCGATCGATATCTAAGCCGTACTCAATACCATCGCTTCGGATACCAGGAATAATATCCGATCGATATCTAAGCCGTACTCAACACTGTCGCCTCCAATACCAGGAATAATATTCGATCGATATTGAGGTCACACACTAGACCGCCACTCTTTACTCTTTTCACGCTTTCTCACACACATGCATGTTGATACAACCTCGACCCTAATATGTATGTCAATGTTCACAATTTATAGTAACAGTTATTAATCTCAAAGCTGGATATTCGTTCAACATAAATCTCGGTCTTAATCGTTCTTACAAGTCTAAATCCTATCAGTGAGCCTTTAAAACAGTACATCTGTCAAACCATTCTTTAAAAACTTTCAAAACCTTTTCCAAACAGTCCCTTATATAAAAATACAAAAACTGATCAAAATGCCTAGGTCGCACGAGCGTGTCGCCCGCGCGATTAGGCTATTTTTGAAAGATCTGTTAAAATTTTCTTTTCTGCCCAGAAATACACACCTCGCGCGCGAGTTGTTACAGAATGTCATCTTCTTCGTTTTTCCTCTGTTTTTGATTTCAAATTGTATTTTTACCCATTTCTGTTTTCTATTTCAATTATGTCATGCCATATATGGATTTCTTCGTCTTTTCGCGTAGATTAAGAATATGCCATCAATTTAAACAAATACAGATTATATCTCTAGATACTCGCAATTAAAGTAAGGGTGTCAAAACTTTAAATCAACGGTACGTCACGATACAGATGAATTACTTCGTAGGATTCGAACTGTAGCTTATTGGGACTGAGATCTTCCATTCCCAATTCACGGATTTCATTTTGGTTAACCTTTACAAAATTCTATTTTTCAAGCTTTAATGGTGTATGAATATATATACACATATACGCACATATATATATACTGAAATATACATATATATATATATATACGTTGAAAGTGAGTTTATAATACTCACTGAGGTTAATTATTCAGAGAATTGAGACCGAGAGTTTCCGTCGTTAAATTCGCCGTTTGAGAATTTCTCCGTTCTTCTCTCTTGATTTTGAGATAACAATATCTATATATAACTGTGTGTATGTATATAATATATCATCTGTGTGTGTGTGTGTGTGTGTGTGTGTGTGTGTGTGTGTTGATATTAAGAGAGAGATCAAGAGAGTTGAGAGAATTAGATGGAGATTGAGAGAATTGAGAGACTGTGTGAGTTTGAGAGTTATAGAGAGTGAGAGATGAGACACTGTGAGAGTTGCAAGCATATGTATAAACTGATATGTGTAGGCTCCAAGCAATAGGGAGATTTCTCCCGGTGTGGTTGAGCTCACGTGCTCCCACACCCAAAACGCGGTATAATGCAGATTAAAAAACATAGAACTGGCATTTTACGGGTAAAATAAAATACAGAAAAATAATATTAGCGTAGGAATAAATTCCGGGTTGTACAAAAATATAGATATCGATTTTGAAACCATAGAAAATATTTCAATATTTAAGAAAATTATGGTTTGACCCCAAATAAATTTTTTATTAATGGAAAAGAAATACAGGGTGTTACACTCTACCCACCTTAACAGAGATTTCGCCCCGAAATCTGAGCTAACTAATCCAGAAACAACTCGGGGTATCTAGTCCTCATGTCCGACTCTAACTCCCACGATGCTTTTCCCTCGTCATGATGCCTCCACTGAACCTTAACCAAAGGAACGACCCTTCTTCTCAGCCTCTTGATACTCTGGTCAAGAATCCTCACTGGTCTATCCTTGTAGACAACATTCTGACTCGTCTCAATATCATCAAAATTTACCACATGTGAAGGATCCCGTATGTATTTCCTTAACATACTAACATAGAATACATTATGAACACCAGACATCTTTGGTGGCAATGCGAGTCAGTAAGCCACTTTCCAAACACACTCCAGTATTTCAAACGGTCCGATAAAATGAGGTGCCAACTTTCCTCTTTTCTAACCAAAACGTACTACTCCCCGAATAGGTGAAACTTTAAGGAGGGCGTGATCACCGATACTGAACTCCAAATCCTTTCGACGTCGATCCGCATAACTCTTGTGTCTACTCTGTGCAGTTTTCATTCTTTCCCTGACCAGTGAAATCTTCTCATTGGTCTCTCTTACCAACTCTGGTCCCAACAATTATGTGTCTCCCACTTCAGCCCAACACAACGGAGATCGACATGGCCGTCTGTATAAGGCTTCGAATGGTGCCATCCCAATACTCGAGTGATAACTGTTGTTATACGCAAATTCGACCAATGGCAAGTGCGTCTCCCAAGACTCTTCAAAGTCAATTGCACAAGCTCTGAGCATATCTTCCATAATCTGATTAACACACTCGGTCTATCCATCGGTCTGAGGATGGAATGCAGTACTCATCTTGAGCGAAGTTCCCATAGCCTTCTGCAAACTTTCCCAAAATCCCGAGGTAAAACGTGCATCGCGGTCTGATACAATTGACACAGGGGCACCGTGCAATCGCACCACTTGTTATAGGTACATTTGACTCATCCTTTCTACTAGGTAAGTCATATTGTACGCGATAAAGTGTGCAGACTTCGTTAGACGATCCACAATTACCCAAATCACGTCATGGTTTTGTTCTGACCGGGGTAGTCCAACTACGAAATCCATAGTTATGTGTTCCCACTTCCATCCTGGAGCAGGTAAGGGTTGCAACAATCCCGAGGGTCTCTGATGTTCGGCCTTTACTTGTTGACAAGTCAAACATTTAAACACAAACTCAGCTACTTCTCGTTTCATCCCTTCCCACCAGAAGTTTCTCTTCAAATCCTTATACATCTTTGTTCCTCCAGGGTGTACTGTCAGTCTCGATTTATGTGCTTCTTCGAGAATATCTTTTCTCAAATCTCCAGAATCTGGGACACACAATCTGTCTCGACATCGGTATCCTCCATCGGTCCCAACCTTCCATTCTGTAGGGTCCTTTTCTGTCATCTTGGCGAACCATGCTTGAAATTTTTCATCTTCCTTCTGGGCTTCGATAATTCGACTCACAAGTGTTGGTTGAACCACGAGGCATCCAAGGTGATGTCCGACACTTCCCTCAGAAATCTACATATCAAATTCTGCGATTGTCTCCAAAGCTTTCCATTCCCTCATCATTAATGAAGCAATCATTCCTTGAGATTTCTAACTTAGGGCATCAGCGACTACATTAGCCTTACCAGGGTGGTACTCTAATGTAAAGTCATAGTCCTTAATCAATTCCATCCATCGGCGTTGCCTCATATTCAGTTCTTTCTGAGTAAACAAATACTTGAGACTCTTGTGGTCCGAGAACAAATCAAACTTCTCCCCATAGAGGTAGTGTCTCCAGATCTTAAGTACGAACACAACTGCTGCTAGCTCCAAATCATGAGTTGGGTAATTCAATTCATTTCGCTTCAAGTGTCGTGAACCATAGGCGATAACCTTACCGTCTTGCATAAGGACACATCCCAATCCTTGATAAGAGGCATCACTAAAAATGGTGAACTTCTCACCATCCTTTGGTATCGCAAGTACTGACGCTGTTGTCAATCTCTCTTTCAATTCCAGAAAAGCGCGTTCATGCTTATCAGTCCATTCAAACTTCAAATCTTTCTTAGTCAAACCAGTTAACGGGGCTGCTATCTTTGAGAAACCCTCTACAAATCTCCGATAGTAACCAGCGAGTCCCAAAAAACTTCTGACTTCCGTAGCATTGGTTGGCCGGGTCCAATTTTGCCACTGCATCAATCTTTGATGAGTCAACCGCGATTCCTTGTGGAGAGATCACATGCCCAAGAAACTTAACTTCCTGAAGCTAGAATTCACACTTGCTGAATTTAGCATACAGGCGGTGATCCTTGAGAGTCTGCAACGCGATCCGTAGATGCTGCTCATGCTCTTCCTCTGACTTGGAATAGATCAAAATATCATCAATAAAGATAATAACAAATTGATCGAAGTAGGGCTTGAATACTCTGTTCATCAAGTCCATGAACACAGCCGGAGCATTCTTCATCCCAAACGGCATCACTAAGAACTCATAGTGTCCGTACCTTGTCCTGAAAGCAGTCTTAGGTATGTCTTCCTTCCGCACCCTCAACTGTTATCCCCTTACCGTAGATCAATCTTGGAAAAGGTCGTGGCTCCTTGCAATTGATCAAACAGATCATCTATCCGAGGTAAAGGATACTTATTCTTGATAGTAACCTTATTCAGTTCCCGGTAGTCAATACACAACCGCATGGTCCCATCCTTCTTCTTCACAAACAACACTGGTGCTCCCCATGGTGAAGTATTTGGACGAACAAAACCCAACTTTTCAAGTCCTTGAACTTGTTCCTTTAGCTCCAATAACTCAATAGGGGCCATCCTGTAGGCAACCTTGGTTATAGGTCGAGTACCTGGCACCAATTCCACACAGAATTCTAGGTCCCTCTCAGGTGGTAATCCAGAAATATCTTGAAATACTTCCTCGAACTCTTTGATCACCGGTATTGATGACAGTCACCTCTACACCGACAACCTCGATGTTTGCTAGGCATCTGGTGAGGAACATATCACCCGAAGGGTTACATTAGAAATCGAAGAGTCGATTCCCATTGTCTGCAAATGTGATCCTCTTCCTTGCACAATCCAACTTCGCATGATTCTTCTCGAGCCAATCCATTCCCAGGATTATATCGAACTCCTTCATCGACAGAACCACCAATCTTGCCAAAAGTTCACGGTCTTCTAACCATAGAGGACAATCCTTACATACATGTAATAACTTGACGGTGGTCCCTAAGGGTGAGACAGCACTCAACGCTTCATCTAAACGTTGCGGTACTATTCCCAACTTTTGAACAGTCTTAACAGATATAAAGGAATGTGTAGCACCCTTGTCAAATAAAACTTTAACATGAGAGTTAAACAAGGTTAGAGTACCTTCCACTGCTCGTTGCTCAGGCGGTTCCTCCTCATAAGCACCTTCTTCAGAACCTGTTTCTTCATAACCAGCAGCCTCGGGAATAACAACATTCAGGCGGGCCTGTCCTTGCTGACTGTAATTGCCTCTCCTAGGAGCCTTGGATTCCGGACTTATGTGACCTGGCATGCCACAATTATAGCACACAACTCCCAGACGATCAGCACGCCTAGTTACTCTGCAATCTTTAGCTCGGTGACCGGGATTACCACAATTGAAGCAGTTATTGTTGTTGTCCCCTCCTGTTGCTCGAGGCGGATACTACTGTACTGCTTGTGTCTGTTGAGTTTTTTTCCCTCCATCCCAGGTCCTTTTCTGTCCTTGAGGGTACCCTGGTTTCTATCCAGAATAACCCTTCTGCGGAGGTCGATTTCCAAATGGCTTCGAATTCTGACAACCATCATTCTCTAACCCCGTAGCCAATCTCACCAGAGCTTCAAATGACTGGCCCATATGTCCCATAGTCAGATGTCGGAGAGACGAGTTGAGACCCCGGTGATACTTCTTGATTTTCCTCTGGGGTGTGTCCACCATATGTGGAGCAAAGTGAGACAGACGCTCAAATCGAGTAGTGTACTCACAGACAGTCAGATTCCCTTGAGTCAATTCCATAAACTCTTTCTCTCTCTTGTCCTTCTCTTCTTCAGGAAAATACTTTTTGAGAAATCTTTCCTTGAACACCACCCACGACATTCTCCTTGCAGCTTCTTCCCCTATGGTCGCCTTTTCAGCATCCCACCAATCAGCCGCTACATAAGACAGCTGAAAGATAGACAGACGCTTCTTTTCCAGATCAGTGCACTCTATGGTCTCAAAGATACGCTCCATCTGGCGTAGCCACTGTTCCGCTTGCCAGGGTTCATCAGTCCCAGCAAAATACTTAGGTCACAGAACGCGAAACTCCTTGAGAAGCTTGTCTCCAGTCTGGTGGGCTCGCCTTCCATTCCTGTTATGATTCCCATTCTGATTTTTGTTCATTGTGTTTTGATCGCTAACCCTCTCCAACCTCCTTACAAAAGCCACAAACATTCCGGTTGGATCTACTACCGGGGGTGCAGTTTCAATAGCGGGACGATTCCTGAGATTTCTTCCAGCCATATAATCAAGAGAACGGTACCTATCCATTGATCAACAAGAAATCGGTCAATCTCTCGAGAAGAAAGAAAATTCTCAACGATAGAAAGCGACTAAACACGGAATGAAGTCAAACTATCTTATCTTAATTCTATCTTAACGGGAGATCCTATGTGTCTTGGACAATTGGTCGAGCCATAACCTGGCTCTGATACCAAAAAGCCTGTCACGCCCCGACGTAGCATAATTCAGGAAAGCAATTAATTTCCTTTATGGATTCGTAGGTCGTGACACGTGAGTATGACCAATTTTCTTTGCAACAAAATACTTAACAACATTTCTAAAGAAAAGGATACTAATAAACATAAGCTCCAAAATTAAAACTTACTAAACTATTACATAAGTCCAGGTCTTAGGCACAAACGCCCTTATTCAAATCTAACATAAAGTCTATTACAACTGCAAAGTAGAAGACATAGGAATTATAAAGCAGCCTCCTGGAAAGTCCCCTGGCTCTAACTAGCATAGTCAAAATACCTTGGCTGCTCCTGACCCTGAAAATTTGGACATAGAGTCCAGGACGCATCAACGCCGTCAGCTTATGCAAGCTGGTGAGCAAAATAAACAAGTGCTCGCAATGTACATATAAGCAAATAAACAATAGTGCAATTTAACTTTAAAAGCAATAGATTCAAGGTTCCAATTTCCAACATAGGTCACGGGGGAATAAAATAAGCAATAAATATGCGACCGTGCATGAACAATGTAACATCTCATCTTTCTGACTCTTTTCTCTCAACAAAACCCGACTCAACCAAACCATTACCTCAGATACCAGGAATAATATCCGATCGATATCTAAATCGTACACAACACTGTCGCCTCCAATACCAGGAATAATATCCGATCGATATTGAGGTCGCACACCACGCTATCGCCTCAGATACCAGGAATAATATCCGATCGATATCTGGGTCGATCACGACCAACCATCGCTTCGGATACCAGGAATAATATCCGATCGATATCCGAAACGAGCGCCTTAGATACCAGGAATAATATCTGATCGATATCTAAGCTGTACTCAATACCATCGCTTCGGATACCAGGAATAATATCCGATCGATATCCGAAACGAGCGCCTTAGATACCAGGAATAATATCCGATCGATATCAAAGCCGTACTCAATACCATCGCTTCGGATACCAGGAATAATATCTGATCGATATCCGAAATGAGCGCCTTAGATACCAAGAATAATATCCGATCGATATCTAAGCTGTACTCAATACCATCGCTTCGGATACCAGGAATAATATCCGATCGATATCCGAAACGAGCGCCTTAGATACCAGGAATAATATCTGATCGATATCTAAGCCGTACTCAATACCATCGCTTCGGATACCGGGAATAATATCCGATCGATATCTGAAACGAGCGCCTTAGATACTAGGAATAATATTCAATCGATATCTAAGCCGTACTCAATACCATCGCTTCGGATACCAGGAATAATATCCGATCGATATCCGAAACGAGCGCCTTAGATACCAGAAATAATATCCGATCGATATCTAAGTCGTACTCAATACCATCGCTTCGGATACCAGGAATAATATCCGATCGATATCTGAAACGAGTGCCTTAGGTACCAGGAATAATATTCGATCGATGTCTAAGCCGTACTCAACACTGTCACCTCCAATACCAGGAATAATATCCGATCGATATTGAGGTCACACTCCAGACCGCCACTCTTTACTCTTTTCACGCTTTCTCACACATGCATGTTGACACAACCTCGACCCTAATATGTATGTCAATGTTCACAATTTGTAGTAACAGTTATTAATCTCAAAGCTGGATCTTCGTTCAACATAAATCTCGGTCTTAATCGTTCTTACAAGTCCAAATCCTATCAGTGAGCCTTTAAAGCAGTATATCTGTCAAACCATTCTTTAAAAACTTTCAAAACCTTTTCCAAACAGTCCCTTATATAAAAATACAAAAACTGCTCAAAATGCCCAGGTCGCGCTAGCGGGCCGCGCGAGCGAGGGAGAGGGTGGTTGCGCGAGCGAGCCCCGCGCGCACGATCAGGCTATTATCGAAAGATCTGTTAAAATTTCCTTTTCTGCCCAGAAATACACACCTCGCGCGAGCGGGTCGCGCGCGCGAGTTGTCACAGAATGTCATCTTCTTCATTTTTCCTTTGTTTCTGATTTCAAACTGTATTTTTACCCATTTCTGTTTTCTGTTTCAATTATGTCATGCCATATATGGATTTCTTCGTGTTTCCGCGTAGATTAAGAATATGCGATCAATTTAAACAAATATGGATTATATCTCTAGATATTCGCAATTAAAGTAAGGGTGTCAAAACTTTAAATCAACAGTACGTCACGATACGAATGAATTACTCCGTAGGATTCGAACCGTAGCTTATTGGGACTGAGATCTTCCATTCCCAATTCACGGATTTCATTTTGGTTAACCTTTACAAAATTCTATTTTTCAAGCTTTAATGGTGTATGAATATATATACACATTCCATACCGGACCAGACCGGAATAGGGTTATATACATTTTCATTATGAGAAAGGGACATTCGAGCGTATCGAAATAGATACTATGTTTACATATGGATCCCTACGTTGTTCCATTCCATTTAGGATTAGGAATAGGCGTAATCGGACTTGCTTTTTACATATCTCTCGTTATTTGGGACCCTATCTACCTCTTTGGGCTTCTATTGAATCGAGAAATAGGTTTGATTGTCCATCTTTTTGATATATATAAGGCATCCTGCGGATAATTCAAATCGAAGCAATTGGGTGTCCGACTCGGGCCTATATGACATAACCGATCAATATAAATACTCCAACACTCCACATTTGTCATATATTCCATACATCACACTAGATAGATATCATATTCATGGAATACGATTCACTTTCAAGATGCCTTGGTGGTGAAATGGTAGACACGCGAGACTCAAAATCTCGCTCAAAAGGTGCTGAGTTGGAATCCCATTCTAACTAAGGATTCTTGTGGTTCCGGAGGATCCAGCTATAGGAGAACCAGGAACGGAGAGCTTTCCCCCCTTTTCCGCCTGACTCTTTGATCTTAAGTTTTAAGAATGAGTGATTGCCCTTCTCCGACCCTTAGCTTCCCAACCTGAGAGCGGACAGCTAATACGTTCCACTTATTGAACAGGGTTCTATGGTCGGTCCGTGACCCCTGGATGCCGAAGGGGTCCTTGGGGTGATCTCGTAGTTCCTACGGGGTGGAGATGATGGGGTCGGTACATGGATTTTCCTTCCTTTTGCCGCATTTCGCTCAAAGGGTTGAAGGAAAATAGTGCATCAAGCTGTTCGCAAGGGCCAACTTGATCCTCTTCCCCAGGGATCCCAGATGAGGGATCCCTAGGAGAGCCGCCGACTCCAACTACCGTCCATGTACGATCCATACTAGATCTGACCAACTGCCCATCCTACCTCCTCTACGTTCTTGATAGCCCATCTTTGTCTCAGCACATATATATACTGAAATATATATATATATATATACGTTGAGAGTGAGTTTATAATACTCACTGAGGTTAATTATTCAGAGAATTGAGACCGAGAGTTTCTGCCGTTAAATCCGCCGTTTGAGAATTTCTCCGTTCTTCTCTCTTGATTTTGAGATAGCAATATCTATATATAATTGTGTGTATGTATATAATAGATCATCTGTGTGTGTGTGTGTGTGTGTGTGTGTGTGTGTGTGTGTGTGTGTGTGTGTGTGCGCGTGTGTGTGTTGATATTGAGATAGAGGTCAAGAGAGTTGAGAGAATTAGAGGGAGATTGAGAGAATTGAGAGACTGTGTGAGTTTGAGAGTTATAAAGAGTGAGAGATGAGACACCGTGAGAGTTGCAAGCATATATATAAACTAATATGTGTAGGCTCCAAGCAATAGGGAGATTTCTCCCGGTGTGGTTGAGCTCACGTGCTCCCACACCCAAAACGCGGAATAATGCAGATTAAAAAATATAGAACTTGCATTTTACGGGTAAAATAAAATACAGGAAAATAATATTAGCGTAGGAATAAATTCCGGGTTGTACAAAAATATAGATATCGATTTTGAAACCATAGAAAATATTGTATTTAAGAAAATTATGGTTTGACCCCAAATCAATATTTATTAATGGAAAAGAAATACAGGGTGTTACAGCCCACCAAATTGACCTCCGATATCATCGCAAAAAGGTTAAGTTCGAAAACGTCCTCAGAAATATTGTCCACTTCAGTCACATGTGCTTGAGCTTTCTTCTTCTTGAAGTTCCCTTGTTCTTTGCGCTTGCGACAATCCTTGGCACGATGTCCTTGCTTACCGCAAATCCAACAAGTTCCCTTGAACTTTTTGTTAGCACCATTAGTACCTTGACTTGGACCCTCACCAAAATGCTTCCTTTTCTTATTTTTATTTTTGTACCCTTGTTCCACAATATTTGCTTTTGAGACCATGGAATTATTTCCTACTTTCTTTTCAGAATTCCTATTATCTTCTTCTATCCTTAATCTCACAATTAAATCTTCAAGCCCCATTTCCTTGCGCTTATGCTTAAGATAATTCTTAAAATCTTTCCAAGATGTTGGCAACTTCTCTATTAAAGCCGCCACTTGGAAGGACTCGCTAAGAGACATACATTCAGCATGAATTTCATGCAAAATCAATTGGAGCTCTTGCACTTGGCTTACAACAGTCTTGGAGTCAACTATTTTAAAATCCAAGAATCTACCGACTACAAATTTCTTCATGCCAGCATCTTCTGTATTATATTTTTTCTCCAAGGACTCCCATAAAGCCTTAGCACTTTTGATTGGACTATTTACGTTATACAACGTGTTGTCTAATCCATTAAGGATATAATTCTTACATAGGAAATCCGAATGCTTCCATGCATCAACGGCCGCCACGGTAACACGGTCGGTTTCGCCCTCATTAATTGTAGGAGCATCCTCCTGCAAGAACCTTGCCAAATTCAAGGTTGTCAAGTAAAATAACATTTTTTGTTGCCATCTCTTAAATCAGTCCCATTGAATTTCTCTGGCTTCTCACCATGAGTGACACTTGCAGGAGTCACAACGGTTGGAACGGTAGCAATGATTGGGTTCACTCTATTCGCACTGGTATTACTAGTTGCATTGGCATTGACATTTTCAGTGGCCATTTTCTGTCCAATATATACAGAATTAACAATTTGGAACTTATGAAATCCTACACTGATATATGTATGTATCAGAGAGCCAATATATATGTATATATAAATAATACACAAACAATTAATACTACCAACAAGGACAAAGTTCCAGCCAAAGGTAAATGTATGACAAAGTATTACACCAAAGGTCAAAAAGCATGTATATTTTAATATATATATATATATATATAATATATATGTATAGATATCTATACAAATGCACTAAAATAAATTAAAGATAGAAACTTGGCTGAACAAAACAGAATGAACAGTAAAATAAAATACCCCGACTATAAAGCACATTGCAGTTATAAAAAACAGAGTACAATAGATATGTGATTGTACACCATTTTACGAAACAGAGTACGTTAATTAACCATACTAGAATTTCCGAATCATAAAGGCTAAATATCAAATTGGCAGACTAAATCTAATAGAAACTACAATACCCAGTTTATCAAAACAGAGAGTAAATAATAGTTGTCTAGATTTCAAAGAAACAGCATATTAACATAAACACAAATTAAAGTATATACCAAATTCCAGATTTCCAATTTCAGATTTTAGAAACACTAACTCCAGATTCGGATTTTAGATTCACAAACCATAAACTATTTATCAGGATTACAGAATCATAAACTGAAAAATCGTCTTAAGATTGTTGATATAGATTCTGTAAAACCAAACTAAAATCAAACAAGTCACTGTAAATAAATAAATTAACAATAAACTTACAAAACACAAAGATATTTGCAGACACCGAGATTGAATGCAGAAAATTGTAGATTGAGTCTAGAACGGTGTTCTATGTCCTTAAGACGATTTTGCTCCGCTATGGTGCTCACGGTTGATAGCAATCGTCTCCCAAGATACAACAATCTTTACACTTGTTGTAGCAGCACTTCAAACAACAAGTCCGGTGAATTGAAACTAAGTAATCTCTCTCAAACAATGACTCTTTCAATGCAAAACTATATATGGGAATTTTTCTTCTATATCTAAATGATATGCAATCTGCTGAATAAATAGACAGACAAGAGTCTGCCCTAACAGACACGACACTTGAGAGGAAAGGTTGTAATCTCCGAACAGATATGGCTGTTTGGAAAACCATATGGTGGTGATAGGCATGTCCATTCGGTGGGAAAGGGTGTATTAACCCTTGGAAAAACTGCTAGGGATTTTAGAGAAGCAATACAAATATATCAATTTCTCATTCAACCAATTTGTGGGCCCCAAATGCAGATGGACCCAAACCCACTTGGAAACCCATGTGCAAATGGATCCGAGCCCACAAAAGGAAAACCCAAATTTTCCAACATGTGTGACCAAAAATCCTAGACTATATTAAGTTATAGTACCAAACCACACCACTATGAATGCTCTAACGAAATGACATTAAATATATAAAAGCTATTAAGGCCAAGTTTGTTTTGAAGTGGGAAGCAAATTTTTTTATTTTTATTTTTATTTTATTTTCTTGCTTGGGGAGATGAGGTTTTTTCCTAAAGTCAATTCATGGAGGTTAATGATGACTTGCCAATTCATTGACAACTTTTCTGCATTTTGGTATTGAATCTGAAAACAACATGGTAGATGAAAGTTGTATTCTTTGTTGTACAAATCTTTGTAAAGTTGGATGTTGTGTTCAAGGGAGTTTTGATTGAATTTCAATTGCAGCCTAGAGAGGTAAAGAACACATTTATTTTAGCATTGACTAGCTTGTTTGGGTAGCTGAATTTTTAAAATTAAGTAATGAATTACAGATTACGAGAAAAACAAAAGAAGAAAAAAAAAGAAGTGATTGTTTTAGAAAAAAAAAAAGAAATGATTGGATTAGTTAAAGTTTTAGCACTTAATCAAATCAGCTGAAAAATTAAGTTGAAAATCTGCTGAAATCTTCCGCTCGGACTTGGAAAAGATCAAGAATGGCAAAACAATAAAATAAAATGTTAATACTGTTGCAACAGAATATGTTTTATAGTTTTTATTGGGGTTTTATACTCTATGTAGTTGCTTAATGTCTCTGATTATAGAAACTACTAATACTGGGTGTCAGATTGTTGGCCCGTGCATGACCAAGTAACTTTGTTATCCATTTTCTAGGGCTGATTCAAAATGCTTATAATAGGATCTGGTTTAGTCCCAGTCTCACTTTTTATTTAGTTTTATGAAAACCAATGTTGTGTTTGGTTTGAGAATAAACTAATTTTAGGGAAGATATTAGATGATAGGACACGAACTCCTGTGCAAAAAATGGTGTTTCATGACACACATAAATTTATAGAAGTGGTTCACCTTTGAACCTCAAAAGTGGTTCTTTGCCTTCCCAAACAGTACCAAAATTGCCAGCCAACTACAAGTTCCAACCCCTAACCGGCTAACCCCCTTCATTGCAGTTACTTGGTTACTTGCTCTTCTTTGTTCTTTCTTAAGTTTGATTATTATCTTCTTTGGTCTTTCACGAAACACGTATATTTATAAAAGTGGTTCACTTTTGAACAGCAGAATCAGTTCTTTGCATGCCTTTCCGAACAATACATTGGGTTATTTTCCCATGCAGCTGACTGAAGCTACAAAAAAAAAAAAAAAAAAAAGACCAACCCAAAGGCCCCGGCCATTAAAGCTGCCAAGGCTGTGAAATCAGGTGCATTCGACCTTTAAGAAGAAGGCGAAGAAGATACGAACAAAAGTTACATTTCACCAGCCAAAAGACATTGAAGAAGGACAGAAACCCCAACTACCCTCGCCGCATTACTGGTCCACCGAGGAACAAGCTTGATCATTACCAGATCCTAAAATATCCTCTCACCACCGAGTCGGCAATGAAGAAGATCGAAGACAACAACACTTCGGTTTTCAATGTTGATCTCTGTCCTGACAAGAAGAAGATAAAGGATGCAGTCAAGAAGATAATGTATGGTATTCAGACAAAGAAAGTTTAATACCTTGATCTGGTAAAGTTTCAATTTTACTCCCACAAATGTGTTCGTTACTTTGCTTAATTACTACGTGAATTGCAAACAATTTTTTGGTCAAACAAATATGTAGCGGGTACGGGTAATTTAATTCAAAAAAATTGCCAATTTGGGGTCCTTGATAGATGTGCTTGGCATCTTTTAAACCTTATAGGTGAGATGGGAATTTAGTTGAGAGGACTTCTTCAAATTTAAAACACACCAATCATAAATTTGAGGTGGTTTTTGACAATGTTGGAATTAGAATGATCACGGTTTATTTTGGATTTTGATGGACAGGCATACCGCTGTAATATGCATAAATTTCTATCAAGTTCATGCACCTTTTTGTTCTTTAATTGCTTGTAAGGATCTTATCTTATTCATTGTTATATATATAAAGTTTGAAAATTACAAGCTGCTATTGTTTGCAGTCTTTAGTTTCATTTAAGAATAGAATGTGTTCTTTTATTTTATTTTTGTCACCCAAAACCATCTGTTAGAACTTATGTTGACTTTCCACTATATTTGTGATCAATTTTCTTGTTGAATTCCACTTTGTGATTGATTTCCTTGATGTCACCATGTGCTCTCAGAGAACTTCATTGTTGTTTCTATTTTAATTGTGAGAGTGATTTTTTTTCCCCCTTCTTCAGCCTGGTGGAACAAAGAAAGCTTATGTGAGGTTGGCACCGAACTACGATGCTTTAGTTGTGGCAAACAAGATTGGGATAGTTTTAGTAACAGAGATTCTAGTTGCCAGTTGTATGCTTTTGCTTAAAATGTTTCCAGTTGAATCACAACATTTTGCTGGGAATTTTGAATCATTTTTCTAAAGAACTGAGGTGAAAGATGGGGTTTTGTCTCACATTGTGTTTTCGCTAACCTTGTGTTGCCATTGAGCTATATTTCTAGGATAACTCTTGGGGCACATGAGAATTTTACATAAACAAGATACATAAACTTTATGTGTCTATCTCTCTCCTCTATGGATCCCACTGGTACTGTGGATCCCACAGTATCAGTGGATCCCACCAGGAGAGAGATAGACATATTGTGGTTTATGTATCTTGTTTATGTGAGATTCTTATGTGCCTCAAGGGTTACCCATATTTCTAACTCACTGCAGTTCTTTTTCTTTCTTTTATCTGCATAATGGTTTTGAATTATGTAAAACGGAAAGTCAATTTTTTGTATTGTCTTAAATTTTTGTTTCCATCAGAAGTTTTATACCCATTACCCAACTACTCATTCATGCATAAACTCTTCCATAAGATGGATATTTGAGTTTCAATGTGTATACGAACCTAAACATGGTTTTTTATTAAAGCTTGATATATACATTGTTTGGCCGTTCTATAACAACTTTGAGTTTTTGGAACCATTGATAACATGATATCAAGTGGCTCTTGAACTTATGTTGCGTCTCCAAGTGTTGAAGCTTGATATTGTTGGGTTGTTCTCTAACAGCAAGTATCAATGCGTATACGGACAGAAACATGGCTTGTATTAGAGCTTGATGTACATTGTTTAACCCATTCTCTAACAAACTCAAGTCTATGGGACCTCTGTTATCAAAATCGTGCTATTCGTGATATGAATCGTATGATTCGATACGATTCACCATGAAAACGATACGAATCGATACACGAATCGAAGTATAGCAAGAATTGAAGGTGAATCTTTTGATTTTCAAGTGAATCGTCCGATTCAATTAGCTATTTTTACAATTCACTTGACTGCCAGGCATAAAACTGATTTTTTTCATTTTTTTTTCATTTTTAAATTGATTCGGATATGTTAATATAATCCTAGACAAAAAAAAAAAAGATAGGTTGATTGGTTTTTTTTTTTTTTTTGTTTAATTTGTTACCAAATCTTACGATTCACAATTCGCGAATCCCAATTCAACTCACATCTATCATTTCGATTCAATCTTCTAAACAGGGACTTGGACTAAATCAATGTCTCCATTATAAACCTGAGCTTCCCCAATGATCAAGATAGAAATTTGACAACCAAACAGGATTCAAAATTCAGTCAAAGAGTCATAAGCTTGGCTCTCCATTACATGTTCAAGGAAAAAACCCAAAACCAAGTAAATATCATTCCTTCTTTCATGGTTCTTGTCCCCCATAACAAACACATGAACTCTGTTTGTGATCTCAATCCAACTGCAACCGGGAATTCTCTTCATTCCTCTCTCTCTCATCTCTTGCCGTATCATCGCCACACCCTGCCACCTCCCAGCTGCTGAATGCGCATTTGAAAGCATTACATACGACGATACATCTTCGGCGTCCAAAGCAAGGATTTTCCTGGCTGCAAGTTCCCCCAATTCCATATTCGAGTGGATTTGGCACCCTCCGAGCAATGCCTTCCAAAAACCAATTCCCGGATCAAAAGGCAAATCACGAATGAACTTCCCAGCTTCTTGGAAACGCCCGGACCGTGAAAGTAAGTCCACCACACAAGCATAGTGCTCTGGTTTTAGAATACTAGGGTCTTTAAGCCTTGCCTCATTGAAATACGAATAACCCTCATCGATAAGCCCCACGTGATTACAAGCCAATAAGACACCAAGCAATGTAACACTATTAGGTCGAAGACCCATGATTTGCAATTTTTGGTAAAAATCTATAGCTTCCTCTCCTCTTCCATTTTGTGCATACCCACATATCAAAGCATTCCAAGAAACTAAATTTCTTTCATAAAGTTTGTTGAAAACCAAAAGACTATCCTCCATGTTTCCACATTTTGCGTAAAAGCTAATCAAAGAATTTCCAACGAAAATACCAATCTTACCCAAGGACTTCACAGCCCAAGCATGAAAACTCATCCCCATTCCAAGCGCCGCTATATTTGAAGCTGCACTAATGACACAAGGAAAAGTAGACTGATTAGGCAGCAAATCTTCTCTCAACATTTCAATAAAAAGATTCACAGCCTCTTCATTGAGCCCCTTTTGGCTATACCCACCAATCATCGCGTTCCATGAAACAACGTTTCTCTCGGGTATTGCCCGAAAGAGCATAAAAGCATCATCAAACATCTCTTTCTTAAGGTACCCACAAATCAAAGTTGTGTAAGAAACCACATTCGGGTTCTGGGTGTCTTCGAAAGCTCTTCGGGCTTCCTCTATAGTGCTTAACTTAGCATAAAGATTCAAAATTGCACTACCCACAAAGACATTTGATTGAAGGCCTATTTTAGTGGAACAATTCTGAAGTTGCTTGCCTAAATTGAGATCTTGGAGAGCAGTAGATGAGTGAATTACACTCCCAAAAGTGAACTCATTGGGTTTGATATTAAGCTCAAGCATTCTTGAGAAAATATATATAGCTTCTTCATGAGAGTGGTTCCTAGCATAGCGGCTTATTAAAGTGGTGGCTGAAACAACATCCCAGTCAGATATTTGATCGAACACTTGACGAGCATTTGAGAATGGCTTTGATTTGGAATGAGAGTTGATGAAATTTGATTGAGGTTTTTGGGTGTCGATTAGTTGGGTAGAAGCTAAAGTGTGGACTCCTGTTCGCGGAATGAAGTTGAGTAGAGAGAGAAAATCTCTACGTTTTGTAGATTTCATGTGAACTTCCGGAGAGCATCTCCAACGGGAGTCTCCAAACGCACTTTTCCGCTAAAATGGGTAACCAAACTCAAACAAAAAAAATGATTCCAATCGATTCGCCAAATGCTTCTCCATTTTAGGGGGAGCAGATTTCGTTCGTCACTAGTAGCGAAGATGAGGAAAGAGAAAGTTCATTGGCCATCACCACAACGGTCGAAATTTTAAAGAACAAAAAAAACAAAATTCAGGAGCAAAAACCTTCTATAGGAATGGATTAAATATACCTTCCTCAAAATTAGGGCTTACAATCTCTTTATTAATTAATTTATTTTTATTTATTTTTATTTTTTTGTATTTGAATCTCTCAGGTCTCTTGTAGCATTGATTTTCAGTCATCTTTGAGCTCCACCCATGTCTCTGTTCCAAGCACTGCGCTCTTTTTTTTTTTTTGGCAAATTACACTTTAGTCCATTAAACTATAACATGTTTTCAATTGAGTTCATAAATTATTTTGTTTTTTTTTTTTTTAATTGGGTCCTTGAACTTCAAAAATTTATTTAATCAGACCCAAATTCTGACACTTTTAGTTTAAACTATTAGAAATGATTACGTACATTACGCGTAATGCTTATCTACCACATGTTAGGTTAAGACAAATACGAAAGATTGTGAATAATGCGAAAAATTGCATTCAATCAGATCCGAAATCGTATTCAATCAAATTCGAAAACGCATTCGACTAGATCCAAAATACCCAAAATCACATCATTTTTTAACCATTCATAGTCTCCCGTGTTTGTCTTAACCTAACATGTGACAGATAAGCTTTACGCACGACGTACGTGGCAATTTCTAATAATTTAAGCTAACAGTGTCAGAATTTAGGTCAGATTGAATGAATTTTTGAAGTTCAAGTACCCAATTGCAAAAAAAAAAAAAAAAAAAAAAAAATTATGGACCCAATTAAAAACAGGTGTATAGTTTAAGGGACTAAAGTGTAATTTGCCCCCTTTTTTTTTTTTTTTCTTCTTTCTTGTGAATTTTGTTAAAATCTGAATAGGGTATTGTGTGTTTAGGTCTAAGTTGGGTTGGGCTTGGCTAATTAGGGATTAATTAAAAGGGCTGGGTGGTTTAGTGTTGGGCTTTATGATAGTAGACTGTTGGGCTTAATTAAAAGGTGTTAATAATTGAGATTTTGCTCTCTTTTTTTTCTTTGTTTTTTTTTTTTTTTTAAATTTATTTACTGATACTGATTTTTTTCACTTTAATTACTAAAATTTGTCATCAACATATGAAGAAAAACATAGGACTATTATTAATTTGTGCAAGATATAAATAAATTCAAAAGGTAATAAAAATATTCCAGATTAGCAATAATAGAGAATATGGCTGGAATAGTTATGTAAACTGATTAGCTACAACGACTTCTAACCATTTTAGTTAGAACGGTTAGGTATTTTGGGTAAGATGGTTGCAGATGCTCTAAAGAGGGCTCATGTATGTGTAATGGTAATATAAAGGGGATGTTAGATGGTGTTTGGCAACGACTTTTGAAGTTTATAAGTGTTTGGCCCCTTACCCCTTGTTTACACCCTAAATATAAAAATATATATATATATATATATATTTTATATTTATGACCGATTGTGTGTTATACAAGTGGCAAATTAACCACACACTAGTGGGGGAGTTTTGCTAGTGGGTAGTTGTTAATGGATTTGGAAGTGGCCAACTTAATGGGAGAGTTATTTTCAGCACCTCTATATATACACAAAGACAATCAACATTTGGGAAAGGCTACACAACGCCACAAGCCCCTGCGGCTTAGCAGTCCACTGCTCACTGATATATGCCTTTTCAAATTGCATTTCATGTATTTGAGTCCATTCAAGTCACTGATCACTTGTCTTTGCTTTGTTTTTCTAATTTTTCCTTTCTAGCCGTGAGCACCTAGTGTTTTTTTCTCTTTCCTTGTCAACAATTTCTTCCTTTTCAAGACTCTATATTTAGTTTAGTATTATACTATTGTTTTGTTCAAATGTGTCAAACGTTTCAAAAGTTGTGGCTCTAGTTCATGATCTGTTTGATCATATTTTGTTCGTGTGTTTTACTTCATTTTTATCACTCAACCAGATCATTTGCATCAGAGTGATTGTACCTCAAGGGAAGGGTCATCCCTACTTCCCAACAATCGCTTGATCCCTCTCAAACCACATTTAGGGATCGTTTTGGTTACACGTTTTCGTACAAAGCCCCTGGCACGCCCGATCACCAGATTTAATTTTTAGTCAAAACAATTTGGCACACCCGGTGGGATAGCCGAGTGATGAAATATGTTTCGTGAGGGATGACTACAAGATTTAGTTGGTCACAAAGGCCAAGACAGCCTGAACCCCGATTCGGATGAACTGTCCCTTGAGTCGGCTCCTCTCACCGAAGTAGATAGCCGACGCCAGAAAATGAAGAATGTGTCACATGAAGGCTTATACAAGCATTTGGATGAGATTTGGGAAGAAGTACTTCGCGTTATATATTCTTCTTTTGACCCATCTTCTGACCCGTACATACTCGAACAAAATCTGGTTACTCTTCGCGAGGAACGAGATGCCACACTCAAAGAATTACATCGGCGGATCGAGAAGACACGCAAACTTTTTAGTTGTTCGGCTAAAGAGCCCCTCGCTAGTGTGGATCATGTCGAAATACTCGGGGGGCAAGATTCATGTAGGCCAATTAACTTCATTTTGGCCAATAAATTTGTTGAAGATTTTGAGCAACCCTTTTTAAAGAACTCAACCTTTAAAGGGTTGTTTAATTTATTCGGTATTATTGCAATTGCCGAAACTGATCTTTACATAAAGCCAATCAATTTTTTGGTTTGTGTAGATTTTAATCTTCATTGGCTATGTGGAGCCCATCAAAAATGAATTTTGGTTCTGTGGCTCTTCCTTTGGCAGTATTATTATGAAGAAGAAAAATTATCGATGACCGAATATAACTCCTAATTCGGTCAATGAATTAATCTAATGCAACTGCCCCGCTTGACCAATGTGTTATCGGACACTTCACTGATATGGGATGAGCCATTGTTGCTTGTCCCTATGTGGAAAGGGATTGCATTGTCGATGTGGGCCCAACAATGTTGCTTTCTTGATTTCAAAGTGGTGGCATAGCAGCCTACGTGGTGATTTCATGGTAAATGCAAGATCAGGACCATTGTTGGGTTTGTGCCCTCAAACCATTACTTTATATAGGAGACATTGACATTTTAATATATGGATATCAGCTTTACATTTTTTTATGTATGTTTCTTTCATGAGATGATTGTTATCCTTAAGTATCATAGTAAGTAATTCGTGTATGTATGAGATACATACAAGTGAGATATGAATTGCTATTCTTTGTTACTTAGAACATGTCACAGTGGATGTTGAGACTAGGATATCTCATCAGGTTTACACTGTAGCATGATTAACTACCATTGGATGGAGTGATCAATCTCAAATCACTAGAGTGTAACTCTTAGTTAATATGCTAGTGCTTATAGTGCATTGACGGACCTGAGCTTTCCTATTGACACTCAAGGCTGTCAATCAGTCGATAGGAACTCATAACTTGTATAAGGTACGTGTTCTTAATCTTGAGACGTTTATGAACACAGACTGTGGATATGGCTGCTTTGACTTACTAATCAGTGAGGTCTATAGAAGATCAACACCTGGGTATCTTGGGTATGTCATATTCATAGGGTTGTGAACATAAATTGTCAAGACAGAATCTACCCTCTGTTTCAGAGTAAGCATTCCCTTGAGAATGTCACCAAGTCGATTACTGAGTACTGCAGTCTTGTTGATAAGAGTTATCAACATGTTTGGTAATCATGAGAGGTGAATGGGACTCAAGGAATACAAGAAGTAATCATGATTCAGGTTGACAGTAACAGTTATCCGACTACCTGAATATGATTACGAATGCTAACGGTAGAGGGACATTAGTACACCATACAAGTCTAGTTATCGCTTCGGATATGTTCTTTTGCGTTGGAGTTCAGTTATCGTTTTATAGTGGAGTAAACGTTAACTGATCAGTCGATTAATTTGTTGATCAAAGAGTTTGGTCATGGGAATTAATCAACTGATCTGAGCCAACAATAAAGAGCCTAGGAGGTCCCACTCTTAGCTCCGCTAGGATGCTTGGAAAGGCAAATGAGGATGATGTCAAGACAGGTTCGATCGATCGAAGTTGTCTCGATCGATTGAAGTCTAAACAGGTTCGATCGATTGAAGATGGTTCGATCGATCGAATGTTCGATCGATCGAAACCACTTCGATCGCTCGAAGTCTAGGTCGGTTCTGGGAATCTATAAATAGGGCAGCTTCATTCTGGAAAAGAGGTTCGTCGTTTTTATTAACCAGACGCTGCTGAAACTGTTTTAGAGTACCAAACCTTCTCCTTCCTCTCTATTAGAGATCCCACCATCTCTAGTCTCTCCGGGAAGCATCCGCAGGAGACATAAGGGTGAAGACAGCCTAGTGGAGGCTGCTGCATCACCAAGGAGAAGAAAATCAGAATTGGGTTCAAGACACTAAGGTATAACTCTTGTCCCCTCCTGTACGCATCTATGGAATTGACGAGTAGTAGATCCTGGGATACCAAACGTTTTATAACTTGATTATTTCCGCTGCGCGTTTAAAAATTAATTTAAACCAGTTTTTCCATCAACTATGTGGTCAAGACTAATGATCAAATGTCAGAGGTGGGTCCAAGGAGAAGGCAAGTGGATTGAGTTATTGGCGGGCTAATTTTGAAGACCAAGATCGGTCTCTATAATAAAGGAATGCTTTTCATCCAAGATAGTGCAACTCACTGGAGCAATGAAAGTTTGGGTCTTTAAAACTTTACTCAAGTTTCATTTGGGATCGGACTGAGATATGACCGATATCGGTCCAAATGAAAATCGGTCTTGGTAAAATTCGGCCTCTTCAAAAATTTCAAAATTTTCATTTTCAAAGAACTAAGTGAAATGTCTACGCCCAAAATTCACAAATTTTGGCCATATCATTATGACCGAGTTTGGTCAAGTCAAGGTGACCGAATTAATGCTTTCTTCAGGCAGTTTTGCAATTAGATGAGAAATAACCACATGCATAAGGTGGTTACAAGAGATGGAAAAAATGGTTGTAGCAATGTAATACCATTCGTTAATAAAATCGGTTCCAGTATTTTCTTTTGCTCAAATTCCAGCATTTTGATTTTATAATCCCAGAGACCTGAACATATATGTGTACTTATGGATATCGCATTTTTCTTACCCACAGCTTTTCTTTTAAAATTCAAATTCAAAACAAATGAGTCGCCACTTAATTTTTAAAAGGAAAATTAAGAAACCATTTTAAAAGGAAACTGATCGTTTGCGAAACCAAAGATTAACTAGGTCCGGGGATTATGGAATGAGAGAGGAAGGACCCCGTCGGACTAAAACACCCTCTCTCATCCTATCTTGCGATAGGCCTCTACTCAACATCCTTTTAATCAAATTTATTAATCTAAGCATGCCCTCAACTAATACATATATACATATACATCACAAAAGCATGTCCAAAGGGTGTAAAATTGCAATTGATAAAATACCATTCAAAAGCCACATAATTCAGGTAGCAAGCGATATGATATGCAATAGAGAACAAGTGAACTTACCCGGGATCCAGCAGCGATAGTAAACGTGCAATGCATGCGAACAAAAGAAAATCCTAAAAAGAGTCTCTAATCACATATACACATAAGGCAAAACCTAATTCTAAGGTGTCGCGCGTTAAGTCGAAAAATCAATAAAATCAAGAAATTAAGATAAACTAAAGAGGAGTTCTAGAAATCATACCTTGATAGCGCTACAAAACAAAGGGTTAGTCCACATGTTTTACATGATAATAATATGATATCAAACAATCAATCCTAATTCTCTAGCTTATACCTAGCAAGCAATGAAATCCAACTTTATCCAATTACTAATTCTAATTACGGGTATTAGATGAATGAGTGAATGTAAACAAGGATGAAACATGGATTTATTCACTAATTTAGGTCACTTAGCCTCTGGATTTAAGCTAAGTTATCATTATTCAAAGTATGATTTGGGTCCTAAGGCATTCAGAGACCATTTGAGTTGAAATAAGTAAGATTAGACAAAAAATAGTAGCAGTTTTTATGAATTACAGAGAGCAGACCAGATGTTCAAAAATAGAAATAAAATACTTCCAACGGTTGGATCTGAATGATTTTTGGGTATGTTATGCCTCTGTGAGTCTAGTTTCTAACCCAGAAAGAAAATCAAGGTTTGAACGGTTAGATCTCCGGGAATGTAGAAAACACTAGGCATCACTCAGCACTTTACAACTCTCTGTCCAGAGATCTTGTATGATTTTTTAAAAATAGCAAACAAGTCCGAATTGCTTCATTCTTTTTAGGGAACCTTCATAACACATTAAGGTTCTTATAAAAAATTATTAGAGGTCCTGAAAACGTGGTTAGATTTCTGATCTATCACTTTTAAAATCGGTTTGCTGTTCTGAAACTATTCTGAAATTCTGGACAGATTGTGGTTGTCTCACAAAACCCATGATCAAACCTTTCCAAACATAAAACCACCTTAAAACAAAAATTACAGTGGTAGAATGATGTGTTATTGACACTTTTCCGTTGGTTTCACTTGATTTCAACGGTTAGATTTCGAACTAAAAATCTTTGATCAAAAACAGTTCGTGGACTCACTGTTTTTATTTTTGCTAGTTCAACTTTCTTGGTTAACCTCAACTATTGAAGACATGAAGTTGAGATTAAACCAAACTACCTTTTCTTACCATTTGATGGTCCTTGAAGACTAAAAGTTACTTTATGCTTATGGATTTTGATGAAGTATGAAATGAACTTCTCAAGATTCCAAACAATGAACTCAAAACCTTATAGACCAAAGCTTGAATTCAACTTAGTACTCCTACCATTTGATGGTCATGGGAGACAAAGACACTTTATGCTTATGGATTTTGATGAAGTATGAAATGAACTTCTCAAAATTCCAAACAATGAACTCAAAACCTTATATACCAAAGCTTGAATTCAACTTAGTACTCCTAAGTTTCAAGAAGAATAAGGGAATGACTTCACTAAATACCAAGTTTAGAAGATCCAAGTCATGGGCATGGACTTGGATTCAACTATGTAAAGCAAAGTGATGATCAAATCTTGACTCTCATGTAGAGTATGAGCTTTACATGGGGTTCAAAGGATCATACTCAAGAGAATCAAGAGAGATATTGAAAATCCCCAAGACTCTCAAGAGAAGAACACATACAAGAAATTGAAGAGAGAATTAGAAGTAAAAAACTCCTAAGCTTTCTTGACAATCAAAGATAACAAGAGATTTTAGTCCAAAAGAAAAAGATTAAACAAACAATCTAAGGCATAGGGGATCACCTCCAAATTATCCTCAAAGTAATCTTTGAAGATCTTCCAAACTCTTCTTCTTAGGTCTCTAAACTCTCTTCTCTTTTCTCTCCAAAAGATGTGTTGATGTAGTGGTTATGGATGTTCTATCTAGTCTCCCTTGTTGTATATCTCTCCTTCTCTCTTATAGGCAAAATTACCAGGTATTTTTGGTGAATTTCGGAGCAAAAAACAGGTGTAATTCTCTCATTTGTTGGTACAATGTGTACTTTCTAAAATTATGCAGACTGCTACTCAGGGCGGCAGTCGACAAACTGCCGCGGCATTCCGTGAATGCCGCCGCGGCGGTTGCTAACTGCCGTCGCGGCACTCCGCGACTGCCGCGCGGCATTCATCCAATGCCGCAGCAAATTAATGGATTGCCGCGTTTTTGTCAGTCTTACTTTATCAGTTTTTGTTCTTATTCGCATACGCATACGTATTGCTCTGCAGAATACAGACTTTAAAAGTGAACGGCAGTCAAAAATTTATGGCGGCACTTGGTGAATGCCGTCACGGCACTCTGTGACTGCCGTGCGGCAGTCACTGAGTGCCGCGGCAGCCCGCCGTGTGCCGATTTTGGCTAAAATTCCCCCTTTTGGATTTTTCTTTTTTCAAAGCAAATGATTCTTGAGGATATTTTCCGAAAATTGTGTTTTATACCTGAATTCTCCTAAATACCTGGTATTTTCTCTTTTCTGTGAAATTTTACCGCGTTTTAGAGAACTTTCTGAAGAGCTTGGAATACTTCGAATCTTCCGGTCCTTGTCATCATCGGATACGGAGGCGACATTCCCCTGAATTCGACGGTCGGTCAAAATTGGGGTGTCTACAGTTTGCCCCTCTTTGACAGAGCTTGTGGGGCAACGCGTCCCATAAGTGAATGTCAAAGCCTGTGTGAAGACAAGCCTTTGACCAGACTGTCGAATTTAGGTAAAAACAAAATGCGTTGCAAAAGAGAACATGCGTGCGACAATGGTTCATGCTGGTCGTGCTCGATGATGAGGTGCCTACGTATCCATTCAGGAATCAGACCAAGACGTAGTTCGGGCAGGAGCCAAACATACACAAACGCAAATAGTCATACGGATGAATGCACCTATCTTATTATGATGCACGTGCTCAAGCAATTTCGTGCTCCATATAATGTCTCAGCAAAATATTGTTGTTTCTTTCATTCTACTTATGATGTCATTCTATCTTGGGAAAGTCACGACCGTCATAGATGCGCTTCCTATGTTTAATTCTTTGACATTCTTCAAGAGTCATCTAATCGACTAGGATGCGCTACGCGCCTTATACTTTGGTGTCAAATTGGAAACCACGCTTTCCGAAAGACTGAGATGCGCTTCGCGCCTTATACCCCGGTGTCTTCCAAGAATCATCTGATCGACTGAGATGCGCTACGCGCCTTATACTACAGTGTCAAATCAGGAACCACGCTGAAAGACTGAGATGCGCTTCGCGCCTTATACCCCTTATGTTAGAAAAGAACTAAACAACATGGTAAGATATTGGTCAATAGCCACTCAAAGGCTTACAAGCAAGAATGATGGTCAACAGCCTTTCAAGGACTTATGTTGCGAAAGCGACAATCAACAGCCCTTTTGGGGACTTATGTTGCAATAGCAGAGATCAAACGAGAGTCATTCGGACTCAAACAAATTCGATTTCGTCAAATTTGAAGTCATTTTGACTCAAATCAAGTTCGAATTCCACTTATTAGGAGTCAATCAGACTTCATTCGATTTCATTTTCTAAAATCAGGATTCAAAGAATTTGAACGGAGTTGATATAAAGAATGATTTTTTTGCATTCGCAGACCTTTGGAAGAAACACATCGATTCTGTCAAAAGAGGGAAGTCACCTTTGCCCCTAGTCTTGGACTCTTCTTTTATTGCCACTTTATGCTATGATAGTGTTCGAAACCTCTGCTCGTACCGCTCTTGGGATGCTCACGAAGACTTTTCAAATCTTTATTCATCATCTTAAACCCACACATTTGAGACCATTTATTGACTCATCAAAAGAGGACAGACCTGACAAAGCTAGTTACTCAAAATGACTGACTCAAACTTTTCATTCATTATGAATCAATGTGCTTTCGTTGTGAGTAACGTACCATCTCACCCTTCATTTATTCATCATCTTACAAATGGTAGTGCTTTGCTGATAAATCTAAACTTCCTCTTTTTGATTTAGCGAATTCTTTGTCCATCTAGAATGTGCTTCAAATTAGTGCTTTAGCTTATAGAATGAAAGGCACTCTATTTTAATCTTTTCAAAACAAACTCAATTACTTGAGAACTTACATCTGGTACAGAGGGATTTTGGCAAACAAAGTTTGCCCATAGTTTGAAAGAAACTTAGGGGTTTGCTTCTATGATAAATGGGATTTTCAGCAAAGGAAGTTTGCCCCTGGTTTGGCGATATATATGTGTCTTCAGGCAAACGTAAGTTTGCCCCTAGTCTGAAGGAATGAAACCAAAGGCGCCAAAAGGGTGCTGCTTGCAGTTTAGGGATGGCTATGGACCGAGAACCTTGGGAGGTTCGCCTACTTATCCCCGAGCGGGAATCAGGTCCAAAGTAGTTCGGCCAAGGCCTGAAAGAAGGATAGCATGAGATGATGGGATGATGACCGAACCGAGCAGGTTGCCTACGTATCCCCAAGTGGGAATCAGGTCCAAAGCGTAGTTCATCAACTCTGGAGGTCTTGAAAGAATTAGGCTTCAAGAATTGGTGGGCTTTTCGAGCCATGTTGCCATTTGGGTCTAGGGAGTGCATGTCACTTGTGGTAGCCCTTGTATAGCATCATGAACTACTTCTTCCTTTATTTTTTTTTCTTTCATCTTTTCTTTTCTTTTCTTCTCTTTTATTTGACGGTTGATTCTTTAACCTTTTCACCAGCCAGTTAATCTTTACAACTCTCATCATGTTTTATTCATACTCTATCATATTCATAAAGTAATATCAGCTCTTTAAATCTTTATTTTTCAAAGATATCTCTGCATTGTTTTAGGCTCACTTAGGATTTGAGCCTCTCACGAAAATTTTGAAGCTGATAAGTCTCTCTTTTTATTTTCAACTTCTTTTCTTTGTTTAGAACAACACAAAGCCTTGAGATAGTTCATGTACCAATGATCTACTTTGAAGTGCTCAAGAATTCTCAATCTCATCTATTCTCTGCCTTTTCTTTTCTCTTTCCTTTCTTTTCTCTACCTTACTATCTCTTATTCTTTCCATGATTTTGACTGGCTAGGATTAGGATTTTTGAGATCAACACGTATCTTTTTTTTGCTCTAAATTTTGCCTAGGCGCCCTTCCGGGTTTTCATCCTAGCGAGCTCTTTCTTCTTTCTTTTTTTTTCTTTTTTTGTGCTCTAACTTTTGCCTAGGCGCCCTTCCGGGTTTTCATCCTAGCGAGCTCTTTTTCTTTTTCTTTTCTTTTTTTGGAATAAGAAGTTCATTAAAATGTCTGGCTACCATCAAGGACCCAGTTTATGGCTTTAGACTGGTTGGGCTCATCTTTTAGGCTTGGTATTTGAGAGAAGGGGATGGTGAGCAAGCTTCAAGTTCCAAGTTCATATTTTCAAGATTGAGCAAGAGCATCTTTAAATTCTTAAAGTAAAGCTAATCAATTCTCTACTTCTCCATGGTTTTGGCACAAAATTTGCTTTGATCACTTGGGGATCCTTTTCAATGCAAAGATTTATTAACAAAGTACTTTCCATGATCATTTGAAAAGGTGGCTTTTTCTTCTCCTCTTTTTTTTCTTTTGGTCTTAATGATCCATACATTCACGACTCAACACACTGAATCAAGAAAAATGAGATTTTATTCAACTAGTAGGGAAGGAGGATTACATCACTTGACTCGATAAACTCGACAAAGACTTGCAAATAGACTTGATAACAGACTGACCAGAAGACTCGACTGGACTTAACATTTGACTCCAACCTAACATAACTCGACTACCAGACTTGACTTGGTCTCAATTGGAGTGTCACAGATGATTTTCAATTGACTAGATTTCCAAAAGCATCCACATCTGCTTTAGCAGCAGCAGTTCTGAACACTATCACTTTACTAGCATCGTCCTCGGGTTCATCATTCCCCTTCTGTATCTTTGTGGGAACATCATCCGCCCTTTTGGACCATTTTTCAGTCGAATGGCCATTTTCTGACTCATGCCGAGTATTGTCAATGCCTTTTTCGATTCTGTTGATTAGGTTGGGGCCAGTTGGTTGTTGCGTACTCATGGAGGCAACGAATCCCTTGAGAGTATTCAGCGATGGCTGTGATTGAAAAGATTGTACGTCATGCCAGATGCCACTTGATGGGTTCAGCAAAGGAGTGATGATTTTACGTTTAATGAGATCTTGGATATCATGGCGAAGTTTCATGCAATAGTTAGTTGTATGGCCAGGGGTCTGGTGGTAGGCACAGTACAAAGACAGGTCACATTTGCGAGGTAAGGGATCTGGTAGTGGCTTTGGGTCCAGGGGACTGAGGTGACCATTCTTGACAAGGTGACCAACGGCCATGGATAATGGCATGCCCAGGTTGGTGAAAATTCTCAGTTTGCGGGCTTGGTTTGATTTTGAATTCGACTTTGAGCTTGAGTTGGTTTTTGGGTTGAGACGTGGACTTGGAATAGCTCTTTGGTTAGTTGGGATTGGGCCTGGATGTGGGCTTTGGTGAATGGTTGAGCTTAGGTATGGACTTTGGTGATAGGTTGGGTTTGGACATGGGCTTCGGTGCACAGGTGGGTTCAGACATGCCTGTTGGTGCTTCTTTAAGCAATCCATTATTCTCTGATCCATCTTTTCCTCATCGGGGCCCATTTGATCTTTCAATAATTGAATGAACTCGAGCATGACCCCCTCCAATTGCTTCACCCTAGAATCTTGTTGCTCAACAATGACTTGCAGTTTGCTCACTTTCTCCTCCAAAGCTCCGTGGGCCATTGGTGGGTATGTCTCAACATGATGGTCCATGACCTCCTCTAATTAAGAGAGATGAACCCAAGAAGATTAGAAGTGTCCTTACTAGGGGATCTGGTTGTTTCACTCTTTAAAAAAAAAGAGATAGAAAAAAGGTCCGCATGCAGAATTGAATGGTAAGGGATTTTTGAGGGACTTTGATCTTAATTGGGAAGAAAATGTTGTGAGTTTATACGCTACACATATGTAATGATATCGATTGCAAAATAGACATGCTCTTATGATTTGATGCATGCACTGCACACATGGCACACGAATGAAATGCAAGTGTGTGTGTGCCTACTCTGTATGCCAAAGTAAAGGAAAATTCTAATCCTAACAGGTAAAGACATAAGCACATAAGATCCTCACCCATGTCAAGTGCGCCAACTTCTCCTTTCATTGTGATCTTTACTACCCTTTAAAAGGTTGGATATTCAGAAAAATTTCGAAATTCATTTGAAAAGCATTTCTTTAGAACGATGAGATCTTTCAAAAACAATTCTCAAGAATTTTGAATCTTTTATTTAAAAAAAACGAGGATGTGAAAACATTTCTCAATGAAGATAATTTGATTGAAATTTTGCTTTAAAATTCATTTGAAGAGCATTTTTTCAAAACAATTCCCAAAGATTAGTTTGGAGCTTTAATCAAAAGTGAACTCCAAAGATTTTTGAAAGAGCAATTGAAAACTTTGGGATGAAGATTACGAAAATCCACTTGCTTTCAAAGATGGTCTTAAAATTCTTTCGGGGTAGAAGGATCACATGATCGGATTATTACCGTACTTTTCATAAATTTGGATGCATACAAGGTCAATGATGCTTAACTAAACATGATATAAGAAGTATAATCTTATAATCAAGGTTCGGCATGTTCTCCAAATGTCATGTAACACGAGGAGAAATTGCTAAAAGGTGATTAAAAGATTATTCATCTTTCATCAAGCAAGTATCGTCATCATCTCAAGTAATCCCTTCCGGGCATACAAAACTTCCTAACACATAACCCTAATCAAGAATTGATTTCCTAAGATTGAAATGTTCTATAGAAACTACTATGCAAAGGCTGGGTTTTGGTCAAATAAGGGACCCTTGACACACACCCGATAGGATGCTTCATATACCAAATCATGGTACGAGATCAAGGGTGATCACACAGTCCCATGATGACTTGACCGACCGGGTTGCCCCGAGCCTCCAAGGTCATAGTTCCGTGCAATCGACTGGCTGGACATGCAAGTGAAATGCAACAGGCACACAAAGATTAATTAATTCGATTAAAAGGATATTTTTCAAGTCTAATCCTCAAGTGAACCCAAAATCAGAATTCTGGTCTGCGAAACCAGAGATTCTGGGTTCGATCCCTAGCAGAGTCGCCAGATTGTGGATATCGCATTTTTCTTACCCACAGCTTTTCTTTTAAAGTTCTTTTAAAATTCAAATTCAAAACAAATGAGTCGACACTTAATTTTTAAAAGGAAAATTAAGAAACCATTTTAAAAGGAAACTGATCGTTTGCGAAACCAAAGATTAACTAGGTCCGGGGATTATGGAATGAGAGAGGAAGGAGCCCGTCGGACTAAAACACCCTCTCTCATCCTATCTTACGATAGGCCTCTACTCAACATCCTTTTAATCAAATTTATTAATCTAAGCATGCCCTCAACTAATACATATATACATATACATCACAAAAGCATGTCCAAAGAGTGTAAAATTGCAATTGACAAAATACCATTCAAAAGCCACATAATTCAGGTAGCAAGCGATATGATATGCAATAGAGAACAAGTGAACTTACCCGGGATCCAGCAGTGATAGTAAACGTTCAATGCATGCGAACAAAAGAAAATCCTAAAAAGAGTCTCTAATCACATATACACATAAGGCAAAACCTAATTCTAAGGTGTCGCGCGTTAAGTCGAAAAATCAATAAAATCAAGAAATTAAGATAAACTAAAGAGGAGTTCTAGAAATCATACCTTGATAGCGCTACAAAACAAAGGGTTAGTCCACATGCTTTACATGATAATAATATGATATCAAACAATCAATCCTAATTCTCTAGCTTATACCTAGCAAGCAATGAAATCCAACTTTATCCAATTACTAATTCTAATTACGGGTATTAGATGAATGAGTGAATGTAAACAAGGATGAAACATGGATTTATTCACTAATTTAGGTCACTTAGCCTCTGGATTTAAGCTAAGTTATCATTATTCAAAGTATGATTTGGGTCCTAAGGCATTCAGAGACCATTTGAGTTGAAATAAGTAAGATTAGACAAAAAATAGTAGCAGTTTTTATGAATTACAGAGAGCAGACCAGATGTTCAAAAATAGAAATAAAATACTTCCAACGGTTGGATCTGAATGATTTTTGGGTATGTTATGCCTCTGTGAGTCTAGTTTCTAACCCAGAAAGAAAATCAAGGTTTGAACGGTTAGATCTCCGGGAATGTAGAAAACACTAGGCATCACTCAGCACTTTACAACTCTCTGTCCAGAGATCTTGTATGATTTTTTAAAAATAGCAAACAAGTCCGAATTGCTTCATTCTTTTTAGGGAACCTTCATAACACATTAAGGTTCTTATAAAAAATTATTAGAGGTCCTGAAAACGTGGTTAGATTTCTGATCTATCACTTTTAAAATCGGTTTGCTGTTCTGAAACTATTCTGAAATTCTGGACAGATTGTGGTTGTCTCACAAAACCCATGATCAAACCTTTCCAAACATAAAACCACCTTAAAACAAAAATTACAGTGGTAGAATGATGTGTTATTGACACTTTTCCGTTGGTTTCACTTGATTTCAACGGTTAGATTTCGAACTAAAAATCTTTGATCAAAAACAGTTCGCGGACTCACTGTTTTTATTTTTGCTAGTTCAACTTTCTTGGTTAACCTCAACTATTGAAGACATGAAGTTGAGATTAAACCAAACTACCTTTTCTTACCATTTGATGGTCCTTGAAGACTAAAAGTTACTTTATGCTTATGGATTTTGATGAAGTATGAAATGAACTTCTCAAGATTCCAAACAATGAACTCAAAACCTTATAGACCAAAGCTTGAATTCAACTTAGTACTCCTACCATTTGATGGTCATGGGAGACAAAGACACTTTATGCTTATGGATTTTGATGAAGTATGAAATGAACTTCTCAAAATTCCAAACAATGAACTCAAAACCTTATATACCAAAGCTTGAATTCAACTTAGTACTCCTAAGTTTCAAGAAGAATAAGGGAATGACTTCACTAAATACCAAGTTTAGAAGATCCAAGTCATGGGCATGGACTTGGATTCAACTATGTAAAGCAAAGTGATGATCAAATCTTGACTCTCATGTAGAGTATGAGCTTTACATGGGGTTCAAAGGATCATACTCAAGAGAATCAAGAGAGATATTGAAAATCTCCAAGACTCTCAAGAGAAGAACACATACAAGAAATTGAAGAGAGAATTAGAAGTAAAAAACTCCTAAGCTTTCTTGACAATCAAAGATAACAAGAGATTTTAGTCCAAAAGAAAAAGATTAAACAAACAATCTAAGGCATAGGGGATCACCTCCAAATTATCCTCAAAGTAATCTTTGAAGATCTTCCAAACTCTTCTTCTTAGGTCTCTAAACTCTCTTCTCTTTTCTCTCCAAAAGATGTGTTGATGTAGTGGTTATGGATGTTCTATCTAGTCTCCCTTGTTGTATATCTCTCCTTCTCTCTTATAGGCAAAATTACCAGGTATTTTTGGTGAATTTCGGAGCAAAAAATAGGTGTAATTCCCTCATTTGTTGGTACAATGTGTACTTTCTGAAATTATGCAGACTGCTACCCAGGGCGGCAGTCGACAAACTGCCGCGGCATTCCGTGAATGCCGCCGCGGCGGTTGCTAACTGCCGTCGCGGCACTCCGCGACTGCCGCGCGGCATTCATCCAATGCCGCGGCAAATTAATGGATTGCCACGTTTTTGTCAGTCTTACTTTATCAGTTTTTGTTCTTATTCGCATACGCATACGTATTGCTCTGCAGAATACAGACTTTAAAAGTGAACGGCAGTCAGAAATTTATGGCGGCACTTGGTGAATGCCGTCTGTAATAACCTGCATTTCCATTTAATTCCAAATTTCATTTTCATATTTAATTGGAAATTGCATTGTCCATATTTAATTTAATTGTAATCGCATTGGCATATTTAAATTCTATTAGCATTGTCTGCTTTTATTTTATTTTCAGTCACTTGTTTGGAATATTTATTTCTTATCTAATTCATATTCAAAATTCTTTTGGGGTCAAATTGGAATTTTACAAAAGTTAGTAATACCTGTGTGGATTTCAAAATCTGTATTCCAAAACGGTGAAAGTAACTCCTACTGACTCAATCAGTATTTTTATGAAACCAGAAAATCAATTCTTACGTTAAAATGGAATCCCTGTATTTTTGTGGTGACCACCGCGCCCCGAAAATACCAGTTTATGTTCAAAACTGTCCATGTTGTGTTTAATTTCCCCAGATTTTGGAAGTGACTGATTTAGACATTTGCTTTATTTCCAATTATGGCAACTCATCATTGTCTTGTACCTTGTTTGGGAATGCTTAGTGTATATATGTATTCCTAAGGTCATAAGTTGTTTTTCCCAAACAACCCAATTGACCCCTACTAACCTATAACACCCTTTCAATCCTTCTACAGTTGAATTATATACATTCACGTATGAATTTAGTTATAGAAAAACCATGTTTAGGCTATGCATTCTTTAGTTATCCTAACTAAGTTAGAATTAAGAGTAATGGAAGAGTAAACTTGAAACAACTTGGGCACCAAGTTGTAGTTTTATTATTTATAACTCACAAGCTGCACAATTGCCATTACACAACTGAATTTCAGAACATTAGAGAGAATACAGAGAGTTCTACAGATTTTATTTTAGAGAGAGAGGAGCTCAATCACCATAACTTGCAAAGCTTTGATTTGGATTTCTTATTTGCTTATTCTTTCTCAACAAACCCTTCATTCTTGAACTCAGTGAGTATTCTAAACTCACTAAGACTGTAATTTCATATCTATTTGCTGGGTAATTGTTAAGGTTGTATATCACCATTGATGCTTGTACGTTGAAGTTCATGGCTTGAAAATGGAGGTTTCCCAAACTTAACCAAAATCGGTTTTGTGAATGAAAGATGATAGATTGTAGTGAGTAGAGCATATGGTTGTAAAATTAGAGCCTAATTTGCTCACATAAGAAAGTATATTAGAAAATAAATTTTGACATGTTTTGGTTTCTCATAAAATTGGAGAGCTATGGTGAGAATCATGTTAAATTAACCATGGATTCTTAATCCTTGTTGAAAAACAAAGAGATCCATATATAATAGGACATATATACTAACAGAACTGAAATGGGTCATTTTAGACCCTGTTTTGCTGAAACAGGGAAGTCTGGGGGAAGAAGACGAAGCCTCAGCTTCATCTCGCGCCATGATCGCGCGCGCGAGAATCGCGCGAGCGGCCCGCGCGAGCGACCCTTCGCGCGAGCGGCCCGCGCGCGCGAGGTAGCTTTCCCCAGGCAGACGTAAGAGTTCATATATATATAATGGAAAATTGGCTGGTCGCGCGAGCGAGGGTCGCGCGAGGACCCCTTCGCGCGAGCGATCCGCGCGCGCGACCTTGCCTTCCTCCGGCAGTCAGAAAAGGTTATTAATAAAGGAAAAATGGGCTTATCGCGCGAGCGACCCATCGCGCGAGCGGCCCGCGCGCGCGAGGTAGTGCAGTTTCTGTTTTTGTCTGTCTTTCTGTTAAGGGACTGTTTGGATGAAATTTATAAACTGTAAAGGCTCTGTTTGGGAATTTAGTTGATCAGAGCTCTAATTGGTTATGTTTAAGAGATTTAAACCTTGTAGTATAACTCATTAATCCCCGTACGCGTGTTGTTTCTTGATTCTGCATTTTTGTTTAAGTGCATACCATTCATGTGAGTCAGTGGTACATGCATTGGGGTGTCAGTCTGTGTGGAAAAGAGTAATGGTAGTGTGGAAAGGGTATGAGATTGTGTTTGTGGTTGTGGTTGTGGTTGTGGTAGAGTTTGTGGAAGAGGGTATCTTTGAAATGCGACGGTGGCAAATAAGGACACTCCCTGACGCCCATGGAAGCGTTAAAGTGTGTGAAGCCGAACTCGGACATTCCCTGGCACCCATGGTAGTGCTAAAGTGTGGCCTACGGACACTCCCTGATAACTCAAGTCTGGATACTGTGTGAGGGGTTGCCCCGGTATTTGCATGGCGGTTAGGGTATTCAAAGTGTGAGGCATTGGATACTCCCTGGTACCCCGGACCAAAGTGTGAGGCAAACTGGACACTCCCTGGCGCCCCGTTGCTAAAGTGTGGCTATCGGAGTGTTTCAAAGAGACCAGGAGTAGGATAGTGGGTTGTTGTGGATGTCGAGAGAAAAGAGTCGGCGAGGTGAGTGTGGTGCATTGTCTCATTTCACGAGTATCTGTATTTATGAACGAACAGCTTTTATTATATTCCTTGTTGTTTTATAAAATAAATTCTTTCAGTATTTTAATAATGGAAAAAGGTAAATGGGTATGATTTACATTCAAAGTCATGTTTTTAATACTCACCAGCTTCTTGAAGCTGACGACGTTGATGCGTCCTGGACATTCGTGTTCAGGCTTTTCAGGTTACAATCAGGAGGAATCATACGACTATGCTAATTGAGAATGGCTGCATCTGGAATAAAGAAACTGTTCATTTTATGCATTAAATTTAGTTGTTTGAGTTTTAAACTGTTTTGCTGTTAAGGATGACTGTAATAGACTTTAAGATATTATTTTATTTTCAAGGCGGTCTGTGCCTTAGTTGACCCCGGTTTATAAGATGTAATAAGATAGAAAATTTTTGTAAGCCTTGATTGCTTTACTCTGATTATTATGTTTTATTGTCTGACGTTTGGGACGGAATCGATCCTTCAAACTGTCGCGACCTACGGGTCCATAAAGGAAATTAAACGCTTTCCTTATTTATGCTACGTCGGGGCGTGACACCGTCACGGCACTCTGTGACTGCCGTGCGGCAGTCACTGAGTGCCGCGGCAGCCCGCCGTGTGCCGGTTTTGGATAAAATTCCCCCTTTTGGATTTTTCTTTTTTCAAAGCAAATGATTCTTGAGGATATTTTCCGAAAATTGTGTTTTATACCTGAATTCTCCTAAATACCTGGTATTTTCTCTTTTCTGTGAAATTTTACCGCGTTTTAGAGAACTTTCTGAAGAGCTTGGAATACTTCGAATCTTCCGGTCCTTGTCATCATCGGATACGGAGGCGACATTCCCCTGAATTCGACGGTCGGTCAAAATTGGGGTGTCTACAGTACGTATTTAATTATTAAATAGCTTAGATCATAAGTTTCAAACCCGGACTGACGTTGCACGTAAACCCGTAGAATCTGTATTTAATTAGTCTACATTGCACGTAAACTTAAGCGACGACTCAACCATACAAAAATGGAAAGTTGGAATCTTGCCTGTTATAGTATGTGAACTACCGAAGCTCTCTAGATCCTTGGATATTAACATTATCCAAACAAACCCCCTTGAACCGCCGGGTTTAACACCACCCCACCCAAACCGCCGGCCTCCCTCCCACTTCCCTAAGATCCCATTCAAATCACACTCCTCTCAATCCCTATCTAATCTAATCCTGCAGATATATTGGATCTGCATATGTATATGTGCAATTGTATATGTGGGTTGGTATTATATTAAGATCATTGAGAGAGAGAGATAGAGAGCATTGAGAATTGAGAGAGTATAACCGAGAGAGAGAGAAGCACTATACCCTCTACTCCACTATCACACACACACGCAGACTCAAGGAGAAGGAGAAGAAGACGTAGAGAGAGAGAGTGAGAGGGCCTCGCCGAAAATTAGAGAGAGAGAGAACCCGAGACCAAGGTATATACTCCCCCTCCTCCTTATTTTATTCTATACATATTTAAAGCATCACACACACACCCCCTCCTACAAACCAAACAGAGCCTAAGGCTCCCACAGGCTCGGGTAGCCATTAGAGCTCCCTCACCAGAGCTCAAATTTCTAAACCCAACTTCAGTCCCTAAAAACCATACCAAACAGACCCCAATAAGCCCCTCATACCCCCCCTGAAGCAGCTTTTGATTTGGACCACGTTTGGTCACCCATGTAAGGGATTATTCCCGAGTTTACCAAAAAGAATAATCCACCAGTAGGCCCTTAAAATGAATGAACCCAGTTTTGGCTTCCTAGTATGTTGTAGAGGGAAGAAAACCGGTTCTATTGGCATTGACGGCATCAATTTACATGGGGAGGAGAGTAAGATATGAAGAGAGAGAGTTTTTCGGCAAAAAATGGGCTCGCCGGCGGCGCCTTGTCTCGCCGGATACGACATGACCCGTTTGGGTCTGGGTTATATCGTTTACCCGTTTTAATTTAAGTTGGCTCGGGTCACGGACTTGGGTTTGGATTTAATGGTGTGTATAAGTGGGTAGTGGAACCGGGTTATATTAATTAATATGGGCGGGTCGGATCTTTTAAGTTGGATTAAGCCTTGTGTGTAAGTGGGTAACCCGTGGGTATGACTAGGATCGGGTTTAACCCATGGATCCTTATTAACTATAATTAGTTATTTTTATATTCCTAAATAATCTGTTAATCTAGATTAGCAGTTAAATAATCTGTTTTAGATTTAATAATATCTCAACTATTTTGCTAATTAAGATTAGCATATATATATATATGTATTATTTATTAATAGTATAAAGATTATAAAGGATTTTAAATAGTTTAAATTATTTTAAAATGGTTTTAAAATGCCAAAAATAGCATTTTAATATTCTGAAATAATATTTTAGAAAATACTTTCATATTTTATTAACATATTGTATACGATATATATGGTTCTTATTATTTATTTAATGCAAATAAATAATAAGAAATTATTTTACATTAAAATAAATAGGTAATAAATACCTAATGACCATTTTTAATATATGGGAAATTATGTTAAATTTTCCTAAGGCCTAAATGCCTTTATGTTATAAATTACTACTTATGAAAGCAAAACTTTAGTATTTCTAATAATTGTTAAGTATTATTAAAAGCCCCGTTTGGTTGTGTTTAAATTATTTAAATACCAAACGAACTCCGAAAATTTTAAGAAAAATGCTACTAGCCTACTTTAAGGCCTAGTATTTAATAAAAAATATTTATAAAGGCCAAATGTCTTCCTAAAATAGACTTTATTATTAGGGTGTCCTTAAGTCTATTATTAGACAATTAAACTTAAGAAATTCATAATAAATAAATTGTAGCTCAGAAAAATACACGGTCAGTTCCTAGAGTCTTAGAATAATGCCTAGAACATCCCCTTAAAGTTTGGTGACCTTTCGACACTGTAAAAAATACAGCTTATCTTTAGGGCCCACACTGGTATAGAAAACCCAGTCTTTTATACGACAGACTCCGATTTGAGTCTAGTAAATGACGTTAGACTCAGAATGATATCTAGATCATCATGTTGAGGTTTAGGAACCCACCCGGCACAATTTCCATTATGCCCTTAATACTAGTACGTTTATTAATCAATGTTTTATGAATTTATATACTTTGTAGGAACCACCGCTACGCTTGTTTTTACACACCCGCTTCAAGGTGAGTCGTCCTAACTCACTTGGTATATTATAGAATTATTCCTTGTATATACTCAATACGTTCTGTGTAGACGAAGCTAATAAGTATAAATTATGTGAATGTTGAGCTTCTTACTTATATGATGAACGCATGTTAGTTAGCTATACTTCATGCTTAGTTAATATTCATTGACATTCTTGCTTATCACGTTTTCACGATTTATACAATCACATGAACATCCATATGAACATAGTCGAGTCATGATGTCAATGTTGACGTCTGCATGGTTAGTCATGGGGACTAACCCAGTAACATTGTTATACACATTGAATGGACCGCAGTGGTCCGAGTGGTACAGTCAAGTAAATGGGAACAACGATGAAACTACTATAGGGCCCTACTAGGCGACGATAGCCAGAGTTTCCATTGAAATCATTGAAGTTATGCATGAGTTGATGGTTGATACGCTATAGAGCCATGCTAGGCGACAATAGCAAAGTATCCATCAGAATACAATAGTTACCTTTTGAATGCTATAGGGCCATGTTAGGCGACGATAGCGCTGTAACTATTCTATTCTCCCGGCAAGGTCACGAGGACCTAAGAGTCCAATGATTACACTCTTTTAAAACCAAAATTTGCTATAGGGCTATGCTAGGCGACGATAGCAATGTAATCATTCTACTCTAAGCTAACGGCATTACACTGGTAATGTAACAAGTCATATGAGTCAGTTGTGGTGTCTGTGGTTGAGTAAAGTTGAATATATCGATATTGCATCGTGTCGTCACACTACCCTGTCATATGCTCATTTTTATGTTGTTTCAAGATATTGTTGTACTTGTATATCCTTAATTGTATTAGGAGTGATCGGTTAAGACGATCTCACTTAGCTTCAAAAGCTAACGGCTCCTTCCCTGCCCTGGACATTTTACGTCTAGGTTATGATGAGGAGAATTATCAAGGTGACCCTGAAGATGAATATAACTATCCTCAAGATGGGAACTATCAGGAAGGTGATCCTGAGGCAGACTATCAGGAAGAGTATGATTACGAATGGCATGGGTATGCCAGTTAAGAAGAAGACTCTGGCCTACTTCCGTATTAAGTCTTCCTTGATGTTTTAAGAATTATCTTTTGTTGATGTAATAAATTAAGTGGCGTCGATCGCCCAACTTATCTTTTGTGGTTTTCATTTGGAACTTCTGTAATAGCTTAAGTAGCAAAACATTTCATGTTCCCCCACGAATACCATTAGACTTTATGAAGTTTCTTACTCTGATATACCTATGTTAGAATATTGCACGGACAGGTCAGTTTTATGTAACTCGTCATTCCCTACGATTCCAGGAAGGAAATTTTAAAATTTTCCTATTTTTGGCTACTCCGGGGCGTGACAAGCAATGACATGTGGCTACAAAAATCGGTCAATTGTATACATGGTTCTTCAAAAATTACATTACATTTCATTTTCAAAGAACCAAGGGGGCAATGTTTACACCCTAAATAAAAATATATATTTTTTATATTTATCACCGATTGTGTGTTATACAAGTGGCAAATTAACCACACACTAGTGGGGGAGTTTCGCTAGTGGGTAGTTGTTAATGGATTTGGAAGTGGCCAACTTAGTGGGAAAGTGACCAACTTAATGGGGGAGTTATTTTCAGCACCTCTATATATACACAAAGATAATCAACATTTGGGGAAGGCTACACAACGCCACAAGCCCCTACGGCTTAGCAGTCCACTGCTCACTGATATATGCCTTTTCAAATTGCATTCCATGTATTTGAGTCCATTCAAGTCACTGGTCACTTGTCTTTGCTTTGTTTTTCTAATTTTTCCTTTCTAGCCGTGAGCACCTAGTGATTTTTTCTCTTTCCTTGTCAACAATTTCTTCCTTTTCAAGACTTTGTATTTAGTTTAGTATTATACTACTATTTTTTTTAAATGTGTTAAACGTTTCAAACGTTGTGGCTCTAGTTCATGAGTTGTTTGATTATATTTTTGTTCGTGTGTTTTACTTCATTTTCATCACTCAACAAGATCACTTGCATCAGAGTGATTGTACCTCAAGGGAAGGGTCATCCCTACTTCCCAACAATCGCTTGATCCCTCTCAAACCACATTTAGGGATCGTTTTGGTTACACGTTTGGGTCTTCGTACAAAGCCCCTGGCACGCCCGATCACCAGATTTAATTTTTAGCCAACACACCCCTTTTGTTCGAGATGCATGAATGCTGTTGAGGATACAGCATGTCCTTAGGAATTTCACACCAACAATTCTGGCCCTTAATTTCAGTGGGCCCCCATATGAGTCCCAAACTTGAATATGGATAGTGACAATTCTTTCTATAGTACTGCTTCTTTGGGGGGTGATTGGGTTCAAATTTGTGTGAAAATTCTAGTGGTATTACTAATGATTTTTCTCGAACTGTTTTATTCTTTTGAGGTATATGGCTATTGTGGAATGAGAGAAATAATTGTGTTTTCAATAACAAAATCGTAGTCATACAAGCTCTCTGTCATAATATTTATCCCCTTGGCAAAATAGATCCACGAAGCTTTTGGAATCAAAAGAAAACCGAGTTTTTTTTTTAAGGAAAAAGAGTTTATTAATTGGGACCCTCCCTTGATGGAGCCAATAAAGGAACCCATGGAAATGAGGCATTGGAGGTCTTATTAGAAAGAACTCAGGGGGGGGGGGGGGGGATCGAAGGATACTTAATTTGGATATGTTCACTTCTGCTCCAGTCTTTATGCGGAAGTGGAAAGAATAAGACAAAAGGACTTTTGATGGTGGCAACGCTGTGAGAAAATTATGAATATTGAGACGGATTTTCTCAAGTTGCTTGCACGCTGATAGAGGAAGCTCTAGGAAATCACCTCCTTGGGGCCATGTTGAAAGACTGCAAAATTCTTCTAAGGAATTGTAGTGGTACCGGGAGGTAGGCGAAGGACTCAGATACTGCATCAATCGCTACTTTTACTCGTTTCGCCTGATTAGGGTAGAGAACACTATTAGGCATACTAACAGTAAGAGAGAGAGAGAGAGAGAGAGAGAGAGAGAGAGAGAGAGAGAGAGAGAGAGAGAGAGAGAGGGGCTAACAGTTGTGCTAATTTGTTAGCCAACCTGAGAGTTAATTAACCAAGAGCTCCCTTTTATGCTTCCTCTTCTTGCGGATGCTCAAGGTAATAGTTTCCTCAAAGGAGACTAGTTTGTTTTTCTTCTTTTGTTGCTTTGATTCCAGACTAAAAATGAAACTATTTTAGTAAAAAAAAATGAAACTATTCCAGACTAAAAAAAAAAAAAAAGAAGAAGAAACTCCAAAAGCTAAAAATGAAACTATTTTAGTAACAAATCGACGATTCAACCAGAAAAAACAGTGAGTCAACTACTAAAAAAAATGAAACTAAAAAAAAACAGACTAAAATGAAACTAAAAAATGCTTTTAGTCCCCCATATGTGGACCCTGTGTAGAAAGTTCCAGGTATGGTGGTGGGCTAGATACAATAACCCACACCTTACCCCTGTCAGAATGGAAAAATTATTGGACGTTGATCTTCCTTCTCCCTCTACAAAATCCAGTGTGTCCTCTCCAAATATTTCTGAGATTAAATCTCAAATCAAATTAGACTTAAAGTCTAAATTCCCAGATATTTCACCGTTTGAGCTTAGAGCTTTGGTTAAAGAAGAATTATGTAAAAAAATTAAATTTTGATTCAGACAGTGATAACGAGACTGTTCCTCTCTCTGATTCCTCAATGGCAGATGGCCAAGGAGATCCTTATGCTCAAGAATACGAACAGAGCAATGATGATTATGGTTTTGAGACCCAATTTAACCATTAATCATCATAAGGCAACAAAATATTTTTATGAAGTATAATCCTGATCTTATCTTTTATTAAAGATATTCCATCTTTTAAAAAAGAAACGGTTCAGATTTATCCATAGCAAAAGTAACTTTTAGAAAAACAGATTCCACGTCATTGAAAAAGAAGAATCTCTCTTTCCAAGAAGTCAAAAAGGCTACAGGAACCGACAACTTTTATAAAGTTACTTTTCTGGAAGAATTCTCAGCCCAACGCGTGTAAAGTCTTGATAAGGTCGAATCTTATCTACTTACAGCTGTCTTCTAGACTCCTCTACTCTAGCCTATAAATACATATGACATTCTCCAGTTTTAGGCATCGAGTTTTCAAGATTTAGTTTTTGATTTAAGTTACCTACTCTCTCTCTCTCTCTCTCTCTCTCTCTCTCTCTCTCTTTCTCTCTTGTAATATATCTGAGTGTGAGTGTGCTAGTGTGAGTATGTGAGTGTGACTATTCTATAACAAGAAAGCAAAAAGCTCCTATAACTGAAGTTGTTGTAATCTTGTAAGTTTGTTTTAATATCAGTTTGATTGTTGATGTCTTATCGTTTTCTTTTGCTTGATCTTATTCATACTAAGATTAAACTCAGAAATCATTATAGACATATCTCTTTAGAGTTTGATGAGTTTATGAGTCCTGAGAATAGACTTACTATTCATATCAGACTTTCAAGATTAAATAGAGAAATTGAAGAATTAAACAAGAAGTTAAGTGCACTTGCTTGTTAATGTATGATCGTTTAAGTTTAAGGCATTTACTTCGTAATCTGCATGATTTAATAGAAAGTTACGAGTCTGCTCTTTCAAATCCTTTTGCTATTGCAAATCATCATCCATATACATTAAGGCGTATGATAAAAGCTCTTGCTCAAGTTAAACTTGAAATTAGTATTGTTAATCACAAACTATTCATTATGGCTTGTTAGTACTTTGCTCTCTAAATATTGGTATCAGAGCCATAAATATTGCTTTCTAGTAGAATAATTCTTTTGAGCTATTTTCCAAGATCCAGAAGTAAATCTGACCAATTGTTCTGAGTTGTTAACTCTTTGTTTTAGAATTCCTCCATATCCTAAGTCTGAAGCATCTGTCTCTACAATTTTAAATGCATTAGGGATAGGAAGGCATAAACATGGTAAAACTTTTACTTTTGCCTTTATCCTTTTGACTGCTTCAGTATGCTTAAAAGTCCGTGGTGGGGGAATCTTCTTCAACCTCTCATATAAGATTGCCGAATCCTTATAAAGATTCTTATAATATTCAGAAATATAATTTAAGCTTCCCAAAAACCTTTGAAGCTGGGTTTTATCTTTAATTTCATCTGAAAATTTTTCAGCAAAAACTATGGCCCTATTAATGGGAACAATTGTCCCTTTGTCAATATGATGACGAAGAAATCTAACTTTGGTTTGAAATAATTTTATTTTCTTGGCTGATACCACAAGGCCATTTTTTTTAATTACTTTATAAAAGATATCCAGATGTTTCCAATGTTTTTCTATTGATGAAGATTATATTAACACATCATCAATATAAATAATACAGAATTCAGAGTAGGGGTTAAAAATATCATTCATAAATTTTGATACTCTGATGGGACATTCTTGAGATCGAAAGGCATAACATTCCTCGCATAATGTCCAAAAGGAATATTAAAAGCAGTTTTATACCTATCATTCTCCGCCACTTGAATTTGCCAGTATCCTGATTTCATATCAAATTTAGAGAATATTGTTGCCTGGCAAAGTCGATTTAGTAAATCTTTTTTATTCGGAATAGGATACCAAATCCATTTGAGAGTTGTATTACGAAGCTTGTAATTTATAACAAGTCTAGGAGCACCTCTCTCTATTTCTGCATTTTTGTTAACATAAAAAGCAGAACAGCTCCAAGTAATAGCTCCAAGGAGATTTACTTTTTTCTGATAAGTTTTTTTTCTAATAAACTTTGTATTTCTTTTTTGCAAAATTTCATTAATTCTTTACTCAATTGAATAGGACGAGCTTTGGTTGAAATCTTTTTCTCATCAAAGTCCTTTTCATATGGTAATGAGACAATATGTTTCTTCCTATGCCAAAAGGCATTAGGGTGATCAGAACATATATTGTCTTATTTTTTTGGAATTTTTCAACTTTTATTTTTAAAGCTGGTTGTGAGAGTTGTTCTTATATTCTTTTGTAAACCAACTCTTCTTTTATCAAACAAATTTGTTTTCTTTAAAAACAATATTCTCTTTAAGAGAATGAATTTCTGTTTCTGTTGGTTGATGAATGAATTTAAACAAAACTTCATCTTCCATTAACTTTGTTAATAAACCATCTTTTGTTACTGTAAAGGGTCTTATAAGAGACCGAAAAGGTGTTCCCAGTATAACTGGTTGTCTAAGAGATTTAACAAGAATGAAAGTAGATGGAATACAAATTCCTTGATTGCAAACATATGCCTTAGGAATTTTGTATTTGATATCTAACTTACTTCCATTAGCAGCATTAAGATTCTGAGAAGTTATTTCAAAATATTTAAAAGGTATTAATCCTTCTTTTATGTAATTTATATCTGCTCTAGAATCAAGTAATGCAATGGTATCTAAAATAAAATCCTCACCTATGACTAGTGAGATTTGAACATACCATTTATGATAGATTACCTTTTCAACAGAGAATATCCCTGTTTCTTCAATAAACCCTTCAGGAATGTCATCATCTAATTTTATCCCTTTTTTTCCTTTATCAAAAGGATCAAAAGAATCTTCAGGGATGAAATTCTCTTGTTCAAGAGTTTCTACTCTTAATTTCAAATCTCTGATAGATCTTTTTAGATCATTTATTTCTTCTTGAAGATCTTTGGTGGAAGGGATATTGTTTCTTGATTTATGGGCTTTTAAAGTAACTCTGGAAACAACATCTTTGAAGTTATAAACTTCATTTTGTTTTTCCCTTTAATTTGTACGCTGTGAAGCCTCTCCTTCATGAAGTTTCATATAATCCATAATGACTTTTTTCTTATCTTCAGGATCATGGATTTTATCAATGATTTTTAAAATCAAAGATTCTTCATCAGAAATAACATTTACGCTTAAACCATTCATTTTTATACTCGATTCATAGAAATCAAACTTTTCTTTACAATGGTTAGAACATCCTTCTTGTTCTGGTTGTTCTGGTTCTTCTTCCATTACTTCTTCTTCTTCAAAATCTTCATTTTCAGAAAGATTTTCAATTCCATAAATCTCTTCTAATGCTTTCTCTTCTTCTTCATCTAAAAGCATTATTGAAATTAGTTGTTTTTTAAACTCATATCGTCAATGTCAAGAGCATTTATTTTTTGTTTTACCTTACATCGACTTTTGTAGTGACCAGGTTTTCCACACTTGAAACAAATAGGTACTGCAACCTTTTTCTTAGGCTTACAGTTCCCTTTGGGTTTTTGCTGTGGCTTCCCTTTTACTCTAGGTTTTCAATTTTTTGGTTTGGGTTTTGAAAATTTCTTTTTAAAAGATTTTCTTGGTTTCCTTTCAGGGATACCCATATCATAACCCAATTGTTTGCAAAAATCTCCTAATTCCTTATTACCTGTATTTCGCTCTTTTTTTCATTTGCTTTTATAAGTTAATATTGTTACATAGAGCCAATCCTTCAGAACATATTTCACTTATTAATTCACCATATGTATATAGGTGATAGGGGAATAAATTATCATTTTTCTGCCTTATTCTTGTCCTACTTTTTTCAGCAAAAAGAGAGGGTAATCCTGCAATAAATCTTTCTTTCCAAAAATCCTGGTTAGCATCACTTCTAAACATTAATTTGGATAGAAAGACATCTTTGTACCATTTAAAATGAGCTAAAGTGGGACATTTAAGATTGATTAACAAATCTTTCCCTCTTTCCAAAATTTGAGAAACATCTCCTATGAAATGGAATGTTATAGCTGTAATTAGAGTGATTACAACATCAGGTATAGGGTTCCCATTTCTTCCTAGAATTGGGGTTCCATTTTCCTCTATTTTAACCGCATTGGTTATCTCGTCTTTTTGTCCTTGAGTTAAGAATTGATTCCACCAACCATTTAATTGTCCTGTAAATCCATAGACTAAAAGATTTAATTCCGTGATTTCTGGATTAGGATCACTGATCCTAACTCTGATAGCACTGGTAGCCATGGCCATATGCTAGAGAACATTTATAACTTGATGGTCAGATAACCCATCAATATTCCATTCATAAATGGAATTTCCATTATACTGCATTGGGTTTATCACATGTCTTTATTCAAATTGAATATCTATGGGAGAAGGCATGGGATAATAATTCTGGGTTTTAACCGTAGAGTTAATAAATTGCCTCTGTAAGGCTAGAATATCTTTGCCTTAAGACATTTCTTCTTCTTCCTCTTGTTATTCTTGTTGGGAAATAGCATTAATACTGGGTTCTTTTTCTTTAGTTTGTTCAGTGTTTGAGCAGGAAGTTTCAGTTTTAACTGGAGGGGATCGAGAAGTACTTTTAACAACAGGAGTGTCTTCAACAATTTTCCACTTGGCTTTTAAAGCCTCTAAAAATTCTGAATTTCCTACCATGGGTTGCACTAATGACTTTGGTAAAGTCTTTTCCCTTTTTACCTTGATGTTTGGTAAAATAGAAGGGAGACTAGAAGTTTCAATTTTATCCATGGATTGTTGGTGTCTTATCTTGCTGACATAATCTTCTATCCTATTACCTTGTCTTCCTAATGATTGAAGATGAACATTGGTAAAATTTAATTGTTCCGTGATTGCACTAACATCTTCCTTTAAGGCAGCCATAGCCATCCTTGGCGAAGTAGGGGATAAATATTTTTTTATGGGTGATGCCTTAACTCTATCATTAGTTTCACGAGATCTGACAAGGATATTACCATTAGGGGGATGAATTCCTTCATAAATTTCTCCTGAAGGATAGGGTATCCATTTTCTTAAAATTGGATCATCATTAGCACTAATTCCTTTGGCAATATTCCACTTTAACCATTTAAAATAAGGAACATGTTTTCCAACGGTTTTGAGGAAAATTAGAAATTGTTCTTTGAAATTGTTTTGTTCCTCTTCAGAGAATGTTTTTAAAAATAATCTATTTTTCCAATTCTCTGGTCTTAAAAAGTCTTTGTTTAAAAGATATTTGTTTATTTCAAAATCATCTGAAATGACATTAATAGAATATCCTGTAAATGAGGAATCAAAATTCTCATCATTTTTGTTATAAACAATTTTAGGAACTTGATTCTCAGAAGTTTTAACTCCTTGTAAACTGGGTGGTTTTTCTATCATAGGTTTTTGGGAAGCTTAAATTATATTTCTGAATATGATAAGAATCTTTATAAGGATTCGGCAATCTTATATGAGAGATTGAAGAAGATTCCACCACCATGGTCTTTTAAGCATACTGAAGTAGTCAGAAGGATAAAGGCAAAAGTAAAAGTTTTACCATGTTTATGCCTTCCTATCCCTAATGCATTTAAAATTGTAGAGACAGATGCTTCAGACTTAGGATATGGAGGAATTCTAAAACAAAGAGTTAACAACTCAGAACAATTGGTCAGATTTACTTCTGGATCTTGGAAAATAGTTCAAAAGAATTATTCTACTATAAAAAAGGAGATCCTAGCCATTGTTCTTTGTGTCACAAAATTTGAAGGAGATCTACTCAACGAAGAATTTCTCATAAGAGTAGATTGTCAAGCAGCTAAAGATGTTTTAATTAAAGATGTTAAAAACATCGCTTCAAAACAAATTTTTGCAAGATGGCAAGGAATTTTATCTGCTTTTAATTTTAAGATTGAATACATTAAAGGAAGTTCAAATTCTCTCCCTGACTTCCTCACTCGTGAATTCTTGCAGACAAACAATGAGACCTAGCTTCAGAGGATATTCTTCTGAAGGAAGAGGTGGTGGTAGACGCCCCACCTATTACTCTCATAATACTGGAAATAAAGGTAAAGATAAAGCTCAAGGTTATATCACTCCAGAAAGGATTATATCCTATTCAGAACCTCATGACAAAGTTAAAATTTGGCCGATTCTTGTTTTAAACAACAATGAAGAAGCAGTTAAACTGCCTAAAGATATTGCTACTCACTATTTCGATACTCCTAAAGGATGGTTTTATCCCAAGACCGCAAATGGAAATTCAAGAGAATATTATGAGAAAATTCTTATCGAAACTGGTTCAGTTAGAATTGAACACAAGCATACAGGAGGCCATCAGCCTGCCTTCTCAAAAATGTTTATTGCCAAAATCCTCTCTTCTTATGAATGGGGATTAGACTTAACAAAAAAAAAAAAGGAAACTTTTAAAGAAGTCTGCTGGAGATTGTTTGTCCTACAACTACTATGATTACCAGAAAGCTTGGGACAAAGCAATTCTAATCCAAAATCCATTGTTTAAACACACATGGTATTTTCAATTCAATAAGGATTTTAATTTTGATCTTCCTCTATGGTTCTATTCATGGATTTATAAGCATGGTCCAGATCTTGAAATCCTTCCTCATAAAGTTGCCTGTTGTTTTTAGATTTATAAAAATAAAAATCTACCAGGCAGGAGTGATAATCCACTCTTTTACTTCTTTTTTGAATTTTCCATTCCTTGGATCCCCAAATGGGAATTTGCTCTTAAAAATTCTCCTCCCCATAGGTGGACCCTGTGTAGAAAGTTCCAGGTATGGTGGTGGGCTAGATACAATAAGGGTGGTTTTTCTATCATAGGTTCCTTCCCTGGCCTCCTTCTAAGACTATTCGTTCTTCTAATCAATCTTGAAGTAGATGAACTAATGGTTTTAGAAGACATACTATCAACTGACCTTCTTGAAGGGCACCTTAGAATTACATTTCCATTCTCATCTTGTGAAACCTCTTGTGGCTCAAAATCTTTTATTAGGTTTTGAGGATGAGAATTCTCAATCACCTATTCCTCAGGAGGAGTGATTTCAGACCACTTGATCATTCTTGGAACAGTAACCGCAGTTTTATCCAAATTGGCTTGGAATAAAATAGTGGACTGACTAAATTCAGAGTTATTACTCAAAGTTTTAAACTCTGGACACATCGTAGTCATTACCTTATAGTATAGTTTATATCCAACCACAATGTTTTCACTTCCTGCTTTCATCTTATAACATTGGGTCTGGATATTTAAGGAAAGGACATCAAGTATGCGAGGGTCTGTGAGACTAACAGAAAAATATGGATAACAGTTAAGTTGTCTCCTGTTGTAGTTGTATTGCTGTTATATACGGTGTGTATTCCCGGATTCGATGCATTAGTCCCATAGAGGTCCGTTGTTGCCGAGGATAGGCGTGTTAGGACTGTTGGGTTTGTTGTCTTAGGAAGAAGCATTGTTCCTATTTCAGTTTTACAGTGAAAACATTAGCCAAGTACTTTGGAAGCAGTACTATGTTGATTGAGCAGAATTCTATTTCCAGAAAAATATTTACCTCTTTTATCCTATATTAGAGACATGAGGCATCTAGAAGAAAGGAAAAAAAAAAAAGAAAGAAAGAAGAAACTCCAAAAGCTAAAAATGAAACTATTTTAGTAATCAGATTCGACGATTCAATAAAAAAAAACAGTAGGTCAACTACAAAAATTTATGTGTATGTACATCTAAAATATCAAACACACACCCCCACCCCCCACTCCCAAAAAAAAAAAAAAACAGAAGTCATCAAATTCCAAATGCACCCAAAAGTCAGCCATTTTCTAAATTCTTGAGCACTACTACACCCATACACTTTTCTACTCACTTTTTGACACATAATTTTAAATGCATATACCCTGTGTTGTGTGAGTGGTGCACAGAAAAGTGTAAAAAAAATTCAAACAGCACAAGATACATGCTTTTAAAGCATAGTATGTAAAAAAAAAAGTGTTAAAAGATGTGTATACCTGTAATGTTTCAGAATTTTAATAAGGGTAATTGGGTAATTTCGCATATTCTGTGTGGACTGGTATTTTAATTTACTGTATTTAAGTTTTTCAGAGCATGATTAAATTATTTTATTTTGTCTTTCATATGCTTTAGAAATTAAATTATGTACCCGTGGATGTGTTTATTTAATTTTGGGGTTACACCGTTGGGTCAGACTGTCCGTTTGGGTATCAAAACATTCAGTATTGATCAAATAAGTGATGTGGGTCCCACCCCACACCACTATAACCGGCCACCCCTCCTCCCCATTTCATTTTAACGTTAGTTTTTAGGATTAGAAACATTCATCTTCATCTCTTCTTCTCTTTACACTTCAAGAGCCATGAAAATTCAAAGTTCTTCTTTCCCCTTGGGTTTCCTTCTACAAGATTGCAAGAGAAGCTCAAGAAGTTCTTTATCTAGCATCTCTAACCATCCTAGGGCTTGGAATCATCATTTGGTAAGCTTTCTAGAAAACCCCCAAATTCTAGGGTTTCACTAGATTTCGAAATTTTGGGTTTTGATTGAACTTCTCTTCTCTTTTATAGCTTCCTTGGAGTATATAGAGTATCTCTTTCACATCCTAACCATTTCTATGGAGGATTTCTAGTGTGGGTAAGTTTTCCCAATCTCTAGCAACCTAGGGTTTAATAGCTTTATGTTTCTATCCTAAACTTGGGTTGTTATTGCTTAGTGTAGTCTTCTTGAAGCATCCTTCAAAATTTGGCAAGCTTTGGAGCTACTTGGGTTTTTCTATTCTAGCTCTCTTGAATATTTCCTTGTTTGGAAGCTAAGCATTGAGGTAGATTTACATTGTGCAATTATATATGTTATACTTGCCTAAGGTGTTTTGAGTTCATATATATATGTGCTAGGAGATAATTTAGACACATGCAATGGGTATTTCCCAAAGTTGTAATGTAAGTGTTGTATGCCAAATTGTGGAATTATATGCCTTGGTTGTACTAGTTGAAAGTTTGGGGTGTTAAATGTAATTAAAATGAAGTTATGAGAATAATTTAGACGCATGCATTAGGTTTTCCCCAAAGTTGTAAATTTAGGGTTATATGCCTAATTGTGAATTTACATGTTTTGGTTGTTCTGTAATTGATTATGTGATGCTAGACGTGCCTAGGATGCTCCCTTTATGTGTAAAAGCATGTTAGGACGTTAGTTTAGAAATCCTTGTTAGGAGTGCTATATTATGAATTTTAATTTAACTCTTGATGTCTTTAATACATGTTCAATATGCAAGAATTATTGTGTTCATTATTTTGTGGGAGCATCTATGTTGTCATTTTAAACATTTCATGCATTGAGGCCAAATCGGCAAACATTCAAATATCACGACATAAAGGTTTTATTTGAAAAAAGAGAGAAAAACCCCATGTGTGGGAATTTTGGTTTAAGAAATCCGGACGTGGGTTGTGATGTGAGACAGGGAGAATGACCCTTAGAAACATTCAAACTCCAAACTATATTCGGGTAGCTCCCGGAAGTTGGTATGCTACACTCCATGCGTGGGTGGCTCATGGTCCGGTAACGAGAGAGATGTGCATTTGTCACGCATAGCCTTGCGGCTTTAAACATTTCATGGTAGCCATGGTGGCGATTCATTGCACCTCATCTCATTTTAGTCATGGATAGCATATAGATTTGTTACAATGTTGTCTACGAGCTGTCGTTCTCATAAAAACGACAAAACATTTTTCAGGTGAACTTGATAATGGAAAAAGGGCACATGTGACCCGACGCGTAGACGTTGATGCATTTTGTTCTATTTTGAAGACTCATGCTTAGATATGCACATGGATAGTTCCCATGTTAATTTAGCCTTTTGGCAAGAATGTAATAGTTTAGTGCACTAAAGAAAATTGTTGTATTATTCTTGTTCGAAACCTCTTGGGCATAGACCTCCATATTTTGTCATTGGGAAGCCGTGTTGTAATTTTGATGGACAAGTGTTAGTCCTCATTTTTTTTATACTTGTTCAACTTATTTATGGTATATAATTATGTTTCCAAGACCGTAGTTTTCCTTGTAAGGTTTTATGTTTGTGTGTTAAGTTGAATCCTTGCCGGATTCGGTTGTGTTTGGTTTGTCCTTACCGGACTCTTCGCATTTCAATGGAATCCTTGTCGGATTTACACTTTTGCTTTCAAATGAAATGTTCAAAAATCTCTCCCATTCTCTTTCTCTCCTCTCCCCTCTTTGATCTCTTTCTCTTTCTCAAATATCCTCTCCTTTTTCTTATGTTGGAATTATGTATATATATACTTTAAAAATGTTTCCGAATATGAAAATACATATGTGTGTGTGTTTAGAATACATTTCCTCTATATCTCTCCTTATCTCTCCCTATATCTCTCTCCCAATCTCTCTCCCTCCCATTCTTCCTCTCCTTATCTCTTTCACTTCTCGTTTTCAATAAATTTCGAGTACATGAAGTTCCGTTTGGTCTAGGCACGTGTTATATGTCATGTAGGACTCGTTTAGTCATATATCGGTGTTTAAACTTGAGGATTTAGCATAGTTGGGAACATTCCGAAATGCTGTCAAAAAGCTGTCAAAAGTTGCTGTCAAAAAAAAAACTGCTACTGTTTTTTTTGTTTTCTGCCCAAACGGTGAAGATTTGGAAAAAATGTCATTAGACAAAAGTTGTGCAGAATCGAATTTTACATGGACCAACGCGGACAGAATGTAAAAATTTTAATGACATAGTCACTTACAGATGTTTTAAAATTCAGCAATTATCCAAAAAATGGTCCTTTATCAATTTTTTTGTATCCCTTGAACTAGTTCTTGTTCGGATAGCCTCTTTATTAATATTTCAAATGCTTTTACCTTTATTTGACTCGTTGATATGTAAGTCCATTTAGGCTTATGTGTTTGTAAGTCATCCTTGTAGGAATCCCCGTGGGATCCTAATGTCGCTTCCGCATTTTGTGATTGTATTTTAATTCTTTTCTCTCTATCTTTTCTCTTTCCTCGCGCTTCGGTTTTCGGGGCGTGACAGATTGGTATCAGAGCTAACCGGGTTTGAATACCTAGGGGCTATGGGTGTTTGCTTCGGGCTTATTCCGTTTCCTTCGACGCTTAAGTTTGTTTATTGCCTTCCGTTTATTTCAGTGAGATTTTTCGTTGAGACGATATTATGTCGTGTGGGCATGCGTAGAGGTTGAATTCCTTCGAGACCTACATGGTTACATATTTAAGGTGTTTACGTGTTTCACATTCAACGTAGTATATGCTTACATGTTAAATGTTTACATACTCCATGGGATGACATTAGTCCTCCTATGAGTTGCTTAATGTGGTTAATAGTCATTCAATTCCTCATTCAATGCTAATTGTTTTAACTATGCCGCCGTTTACTTTACATATGAGATGTTGCATGGGCATATTTTTTTTTATTGAGTGAAAGTCTTTGGAACTTTTGTGCTTACGTGCCCAGTTTACATGTTTCATGTCTTACGTGTTATGTGAGTTCATATGAAGCCTACATGCTCTATGTATTGTGTTGTGCATTTCCTTTGGCTATGATATAAAGAGTGCGTATTTCATGCAAGGCAAGTATAATGCTAACATGCTTAATGTTGATTACCTTCGAGGCTAGGTATGTATATGCTAAGTGCTTACATGTCAAAGATTACATGTTCCATACCCAATATGCTAAGTGTTTATATGATTTTCAATCGTTCTAATATGTATTGATGTATATTGAGTAATGTGATCCCGTATTGTTGATGAGCATACTTCTATGTGAATTTGATGTTTATGTTAAAGTTTACACGTGATATGTGTACATGTTCTACGTGCTATGAGCTTATTGGTTCCAACATTTATATATGTTCAGGGTACATGCCAAGTACATTAATGTTTGACGTGCCCATACAGTTATGTTATAATCGTGCATATTCTCAGTGCTATGTGTTCCCCTGGGGCATGATAGGCATTGATTAGTATGAATCATGATATAAATTGCTTAAGGTTGCTAGTAATCCATATTGATGTTGATTGCCCTTCCTATACTAACCTTGCCGTTTATGTTAAGTATCGAGTTGATTTACAAAACAATATGGTATCATCGTTCACAAATGTAAATGGAATTATGAAGGGAAACGTTTTATGTTATATGTGAACATGATTGATGTTGTGAGCTATGTGATCTCATGCTAAGTATGCGTGTCCTCTAAGTAATGTGTGAATTTATGTTTAATCTATTAAGATTCGTGCCTGGTTCACGTGGAACTGTGGCTTGAGTACGTATTTATAATTTGGAGTACCTTGGTACTATTTGAGGAGGACCTTTGAGTAGACGCTGTAACTTTTCAATCAGATTTAAGTGGGGGTTAGTGTTGACTACATCGACTTTAGGGAGTATGTTATGGGACACCCTCAGCCGACTATTTCATGAGCAGTATTTCCCGTTCGTAGTTCATCGAGCTAAGAGGATTGAATTTCTGAAACCTTCGTTAGGGAGCCGTGACAGTTTCTGAGTATGAGGCAAGTCTCATTTTTGATATAACATTGGATAATAGAATGAAGTTAAGAACTTTTGAGAATGGACTTCGTCCAGGCCTACGCACCAACGCGGTTGGATTCGAGTTGAATGTACTTAGTAAAGTGGTTCAGAAAATATTAGTAATTGGGTATTTGAGTTTGAATAAAAGAGTTAGAGAACTTCGTGCACCGACTAAGAACAGTCAGTTGGACCAACCCCAGTTCGTCCACCTTATCACTAGACTTGTAGGCCACCTTTGTTACCACCACAGCCAACTCCTTCAACTCAGATTTTTGGGCCGAGACTTCCTAGGGAGACAATAAGGACAGTTTAATCTTTTTGTCGTCGCATCTTCCGTGGGTAATACCGATGCTTCTGTGATCTGAGGTAAGTTGTTCGTGTTTAGTCCAGTGCCACTATACCTGTAGATATCACCGCATTGCATCCCTTGGGATACCACCTTGTGCATCATCATTGAGTTGAGGAATGAGTCGTTCGGTTCCTACATTGTTAGTTGCTAATTGATACTTCTGTTGGAGGCTTAGTTCCCTTGGATCGAGTGTGTCGTGGCTACGAGCTGTGATAGCTGACCAGTACACCATCTTTGATTTATGATTGTGAGTATGGACTAGTGAGTACTTGCCAAGCACTTGTGACTTGTTTCGAGAGGAAGGTAGCTTTTACATTACCATTCGGGAATCTAAGTTGTTTCATGGGTGATCGTATAGAGACTCCGATATATCCACTTCACAGTTGGTATAACTGTAAAAGTCATATTGACTCCTTAAATAGTTTGTTTTGTTTTCCAATGAGAATGGACCAAATTTGATTGAGTTCTCTCCCGTTGTGGGTTAGTACACCGATGTGTTCCCTGAGGATTTGTATGGCTTGTCGCCTATCCGTGAGAATTGAGTTGTGTCAGACAAATACCCAGTACTTCATCTATTTTGATGCCGCCGTATTATATGACATCCGCAGGGTTGAAAGAGTTAAAGACTCAGTTGGAGAACTTACAGGTTAGCGATTGCATTTGTCTTAATCAATCTCCGTGGAGAGTACCCATTTCCCTGTACCAAGAAGATAGATGGTTCGCTTAAGTTGAGTATTGCTTATGACATCGAATCTTGTGACTATAAGAATCAGTAGATCCTTTTGACTAACTTCGTAGTTCAATGTGTTTAGTTTCAAAGATTGATTTGAAATAGAGTTATCACCAGTTGCGCACTAGGGAACGTGAGATTCCTAAGACTACTTTCCACCCACGTTACTGACATTGTGAACCCCTTGTTATACCATTCAGTTTGACGAACGCACCTGCTGCTTTAGTAGACTTGATAAGCCGTGTGTTTAATCCTCGCCAGGAAAAGTTTGTGATTGAGCACCGATGACTACATATGCTAAATTATCTGAGTGTGAATATTGATTATCCGAGGTAAAAAGTTTATTGAATACGTCATTTTTGGTAATCGAGTATCCTCAAATCCTTCTAACATTGGGACCATTATAGATTTGCTTTGTATATGAGATTCATGGTTTCTCAGGACTAATAGGTGACTACCATTACTTTGTTGGCAACGTTTCCCGTTTGGCAATTAACTTCATTGACTAAAATAGAGGTGAACTTTGTTGAGATGCTTTGGGTGAGAATGGGTTATACCAAAGTTGCAAAACTTGATAGACTTCGGCACCTGTTCTTGTGAGCATTGAGTGTAGGTTGATTGAACTATACCGTATACTTCCTGAACGTGGATTGAGCTATCTAAGACTTGGGACTAGGAGACATCACATATGAAACATTTCTGACTCAGAGAGACATTAATTTGGGACAACGCCGTTGGGTAATTATAACTGTGACTATAAATGTAACTTTAGTTGACCTTGAGACTTGAATTGCATTGCCACCCGAGCTAGGCCAACGTCGTGACAAAGAAGTATGACTATGACTCAGCTTCCTTACCTATGCAAGAGTGGAAAATGTTGAGACTTGTGTGTACCCTAGTGTATTTACCGGTGCAAGAGTGGAGAATATTGAGACATTGTGATGACTTTGAGAATTGTGGTTCAGAGACTTTTGCCCAAATTTTCTCGTTTGACTTGAATGTGTTATCGAAAGTTTTGACTTGAAGTTGTTAGCAGTACAGAAACTCGATGATGAGACCATTGCCTTGACATTCCGTATGCTTATCGGAGACTCAGGACAGGGTTGGACTTTTGGTGACATTAGAGGTTTGAGACCTCGAGACCGAGTGTTCATTCCCGTTGCTTGCTGTGAAGATGTGTTGAAAGAGTTCTACCATTCCCGTTTCGCCACACATCCGGAGATGTACCATGATTTGCATCGCTAGTATTGATGGAAAGGGGTTAAAGAGGTCTATTGTTGAATTTATTTGATTTTCCAGCAGGTAAAGACCGACACCAGAGAATCACAGGTTTGTTACAACCGTTTTCAATTACCTATTACAGCATTTCTAGGAACTTTGCGTAAGGACAACACTCTTTTAGATCCTTGCAGATCATTTGGACCACATCTACACGTTCGTTACCGTTCAGAGTGACCGACATCGTAGTTTCCAATAGTATGATTCATGTCTGTACGATCATGAGATGCCGTTGTGTATCAGTGTTGATGTTTTTAACTGTGATACGAAGGTTGCATTTCCTTCCTGGCAGAATATGCAGTAAACATGGGGTATTCAGCTCCTTCTATTCCGATTGATTTTAGAAAACATGTTGAGAGCATTGTTATGACACTTAGTAGTAATTGGGAGGAATAGTTTCTGTCAGCCGAGTTGCATCCAAAATCAGTTACCAGATGGCACCGTTTGAGGCATTATATGATTGTCCGTGTCGATCTTCATTGTGTTGGGGTGAGGTAGGTGAGACTATCCTTCATGGTCCTGATATGGTTAGAGAGACTTCAGAAAAGATTAAAGTAATTCATGAGAAGTTGATTTCAGCTCAAAGTCGTCAGAAATTGTATGCCGACCGTCGTCGTCAACCGTCCGTGTTTGAGATTGTTGTCCTGGGTTGCAGTATTTGATCAAGTGGTAGGTTAGTATTGCGTTTGTTGAACCGTTTGAAATCCTTGAGAAGATGGTACAGTTGTGTATTGTTGGACTCTTCCGCCTCAGTCGTTGAGAGTGCACAATGTGTTTCATGTATAGATACTCAGAGAGATTGTGACCGTCTCATATGTTTGATTGGACTGTAGTGTCTCTTTGTGAAGACATATAGTATAAAGAGAAGAACAACCCGTTCATACAGTTGAGAAGAAAGACCGTGTGTTGTCCATCATGTTGGTAAGGATTCTTTGGCATCATCATAGTATCGCCGAGGTCAGAGTGAAGCGAGGAAAAGTTACCCTCACCTATTCCCGAGTAGTGTAAACTTCTTGTTGATCGCCTTTCTTCTGCTTTGTTGGCCTAAGGTTTAAGCAAGACGTTGCTCCCTTCTTGCGCTTAGTTGTTCCGAATTCCGGGACGGAATTCTTTTAAGGGGGGTAGACTGTAATGTTTCAGAATTTTAATAAGGGTAATTGGGTAATTTCGCATATTCTGTGTGGACTGGTATTTTAATTTACTGTATTTAAGTTTTTCAGAGCATGATTAAATTATTTTATTTTGTCTTTCATATGCTTTAGAAATTAAATTATGTACCCGTGGATGTGTTTATTTAATTTTGGGGTTACACCGTTGGGTCAGACTGTCCGTTTGGGTATCAAAACATTCAGTATTGACCAAATAAGTGATGTGGGTCCCACCCCACACCACTATAGCCGGCCACCCCTCCTCCCCATTTCATTTTAACGTTAGTTTTTAGGATTAGAAACATTCATCTTCATCTCTTCTTCTCTTTACACTTCAAGAGCCATGAAAATTCAAAGTTCTTCTTTCCCCTTGGGTTTCCTTCTACAAGATTGCAAGAGAAGCTCAAGAAGTTCTTTATCTAGCATCTCTAACCATCCTAGGGCTTGGAATCATCATTTGGTAAGCTTTCTAGAAAACCCCCAAATTCTAGGGTTTCACTAGATTTCGAAATTTTGGGTTTTGATTGAACTTCTCTTCTCTTTTATAGCTTCCTTGGAGTATATAGAGTATCTCTTTCACATCCTAACCATTTCTATGGAGGATTTCTAGTGTGGGTAAGTTTTCCCAATCTCTAGCAACCTAGGGTTTAATAGCTTTATGTTTCTATCCTAAACTTGGGTTGTTATTGCTTAGTGTAGTCTTCTTGAAGCATCCTTCAAAATTTGGCAAGCTTTGGAGCTACTTGGGTTTTTCTATTCTAGCTCTCTTGAATATTTCCTTGTTTGGAAGCTAAGCATTGAGGTAGATTTACATTGTGCAATTATATATGTTATACTTGCCTAAGGTGTTTTGAGTTCATATATATATGTGCTAGGAGATAATTTAGACACATGCAATGGGTATTTCCCAAAGTTGTAATGTAAGTGTTGTATGCCAAATTGTGGAATTATATGCCTTGGTTGTACTAGTTGAAAGTTTGGGGTGTTAAATGTAATTAAAATGAAGTTATGAGAATAATTTAGACGCATGCATTAGGTTTTCCCCAAAGTTGTAAATTTAGGGTTATATGCCTAATTGTGAATTTACATGTTTTGGTTGTTCTGTAATTGATTATGTGATGCTAGACGTGCCTAGGATGCTCCCTTTATGTGTAAAAGCATGTTAGGACGTTAGTTTAGAAATCCTTGTTAGGAGTGCTATATTATGAATTTTAATTTAACTCTTGATGTCTTTAATACATGTTCAATATGCAAGAATTATTGTGTTCATTATTTTGTGGGAGCATCTATGTTGTCATTTTAAACATTTCATGCATTGAGGCCAAATCGGCAAACATTCAAATATCACGACATAAAGGTTTTATTTGAAAAAAGAGAGAAAAACCCCATGTGTGGGAATTTTGGTTTAAGAAATCCGGACGTGGGTTGTGATGTGAGACAGGGAGAATGACCCTTAGAAACATTCAAACTCCAAACTATATTCGGGTAGCTCCCGGAAGTTGGTATGCTACACTCCATGCGTGGGTGGCTCATGGTCCGGTAACGAGAGAGATGTGCATTTGTCACGCATAGCCTTGCGGCTTTAAACATTTCATGGTAGCCATGGTGGCGATTCATTGCACCTCATCTCATTTTAGTCATGGATAGCATATAGATTTGTTACAATGTTGTCTACGAGCTGTCGTTCTCATAAAAACGACAAAACATTTTTCAGGTGAACTTGATAATGGAAAAAGGGCACATGTGACCCGACGCGTAGACGTTGATGCATTTTGTTCTATTTTGAAGACTCATGCTTAGATATGCACATGGATAGTTCCCATGTTAATTTAGCCTTTTGGCAAGAATGTAATAGTTTAGTGCACTAAAGAAAATTGTTGTATTATTCTTGTTCGAAACCTCTTGGGCATAGACCTCCATATTTTGTCATTGGGAAGCCGTGTTGTAATTTTGATGGACAAGTGTTAGTCCTCATTTTTTTTATACTTGTTCAACTTATTTATGGTATATAATTATGTTTCCAAGACCGTAGTTTTCCTTGTAAGGTTTTATGTTTGTGTGTTAAGTTGAATCCTTGCCGGATTCGGTTGTGTTTGGTTTGTCCTTACCGGACTCTTCGCATTTCAATGGAATCCTTGTCGGATTTACACTTTTGCTTTCAAATGAAATGTTCAAAAATCTCTCCCATTCTCTTTCTCTCCTCTCCCCTCTTTGATCTCTTTCTCTTTCTCAAATATCCTCTCCTTTTTCTTATGTTGGAATTATGTATATATATACTTTAAAAATGTTTCCGAATATGAAAATACATATGTGTGTGTGTTTAGAATACATTTCCTCTATATCTCTCCTTATCTCTCCCTATATCTCTCTCCCAATCTCTCTCCCTCCCATTCTTCCTCTCCTTATCTCTTTCACTTCTCGTTTTCAATAAATTTCGAGTACATGAAGTTCCGTTTGGTCTAGGCACGTGTTATATGTCATGTAGGACTCGTTTAGTCATATATCGGTGTTTAAACTTGAGGATTTAGCATAGTTGGGAACATTCCGAAATGCTGTCAAAAAGCTGTCAAAAGTTGCTGTCAAAAAAAAAAACTGCTACTGTTTTTTTTGTTTTCTGCCCAAACGGTGAAGATTTGGAAAAAATGTCATTAGACAAACGTTGTGCAGAATCGAATTTTACATGGACCAACGCGGACAGAATGTAAAAATTTTAATGACATAGTCACTTACAGATGTTTTAAAATTCAGCAATTATCCAAAAAATGGTCCTTTATCAATTTTTTTGTATTCCTTGAACTAGTTCTTGTTCGGATAGCCTCTTTATTAATATTTCAAATGCTTTTACCTTTATTTGACTCGTTGATATGTAAGTCCATTTAGGCTTATGTGTTTGTAAGTCATCCTTGTAGGAATCCCCGTGGGATCCTAATGTCGCTTCCGCATTTTGTGATTGTATTTTAATTCTTTTCTCTCTATCTTTTCTCTTTCCTCGCGCTTCGGTTTTCGGGGCGTGACAGATTGGTATCAGAGCTAACCGGGTTTGAATACCTAGGGGCTATGGGTGTTTGCTTCGGGCTTATTCCGTTTCCTTCGACGCTTAAGTTTGTTTATTGCCTTCCGTTTATTTCAGTGAGATTTTTCGTTGAGACGATATTATGTCGTGTGGGCATGCGTAGAGGTTGAATTCCTTCGAGACCTACATGGTTACATATTTAAGGTGTTTACGTGTTTCACATTCAACGTAGTATATGCTTACATGTTAAATGTTTACATACTCCATGGGATGACATTAGTCCTCCTATGAGTTGCTTAATGTGGTTAATAGTCATTCAATTCCTCATTCAATGCTAATTGTTTTAACTATGCCGCCGTTTACTTTACATATGAGATGTTGCATGGGCATATTTTTTTTTATTGAGTGAAAGTCTTTGGAACTTTTGTGCTTACGTGCCCAGTTTACATGTTTCATGTCTTACGTGTTATGTGAGTTCATATGAAGCCTACATGCTCTATGTATTGTGTTGTGCATTTCCTTTGGCTATGATATAAAGAGTGCGTATTTCATGCAAGGCAAGTATAATGCTAACATGCTTAATGTTGATTACCTTCGAGGCTAGGTATGTATATGCTAAGTGCTTACATGTCAAAGATTACATGTTCCATACCCAATATGCTAAGTGTTTATATGATTTTCAATCGTTCTAATATGTATTGATGTATATTGAGTAATGTGATCCCGTATTGTTGATGAGCATACTTCTATGTGAATTTGATGTTTATGTTAAAGTTTACACGTGATATGTGTACATGTTCTACGTGCTATGAGCTTATTGGTTCCAACATTTATATATGTTCAGGGTACATGCCAAGTACATTAATGTTTGACGTGCCCATACAGTTATGTTATAATCGTGCATATTCTCAGTGCTATGTGTTCCCCTGGGGCATGATAGGCATTGATTAGTATGAATCATGATATAAATTGCTTAAGGTTGCTAGTAATCCATATTGATGTTGATTGCCCTTCCTATACTAACCTTGCCGTTTATGTTAAGTATCGAGTTGATTTACAAAACAATATGGTATCATCGTTCACAAATGTAAATGGAATTATGAAGGGAAACGTTTTATGTTATATGTGAACATGATTGATGTTGTGAGCTATGTGATCTCATGCTAAGTATGCGTGTCCTCTAAGTAATGTGTGAATTTATGTTTAATCTATTAAGATTCGTGCCTGGTTCACGTGGAACTGTGGCTTGAGTACGTATTTATAATTTGGAGTACCTTGGTACTATTTGAGGAGGACCTTTGAGTAGACGCTGTAACTTTTCAATCAGATTTAAGTGGGGGTTAGTGTTGACTACATCGACTTTAGGGAGTATGTTATGGGACACCCTCAGCCGACTATTTCATGAGCAGTATTTCCCGTTCGTAGTTCATCGAGCTAAGAGGATTGAATTTCTGAAACCTTCGTTAGGGAGCCGTGACAGTTTCTGAGTATGAGGCAAGTCTCATTTTTGATATAACATTGGATAATAGAATGAAGTTAAGAACTTTTGAGAATGGACTTCGTCCAGGCCTACGCACCAACGCGGTTGGATTCGAGTTGAATGTACTTAGTAAAGTGGTTCAGAAAATATTAGTAATTGGGTATTTGAGTTTGAATAAAAGAGTTAGAGAACTTCGTGCACCGACTAAGAACAGTCAGTTGGACCAACCCCAGTTCGTCCACCTTATCACTAGACTTGTAGGCCACCTTTGTTACCACCACAGCCAACTCCTTCAACTCAGATTTTTGGGCCGAGACTTCCTAGGGAGACAATAAGGACAGTTTAATCTTTTTGTCGTCGCATCTTCCGTGGGTAATACCGATGCTTCTGTGATCTGAGGTAAGTTGTTCGTGTTTAGTCCAGTGCCACTATACCTGTAGATATCACCGCATTGCATCCCTTGGGATACCACCTTGTGCATCATCATTGAGTTGAGGAATGAGTCGTTCGGTTCCTACATTGTTAGTTGCTAATTGATACTTCTGTTGGAGGCTTAGTTCCCTTGGATCGAGTGTGTCGTGGCTACGAGCTGTGATAGCTGACCAGTACACCATCTTTGATTTATGATTGTGAGTATGGACTAGTGAGTACTTGCCAAGCACTTGTGACTTGTTTCGAGAGGAAGGTAGCTTTTACATTACCATTCGGGAATCTAAGTTGTTTCATGGGTGATCGTATAGAGACTCCGATATATCCACTTCACAGTTGGTATAACTGTAAAAGTCATATTGACTCCTTAAATAGTTTGTTTTGTTTTCCAATGAGAATGGACCAAATTTGATTGAGTTCTCTCCCGTTGTGGGTTAGTACACCGATGTGTTCCCTGAGGATTTGTATGGCTTGTCGCCTATCCGTGAGAATTGAGTTGTGTCAGACAAATACCCAGTACTTCATCTATTTTGATGCCGCCGTATTATATGACATCCGCAGGGTTGAAAGAGTTAAAGACTCAGTTGGAGAACTTACAGGTTAGCGATTGCATTTGTCTTAATCAATCTCCGTGGAGAGTACCCATTTCCCTGTACCAAGAAGATAGATGGTTCGCTTAAGTTGAGTATTGCTTATGACATCGAATCTTGTGACTATAAGAATCAGTAGATCCTTTTGACTAACTTCGTAGTTCAATGTGTTTAGTTTCAAAGATTGATTTGAAATAGAGTTATCACCAGTTGCGCACTAGGGAACGTGAGATTCCTAAGACTACTTTCCACCCACGTTACTGACATTGTGAACCCCTTGTTATACCATTCAGTTTGACGAACGCACCTGCTGCTTTAGTAGACTTGATAAGCCGTGTGTTTAATCCTCGCCAGGAAAAGTTTGTGATTGAGCACCGATGACTACATATGCTAAATTATCTGAGTGTGAATATTGATTATCCGAGGTAAAAAGTTTATTGAATACGTCATTTTTGGTAATCGAGTATCCTCAAATCCTTCTAACATTGGGACCATTATAGATTTGCTTTGTATATGAGATTCATGGTTTCTCAGGACTAATAGGTGACTACCATTACTTTGTTGGCAACGTTTCCCGTTTGGCAATTAACTTCATTGACTAAAATAGAGGTGAACTTTGTTGAGATGCTTTGGGTGAGAATGGGTTATACCAAAGTTGCAAAACTTGATAGACTTCGGCACCTGTTCTTGTGAGCATTGAGTGTAGGTTGATTGAACTATACCGTATACTTCCTGAACGTGGATTGAGCTATCTAAGACTTGGGACTAGGAGACATCACATATGAAACATTTCTGACTCAGAGAGACATTAATTTGGGACAACGCCGTTGGGTAATTATAACTGTGACTATAAATGTAACTTTAGTTGACCTTGAGACTTGAATTGCATTGCCACCCGAGCTAGGCCAACGTCGTGACAAAGAAGTATGACTATGACTCAGCTTCCTTACCTATGCAAGAGTGGAAAATGTTGAGACTTGTGTGTACCCTAGTGTATTTACCGGTGCAAGAGTGGAGAATATTGAGACATTGTGATGACTTTGAGAATTGTGGTTCAGAGACTTTTGCCCAAATTTTCTCGTTTGACTTGAATGTGTTATCGAAAGTTTTGACTTGAAGTTGTTAGCAGTACAGAAACTCGATGATGAGACCATTGCCTTGACATTCCGTATGCTTATCGGAGACTCAGGACAGGGTTGGACTTTTGGTGACATTAGAGGTTTGAGACCTCGAGACCGAGTGTTCATTCCCGTTGCTTGCTGTGAAGATGTGTTGAAAGAGTTCTACCATTCCCGTTTCGCCACACATCCGGAGATGTACCATGATTTGCATCGCTAGTATTGATGGAAAGGGGTTAAAGAGGTCTATTGTTGAATTTATTTGATTTTCCAGCAGGTAAAGACCGACACCAGAGAATCACAGGTTTGTTACAACCGTTTTCAATTACCTATTACAGCATTTCTAGGAACTTTGCGTAAGGACAACACTCTTTTAGATCCTTGCAGATCATTTGGACCACATCTACACGTTCGTTACCGTTCAGAGTGACCGACATCGTAGTTTCCAATAGTATGATTCATGTCTGTACGATCATGAGATGCCGTTGTGTATCAGTGTTGATGTTTTTAACTGTGATACGAAGGTTGCATTTCCTTCCTGGCAGAATATGCAGTAAACATGGGGTATTCAGCTCCTTCTATTCCGATTGATTTTAGAAAACATGTTGAGAGCATTGTTATGACACTTAGTAGTAATTGGGAGGAATAGTTTCTGTCAGCCGAGTTGCATCCAAAATCAGTTACCAGATGGCACCGTTTGAGGCATTATATGATTGTCCGTGTCGATCTTCATTGTGTTGGGGTGAGGTAGGTGAGACTATCCTTCATGGTCCTGATATGGTTAGAGAGACTTCAGAAAAGATTAAAGTAATTCATGAGAAGTTGATTTCAGCTCAAAGTCGTCAGAAATTGTATGCCGACCGTCGTCGTCAACCGTCCGTGTTTGAGATTGTTGTCCTGGGTTGCAGTATTTGATCAAGTGGTAGGTTAGTATTGCGTTTGTTGAACCGTTTGAAATCCTTGAGAAGATGGTACAGTTGTGTATTGTTGGACTCTTCCGCCTCAGTCGTTGAGAGTGCACAATGTGTTTCATGTATAGATACTCAGAGAGATTGTGACCGTCTCATATGTTTGATTGGACTGTAGTGTCTCTTTGTGAAGACATATAGTATAAAGAGAAGAACAACCCGTTCATACAGTTGAGAAGAAAGACCGTGTGTTGTCCATCATGTTGGTAAGGATTCTTTGGCATCATCATAGTATCGCCGAGGTCAGAGTGAAGCGAGGAAAAGTTACCCTCACCTATTCCCGAGTAGTGTAAACTTCTTGTTGATCGCCTTTCTTCTGCTTTGTTGGCCTAAGGTTTAAGCAAGACGTTGCTCCCTTCTTGCGCTTAGTTGTTCCGAATTCCGGGACGGAATTCTTTTAAGGGGGGTAGACTGTAATGTTTCAGAATTTTAATAAGGGTAATTGGGTAATTTCGCATATTCTGTGTGGACTGGTATTTTAATTTACTGTATTTAAGTTTTTCAGAGCATGATTAAATTATTTTATTTTGTCTTTCATATGCTTTAGAAATTAAATTATGTACCCGTGGATGTGTTTATTTAATTTTGGGGTTACACCGTTGGGTCAGACTGTCCGTTTGGGTATCAAAACATTCAGTATTGACCAAATAAGTGATGTGGGTCCCACCCCACACCACTATAGCCGGCCACCCCTCCTCCCCATTTCATTTTAACGTTAGTTTTTAGGATTAGAAACATTCATCTTCATCTCTTCTTCTCTTTACACTTCAAGAGCCATGAAAATTCAAAGTTCTTCTTTCCCCTTGGGTTTCCTTCTACAAGATTGCAAGAGAAGCTCAAGAAGTTCTTTATCTAGCATCTCTAACCATCCTAGGGCTTGGAATCATCATTTGGTAAGCTTTCTAGAAAACCCCCAAATTCTAGGGTTTCACTAGATTTCGAAATTTTGGGTTTTGATTGAACTTCTCTTCTCTTTTATAGCTTCCTTGGAGTATATAGAGTATCTCTTTCACATCCTAACCATTTCTATGGAGGATTTCTAGTGTGGGTAAGTTTTCCCAATCTCTAGCAACCTAGGGTTTAATAGCTTTATGTTTCTATCCTAAACTTGGGTTGTTATTGCTTAGTGTAGTCTTCTTGAAGCATCCTTCAAAATTTGGCAAGCTTTGGAGCTACTTGGGTTTTTCTATTCTAGCTCTCTTGAATATTTCCTTGTTTGGAAGCTAAGCATTGAGGTAGATTTACATTGTGCAATTATATATGTTATACTTGCCTAAGGTGTTTTGAGTTCATATATATATGTGCTAGGAGATAATTTAGACACATGCAATGGGTATTTCCCAAAGTTGTAATGTAAGTGTTGTATGCCAAATTGTGGAATTATATGCCTTGGTTGTACTAGTTGAAAGTTTGGGGTGTTAAATGTAATTAAAATGAAGTTATGAGAATAATTTAGACGCATGCATTAGGTTTTCCCCAAAGTTGTAAATTTAGGGTTATATGCCTAATTGTGAATTTACATGTTTTGGTTGTTCTGTAATTGATTATGTGATGCTAGACGTGCCTAGGATGCTCCCTTTATGTGTAAAAGCATGTTAGGACGTTAGTTTAGAAATCCTTGTTAGGAGTGCTATATTATGAATTTTAATTTAACTCTTGATGTCTTTAATACATGTTCAATATGCAAGAATTATTGTGTTCATTATTTTGTGGGAGCATCTATGTTGTCATTTTAAACATTTCATGCATTGAGGCCAAATCGGCAAACATTCAAATATCACGACATAAAGGTTTTATTTGAAAAAAGAGAGAAAAACCCCATGTGTGGGAATTTTGGTTTAAGAAATCCGGACGTGGGTTGTGATGTGAGACAGGGAGAATGACCCTTAGAAACATTCAAACTCCAAACTATATTCGGGTAGCTCCCGGAAGTTGGTATGCTACACTCCATGCGTGGGTGGCTCATGGTCCGGTAACGAGAGAGATGTGCATTTGTCACGCATAGCCTTGCGGCTTTAAACATTTCATGGTAGCCATGGTGGCGATTCATTGCACCTCATCTCATTTTAGTCATGGATAGCATATAGATTTGTTACAATGTTGTCTACGAGCTGTCGTTCTCATAAAAACGACAAAACATTTTTCAGGTGAACTTGATAATGGAAAAAGGGCACATGTGACCCGACGCGTAGACGTTGATGCATTTTGTTCTATTTTGAAGACTCATGCTTAGATATGCACATGGATAGTTCCCATGTTAATTTAGCCTTTTGGCAAGAATGTAATAGTTTAGTGCACTAAAGAAAATTGTTGTATTATTCTTGTTCGAAACCTCTTGGGCATAGACCTCCATATTTTGTCATTGGGAAGCCGTGTTGTAATTTTGATGGACAAGTGTTAGTCCTCATTTTTTTATACTTGTTCAACTTATTTATGGTATATAATTATGTTTCCAAGACCGTAGTTTTCCTTGTAAGGTTTTATGTTTGTGTGTTAAGTTGAATCCTTGCCGGATTCGGTTGTGTTTGGTTTGTCCTTACCGGACTCTTCGCATTTCAATGGAATCCTTGTCGGATTTACACTTTTGCTTTCAAATGAAATGTTCAAAAATCTCTCCCATTCTCTTTCTCTCCTCTCCCCTCTTTGATCTCTTTCTCTTTCTCAAATATCCTCTCCTTTTTCTTATGTTGGAATTATGTATATATATACTTTAAAAATGTTTCCGAATATGAAAATACATATGTGTGTGTGTTTAGAATACATTTCCTCTATATCTCTCCTTATCTCTCCCTATATCTCTCTCCCAATCTCTCTCCCTCCCATTCTTCCTCTCCTTATCTCTTTCACTTCTCGTTTTCAATAAATTTCGAGTACATGAAGTTCCGTTTGGTCTAGGCACGTGTTATATGTCATGTAGGACTCGTTTAGTCATATATCGGTGTTTAAACTTGAGGATTTAGCATAGTTGGGAACATTCCGAAATGCTGTCAAAAAGCTGTCAAAAGTTGCTGTCAAAAAAAAAACTGCTACTGTTTTTTTTGTTTTCTGCCCAAACGGTGAAGATTTGGAAAAAATGTCATTAGACAAAAGTTGTGCAGAATCGAATTTTACATGGACCAACGCGGACAGAATGTAAAAATTTTAATGACATAGTCACTTACAGATGTTTTAAAATTCAGCAATTATCCAAAAAATGGTCCTTTATCAATTTTTTTGTATTCCTTGAACTAGTTCTTGTTCGGATAGCCTCTTTATTAATATTTCAAATGCTTTTACCTTTATTTGACTCGTTGATATGTAAGTCCATTTAGGCTTATGTGTTTGTAAGTCATCCTTGTAGGAATCCCCGTGGGATCCTAATGTCGCTTCCGCATTTTGTGATTGTATTTTAATTCTTTTCTCTCTATCTTTTCTCTTTCCTCGCGCTTCGGTTTTCGGGGCGTGACAGATTGGTATCAGAGCTAACCGGGTTTGAATACCTAGGGGCTATGGGTGTTTGCTTCGGGCTTATTCCGTTTCCTTCGACGCTTAAGTTTGTTTATTGCCTTCCGTTTATTTCAGTGAGATTTTTCGTTGAGACGATATTATGTCGTGTGGGCATGCGTAGAGGTTGAATTCCTTCGAGACCTACATGGTTACATATTTAAGGTGTTTACGTGTTTCACATTCAACGTAGTATATGCTTACATGTTAAATGTTTACATACTCCATGGGATGACATTAGTCCTCCTATGAGTTGCTTAATGTGGTTAATAGTCATTCAATTCCTCATTCAATGCTAATTGTTTTAACTATGCCGCCGTTTACTTTACATATGAGATGTTGCATGGGCATATTTTTTTTTATTGAGTGAAAGTCTTTGGAACTTTTGTGCTTACGTGCCCAGTTTACATGTTTCATGTCTTACGTGTTATGTGAGTTCATATGAAGCCTACATGCTCTATGTATTGTGTTGTGCATTTCCTTTGGCTATGATATAAAGAGTGCGTATTTCATGCAAGGCAAGTATAATGCTAACATGCTTAATGTTGATTACCTTCGAGGCTAGGTATGTATATGCTAAGTGCTTACATGTCAAAGATTACATGTTCCATACCCAATATGCTAAGTGTTTATATGATTTTCAATCGTTCTAATATGTATTGATGTATATTGAGTAATGTGATCCCGTATTGTTGATGAGCATACTTCTATGTGAATTTGATGTTTATGTTAAAGTTTACACGTGATATGTGTACATGTTCTACGTGCTATGAGCTTATTGGTTCCAACATTTATATATGTTCAGGGTACATGCCAAGTACATTAATGTTTGACGTGCCCATACAGTTATGTTATAATCGTGCATATTCTCAGTGCTATGTGTTCCCCTGGGGCATGATAGGCATTGATTAGTATGAATCATGATATAAATTGCTTAAGGTTGCTAGTAATCCATATTGATGTTGATTGCCCTTCCTATACTAACCTTGCCGTTTATGTTAAGTATCGAGTTGATTTACAAAACAATATGGTATCATCGTTCACAAATGTAAATGGAATTATGAAGGGAAACGTTTTATGTTATATGTGAACATGATTGATGTTGTGAGCTATGTGATCTCATGCTAAGTATGCGTGTCCTCTAAGTAATGTGTGAATTTATGTTTAATCTATTAAGATTCGTGCCTGGTTCACGTGGAACTGTGGCTTGAGTACGTATTTATAATTTGGAGTACCTTGGTACTATTTGAGGAGGACCTTTGAGTAGACGCTGTAACTTTTCAATCAGATTTAAGTGGGGGTTAGTGTTGACTACATCGACTTTAGGGAGTATGTTATGGGACACCCTCAGCCGACTATTTCATGAGCAGTATTTCCCGTTCGTAGTTCATCGAGCTAAGAGGATTGAATTTCTGAAACCTTCGTTAGGGAGCCGTGACAGTTTCTGAGTATGAGGCAAGTCTCATTTTTGATATAACATTGGATAATAGAATGAAGTTAAGAACTTTTGAGAATGGACTTCGTCCAGGCCTACGCACCAACGCGGTTGGATTCGAGTTGAATGTACTTAGTAAAGTGGTTCAGAAAATATTAGTAATTGGGTATTTGAGTTTGAATAAAAGAGTTAGAGAACTTCGTGCACCGACTAAGAACAGTCAGTTGGACCAACCCCAGTTCGTCCACCTTATCACTAGACTTGTAGGCCACCTTTGTTACCACCACAGCCAACTCCTTCAACTCAGATTTTTGGGCCGAGACTTCCTAGGGAGACAATAAGGACAGTTTAATCTTTTTGTCGTCGCATCTTCCGTGGGTAATACCGATGCTTCTGTGATCTGAGGTAAGTTGTTCGTGTTTAGTCCAGTGCCACTATACCTGTAGATATCACCGCATTGCATCCCTTGGGATACCACCTTGTGCATCATCATTGAGTTGAGGAATGAGTCGTTCGGTTCCTACATTGTTAGTTGCTAATTGATACTTCTGTTGGAGGCTTAGTTCCCTTGGATCGAGTGTGTCGTGGCTACGAGCTGTGATAGCTGACCAGTACACCATCTTTGATTTATGATTGTGAGTATGGACTAGTGAGTACTTGCCAAGCACTTGTGACTTGTTTCGAGAGGAAGGTAGCTTTTACATTACCATTCGGGAATCTAAGTTGTTTCATGGGTGATCGTATAGAGACTCCGATATATCCACTTCACAGTTGGTATAACTGTAAAAGTCATATTGACTCCTTAAATAGTTTGTTTTGTTTTCCAATGAGAATGGACCAAATTTGATTGAGTTCTCTCCCGTTGTGGGTTAGTACACCGATGTGTTCCCTGAGGATTTGTATGGCTTGTCGCCTATCCGTGAGAATTGAGTTGTGTCAGACAAATACCCAGTACTTCATCTATTTTGATGCCGCCGTATTATATGACATCCGCAGGGTTGAAAGAGTTAAAGACTCAGTTGGAGAACTTACAGGTTAGCGATTGCATTTGTCTTAATCAATCTCCGTGGAGAGTACCCATTTCCCTGTACCAAGAAGATAGATGGTTCGCTTAAGTTGAGTATTGCTTATGACATCGAATCTTGTGACTATAAGAATCAGTAGATCCTTTTGACTAACTTCGTAGTTCAATGTGTTTAGTTTCAAAGATTGATTTGAAATAGAGTTATCACCAGTTGCGCACTAGGGAACGTGAGATTCCTAAGACTACTTTCCACCCACGTTACTGACATTGTGAACCCCTTGTTATACCATTCAGTTTGACGAACGCACCTGCTGCTTTAGTAGACTTGATAAGCCGTGTGTTTAATCCTCGCCAGGAAAAGTTTGTGATTGAGCACCGATGACTACATATGCTAAATTATCTGAGTGTGAATATTGATTATCCGAGGTAAAAAGTTTATTGAATACGTCATTTTTGGTAATCGAGTATCCTCAAATCCTTCTAACATTGGGACCATTATAGATTTGCTTTGTATATGAGATTCATGGTTTCTCAGGACTAATAGGTGACTACCATTACTTTGTTGGCAACGTTTCCCGTTTGGCAATTAACTTCATTGACTAAAATAGAGGTGAACTTTGTTGAGATGCTTTGGGTGAGAATGGGTTATACCAAAGTTGCAAAACTTGATAGACTTCGGCACCTGTTCTTGTGAGCATTGAGTGTAGGTTGATTGAACTATACCGTATACTTCCTGAACGTGGATTGAGCTATCTAAGACTTGGGACTAGGAGACATCACATATGAAACATTTCTGACTCAGAGAGACATTAATTTGGGACAACGCCGTTGGGTAATTATAACTGTGACTATAAATGTAACTTTAGTTGACCTTGAGACTTGAATTGCATTGCCACCCGAGCTAGGCCAACGTCGTGACAAAGAAGTATGACTATGACTCAGCTTCCTTACCTATGCAAGAGTGGAAAATGTTGAGACTTGTGTGTACCCTAGTGTATTTACCGGTGCAAGAGTGGAGAATATTGAGACATTGTGATGACTTTGAGAATTGTGGTTCAGAGACTTTTGCCCAAATTTTCTCGTTTGACTTGAATGTGTTATCGAAAGTTTTGACTTGAAGTTGTTAGCAGTACAGAAACTCGATGATGAGACCATTGCCTTGACATTCCGTATGCTTATCGGAGACTCAGGACAGGGTTGGACTTTTGGTGACATTAGAGGTTTGAGACCTCGAGACCGAGTGTTCATTCCCGTTGCTTGCTGTGAAGATGTGTTGAAAGAGTTCTACCATTCCCGTTTCGCCACACATCCGGAGATGTACCATGATTTGCATCGCTAGTATTGATGGAAAGGGGTTAAAGAGGTCTATTGTTGAATTTATTTGATTTTCCAGCAGGTAAAGACCGACACCAGAGAATCACAGGTTTGTTACAACCGTTTTCAATTACCTATTACAGCATTTCTAGGAACTTTGCGTAAGGACAACACTCTTTTAGATCCTTGCAGATCATTTGGACCACATCTACACGTTCGTTACCGTTCAGAGTGACCGACATCGTAGTTTCCAATAGTATGATTCATGTCTGTACGATCATGAGATGCCGTTGTGTATCAGTGTTGATGTTTTTAACTGTGATACGAAGGTTGCATTTCCTTCCTGGCAGAATATGCAGTAAACATGGGGTATTCAGCTCCTTCTATTCCGATTGATTTTAGAAAACATGTTGAGAGCATTGTTATGACACTTAGTAGTAATTGGGAGGAATAGTTTCTGTCAGCCGAGTTGCATCCAAAATCAGTTACCAGATGGCACCGTTTGAGGCATTATATGATTGTCCGTGTCGATCTTCATTGTGTTGGGGTGAGGTAGGTGAGACTATCCTTCATGGTCCTGATATGGTTAGAGAGACTTCAGAAAAGATTAAAGTAATTCATGAGAAGTTGATTTCAGATCAAAGTCGTCAGAAATTGTATGCCGACCGTCGTCGTCAACCGTCCGTGTTTGAGATTGTTGTCCTGGGTTGCAGTATTTGATCAAGTGGTAGGTTAGTATTGCGTTTGTTGAACCGTTTGAAATCCTTGAGAAGATGGTACAGTTGTGTATTGTTGGACTCTTCCGCCTCAGTCGTTGAGAGTGCACAATGTGTTTCATGTATAGATACTCAGAGAGATTGTGACCGTCTCATATGTTTGATTGGACTGTAGTGTCTCTTTGTGAAGACATATAGTATAAAGAGAAGAACAACCCGTTCATACAGTTGAGAAGAAAGACCGTGTGTTGTCCATCATGTTGGTAAGGATTCTTTGGCATCATCATAGTATCGCCGAGGTCAGAGTGAAGCGAGGAAAAGTTACCCTCACCTATTCCCGAGTAGTGTAAACTTCTTGTTGATCGCCTTTCTTCTGCTTTGTTGGCCTAAGGTTTAAGCAAGACGTTGCTCCCTTCTTGCGCTTAGTTGTTCCGAATTCCGGGACGGAATTCTTTTAAGGGGGGTAGACTGTAATGTTTCAGAATTTTAATAAGGGTAATTGGGTAATTTCGCATATTCTGTGTGGACTGGTATTTTAATTTACTGTATTTAAGTTTTTCAGAGCATGATTAAATTATTTTATTTTGTCTTTCATATGCTTTAGAAATTAAATTATGTACCCGTGGATGTGTTTATTTAATTTTGGGGTTACACCGTTGGGTCAGACTGTCCGTTTGGGTATCAAAACATTCAGTATTGACCAAATAAGTGATGTGGGTCCCACCCCACACCACTATAGCCGGCCACCCCTCCTCCCCATTTCATTTTAACGTTAGTTTTTAGGATTAGAAACATTCATCTTCATCTCTTCTTCTCTTTACACTTCAAGAGCCATGAAAATTCAAAGTTCTTCTTTCCCCTTGGGTTTCCTTCTACAAGATTGCAAGAGAAGCTCAAGAAGTTCTTTATCTAGCATCTCTAACCATCCTAGGGCTTGGAATCATCATTTGGTAAGCTTTCTAGAAAACCCCCAAATTCTAGGGTTTCACTAGATTTCGAAATTTTGGGTTTTGATTGAACTTCTCTTCTCTTTTATAGCTTCCTTGGAGTATATAGAGTATCTCTTTCACATCCTAACCATTTCTATGGAGGATTTCTAGTGTGGGTAAGTTTTCCCAATCTCTAGCAACCTAGGGTTTAATAGCTTTATGTTTCTATCCTAAACTTGGGTTGTTATTGCTTAGTGTAGTCTTCTTGAAGCATCCTTCAAAATTTGGCAAGCTTTGGAGCTACTTGGGTTTTTCTATTCTAGCTCTCTTGAATATTTCCTTGTTTGGAAGCTAAGCATTGAGGTAGATTTACATTGTGCAATTATATATGTTATACTTGCCTAAGGTGTTTTGAGTTCATATATATATGTGCTAGGAGATAATTTAGACACATGCAATGGGTATTTCCCAAAGTTGTAATGTAAGTGTTGTATGCCAAATTGTGGAATTATATGCCTTGGTTGTACTAGTTGAAAGTTTGGGGTGTTAAATGTAATTAAAATGAAGTTATGAGAATAATTTAGACGCATGCATTAGGTTTTCCCCAAAGTTGTAAATTTAGGGTTATATGCCTAATTGTGAATTTACATGTTTTGGTTGTTCTGTAATTGATTATGTGATGCTAGACGTGCCTAGGATGCTCCCTTTATGTGTAAAAGCATGTTAGGACGTTAGTTTAGAAATCCTTGTTAGGAGTGCTATATTATGAATTTTAATTTAACTCTTGATGTCTTTAATACATGTTCAATATGCAAGAATTATTGTGTTCATTATTTTGTGGGAGCATCTATGTTGTCATTTTAAACATTTCATGCATTGAGGCCAAATCGGCAAACATTCAAATATCACGACATAAAGGTTTTATTTGAAAAAAGAGAGAAAAACCCCATGTGTGGGAATTTTGGTTTAAGAAATCCGGACGTGGGTTGTGATGTGAGACAGGGAGAATGACCCTTAGAAACATTCAAACTCCAAACTATATTCGGGTAGCTCCCGGAAGTTGGTATGCTACACTCCATGCGTGGGTGGCTCATGGTCCGGTAACGAGAGAGATGTGCATTTGTCACGCATAGCCTTGCGGCTTTAAACATTTCATGGTAGCCATGGTGGCGATTCATTGCACCTCATCTCATTTTAGTCATGGATAGCATATAGATTTGTTACAATGTTGTCTACGAGCTGTCGTTCTCATAAAAACGACAAAACATTTTTCAGGTGAACTTGATAATGGAAAAAGGGCACATGTGACCCGACGCGTAGACGTTGATGCATTTTGTTCTATTTTGAAGACTCATGCTTAGATATGCACATGGATAGTTCCCATGTTAATTTAGCCTTTTGGCAAGAATGTAATAGTTTAGTGCACTAAAGAAAATTGTTGTATTATTCTTGTTCGAAACCTCTTGGGCATAGACCTCCATATTTTGTCATTGGGAAGCCGTGTTGTAATTTTGATGGACAAGTGTTAGTCCTCATTTTTTTTATACTTGTTCAACTTATTTATGGTATATAATTATGTTTCCAAGACCGTAGTTTTCCTTGTAAGGTTTTATGTTTGTGTGTTAAGTTGAATCCTTGCCGGATTCGGTTGTGTTTGGTTTGTCCTTACCGGACTCTTCGCATTTCAATGGAATCCTTGTCGGATTTACACTTTTGCTTTCAAATGAAATGTTCAAAAATCTCTCCCATTCTCTTTCTCTCCTCTCCCCTCTTTGATCTCTTTCTCTTTCTCAAATATCCTCTCCTTTTTCTTATGTTGGAATTATGTATATATATACTTTAAAAATGTTTCCGAATATGAAAATACATATGTGTGTGTGTTTAGAATACATTTCCTCTATATCTCTCCTTATCTCTCCCTATATCTCTCTCCCAATCTCTCTCCCTCCCATTCTTCCTCTCCTTATCTCTTTCACTTCTCGTTTTCAATAAATTTCGAGTACATGAAGTTCCGTTTGGTCTAGGCACGTGTTATATGTCATGTAGGACTCGTTTAGTCATATATCGGTGTTTAAACTTGAGGATTTAGCATAGTTGGGAACATTCCGAAATGCTGTCAAAAAGCTGTCAAAAGTTGCTGTCAAAAAAAAAAACTGCTACTGTTTTTTTTGTTTTCTGCCCAAACGGTGAAGATTTGGAAAAAATGTCATTAGACAAACGTTGTGCAGAATCGAATTTTACATGGACCAACGCGGACAGAATGTAAAAATTTTAATGACATAGTCACTTACAGATGTTTTAAAATTCAGCAATTATCCAAAAAATGGTCCTTTATCAATTTTTTTGTATTCCTTGAACTAGTTCTTGTTCGGATAGCCTCTTTATTAATATTTCAAATGCTTTTACCTTTATTTGACTCGTTGATATGTAAGTCCATTTAGGCTTATGTGTTTGTAAGTCATCCTTGTAGGAATCCCCGTGGGATCCTAATGTCGCTTCCGCATTTTGTGATTGTATTTTAATTCTTTTCTCTCTATCTTTTCTCTTTCCTCGCTCTTCGGTTTTCGGGGCGTGACAATACCTAACATTATTGGCTGATAAAATACCTTCTTTTTTGCCTTTTTTTTCCCCACAAGTGAGCAAGTTGCTAAATTTGATTTTTTTTCCTCCTCTCCTGTGCTTTGAAACTCTCTCTACTTTAGTACATGATTCACTCTTCATTAGAATTAAAGCCAAAAACACCTCAAAAACTTCAAAGCACAAAAGCTCTCAATATTCAACAACTTGTTCATGTGTCTTTCTCAACCAACCAATTATATGTAAGGGTTAATTACAAAAATACCCCTTGTGGTTATACATGTGGTTTGGACTTAAGTAGATCCAAAAAAAAATTAAAGAAAGCTAACATGTCACCAAAATTGTGTGAGTGTTGTGTGTGTAGATAAAATAAATAAATAATAATAATAAATAATATATCACCAAGACTGTGTGTAGTGTGTGTGCGCGTGTCTCTAAGGGTAGATCACAATAATAATAGTTATTATTATTATTATCATTATTATTATTATTATATATCATCAAGACTGTGTGTGTGTGTGTGTGTGTCACACCCGTTCCAGAAATTTATGATTTAGAAAATGCATCATTTGAGATTTTTGAGATTATTAATGTTATTAATAATTTGAGTTGAGGTTGACTGTGGGTCAACGGTAAGGTGTCAGTGAGTACACGGGAACATGGTAGTTCATATGGCATGAGCATGAGTAAATGACATTTATATGATTTAAATATTATTTGACTTATATGGTATTTTGTGAATAGTGAATTCTACCTGTGTAATATAATTTATGGTATTTTCGGTATTGTTTGTTAAAATTTTGAGAACTGTGGTGAGAACGTGAGTGATACATTAATTAAAAAGGTAGGTTGGGTAGAGATTCCACAAAATATAGTTTTCGGACGTTATTTTTGGACCCAAACGAAACCTAGTCGAAAACTTTTGAAATTTATAATTTTCACTCGTAAAGTTATAAAATGGACGTGTGCGAAGTTTCATGGGTTAATTAGAAGTTTGAGAAACTTGCGGGGAGGTAAACGTAATTTCTAGAAAGTTTGTCTATATATAGAAGTGGATGAGATTTCATTCTCATCCAAACTTCCAAAAATATCTAGAGAGAGAGGAGAGAGAAGGGAGATTGAGCCAACGGGCTTTGCGACGCCGATCGACGACCTTTCGTCCGTCAGATTTTCTCTAGATTTTAGATTTGAACTCGTGGAGGTAAGAGCTACGTTTTGATCCTACTTAGGCCGTGTTTGGCCAATTTTTGTAAAAATTTTAATCCTAGACTTTTGGGGAAAATCAGGTAAAACTCGTAGGAATCGCGTATAATTTGAAATTCGACGATTAATTAGCCCCCTAGACGATCCTTCAAAGTTTGAAGAGAATCGCACGAGGTATGAATTCTAGATCTATGAAATATATGGATTTTCATGTTTTGAACGTCAACTTTGATATTCTTGGATCCGGGCGAAATTTATGTATTAATTAGGCCCGTTAATTATGCACGTGAAATTATGTGAAAAGCACGTATAACTGTTTATGTGAGCATGTTATGTGTCTACTTGGGTCAAAGGGGAGTTTGGTGCAAATTCATCCAGGGTAAGCTCCTCGAACCTTGAGGATTGTGATTTGATTGTGATTGAAATGGAATTGGAATTGTGGTTGTGTCTGGATTGGAGGTGGGCCCAACCAGTACACGGTACCTGGTATGGAGGAAGGCCCAACCAGTGTACGAGATGCGTGGGAGAGGTGGGCCTCCTACGGCATCGACCGGATGAATGCGTACCACTCACCCTAGAGACTATTTCTATGTGTTTTAGATGCTTAAATCATGAACTGTCATATAAGCATACATTTAGAATTGTACGCTCAGCATATAGCTGAGCAGTGGAGATGTACTCCATTGCAGGTAAGAGGAAAGACAAGAAGAATCGTGAGGAGTGAGGCCGATGAACGCCGGGGGAAATCACCTTTGTATATGTTTTTGTTTTAAATCCTAAAACTTGTGTAAGGATTGGGAATTGTAATAATACGTTGTAATAAATCTTTGGATTAGTTCCGTAGTATGTAATTCTGTATTTGAACGCCTGTAGTTATGTTTTAAATGTTGTAATTCAGTTGTGGTTGTAATTGTTGTTGGTATGGAGTGGCATGAGTTGTTAAATTTCATCATAGGGATGCCCAGTAGGGGAGTAGTCGACTGGACCTTGCCTCAGTCGACTGGATCACTGTGATGAATTGATTACTGCTTGTTTCGTTTGAGATTCAGTCGACTGGATTGAGAAAACAGTCGACTGGATGGAGCCCCAGGCCATGACATTCTGCTGAATTAGGGTACCAGTCGACTGGACATTTTCAGTCGACTGATTATTTTAGGCACCAGTCGACTGGGTCCCCGACGTAGTCGACTGGATGGGCTGTTATAATTTGAAACCTTTCTGTTTGAGATCACCAGTCGACCGGATCCTCGATCAGTCGACTGGACCTCTGTTTTCAAAACTGTTTTCTTTTGATCGGATTCAATTGGCCAAAACTTTTTATAACTCTGATTCTATTGGATTTTTCAACTCAGAGGGTAATGTTTCCTAAAGTTTTAAAATACCAGGGTTGTTTTAAAGTTCTTTCTGCTGCGTATCGTTAGATGATGTTTGGATGAGCCTTGGTGGCATGCCACGTGTCCTATTTCCACGCATAGTGGGATGGGTCGTGACATTTAGTGGTATCAGAGCTAGAGGTAACAAAAACTTGGGGGAAACGTTTCGACGACGAGAGGAGTGTTGAGTGAATTGCCACATGTTCTAAATTGCAATCATACATATTAGGGATGTTTGATGCATATGTATGTTGTTTTACAAACATGACATTGTTATTGTTGTACATGCATAGTGTTTATGCATTGAGAACTACAGGATTGTAATCATGAGTGACGAAGAGCGAGAACTATCGCCACACGCTCGATGTATGAATGAAATGGCAGAGATGATGGGGAATATGGGGGAAATGATACGAAATATAGCGGAGCGACTGCCTCCCACACCCCACATCGAAGTGGAACCAATAACTGTAGTAAATAGGGGTATGAGATCCATATCCGAACAGTTTGCTCGAAAGAAACCAATGGAATTTCATGGGATACCTGATACAACATTGGCAGAACATTGGGTCATGGACATGGAACGAATTTTTTGATCTATTTCGATGTCAGATAGGGAGAAGATTGAGAATGAAAGTGACGTATCAAGGGGTGAAGCTCAGAACTGGTGGTAAACGTTTTAGATCAAGGGGCACCGATTACTTGGGAAGGGTTCAAGGCAGAATTCAATCGCCGATTCTTTCCGCGAGCCGCCTATAATGCAAAGAAGAGAGAATTTGATAACTTGAAGCAGGGAAATATGACTGTAACCGAATATACTTCCAAGTATAACGGATTGTTGAGATTTGGAAAGGGTTCAGTGCCCGAAGAGGAAGATAGGGCAAGAAAATTTGAAGAGAGTTTAAGGGATAATATCCGGTTGAGAGTAGAGACCTACGAGCATTCGACTGTTGCAGTAGTACAACAGACGGCGCTTGTAGCCGAAAGTGGAATAGAGAGATCGAGACAAAATCACCAAGGAAAGCGAAGTCATGAGGGTGGTGACCGAAATCAGGAGGGATCTGTTAAGAAGTCATTTTCACGAGGCTCTAGTTCTGGTTTTAATGATTCTAGGAGAGTACCAAGTAACATACCGTTGTGTCCGCTTTGCAACCGACCACACACCGGTCGATGTTTTCTGACCAACTTTCAGAACAGGTCTACAGGGGGAAACAGTGTGAGTTCTGCGACCTACCCGCAACTCAAGTGCTTTGATTGTGGTACCTTAGGACACCAAGCGAAGGATTGCCCAAAGAAGCGTTCTCAACAAGGGGCAAGTTCTATGGATTCTAGTGGTTCGAAGCCTAAGCAGTCTAGTGACGGAGGACAAAGGACGGAACAACGTCAGGGAAGATCATTCCAGATGAACCCTGGAGACGTGGCTGCTACTAATACAGTGGTCTCAGGTATGGTGCTTGTATGTTCGCACTTAGCACGCTTACTCGTTGATTCGGGATCTACGCATTCGTTTGTATCTTATAACTTTGTTGAACATTTGAATGTTAAATCTGCGCCACTAGGATATGATTTATCCATTGCCATGCCGCTTAGTAAACCGGTAGTGACATCTACTATATATAAGAACTGTGAGATCAAACTAGGCAAGAAATTAATGATCGTAGACCTTATACCGATTGTGGTAAACCATTTTGATGTGATATTGGGGATGGATTGGTTTGCCCTTAACCAAGCCACCATAGACTGTAAACGGAAGGAGGTTAATTTTTGATCACTAGTGCATGGGAACTTTTGCTTTCAAGGGAATGGAGTTACACCGCCGCCGTACTTGATTTCAGCTATCCGAGCGGGAAAGTTATTAAAAAAGGGATGTCAGGGATTTCTATGTTCAGTGATTGATGTCTCGGCGACCGAATAAAAAGTAGAAGACATTCCGATAGTGCGAGAACATCCCGATGTATTTTCTGATGACCTACCAGATGTTCTTATTGAGAGAGAGGTCGAGTTCACTATTAAGGTTATACCAGACTCAAAACCCGTATCAAAGGCACCGTATAGAATGGCACCTGTAGAATTGAAAGAGCTGAAAATCCAATTACAAGAGCTACTTGACAAGGGTTTCATCCGACCAAGTGTATCGCCGTGGGGAGCTCCAGTATTGTTCGTAAAGAAGAAAGATGGCTCCATGCGTATGTGTGTTGATTACCGGGAACTGAACAAGTTAACGATTAAGAACAAGTACCCGTTACCCAGAATTGATGACTTATTTGATCAACTTCGTGGGGCACAAGTATTCTCCAAGATAGACCTGAGATCGGGTTACCATCAGTTGAAAGTGAAGGCCGAAGATGTTGAGAAAATAGCTTTCAGAACACGCTAAGGACATTTTGAGTTCTTAGTCATGCCGTTTGGGGTTACGAATGCACCAGCCGCGTTCATCGATCTTATGAATCGAGTATTCAAGGATTATTTGGATGACTTTGTGATTGTATTCATTGACGATATCCTTATCTATTCACCGAGTGAGATAGAACACGAGAACCACTTGAGGTTGATACTTCAGAGATTGCGAGAGAAACAATTATTTGGTAAATTCAAGAAATGTGAATTTTGGTTACCTAGTATTACTTTTCTTGGTCACGTGATTGACAAGAATGGAGTATCAGTTGATCCTCACAAAGTAGAAGCTATATCTAATTGGCAGAGGCCAACATCTGTATCTGAAATTCGAAGTTTCTTGGGATTAGCAAGATACTACCGCCGTTTTATTGAACATTTCTTGAAGATTTCATTGCCGATGACAAAGTTAATGAGAAAAGGTGTTATTTTTGAATGGAGTCAGGAATGTGAAGACAGTTTTCAGGAATTGAAGTTGAGGTTGACAAGGGCGCCTATTTTGATAATACCATCTGGAACCGAAGGATTTATAATCTATAGTGATGCTTCACACAAAGGGTTGGGATGCGTGTTGATGCAAGGGGGAAAGTGATTGCTTATGCTTCTAGACAGTTGAAGACACATGAGATTAATTATCCGACTCATGATCTGGAATTAGCTGCGGTAATTCATGCTTTGAAGATTTAGAGATACTATTTGTACGGGGAAAAGTGTGAGATATTCACTGATCACAAGAGTTTGAAATACATTTTCACCCAACGAGATTTGAATATGAGACAGCGACGATGGTTAGAATTGATGAAGGATTACGATCTTTCGATTGAGTACCATCTGGGAAAGGCGAATATAGTAGCCGATGCATTAAGCCGGAAGACACCGAGGAATTTAGCCGACGAGCTAACACAACAAAAAGAGTTGATAAAAGAGATGGAACGCTTAGAATTGGATGTGATTCCAGAGACTAGTGGTGGTTTAATGATGGCGATCATGGCACACCCAGATATTATTGATGAGATCAAGGAAGAACAATTTAATGATGTCTATTTGTACAAAATGAAGGACGAGATACCTTTGGGAAAACGACCGGGATTTATCTTGCAACAAGGGGCGTTGATGCTTGTGAACCGATTATGCGTACTGAATGTGAAAGATTTAAAAGAACAACTTTTGAAGGAAGAACATAGTACTAAATATTCAGTGCACCCGGGAAGTAATAAGATGTATAGAAACCTGAGGGAAAACTTTTCGTGGAAGGGTATGAAGCGTGAAGTCGCTAAGTTTGTATCTGAATGTTCGGCATGTTAACAGGTTAAAGCAGAGAGACAAGTACCCGCGGGATTATTACAACCTTTACCTGTGTCAGAATGGAAATGGGACGAGATTACAATGGACTTTGTTTCAGGATTTCCACGATCATATAATAAGAATGATAAGATTTGGGTTATAGTTGACCGATTAACCAAGTCAGCTCATTTTCTACCAATCAAGATGACTAAGCCTTCGAGGTTAGCAGAGTTGTATGTGAAAGAGATTGTAAGACTACATGGAGTTCCAGCAGTGATTGTATTAGATCGGGATAGTAGCTTTACGTCAAGGTTTTGGGGAAGTTTACAAAAGCTATGGGTACGAAATTGACTTTCAGTACTGCATTTCATCCTCAGACCGACGGACAGTCAGAGCGTATGATTCAAACCTTGGAAGATATGTTGAGATTGTGTGTATTAGACTTTGGGAGTGATTGGGAGCACCACTTGCCATTAATTGAATTTGCGTACAACAACGGATTTCAATCAAGTATTGGTATGGCACCATATGAAGCTTTGTATGGCCGTAAGTGTCGATCACCGGTTTGTTGGGCCGAGGTGGGAGAAAGAAAGTTGTTAGGACCTGAGTTAATACAGGTGACTACTGAGAAGGTGAAAGTGATTCAGGAACGTCTTAAGATAGCTCAGAGTCAATATAAGAGCTATGCGGACTCTAAACGACGACCGATGAATTTTGAAGTGGGAAATTTTGTATACTTGCGAGTATCACCTTCGAAAGGCATTATACTATTTGGAAAGAGGGGAAAGCTCAATCCAAGATTTATAGGACCTTTTGAGATCCTAGAGAGAGTAGGTCCAGTGGCTTATCGATTGGCCTTGTCATCAGAGTTGGAATATGTGCATAACGTATTTCACGTATCGATGTTGAGACGGTGTATGACTGATACGAGTAAGATCATTGTACCTGAACCGCTACAAATTCAGGGAGACTTGACTTATGTGGAACAACAGGTCGAGATTCTAGATCGAAAGGAACAAGTCTTGAGAACCAAGACGATTCCGATGGTAAAAGTATTGTGGCGTAGTCACACGGTGGAAGAGGCTACGTGGAAAAGTGAGGAAGACGTGAAGAATGAGTATCCGTACTTTTTCGACGCATGAGGTAAAGTTTGGGGACAAACTTCCTTTTTGGAGGGGAGAGTTGTCACACCCGTTCCAGAAATTTATGATTTTGAAAATGCATCATTTGAGATTTTTGAGATTATTAATGTTATTAATAATTTGAGTTGAAGTTGACTGTGGGTCAACGGTAAGGTGTCGGTGAGGACACGGGAACATGGTAGTTCATATGGCATGAGCATGAGTAAATGACATTTATATGATTTAAATGTTATTTGACTTATATGGTATTTTGTGAATAGTGAATTATACCTGTGTAGTATAATTTCTGGTATTTTCGATATTGTTTGTTAAAATTTTGAGAACTGTGGTGAGAACGTGAGTGATACGTTAATTAAAAAGGTAGGTTGGGTAGAGATTCCACAGAATATAGTTTTCGGACGTTATTTTTGGACCCAAACGAAACCTAGTCGAAAACTTTTGAAATTTATAATTTTCACTCGTAAAGTTATAAAATGGACGTGTGCGAAGTTTCATGGGTTAATTAGAAGTTTGAAAAACTTACGGGGAGGTAAACGTAATTTCCAAAAAGTTTGTCTATATATAGAAGTGGATGAGATTTCATTCTCATCCAAACTTCCAAAAATATCTAAAGAGAGAGGAGAGAGAAGGGAGATTGAGCCAACGGGCTTTGCGACGCCGATCGACGACCTTTCGTCCGTCAGATTTTCTCCAGATTTTAGATTTGGACTCGTGGAGGTAAGAGCTACGTTTTGATTCTACTTAGGCCGTGTTTGGCCAATTTTTGTAAAAATCTTAATCCTAGACTTTTGGGGAAAATCAGGTAAAACTCGTAGGAATCGTGTATAATTTGAAATCCGACGATTAATTAGCCCCCTAGACGATCCTTCAAAGTTTGAAGAGAATCGCACGAGATATGAATTCTAGATCTATGAAATATATGAATTTTCATGTTTTGAACGTCAACTTTGATATTCTTGGATCCGGGCGAAATTTATATATTAATTAGACCCGTTAATTATGCACGTGAAATTATGTGCAAAGCACGTATAACTGTTTATGTGAGCATGTTATGTGTCTACTTGGGTCAAAGGGGAGTTTGGTGCAAATTCATCCGGGGTAAGCTCCTCGAACCTTGAGGATTGTGATTTGATTGTGATTGAAATGGAATTGGAATTGTGGTTGTGTCTGGATTGGAGGTGGGCCCAACCAGTACACGGTACCTGGTATGGAGGAAGGCCCAACCAGTGTACGAGATGCGTGGGAGAGGTGGCCTCCTACGGCATCGACCGGATGAATGCGTACCACTCACCCTAGAGACTATTTCTATGTGTTTTAGATGCTTAAATCATGAACTGTCATAGAAGCATACATTTAGAATTGTACGCTCAGCATATAGCTGAGCAGTGGAGATGTACTCCATTGCAGGTAAGAGGAAAGACAAGAAGAATCGTGAGGAGTAAGGCCGATGAACGCCGGGGAAATCACCTTTGTATATGTTTTTGTTTTAAATCCTAAAACTTGTGTAAGGATTGGGAATTGTAATAATACGTTGTAATAAATCTTTGGATTAGTTCCGTAGTATGGTAATTCTGTATTTGAATGCCTGTAGTTATGTTTTAAATGTTGTAATTCAGTTATGGTTGTAATTGTTGTTGGTATGGAGTGGCATGAGTTGTTAAATTTCATCACAGGGCTGCCCAGCAGGGGAGCAGTCGACTGGACCTTGCCTCAGTCGACTGGATCACTGTGATGAATTGATTACTGCTTGTTTCGTCTGAGATTCAGTCGACTGGATTGAGAAAACAGTCGACTGGATGGAGCCCCAGGCCATGACATTCTGCTGAATTAGGGTACCAGTCGACTGGACATTTTCAGTCGACTGGACATTTTCAGTCGACTTATTATTTTAGGCACCAGTCGACTGGGTCCTTGACACAGTCGACTGGATGGGCTGTTATAATTTGAAACATTTCGTTTGAGATCACTAGTCGACCGGATCCTCGATCAGTCGACTGGACCTCTGTTTTCAAAACTGTTTTCTTTTGATCGGATTCAATTGGCCAAAACTTTTTATAACTCTGATTCTATTGGATTTTTCAACTCAGAGGGTAATGTTTCCTAAAGTTTTAAAATACCAGGGTTGTTTTAAAGTTCTTTCCGCTGCGTATCGTTAGATGATATTTGGATGTGCCTTGGTGGCGTGCCACGTGTCCTATTTCCACGCGTAGTGGGATGGGTCGTGACAGTGTGTCCAAGGGTAGATCAAAGATTACAATAAAAAATAAAATACATTTACTCTCACCAAGGTACTCCAAAGTGACTACAGAATGCTCTCTACTAACAAATATAATATCAAAATAATATAACAACATACCACATATGCCTAAATAAATATTTAAGCACTAAGGGTGTTCTCATTAGTATGTAATAGGGTAATTTCATACTTTTACTCATTTTTCGTTAACTCTAATAGAAAAACTGACTGTCACTTGACCACATGAGATATTAGTGACATAATATAAAGTACATGGAGTAACTGAAAAAACACCGAACCACAAGAGTTGTTTCTGTAATTAACGCTATATATAATCCCTAAAGTTTCTATCTTCACCTTAAACCCCTATGTCAGAATCAACCATCTGATCAGTACCATATTATTGTTTTTTTTTTTTTTTAGGTCTAATAGGGCAGTTTAGACTTGACCGTATAGATAAACTTTTATGCATATTTTAATAATAACATTTCTTTCCAAGAACCTGGGCAACTATAATTATGTATACATATGTACGTAAGTTTCATTTAGTTCATTGATTTAGTGTGAGAAAAGCAAAAATAACTTAATAGAGAAAAATAAAAACGAGAAGGAAGGATAACGGTTTTGCTAATGTTTTTTCTAACCTTTTCCTCCATGATTAAATGCGTCTAAAAATTAAAATTTGCTTACATAGAAGAGGAACTTAATAAATGAGAAAGGGGTTAACTAACAAAATCCGGAATTCTAAATTTCTTTCACTGTATTCTCTTTGCCTCACAATTTTCTTTTTAACCAAACCAAAAAATAAATAAAAATAAAGAAGAAGGTGTTTTCATTAGTACTTTCTTTTCCTTTACACACTAAATTCATGAATTCAAATAGAACTTAAATAAACCAGTGAAAAAACAAAAGAGAATAGAAAACATGGCGGAGTACAATGTTGTTTTGTTGTTTTAATCGATCACTACCCTTCATATTTTCTTGATTTCCTATGAGATTTGAATTTGTAACATTCAATAAGTAGTGAGTGTGATGGGAATAACGAAACAATTTTTCTTTTTCTACTCTGTCTACAAACCAAACATAGTCTTATTATGTTTGATTCCCTTTTTCTTTTTTTTTTTTTTTTTTTTTTTTTTTTAAAGTTACAATTTTCTTTGTGTATCATGATAAATTTTTCTACCATCAATAATTATGGAAAAATCATTAAATTTTTTTTTTTAATAAATATATACAATGGACTAAAATGTCATAAAAATATAAAAGAGAAACTACTTTTAACTTCCCTAAAATCTCTCCACTCATAAAGTGAGCAAGCCTCTACTAATTTTTCATAATGTTCTAACATATTATTGATCTATCTGTGTATCAATGTGTCACACAAACACACTTATACACATAAACTAATCACTCTCTTAAAAAGTAGGTAAAGTACATGAAAAAAAGTTTTTACTTATACATGATAATATGCTTAAGTTTTTTCATATATATATATATATATAATTGTCTGTATTGAAGACGTCCAAAACAACCAATTGACTACTAAGAGTCCACTTTTAGGAATGGTCTATATCAGGCTAATACTGCATTCATGACAATGCTCCAAGTTTGTAGTGCCAATATATGTATATACGTATGGGAAAATTATTTCATGTGATGGGTTTTGGTGTGACGAATCATCATGAATTGTTGGATTAATATGGGGTCCACAAGATTCACGATGATCCGTCACACCAAAACCTGTCACATGGGATAATTTTGCATATATAATAATTCAGATAAATTTTATTTATACCCACTTAATTTATTTTCTACGCACTCTTGCTTGTATACGATGTAGCAGGTGGGTGTATAGAGCAATTAAGTGGGTGCATATAAAAAATTTCAAATATTTATTTTAATGTTTTGCAAATTTACTTTAGTGTCCTCTTTTTAAGAGTTTCAAATTTGGGTCCAAAATGCTTTAACAATAATACCACATGTTATGAGAGTGGTTGGTAGTACCGCATACCACTGCATATGATACAACTTGCAAAGCATTTGAAAACGGAATGTGCACTCGTTTAGACATGTAGTAGGTTAGCATTTCCATACACACACCTATACATATATATATATATATATATTTAGCTCTAAATATATCCATTTCTCTCAATCTCTCACAAGCCAGAAGCACATCAACCAGCTCTTTTCTTCTCAATTCCACTCCTTTATGATTCAATTTTTTTCCCTTGGGCCAAATGGAGCAAGAAATCTTGATCTCATCACCAACTTACCATATGAAATTCTTCATCAAATCATTTCAGTAGTCCCTCTAAAAGAAGCTATAAGAACTTCAATTCTTTCAACTTCATGGCAGACTCTTTGGGCACCACACAGAACAATTCTAGACATTGATCATTCAGATCAAATCACAAGTCAAGAAGCCATAGAAAAGCTAGTTCAACATGTTATCCAAATCTTCTTATAGTCTCGAATTATGGAAATTCTATGTTCGGGCACTCGGAAAAGGTGAAGATCTAATTTTCTTGGTTGCAAGAGGAAGAAAAAACGAGATTCATTTTGATTTCTCTAGAGAAAATGAGAAGGAAATGAACTTTGATTTGTTATTTGAGCCGGGTTTATCGAGTTCTTGCAAAGACTCATCTGGATTTTCTTCTATCAAAGTTCTGAATCTGAGATCAGTGAACAATATAACCAAGAACTTGGTTTCAAGTTTGTTCACTAATTTTCTCTTTCTTGAGAGCTTGAAGATTTAGAATATGTAAAAAATATTGTGTGCCATACGGGCACCCACATATCATTGGACCGGGTTCAATGGGTCTTGACTCTTGGAGTCCTAGAGTTTGGTGAATATGTGTGTATATATATATGATATAAACACACATACGAGGATCCCTAAGAAATACAATAATACATCCAGCCTCTCTATATCTCTCCCCTCTCTCTCACGGTTTTCTCTCTCTTGGCCATCACCATTGGGGCTATGGGATTTAGCGCGTAACATTGACGGAGACTGCTCCAGTAGCGTCTTCTACGACCTAAGCGAAGCACAAGGGACTACACGAAAGCAATATAGGTGCAGCAGGTTCGTGGTTCTTAATTGGGCTCTGATGCCAATGTAGAAAAATCATGCATACAAGCATGAAGTCGGGTTTAGGTCACTTACCTAGCGGAATATAGCCCGACGGGATCGAATGAGTCGGCATATGTAAGAAATATTGTGGGCCATATGGGCACCCACATACATTGGACTGGGTCTAATGAGCTTTGGCCTTTAGAGACCTAGGGCGTGTGCCTATATATATATGTATATTGCACACATAGCTAGGGTTGCCTCTAGCACACCCTATGTGATACAACTGGTCTATGTCTCTTTACCTCTCCTCTCTCTCATGGATTCTCTCTCTTGGCCATCACCATCGCGCCATGGGATTTAGCGCGTGACTGTCATGGGGATTGCTCCAGTAGCGTCTTCTACGACCTAGGTGATGCACAAGGGAGTACACAGAAGCGATGAAAGTGCAGCAGGTTCGTGGTTCTTGATTGGGCTCGTAACACCGTTCGGCAATCCGTTGGGTTATTCCGCTAGGTAAGTGACCTAAACCCGACTAGTATGCTTGCGTGCATATTTATCTACATTGGTATCAGAGCCAATAGGTTGTTGATTCGCCCGTTTTTAACCCATAGCGAATCTGCCATTAAAGCTTAACCAAGCTTTTCAAACATAAACCCTAAGACAAATTTCAGGTGGATCTAATACAAAACTCTAATAGTTGTCCCAATTTTTTATATGGTTGTGTCTTACGTGATCCCTAGAGTCTCCCCTCAAAATCTCATGACCTGATTATCTCAAACGATAGAGATAAATCAAACCCTAGATCTGTTTCACCAAACTAAGTTTGCTGAAATATTTGGAGAAGATGAGCGTGCGTGAGACATGTGTGCCACACGTGCAACTCATATGAGATTGTGAAATGAAAAAAAAAAAGTTTTGCTTGGAATGCGTTGAACCCGTGCACATTTTTTTGTGTTGCTTGTGATGTCACGAGTCTTGAAGGCCTTGTTTGGCTACCTTTTTGAAAATGTTCATTGTTTTGTAAGCAAGGCCAAACAAGGTCTACAAGGTGGGTTATGAATTACAAAAGGCTTACTGTCCAAGGTTGTGCTATATGTGTGTTCTGTACACATGATCAATGGGTCCAACATAACCATTAAGGCCTTGTTTGGCTAGTTTGGCCAACGATCACTTTGGATCTATATACATTGCCAAATAATTAATACAAGTGACTCAACAAATTATCTATGCTACTGTTCACTCCCATAAATGTCTTATTAAAAATTCTGGATGTTTTTTTTTTGATAAGTATTGTTTTCTACAAAACAGTCCCTATTTTTAATTATTTATTTTAAAGCCCAAAGTTTATTAAAAACAAAGGTTTTAATTAGTTTAAAAATCCAAAAAAAATAATATTTTAGAATATTATTGTTCCGCGAGTGTTAAGTACATTGTTTGAGACTCTAAGATAATTTTTGTGCAAATTATCATGTATTTATGGTATTTTAGACCATATAATTAATGTTTATGTACATTTATTTAATTGCTTAAAATAGTCATAATACATTATTAATTTTTGTAATTAATAAGGGACACAAGGGACACTATTTTGAGACCATAGATAATTTTTGGTAAATTATCTGAATCATATTAATATTTTAGAGCATATAATTATGAGTTTTTGTACACGTATTAAATTGATTAAAATATTTTTATGGATTATTAGTTTAGGAAATTAACACAATGTGTTTAACACACTGGTGGTAGCTTGAGAAATTTTTTTTTGTGAATTTTCTAGCTCTTTGTAATATATTTTAGAGCATATATAGTGTTGAGCACGCGATATTAATTGCTTAAAATATAACAATTAAGTTGTTAATTCTTGAACTTAATGAATGGTGTTTTTGTACACTGTTTGGAGACTTGAGAAAGTTTTGTGAATTATCTCATTTTTGTTTTGGTATTTTAGAGCATAAAATTTATGCTTATGGGCATTTATTTAATTGCATAAAATAGTCAAAATAGACTACTAATTTTTAAAATTAATATCGGGTGTTTAGAACACCATATTAGACCACTGAAAATCCTTGGAGAACAAATTCCTCAAAATATTTATATTTTTAGGAAATTTAGTTGCTCATAGTTAATTTTGTTTAACTAGATCAATTTATTTTGTTAAATTGATCCAAAATGTTTTTTGGGCCTTGATGAAATTCTAGAAATTCTTTATTTATAATGAAAAATAATTTTTTCAGTTAATTAAATTTTTCATAAGGTTTTTTTTTTTTAATTATTTGGTAATTAAAAAACCCTTAATAAATTATGTTTTAAGACTGAAAATTGTGTTAAAATTAGTGAAAAATCTAGGATTTTTCATTGATTTTACTTGGCTTATGGGAGCTATTCGGGCTGTGCAATAATTTTTTTTATTGCACATTTTATCATTCTTTTAAAGGTTCATTGTATTCTTGATCACGTTTAATTACTATTGTTTGTGATTGGATGACCCGAGACCTCTAATCCTCCCCCTTAAATGGAGTGATGGATTAGTCCATTCATTTTAAATAGACCGCATGAGTGCTTGGTGTATGTGTAATACCCCTAAACTTCACTTTTATTACTTTTAATTGAGGGTCTAATTATAAATATAATTAAATTATGGTTAGTCATTCTTGTGATGTGTCGTGAGTATGGGTGAATTTACAAAGAAATGTGACACGTGTGTATGTCATGTGGCTGATTTGCAGATGGTAGAGTATATATAACATACTTTAATTTAAGTTAAGCAAAAGGAAACATTACATCCTTAATCCCCAATTCCCATTTCGGCCATTAATAGTAGGATGCTAGGCCACGTTTGGCCTAGCTTAGTGGAAGGAAGTGTTTGGCTAGGAAGGCCAAGCCATATTTGGGAAGGTTTCATTCAGGTATAAGGGTTGTGTACAATATGCTTCCAAATCTCTGGAGTATTTCTTTATTATCTCTCTTGTACTCTTTTGGAGTTGTACTGTATTTTCATTTGGAATCTATGAATTTCTGGTAAATGTGTTGGTAGAAAGTGTTTTGGCTAAATACCACGGAACTGATGGGTATATGAGTAAGGAGCACTTGCCAAGAGCCAATAGTCTAAAGACCATAAAAGTCATGAGTGGCTTGGTAAAAGGTGAGGTGAGGTAAGGTGACTCTTGCTATATTACCACGAGGAATCCTGGTATGATGCTCTTAGGGGTGATCGATTGACTGTGGGGTAGGCGTATTTTTAAACCTCTCAAATTGTGTATTCTTTATTCATTGAGCTGTTTATTCGTGTCATATTGTATACTTCCCCATGTGTTATTGGTAAATGCAGGTCATACCAGTAGCTGAGAAAAGGGAAGGAATAGAATAAAGTCAATTGGAGCGCTGTCTAGAATATCGTGGGGGTTCGGGCTAGTTGGTTTTTATTATGTGAGGGGAATTGCTGTAATATTTTGTATAGCTCAAGTGTAATTATTTTATGGTTTTGAAATATACTTGATTATTTATAATTTTAATGTAAATATTTCAATTATTTTAGAAAGTGGATTCGGAGTGTGATAGTATGTGATTACTGTATTAATCTCGATCAAATGAATGAACAATTTATTGACAATTTGTGACTCGAGCTTGTGTCCTCACTCCTCACGATGTATGTTTAAGGTTGTTCTGTGTATGTATATGAACAAAGCATCCCTAGTTTTTATTTTTGGGCTATAAATGTAATGTGAGGACAAGCGTTTACATTTCTTGTATTGGAAGCCTATTTGTAAAGGGATGGTTTTCTTTGTTCTTACAACATACACTTGAATTACCTTAGCATGAGCTCTAAGTTGTCAATTCGGACCCACGTGCAGTCCATGCGCACTTTTGTTGTATGACGCATTTTATATAATTGTGGATGATCTTAGATAGTTAGTTGTACCATCTAATTGATGTTTGTTTAGAAAAATCAATTATAAAAGGTTTTTTTTTATTTACAAAATTAATATTTGATTAATGAGTAATAGTAAATTTTTTGGTCTTAAATTGTAAAAAGGGAAAAAAAATTTATAATTGGATTTTAAAACAAACTTTATGAAATGTACAAATAATAATATCAATCCCTTGCACATGTTCTTAATTTTTTTTTAAAACCACAGGTCATTAATTTTACAAAGATAACAAGTTTAAAAGAGACTAATTTTTGTAATATGGCACTGCAAAGTAACACACCTACAGAGTAAGTAAGAGCTTATGGGCTTTAGACTTATTCTATAGTCCAACCCATTAAACCGAATAATGGGCCTCCGGCCCAATTTAATTATAAACCTTGAAAGCCTATGACACTTAGCTCGAGAAGAATCATAGCAAGCGCTTTATGATAAGCAGCACGCACTATGATCTTGTTGGGAAGTATAAGTACTACCCAATAGCCAAAGTATTGTGAGATCAGCTCGAATTTATTTTCGATGTCACATTCACTACTAGATTAACATCTAGTTATGACGTTCGGGAAAGTAAAGGAAACGTTCCAAGTACACGATGGTTGGACATCTAAGGTTGATGACAGGTATGATTTGTGATTTCAGATTACTCGAAACACCTTTAGTGGCAAACTGCAGTTTCAGGCTATAATTAGTTCTTTGCCTGATTCACGGGTCCATAGAAAGCAAATCATGATCCACAACGGAAATGTTGAATTTTTGGTTTTTGACATTTTCTGACATGTTGAGCTGAGTACAGAGCACCAAAAAGGTAAGGCGAACCGTATAGCTACACTCTTGACCACAACTTCCATAAGTGAAAATAAGTGCAAGGCCAGTGGGCCTAAACGCAATGGTAAGGGTAAACCCGCCTAGAGGTAGGGTAAGTTTGCGCCCAAGGCTAACAAGGTGGGATAATGCAATTGATGGCGTTTCTCCAATTCGGTGGTAATAGGATGGATGTTTTGGGGTGGTAGTGTTACTAGGACATGGTTATCTAGGGATAACTACTTAAGAGTTGTTTTAATAAATTTTAGTTTCCTCTGTTATTCATTTATTCTGAGACATGGCATGCTGGACTTGAGCGCATAGGATGAGAGGGGATGACTTGATTAGCTCGAGAAGCCCTTTTGGGACCACTCGCTAAGGTTGACCTACATATGTGTGAGTCTTGCTTAGTTGTCAAAGCATGCCGACAGCCTTTTAGAATGGCTATTATTAGAGGTACTCAAGCATTAGAGCTAGTTCACTCAGATATCTGTGGACCTACGGTTGTAAAGGCACGTCAGGGCGCCTCTTATTTTCTCATTTTTTTAGATGATTTCGCGCGATGTGAGGATTGCGAGTACTTATCTAATCAGTTCTGGGAACTGTGTGAGGAACAAGGAGAAACGCAGACAAACTTCCTATTCCGGAAACTCCGCAACAATATGGTATTGTAGAAAGAAGGAATATGACATTCCTAGGTATGGCTAGGACTATGATGGCACAAGACAACCCCCTAATCTTGTTTTGGGGGAATGTACTCTTGATTGCTGCCTACATACCTGAGTGTCTCTTCTTAGTCAGCTCCTTCTACCCCCTTATGAGCTATGGAAAGGCGAAAAGCTCATTTTGGAGCATTTGCGCCCGTGGAGCTCAAGAGGTTATGTTCATTATACCTCGCATAAGTGCGAGAAACTATGCCCAAGAGCTAGAAAGCATATCTTGATAAGGTATTCTAATAGCTCGACGGGCTATGTTACGTAAGATGAACAACCGGGTATATGAATGACAGAAATGGTGTCACATGATATTGAGAATGACTTTCCCAAGTTGGTAATACTAAGAGATATCTTCACCTCTATAAGTTGGAGGATGTTGAAGACAACATACCATCTTTAAGCGAGAGTGGGGAGATTGAGAATCCACATCCAGTAATCGTTGAAAAATGGTACTAGTCTCTAGCCGAGTGGGAGTACACCGCTAGATGCTAGTGGGAGTACACCGCTAGATGCTAGTGGGAGTGTACGAAATAGTGGGAATACACCACTAGGCGCTCAAGATTCTCAGGTAGTACATTGTATGGTGATGAGGAAAACTCTCTATCGCTGTTTTGAAATTAAGGAAGACATTTTCATATGTGTGCAAATGTTTGCACAAGTGGATAAAGATGAGCCTGCTTCTTTTTGTTGAAGCGTTTTTCTTCATCTGCTGAAGCTGAGTGGATAGTGCTATGCCAGATGAGATGAGCTCTATGGACGCGAATAAGGTCTAGGAGTTAGTTGACAAGTATTAGGTGTGCCTTGTGGTGGTAGTTTGTACCCAGAGCAGGTATAGACCATGGAAACATGTTCCCCCAAAAGGTGAGATCTGACTCCATTCGCCTTATCCTAGCAATTGTCGCACATTTAGTTTTGGAACCTTTTTAGTTGGATGTTTAAACTGTTCTTTTCTCAATGGAGAACAAGGCAATGAGATATATATGGATCATCCCATTGGTGTTGTGACCAAAGGAAATGATCGCAAAAGTGTGTTTCCTCAAACGGTCTGTTTATTATCGTCTAGGCAGTGGTACAATGTGTGTACATTAAACGGTCCAAGAAAAGTGTTCTAATTCTTTGCATGTTGAAGACATCCTGAAAGCTGGGAATGAGATGACTTCTATTGTCACCACTTGAGAGTGTTTATTCTCTCAGTTTGAGATTGAGGATATAGATGATACCAACTATGTGTTGGGAGTTTAGACTGTGAGAGTGGGTATCTCATTCCCTTGATCAATGGCGGTATTATAACTCCCATTAGGATTAGTCCTACTCAACAAGAAAATAATGCAATTTTAGGCATGTTACTAATACAATTATATGTAAATATTTATTACTACATTTTTCATTGAATGGGGCATAAATGCATTTGACTTGTATATTATGATGAAAAAGTGATAGATTGATTAATCCCAATTACCTATAATTGTCAAACAACAATAATTCAATTACTATGTTATTCAAACTCCGATATCTCATTACCAGTAATAAGAGATACCTAATTCTGTCATTGATTACTTTCATCTCAATGGGCCTTAAGTTGCAAGAAGCACCTAGGATCCAAGAAATGTTTTTTTGGGATGCTCTACCCTTGGCCCAGCCCAATTAAGTGTTTCAAACTCCAATATACACATGTGTATTTTTTGGGATGCTCCATTCATCCCAATTAAAGAATCATTTGTTCTATTTTGGGATGCTCCCTATTGGGAGTCCTTTAACTACACAATTTTTAGGATTGATGTCATATCCGAGTTGGTTGACACCAACTCCTCCTATAAGGCTATAACTTAGGTTTTGTTTTGGATCCCCTTTCCTTGTTGCACATGTATCTAATCAAGTATGACATAACTGTGAATAAATATAACCTAGAAATATTAAGCATCAAAATTCAAAGTTGCGTCGAACTACGTTTCACAATTTGGGAATATTTTAATTAGGCTAGGTTCAGTTCATGGATTCGTGAGGAAAAAAGAAGACAAATAAAAACCATAAGGAAAACTAATTTCTTCTTATTTCCCATAGTGTTTTTGTTCATGCTCAAAAAAAATTTTAAAAAAATTTAAATATAATTCCAATATACGAAGGAAAATGACTCTCAACATTCACAATGTTTAATTTAACATCCCAACATATTCATTTTTCTTTCCTATTATCGTCATTATTTTCCTTACAACCAAATAATTGAAAATATAATTTTCATGTTTGATTTTCTTTTCTTTTCTTTTCTTTTCTTTTGGATGGCAGTAATCTTGGTATACTCATTCCCATTTGTAAGATTACTATATTTGGGGAAACATTTATTGTGATTTATAATTGGGTATCGCATTCTCATGGGATACGAAATCTCAATAAGAGTGGGTATCTCATTCCCTTGATCAATGGTGGTATTATAATTCCCATTAGGATTAGTCCTACTTAACAAGAAAATAATGCAATTTTAGGCATGTTACTAATACAATTATATGTAAATATTTATTACTACATTTTTCATTGAATGGGGCATTAATGCATTTGACTTGTATATTATGATAAAAAAAAAAGCGATAGATTGATTAATCCCAATTACCTATAATTGTCAAACAACAATAATTCAATTACTATGTTATTCAAAACTCCGATATCTCACTACCAGTAATAAGAGATACCTAATTCCGTCATTGATTACTGTCATCTCAATGGGCCTTAAAATGTAAAAGCACCTAGGATCCACGAAATGTTTTTTTGGGATGCTCTACCCTTGGCCCAGCCCAATTAAGTGTTTCAAACTCAAATTTACACATGTGTATTTTTTGGGATGCTCCATTCATCCCAATTTAAGATTCATTTGTTCTATTTTGGAGTGCTCCCTATTGGGAGTCCTTTAACTACACAATTTTTAGGATTGATGTCATATCCGAGTTGGTTGACACCAACTCCTCCTATAAGGCTATAACTTAGGTTGTGTTTTGGATTCCCTTTCCTTGTTGCACATATATCTAATCAGGTGTAATAACCCCCATTTTCTTGCATTGCCATATTTAAAATTAAATATACATTGTCTGCCTTTATTTAAATTCTTATGTGAAAAATTTATTTCTTGACTAATCTCATTATTGAAATTACTTTTGGGGTCAAAATGCAATTTTCATAAAAACTGGCAATACCTGTGTTAAATTTCAAATATGTATTTCAAAACGGTGGAATTATTTCTTTTAAAACTCAAACTGTATTTTTATAAAATCAGAAAACTATTTCTAACATTAAAATGAATTTTCTGTATTTTTGTGATAAACACCGTGTCACGAAAATACTAGTTTAGGTTTAAAACTGTCCGCGCAGTGTTAAACTTCCACAGAATTTTGGGAGTAACTGATTGGACAAATTTCTTTATACCCAATTATTATTGCTAAAGTTTTCCCTTAGGCCTTGTTTGGCAAATGCTTGTAGTATGTGTGTTGTCCTAATGCCATAAGCTTGATTCCCAAACACACCTTGACCCACACCAACTCCACCTACCCTTTCAATTATCAATGGAGCATTATGAATTGCAAGTGTATATTTACACATCATTGTTGCACTTTCTTTGTAATTAGTGGAGATTAATGGAGAATGAGTGGGATGTTAGGCAAATGTTTTCTAAGTGGAAGTTTGAGTATTTATACACCCAATCACACTACACATTCTACACTCCTAACATAGAGAGCTTGAGAGAGTCACATAGAGAGATAATAATTTCAGAATTTGAAGAGCTCAATCCTCCATAGCCAAGCTTGAAATTGGAGATTCTTAATTCTTGTATTTCTTTCTCAACAACTTCTTCAATCTACATCACGGTGAGTATTACTAACTCACTCAAAATGTAACTCATTCCTTATTTACTGATTTAGGTAGTTAATTTTAACAGTAGCAGAATTTTGTTTTCAGATTTTTGTTAGTAAAACGAATGAAATTTAAGGTTCTGCCCGCGTTGTCCCAAGTAAAACTCGATTCTGCACACTTTTCGTCTAATGCAATTTTCTCAGATTTTGCACCGTTTGGGCAGAAAATGAGGATTACAGTAGCAGAAAAAGTATATTAGAAATTCAATCTAATATTTTCTCTTTTAATTTTAACAGTAGCAGAGTTTTGTTTTCAGATTTTTGTTAGAAAAACGAATGAAATTTAAGGTTCTGCCCGCGTTGTCCCAAGCAAAACTCGATTCTGCACACTTTTTGTCTAATGCAATTTTCTCAGATTCTGCACCGTTTGGACAGAAAATGAGGATTTCAGTAGCAGTTTTTAGAATGCTATTAGTTATGTTTAAAATGATTAAGGCAATGAATTACGAATTTTCAATCCCTGTACGCGTATTATTTCTTTAATTCTGTGAATTCCTTTATGTTTAAAGTTTGATGACATTCATGTGGAGTCAGTTGTACATGCATGGTGAGTGTTGGTAGTGTGTAAAAGAGTAATGATAGTGTGGAAAAGAGTAATGATTGTGTGGAAAGAGTATGAGTTTGAGTTGTGGTTGTGGTTGTGGTTGTGGTTGTGGTTGTGGTTGTAATTGTGGCTGTGGTTATGGTTGTGGTTGTGGATGTGATTGTGGTTGGAGTTGAAAAAGAGGATGAGGGTGTCTTTGAAATGCGAAGGTGGCAAAAATGGACACTCCCTGACGCCCATGGAAGCGTTAAAGTGTGTGAAGCCGAACTTGGACACTCACTGGCACCCATGGAAGTGCTAAAGTGTGGCCTATAGACACTCCCTGAATGACTCGAGTCTGGATACCTGTGTGGGGGTTGCCCCGGTATTTGCATGGCGGTTAGGGTATTCAAAGTGTGAGGCATTGGACACTCCCTGGTACCCCGGACCAAAGTGTGAGGCAAACTGGACACTCCCTGGCGCCCCGTTGCTAAAGTGTGGCTATCTTAGTATTTCAAAGATACCAGGAGTAGGATAGAGGGTTGTTGGGTTTTGTCGAGAGAAAAGAGTCGGTTAGATGAGATGGTGCATTGTTCTCATACACGGTCACATATGTGTGAATTTATCTTTTAATTATTGTTGTGGTTGTTTTTCTAACAAGCTCTTTATCATAAATATAAACTTGTGGTATTTAAATGGAAATGGGAAAAAGGTAAATGGGCATGTTTTTACATTCAAAACTATGTTTTTAATACTCACCAGCTTCTTGAAGCTGACGGCGTTGATGCGTCCTGGACATTCGTGTCCAGGCTTTGCAGGTAATAATCAGGATGAACCGTATGACTATGCTATTTGAGATCAGTTGCTGAGAAGAGAATTTATTTTTATATGCTTATTGTTTATGTGCATTTAAGATATGATTTGGTTTTGTAATAAGGATGACTGTAATAGACTTTAAGTTATTGTTTTATTTCAAGGCGGTCTGTGCCTTAGTTAACCCCGTACCATAGGATGTAATAAGTTAGAAAATTTTTATAAGCCTTGAGCCTTGATTGCCCTACTCTGATTAATGGTTTTATGTTGTTCGACGTTTGGGACGGAATCGATCCTTCAAACTGTCGCGACCTACGGGTCCATAAAGGAAATTAAACGCTTTCCATATTTATGCTACGTCGGGGCGTGACAGGATTTAGTGGTATCAGAGCCATAGGTTTTCTAGATTGACCAGGCTCAGTTATTCACGCCATAGATTAGTGACATAGGTTACCCTTAAGTTTTACTAAGCTATACAACCAAGTTCTAGTGTTAGTTTAGTACGGATTACCCTTAGTTCAGAAACTAAAATTCTAAGTTGGTTTTATCATAGAAATGATTACCCGTTTGTCTTGTCATATCGACAAGAATGATAGCAATTTCCATATACCTTCAGACATATCCATTTAGGATTAGTCGAGATAACCATAACTTATGATGCCCCTACAGACAGATAGTAGCCGAGTTTCTAAGGAGTTAAAGCATACCATAGCCCTCATTAATAGCTTAGGCACTGACCAACTTCCTGAGTCAAATCTCAGAACAGTCAGTATGGCCCACAACCCAGAGTATGGAGAATAAGAATACGACCTCTTTACTATTAGACATCAGCCTCTCCACATGCTCTCACTCTCTACACGTGCATTAATATTGATACATCACTCTCTCTCCATGTGATCTCACTCTCTACACATGCATCACTCTCTGCCCTCTCTCTTTCTTTCTTTCTCTCTCTCTTTATGTCACTCTCATTCTCACCGACCCCGCTCTCTTTCTCTCTCTCTTTATGACCCTCTCACTAACCCCCTCTTTCTCTCCCTTTTTGTCACTCTCAACGCCCCACTATCTCTCTTTCTTTCTCTCTCTCTCTCTGTCACTCTCAGTGATCCTCTCTCTCTCTCTCTTTTCTTTCTTTCTCACCTGCCCCCTCTCTTTCTGTCACTCTCATTCTCACCGACCCCGCTCTCTTTCTCTCTCTCTTTATGACCCTCTCACTAACCCCCTCTTTCTCTCCCTTTTTGTCACTCTCAACGCCCCACTATCTCTCTTTCTTTCTCTCTCTCTCTCTGTGTCACTCTCAGTGATCCTCTCTCTCTCTCTCTTTTCTTTCTTTCTCACCTGCCCCCTCTCTTTCTGTCACTCTTCACGTGCTCTCTCTCTCTCTCTCTCTGTCACTCTCAGTGATCCTCTCTCTCTCTCTTTTCTTTCTTTCTCACCTGCCCTCTCTCTTTCTGTCACTCTTCTCGTGCTCTCTCTCTCTTTCTCTCCTTTTAAAGACCATCCATGTCCCATATCTCTCTATCCTTCTCACCATGAGCCTTTCTCCGTCTAACCCTCCCCATCTCTTTCTTCTTCTCTTATTCTTCCTTTTGCCTCTTGGCAGAAACTCATCTCCCCCCTAAAAAAAAAAAAAAAAAAAAAAAAAAAAAAAAAAAAAAACCTCACCCAACCCAGATCTTAATAAGAGGAAGCTAAAACAAGCCAAAAATGGTTTCTAAGAAGGTTGTTAACACAAGTCGTTGTGGTGCATGCGAGTATAACAGAAGACGGTGCAGAAGTGACTGTTCCTTGGCTCCCTACTTTCAATATGCTGGGAGTGTGAAGGATTATGAGGCAATTCACGGCCTTTTCGGATACAGGAATTTTCTACGCCTTATTGAAAGGGTACCTGAGGTAGATCATTTACAAACTATCAAATCCCTTGCGTTTGAAGCCACAGCTAGGCTTCAGGATCCCATTTTGGGTTGTGTTTCTTACATCTTTTTTCTCGAACAACAAGTTCTCGAAATGAAAGAACAAGTCTCACAACTTCAAGCTCAATCAAAAGAAGAGTCACCCAAACAATCCAAAGAGCCTGATCCAGATCCTTGGCTCAACTATGCCATGGTAGATCTAGATCACGACATAGAAAACCCTCGAAAGTGTTCCAATCTCATTTCTCACACCACAACTACTCCAATCTCTTCTGAAATCTCTAGCCCTACCTGTATTCCCCCTGTCACTCAAATTTGTACAACCTCTCCTTGGTCTAATCTGATCCAGTCCTTACTGTCTAGTAACAACCAACAAACCTCTCCAAGTCTGTTGGATCTCGCTACTCCCAACACAATTTCTCCAGTCCAGTCCTTACAATCTAGCAACAACCACCAAACTTCTTCAAATCCATTGGATCTCGCTGTTCCCAACACAATTTCTCCAGTCCAGTCCTTACAATCTAGCACCAACCACCAAACCTCTCCAACACCACTGGATCTCGCTACTCCCGACGCAATTTCTCCAGTCTCTCGTCCTGCCCCCACCACCTCTGTTACTCCAACTTGCTCCTGCTGGTCTAAACACTCACAATCTAACAAGTCCCGGATTCCCTTGGAGCAAACGAAAAAACCAGAGGTCCCAAGATATCCAAATCTCCTCCCAAATCTTCAAGCAAGTTCATCAAAAACACCTACTCCCTCCACTGATCCTTACTCTTTCTTCACTGTTAATAACTTAGCTCAAAGCTCCTTCTTGGGTTTAATTGACATGGTGGAGAGTCAACGTGTCTCTAAAAGAAAAGGAAAAAAGGTCGCGAGGTGGCTTGAGCCTCAAAACTAAGGCTCTTTTTTTTGTGTTTTCTTCAAAAAAAAAAAAAAAAGGCTCTTTTTTTGTGTTTTCTTCAAAAAAAAAAAAAAAAAATGGAATGAACATCATGGTCCGTATTCGAGGTAGTCCCTGTACGTCGAGTGTGCGTGGGATTGAGCCCATATGTCTTACTATGCATGTCCCTCCACCAGCTTAATGTAGTTTGGATCATTGGGTATTGTTTTATAGGGCAACTGGGAGGGTAAGCATCCCAGGACGGTATTGTCCTCAGAAGTAAGTCCTGAAGAACATTAACCCAGGGTTCTGTGGAACGGACTATAGGATCTATATGGTTGCTGAAAAGTGTGTAGGATGTCGTTAGCATTCGATCTCTGGAGGGAAGCCTCACGTTGGCAGGACTCAGTTCCCACTCAGCAAAATCCAAATGTACATTTGTATCATTGTAACTTTTCATATCTAAAAAAAAAAAAAAAAAAAAAAAAAAAAAAAAAAAAACCCTCCTTAGCACTATCTTCGCTTCTTATGTAATGTACCCTAAACATTGGGCTATCAGTTCAAGAATCAGCTGTGGAAATACTATCTCTTGTTAGTAACATAAGTGCACTTTCTAAAAAGAGGGTTCTAATCCCCATCACTTTCACGATCCACTTGTGTTTGCTATCATCAATTTAAACTAGCTCAAAGGCTGACATGACATGCTTGATCATTCCTAATCCTTCATTCAGGCCCAATTCGATACAATGGCAGCACATGCAAATCCATACTGCGAACATTGATATTACCAAATCCAAAACAGCACTAGTGCATTCGCAATTGTCCAAATCATCTCATTGCCAAATCAATAGGTTGCTCCACTTTCTCAAAACTTTTACTCTCTTTCAAAAAAAAAAAAAAAAAAAAAAAAAAAAAGGGTATAAATATTCTCTCTTTCCCTCATTTCTTATTCACTCCTCCTCCTTGAACGCAACTCTTCCCTCATCTGTGCCGATCAAGGATCGTGTAAATACATGAGCAAACAATCATATGTGTTGTTCCCATCCATCCAGTACATGCATTGTTTCTAAACCCTATACCAACAGTCTGATACCCCACAAGCCTTTGGAACGTTCGACCTATCAACTTCACCAAAGATGTCTGGGGTTCACAATATATTCCATGTGAGTATACTAAGAAAGTACATACGAGACCCCTCGCACGTGGTTAATTATGACGATATTGAGACGAGTCATAACGTTTCTTACTAGTTAGTCTTGATTTCGGGGACGAAATCCTGTTTAAGGGAGGAAGGGTGTAATAACCCCCATTTTCTTGCATTGCCATATTTAAAATTAAATATGCATTGTCTGCCTTTATTTAAATTCTTATGTGAAAAATTTATTTCTTGACTAATCTCATTATTGAAATTACTTTTGGGGTCAAAATGCAATTTTCATAAAAACTGGCAATACCTGTGTTAAATTTCAAATATGTATTTCAAAACGGTGGAATTATTTCTTTTAAAACTCAAACTGTATTTTTATAAAATCAGAAAACTATTTCTAACATTAAAATGAATTTTCTGTATTTTTGTGATAAACACCGTGTCACGAAAATACTAGTTTAGGTTTAAAACTGTCCGCGCAGTGTTAAACTTCCACAGAATTTTGGGAGTAACTGATTGGACAAATTTCTTTATACCCAATTATTATTGCTAAAGTTTTCCCTTAGGCCTTGTTTGGCAAATGCTTGTAGTATGTGTGTTGTCCTAATGCCATAAGCTTGATTCCCAAACACACCTTGACCCACACCAACTCCACCTACCCTTTCAATTATCAATGGAGCATTATGAATTGCAAGTGTATATTTACACATCATTGTTGCACTTTCTTTGTAATTAGTGGAGATTAATGGAGAATGAGTGGGATGTTAGGCAAATGTTTTCTAAGTGGAAGTTTGAGTATTTATACACCCAATCACACTACACATTCTACACTCCTAACATAGAGAGCTTGAGAGAGTCACATAGAGAGATAATAATTTCAGAATTTGAAGAGCTCAATCCTCCATAGCCAAGCTTGAAATTGGAGATTCTTAATTCTTGTATTTCTTTCTCAACAACTTCTTCAATCTACATCACGGTGAGTATTACTAACTCACTCAAAATGTAACTCATTCCTTATTTACTGATTTAGGTAGTTAATTTTAACAGTAGCAGAATTTTGTTTTCAGATTTTTGTTAGTAAAACGAATGAAATTTAAGGTTCTGCCCGCGTTGTCCCAAGTAAAACTCGATTCTGCACACTTTTCGTCTAATGCAATTTTCTCAGATTTTGCACCGTTTGGGCAGAAAATGAGGATTACAGTAGCAGAAAAAGTATATTAGAAATTCAATCTAATATTTTCTCTTTTAATTTTAACAGTAGCAGAATTTTGTTTTCAGATTTTTGTTAGAAAAACGAATGAAATTTAAGGTTCTGCCCGCGTTGTCCCAAGCAAAACTCGATTCTGCACACTTTTTGTCTAATGCAATTTTCTCAGATTCTGCACCGTTTGGACAGAAAATGAGGATTTCAGTAGCAGTTTTTAGAATGCTATTAGTTATGTTTAAAATGATTAAGGCAATGAATTACGAATTTTCAATCCCCGTACGCGTATTATTTCTTTAATTCTGTGAATTCCTTTATGTTTAAAGTTTGATGACATTCATGTGGAGTCAGTTGTACATGCATGGTGAGTGTTGGTAGTGTGTAAAAGAGTAATGATAGTGTGGAAAAGAGTAATGATTGTGTGGAAAGAGTATGAGTTTGAGTTGTGGTTGTGGTTGTGGTTGTGGTTGTGGTTGTGGTTGTGGTTGTAATTGTGGCTGTGGTTATGGTTGTGGTTGTGGATGTGATTGTGGTTGGAGTTGAAAAAGAGGATGAGGGTGTCTTTGAAATGCGAAGGTGGCAAAAATGGACACTCCCTGACGCCCATGGAAGCGTTAAAGTGTGTGAAGCCGAACTTGGACACTCACTGGCACCCATGGAAGTGCTAAAGTGTGGCCTATAGACACTCCCTGAATGACTCGAGTCTGGATACCTGTGTGGGGGTTGCCCCGGTATTTGCATGGCGGTTAGGGTATTCAAAGTGTGAGGCATTGGACACTCCCTGGTACCCCGGACCAAAGTGTGAGGCAAACTGGACACTCCCTGGCGCCCCGTTGCTAAAGTGTGGCTATCTTAGTATTTCAAAGATACCAGGAGTAGGATAGAGGGTTGTTGGGTTTTGTCGAGAGAAAAGAGTCGGTTAGATGAGATGGTGCATTGTTCTCATACACGGTCACATATGTGTGAATTTATCTTTTAATTATTGTTGTGGTTGTTTTTCTAACAAGCTCTTTATCATAAATATAAACTTGTGGTATTTAAATGGAAATGGGAAAAAGGTAAATGGGCATGTTTTTACATTCAAAGCTATGTTTTTAATACTCACCAGCTTCTTGAAGCTGACGGCGTTGATGCGTCCTGGACATTCGTGTCCAGGCTTTGCAGGTAATAATCAGGATGAACCGTATGACTATGCTATTTGAGATCAGTTGCTGAGAAGAGAATTTATTTTTATATGCTTATTGTTTATGTGCATTTAAGATATGATTTGGTTTTGTAATAAGGATGACTGTAATAGACTTTAAGTTATTGTTTTATTTCAAGGCGGTCTGTGCCTTAGTTAACCCCGTACCATAGGATGTAATAAGTTAGAAAATTTTTATAAGCCTTGAGCCTTGATTGCCCTACTCTGATTAATGGTTTTATGTTGTTCGACGTTTGGGACGGAATCGATCCTTCAAACTGTCGCGACCTACGGGTCCATAAAGGAAATTAAACGCTTTCCATATTTATGCTACGTCGGGGCGTGACATCAAGTATGCAATAACTGTGAATAAATATAACCTAGAAATATCAAGCATCTAAATTCAAAGTTGCGTCGAACTACGTTTCACAATTTGGGAATATTTTAATTAGGCTATGTTCAGTTCATGGATTCGTGAGGAAAAAAGAAGACAAATAAAAACCATAAGGAAAACAAATTTCTTCTTATTTCCCATAGTGTTTTTGTTCATGCTCAAAAAATTTTTAAAAAAAATTTAAATATAATTCCAATATACGAAGGAAAATGACTCTCAACATTCACAATGTTTAATTTAACATCCCAACATATTCATTTTTCTTTCCTATTTTCGTCATTATTTTCCTTACAACCAAATAATTGAAAATATAATTTTCATGTTTGATTTTGTTTTCTTTTCTTTTCTTTTCTTTTGGATGGCAGTAATCTTGGTATACTCATTCCCATTTGTAAGATTACTATATTTGGGGCAACATTTATTGTGATTTATAATTGGGTATCGCATTCTCATGGGATATGAAATCTCAATAATAATGGGTATCTCATTCCCTTGATCAATGGTGGTATTATAATTCCCATTAGGATTAGTCCTACTTAACAAGAAAATAATGCAATTTTAGGCATGTTACTAATACAATTATATGTAAATATTTATTACTACATTTTTCATTGAATGAGGCATAAATGCATTTGACTTGTATATTATGATAAAAAAAAAAGCGATAGATTGATTAATCACAATTACCTATAATTGTCAAACAACAATAATTCAATTACTATGTTATTCAAAACTCCGATATCTCACTACCAGTAATAAGAGATACCTAATTCCGTCATTGATTACTTTCATCTCAATGGGCCTTAAGTTGCAAAAGCACCTAGGATCCACGAAATGTTTTTTTGGGATGCTCTACCCTTGGCCCAGCCCAATTAAGTGTTTCAAACTCAAATTTACACATGTGTATTTTTTGGGATGCTCCATTCATCCCAATTTAAGATTCAATTGTTCTATTTTGGAGTGCTCCCTATTGGGGGTCCTTTAACTACACAATTTTTAGGATTGATGTCATATCCGAGTTGGTTGACACCAACTCCTCCTATAAGACTATAACTTAGGTTGTGTTTTGGATTCCCTTTCCTTGTTGCACATATATCTAATCAAGTATGCAATAACTGTGAATAAATATAACCTAGAAATATCAAGCATCTAAATTCAAAGTTGCATCGAACTACGTTTCACAATTTGGGAATATTTTAATTAGGCTATGTTCAGTTCATGGATTCGTGAGGAAAAAAGAAGACAAATAAAAACCATAAGGAAAACAAATTTCTTCTTATTTCCCATAGTGTTTTTGTTCATGCTCAAAAAAATTTTTAAAAAAATTTAAATATAATTCCAATATACGAAGGAAAATGACTCTCAACATTCACAATGTTTAATTTAACATCCCAACATATTCATTTTTCTTTCCTATTTTTGTAACGCCCCGAAAATCGTAGCACGAGAACGGGAATCAAAGAAATTAAATAAATGCAAGAGACAGACACTACGCGGAAGCGACCTTGAAAACCAAGTTTAAAAGAATCTCAAACTACTACAAGTTTTTATAACAATTTAATAGTTAGAAAGCGAAGTCTAAATGATTTTGACGAGTATCCATTTAAAACAATTAGATAACAAAGGTATATAAATTGGAACTCAAGCTTTAAACCAAATCTAAAAGAAAGATTGAAATTAAAAATTTCAATCGCAAAAACACTATTCATTGCCGAAAATATTCCTCGAAAAGTACCCCGTTTTTTTTTGACACACTATCTTAGAATCATATAGGGAGGCTTGGGTTTTAATTAGCACTTCTAACGAGGCCGAAAAATGGTAGCCGTAGGCCAAAATCACTATTCCGGGCAGCCTTGAAAATCACTATTCACTGCCAAAAAAAGTGTGAGCAGATTTTACTATTCACTCACAAAATTGGTTGCATTGTTTTGGTTTTGTTTTGGAACTTCATGGGAACGTTTTGAAACTATTACGGGGTGTTTTTAACAACAAAATATCGACGACATGTCGACGTAAAGATGCATACTTGACCAAAACAAGTGAATCCGGCTAGGATTCCATACATAAAACAAATCCGGCAAGGATTGACAAAGTATAGAAAACATCCACAACATAAATTTGACGAGAGATGCGACGAGCTCGAAATATACTTACATAATACAATGTTGTTTAATAATCAAAAAGGATAAGGACTAACACTTGTCCGGCAAAATACAACAAGACCTTCCAATAACAAAATAATGAAATTTAGTCCGAGAAGTTTTGTAATGACGTAATACAATAAACTTCTAAGCATTAGGCTATTACAAGCTTCTCCTATAACAAAATATTGGAAGCAATTCTTAAACATGATCAAGGCCTAGCCTTCAAAAATATTATAACGACGCCTACGCATCGGGTCACATATGTCCTTTGCCTTTGTCCAATTCACCTGAAAAAGGGTAGTAACGTAGTACCTTAGCACGACGGCTAAGTAGATAATGCTATAACAAACCGATATGCTATCTATGATTAAAGTGCAATGGGGTGCAATGCAATGCCACCGCGGCAACTATGAAATGAAATGAGCCATACGGCCATGCATGCTATGCACACACAATCTCTCAGTACCGGACCACGAGCCAGTCCACACAGAACTGTAGCATACCAACTTCCGGGAGCTAATCGAATATAGTTGGAGTTGAATGTTTTATAAGGTCATTCTCCTTGTCTCACCACACAACCCGTATCCGGATTTTTACTTTGAAACCAATACCCACCAAAGGGGTTTTCTCATTTTGCTCTCATTTTGAAAACAAATCCTTTGCACATCATACAAATGCCATGTTTGCCACTTAGGCTCTCTATGCTCATGTATGCAATGACAATGTATTCAATCAACATACTCGAAGCATAATTCAACAATAAGTAATATCCATCAACATATGAAATTTACATAATTGTTCATATGGTTTCCAACTAACTCCCTAACATGATTTAACACATAAAGGGATCATCCTAAACATGTCTAAGCACCACAAAGAACACTTAGCACACATAAACCACATTGAAGCATAAAGCCCTAATTTTACCAATTTGGGAAAAAAAAACCTAAGCATATGTCTAAGTTATCACATAAAGGGTTTCTCACTACAATTTAATCACAAATAACATATAGAATTGATATAGGAAGGATCTACCTCAAAGCTTCCAAAATAAATGGAAGGTCCAAGAAAATCAAGAGAGCTATAGTCTAAGTAAATCCCAAATATCTTCCAAAACTTGTGTTAGGAGGTATGAAGGAGACTTCCAAGTGTTCAAAGAAAGCTACACCAAAAAGATAGATGGTCACCAACAACTCTAATTTTCGAAATTTGTAGGAAACCCTAGAATTTGGGGATTTTTAGAAATGCTTACCAAAACCAAATAAAATTGGTTGTAGGAGAGTCCAAGGAACTCAAGAACACTTCCAAGTCATGAATCCTCAAGAAAACTCCATGGAAGTTGAAGAACACTTTGGAGTTCTAGGTTAGGATTTGGGGGTTTTTGATATAGCCTAAGGAAATGGGTTTTGAGTATATCAAAATGAAGCTCTTGAAATTTGGTTCATAAATCTAAAATTTGGAAGCTTGAATCACAAAAAAACTAGATCAAACCCATGGAGGAAGAAGGAGTAAAGCTATGGAGTTTTTGGTCTTGAGATGTAGAGATATAGAGAGAGAAAGATAAAAGAGAAAATGAAGAATGAAGGGAGGAGAGAGGGAGAAGTGGCCGGCCATGTTGGGGGAGGGTGGGACCCACTAGTTTGTCTTGTGTGTCTCCCAAATATGTATGTGTGTGTGTGTGTGTGGTATACCCAAGTGTGATATACTCAAATTTAAATAAATACACCCACATGCTCATGAATTAATTTTTAAAGCATATAACCAAAAAAAATTTTAAAGTCATGCTCCACAAAATTAAATACAGTCACAAACAAAAAAAAAATATAACACATAGCAGAAAGGACAAGATATACCCAATTACCCTTATGAAATTTCTGAAACATGACAATTTTCGTCATTATTTTCCTTACAACCAAATAATTGAAAATATAATTTTCATGTTTGATTTTCTTTTCTTTTCTTTTCTTTTCTTTTCTTTTGGATGGCAGTAATCTTGGTATACTCATTCCCATTTTTAAGATTACTATATTTGGGGCAACACTTATTGTGATTTATAATTGGGTATCGCATTCTCATGGGATATGAAATCTCAATAAGAGTGGGTATCTCATTCCCTTGATCAATGGTGGTATTATAATTCCCATTAGGATTAGTCCTACTTAACAAGAAAATAATGCAATTTTAGGCATGTTACTAATACAGTTATATGTAAATATTTATTACTACATTTTTCATTGAATGGGGCATAAATGCATTTGACTTGTATATTATGATAAAAAAAAAAGCGAAAGATTGATTAATCCCAATTACCTATAATTGTCAAACAACAATAATTCAATTACAATGTTATTCAAAACTCCGATATCTCACTACCAGTAATAAGAGATACCTAATTCCGTCATTGATTACTTTCATCTCAATGGGCCTTAAGTTGCAAGAAGCACCTTGGATACACGAACTGTTTTTTTTTGGGATGAGCTACCATTGGCCCAGCCGAATTAAGTGTTTCAAACTCCAATATACACGTGTATTTTTTGGGATGCTCCATTCATCCCAATTTAAGAATCATTTGTTCTATTTTGGGTTGCTCCCTATTGGGAGTCCTTTAACTACACAATTTTTAGAATTGATGTCATATCCGAGTTGGTTGACACCAACTCCTCCTATAAGGCTATAACTTAGGTTTTGTTTCGGATCCCCTTTCCTTGTTGCACATGTATCTAATCAAGTATGACATAATTGTGAATAAATATAACCTAGAAATATCAAGCATCTAAATTCAAAGTTGCGTCGAACTACGTTTCACAATTTGGGAATATTTTAATTAGGCTATATTCAGTTCATGGATTCGTGAGGAAAAAAGAAGACAAATAAAAACCATAAGGAAAACTAATTACTTCTTATTTCACATAGTGTTTTTGTTCATGCTCAAAAAATATTTTAAAAAAATTTAAATATAATTCCAATATACGAAGGAAAATGACTCTCAACATTCACAATGTTTAATTTAACTTCCCAACATATTCTCTTTTCTTTCCTATTTTCGTCATTATTTTCCTTCCAACCAAATAATTGAAAATATAATTTTTCATGTTTGATTTTCTTTTCTTTTCTTTTCTTTTCTTTTGGATGGCAGTAATCTTGGTATACTCAATCCCATTTGTAAGATTACTATGTTTGGGGTAACATTTATTGTGATTTATAATTGGGTATCGCATTCTCATGGGATAGGAAATCTCAAAAAGAGTGGATATCTCATTCCCATGATCAATGGCGGTATTATAATTCCCTTTAGGATTAGTCCTACTCAACAAGAAAATAATGCAATTTTTGGCATGTTACTAATACAATTATATGTTAATATTTATTACTACATTTTTCATTGAATGGGGCATAAATGCATTTGACTTGTATATTATGATGAAAAAGTGATAGATTGATTAATCCCAATTACCTATAATTGTCGAACAACAATAATTCAATTACAATGTTATTCAAAACTCCGATATCTCACTACCAGTAATAAGAGATACCTAATTCCGTCATTGATTACTTTCATCTCAATGGGCCTTATGTTGCAAGAAGCACCTAGGATCCAAGAACAGTTTTTTTGGGATGCTCTACCCTTGGCCCAACCCAATTAATTGTTTCAAACTCAAATATACACATGTGTATTTTTTGGGATGCTCCATTCATCCCAATTTAAGAATCATTTGTTCTATTTTGGAGTGTTCCCTATTGGGAGTCCTTCAACTACAAAATTTTTAGGATTGATGTCATATCCGAGTTGGTTGACACCGACTCCTCCTATAAGGCTATAACTTAGGTTTTGTATCGGATCCCCTTTCCTTGTTGCACATATATCTAATCAAGTATGATATAACTGTGAATAAATATAACCTAGAAATATCAAGCATCTAAATTCAAAGTTATGCCGAACTACGTTACACAATTTGGGAATATTTTAATTAAGCTATGTTCAGTTCATGGATTCGTGAGGAAAAAAGAAGACAAATAAAAACCATAAGGAAAACTAATTTCTTCTTATTTCCCATAGTGTGTTTTTGTTCAAGCTCGAAAAAACATTTTTAAAAATTTATATATAATTCCAATATACGAAGGAAAATGACTCTCAATATTCACAATGTTTAATTTAACTTCCCAACATATTCTCTTTTCTTTCCCATTTTCGTCATTATTTTCCTTGCAACCAAATAATTGAAAATATAATTTTCATGTTTGATTTTCTTTTCTTTTCTTTTCTTTTTTTGGATGGCAGTAATCTTGGTATACTCATTACCATTTGTAAGATTACTCCGTTTGGGGCAACATTTATTGTGATTTATAATTGGGTATTGCATTCTCATGGGATATTAAATCTCAATAAGAGTGGGTGTCTCATTCCCTTGATCAATGGCGGTATTATAATCCCCATTAGGATTAGTCCTACTCAACAAGAATTTAATGCAATTTTAGGCATGTTACTAATACAATTATATGTTAATATTTATTACTACATTTTTCATTGAATGGGGCATAAATGCATTTGACTTGTATATTATGATGAAAAAGTGATAGATTGATTAATCCCAATTACCTATAATTGTGAAACAACAATAATTCAATTACTATGTTATTCAAAACTCTGATATCTCATTACCAGTAATAAGAGATACCTAATTCCGTCATTGATTACTTTCATCTCAATGGGCCTTAAGTTGCAAGAAGCACCTAGGATCCACGAACTGTTTTTTTGGGATGCTGTACCCTTGGCCCAGCCCAATTAAGTGTTTCAAACTCAAATATACACATGTGTATTTTTTGGGATGCTCCATTCATCCCAATTTATAAGAATCATTTGTTCTATTTTGGTATGCTCCCTATTTGGAGTCCTTTAACTGCACAATTTTTAGGATTGATGTCATATCCGAGTTGGTTGACACCAACTCCTCCTATAAGGCTATAACTTAGGTTTTGTTTCGGATCCCCTTTCCTTGTTGCACATGTATCTAGTCAAGTATGACATAACTCTGAATAAATATAACCTAGAAATATCAAGCATCTAAATTCAAAGTTGCGTCGAACTATGTTTCACAATTTGGGAATATTTTAATTAGGCTATGTTCAGTTCATGGATTCGTGAGGAAAAAAGAAGACAAATAAAAACCATAAGGAAAACAAATTACTTCTTATTTCACATAGTGTTTTTGTACATGCTCAAAAAATATTTTAAAAAAATTTAAATATAATTCCAATATACGAAGGAAAATGACTCTCAACATTCACAATGTTTAATTTAACTTCCCAACATATTCTCTTTTCTTTCCTATTTTCGTCATTATTTTCCTTCCAACCAAATAATTGAAAATATAATTTTTCATGTTTGATTTTCTTTTCTTTTCTTTTCTTTTCTTTTGGATGGCAGTAATCTTGGTATACTCAATCCCATTTGTAAGATTACTATGTTTGGGGCAACATTTATTGTGATTTATAATTGGGTATCGCATTCTCATGGGATAGGAAATCTCAAAAAGAGTGGATATCTCATTCCCATGATCAATGGCGGTATTATAATTCCCTTTAGGATTAGTCCTACTCAACAAGAAAATAATGCAATTTTTGGCATGTTACTAATACAATTATATGTTAATATTTATTACTACATTTTTCATTGAATGGGGCATAAATGCATTTGACTTGTATATTATGATGAAAAAGTGATAGATTGATTAATCCCAATTACCTATAATTGTCGAACAACAATAATTCAATTACAATGTTATTCAAAACTCCGATATCTCACTACCAGTAATAAGAGATACCTAATTCCGTCATTGATTACTTTCATCTCAATGGGCCTTATGTTGCAAGAAGCACCTAGGATCCAAGAACAGTTTTTTTGGGATGCTCTACCCTTGGCCCAACCCAATTAATTGTTTCAAACTCAAATATACACATGTGTATTTTTTGGGATGCTCCATTCATCCCAATTTAAGAATCATTTGTTCTATTTTGGAGTGTTCCCTATTGGGAGTCCTTCAACTACAAAATTTTTAGGATTGATGTCATATCCGAGTTGGTTGACACCGACTCCTCCTATAAGGCTATAACTTAGGTTTTGTATCGGATCCCCTTTCCTTGTTGCACATATATCTAATCAAGTATGATATAACTGTGAATAAATATAACCTAGAAATATCAAGCATCTAAATTCAAAGTTACGCCGAACTACGTTACACAATTTGGGAATATTTTAATTAGGCTATGTTCAGTTCATGGATTCGTGAGGAAAAAAGAAGACAAATAAAAACCATAAGGAAAACAAATTACTTCTTATTTCACATAGTGTTTTTGTACATGCTCAAAAAATATTTTAAAAAAATTTAAATATAATTCCAATATACGAAGGAAAATGACTCTCAACATTCACAATGTTTAATTTAACTTCCCAACATATTCTCTTTTCTTTCCTATTTTCGTCATTATTTTCCTTCCAACCAAATAATTGAAAATATAATTTTTCATGTTTGATTTTCTTTTCTTTTCTTTTCTTTTCTTTTGGATGGCAGTAATCTTGGTATACTCAATCCCATTTGTAAGATTACTATGTTTGGGGCAACATTTATTGTGATTTATAATTGGGTATCGCATTCTCATGGGATAGGAAATCTCAAAAAGAGTGGATATCTCATTCCCATGATCAATGGCGGTATTATAATTCCCTTTAGGATTAGTCCTACTCAACAAGAAAATAATGCAATTTTTGGCATGTTACTAATACAATTATATGTTAATATTTATTACTACATTTTTCATTGAATGGGGCATAAATGCATTTGACTTGTATATTATGATGAAAAAGTGATAGATTGATTAATCCCAATTACCTATAATTGTCGAACAACAATAATTCAATTACAATGTTATTCAAAACTCCGATATCTCACTACCAGTAATAAGAGATACCTAATTCCGTCATTGATTACTTTCATCTCAATGGGCCTTATGTTGCAAGAAGCACCTAGGATCCAAGAACAGTTTTTTTGGGATGCTCTACCCTTGGCCCAACCCAATTAATTGTTTCAAACTCAAATATACACATGTGTATTTTTTGGGATGCTCCATTCATCCCAATTTAAGAATCATTTGTTCTATTTTGGAGTGTTCCCTATTGGGAGTCCTTCAACTACAAAATTTTTAGGATTGATGTCATATCCGAGTTGGTTGACACCGACTCCTCCTATAAGGCTATAACTTAGGTTTTGTATCGGATCCCCTTTCCTTGTTGCACATATATCTAATCAAGTATGATATAACTGTGAATAAATATAACCTAGAAATATCAAGCATCTAAATTCAAAGTTACGCCGAACTACGTTACACAATTTGGGAATATTTTAATTAAGCTATGTTCAGTTCATGGATTCGTGAGGAAAAAAGAAGACAAATAAAAACCATAAGGAAAACTAATTTCTTCTTATTTCCCATAGTGTGTTTTTGTTCAAGCTCAAAAAAACATTTTTAAAAATTTAACTATAATTCCAATATACGAAGGAAAATGACTCTCAACATTCACAATGTTTAATTTAACTTCCCAACATATTCTCTTTTCTTTCCCATTTTCGTCATTATTTTCCTAAGATTACTCCGTTTGGGGCAACATTTATTGTGATTTATAATTGGGTATTGCATTCTCATGGGATATTAAATCTCAATAAGAGTGGGTGTCTCATTCCCTTGATCAATGGCGGTATTATAATCCCCATTAGGATTAGTCCTACTCAACAAGAATTTAATGCAATTTTAGGCATGTTACTAATACAATTATATGTAAATATTTATTACTACATTTTTCATTGAATGAGGCATAAATGCATTTGACTTGTATATTATGATGAAAAAGTGATAGATTGATTAATCCCAATTACCTATAATTGTGAAACAACAATAATTCAATTACTATGTTATTCAAAACTCTGATATCTCATTACCAGTAATAAGAGATACCTAATTCCGTCATTGATTACTTTCATCTCAATGGGCCTTAAGTTGCAAGAAGCACCTAGGATCCACGAACTGTTTTTTTGGGATGCTGTACCCTTGGCCCAGCCCAATTAAGTGTTTCAAACTCAAATATACACATGTGTATTTTTTGGGATGCTCCATTCATCCCAATTTATAAGAATCATTTGTTCTATTTTGGTATGCTCCCTATTTGGAGTCCTTTAACTGCACAATTTTTAGGATTGATGTCATATCCGAGTTGGGTGACACCAACTCCTCCTATAAGGCTATAACTTAGGTTTTGTTTCGGATCCCCTTTCCTTGTTGCACATGTATCTAGTCAAGTATGACATAACTCTGAATAAATATAACCTAGAAATATCAAGCATCTAAATTCAAAGTTGCGTCGAACTATGTTTCACAATTTGGGAATATTTTAATTAGGCTATGTTCAGTTCATGGATTCGTGAGGAAAAAAGAAGACAAATAAAAACCATAAGGAAAACAAATTACTTCTTATTTCACATAGTGTTTTTGTTCATGCTCAAAAAATATTTTTAAAAAATTTAAATATAATTCCAATATACGAAGGAAAATGACTCTCAACATTCACTATGTTTAATTTAACTTCCCAACATATTCTCTTTTCTTTCCTATTTTCGTCATTATTTTCCTTCCAACCAAATAATTGAAAATATAATTTTTCATGTTTGATTTTCTTTTCTTTTCTTTTCTTTTCTTTTCTTTTGGATGGCAGTAATCTTGGTATACTCAATCCCATTTGTAAGATTACTAGGTTTGGGGCAACATTTATTGTGATTTATAATTGGGTATCGCATTCTCATGGGATACGAAATCTCAAAAAAAAAATGGATATCTCATTCCCTTGATCAATGGCGGTATTATAATTCCCTTTAGGATTAGTCCTACTCAACAAGAAAATAATGCAATTTTTGGCATGTTACTAATACAATTATATGTTAATATTTATTACTACAATTTTCATTGAATGGGGCATAAATGCATTTGACTTGTATATTATGATGAAAAAGTGATAGATTGATTAATCCCAATTACCTATAATTGTCAAACAACAATAATTCAATTACAATGTTATTCAAAACTCCGATATCTCACTACCAGTAATAAGAGATACCTAATTCCGTCATTGATTACTTTCATCTCAATGGGCCTTAAGTTGCAAGAAGCACCTTGGATACACGAACTGTTTTTTTTTGGGATGAGCTACCATTGGCCCAGCCGAATTAAGTGTTTCAAACTCCAATATACACGTGTATTTTTTGGGATGCTCCATTCATCCCAATTTAAGAATCATTTGTTCTATTTTGGGTTGCTCCCTATTGGGAGTCCTTTAACTACACAATTTTTAGAATTGATGTCATATCCGAGTTGGTTGACACCAACTCCTCCTATAAGGCAATAACTTAGGTTTTGTTTCGGATCCCCTTTCCTTGTTGCACATGTATCTAATCAAGTATGACATAATTGTGAATAAATATAACCTAGAAATATCAAGCATCTAAATTCAAAGTTGCGTCGAACTACGTTTCACAATTTGGGAATATTTTAATTAGGCTATGTTCAGTTCATGGATTCGTGAGGAAAAAAGAAGACAAATAAAAACCATAAGGAAAACTAATTACTTCTTATTTCACATAGTGTTTTTGTTCATGCTCAAAAAATATTTTAAAAAAATTTAAATATAATTCCAATATACGAAGGAAAATGACTCTCAACATTCACAATGTTTAATTTAACTTCCCAACATATTCTCTTTTCTTTCCTATTTTCGTCATTATTTTCCTTCCAACCAAATAATTGAAAATATAATTTTTCATGTTTGATTTTCTTTTCTTTTCTTTTCTTTTCTTTTGGATGGCAGTAATCTTGGTATACTCAATCCCATTTGTAAGATTACTATGTTTGGGGCAACATTTATTGTGATTTATAATTGGGTATCGCATTCTCATGGGATAGGAAATCTCAAAAAGAGTGGATATCTCATTCCCTTGATCAGTGGCGGTATTATAATTCCCTTTAGGATTAGTCCTACTCAACAAGAAAATAATGCAATTTTTGGCATGTTACTAATACAATTATATGTTAATATTTATTACTACATTTTTCATTGAATGGGGCATAAATGCATTTGACTTGTATATTATGATGAAAAAGTGATAGATTGATTAATCCCAATTACCTATAATTGTCGAACAACAATAATTCAATTACAATGTTATTCAAAACTCCGCTATCTCACTACCAGTAATAAGAGATACCTAATTCCGTCATTGATTACTTTCATCTCAATGGGCCTTAAGTTGCAAGAAGCACCTTGGATACACAAACTATTTTTTTTGGGATGAGCTACCATTGGCCCAGCCGAATTAAGTGTTTCAAACTCCAATATACACGTGTATTTTTTGGGATGCTCCATTCATCCCAATTTAAGAATCATTTGTTCTATTTTGGGTTGCTCCCTATTGGGAGTCCTTTAACTACACAATTTTTAGGATTGATGTCATATCCGAGTTGGTTGACACCAACTCCTCCTATAAGGCTATAACTTAGGTTTTGTTTCGGATCCCCTTTCCTTGTTGCACATGTATCTAATCAAGTATGACATAATTGTGAATAAATATAACCTAGAAATATCAAGCATCTAAATTCAAAGTTGCGTCGAACTACGTTTCACAATTTGGGAATATTTTAATTAGGCTATGTTCAGTTCATGGATTCGTGAGGAAAAAAGAAGACAAATAAAAACCATAAGGAAAACTAATTTCTTCTTACTTCCAATAGTGTTTTTGTTCATGCTCAAAAAAAATTTTAAAAAAATTTAACTATAATTCCAATATACGAAGGAAAATGACTCTCAACATTCACAATGTTTAATTTAACTTCCCAACATATTCTATTTTCTTTCCTATTTTCGTCATTATTTTCCTTACAACCAAATAATTGAAAATATAATTTTCATGTTTGATTTTCTTTTCTTTTCTTTTCTTTTCTTTTTTTTTTTTGATGGTAGTAATCTTGGTATACTCATTACCATTTGTAAGATTAATCCGTTTGGGGCAACATTTATTGTGATTTATAATTGGGTATTGCATTCTCATGGGATATGAAATCTTAATAAGAGTGGGTATCTCATTCCCTTGATCAATGGCGGTATTATAATCCCCATTAGGATTAGTCCTACTCAACAAGAATTTAATGCAATTTTAGGCATGTTACTAATACAATTATATGTAAATATTTATTACTACATTTTTCATTGAATGAGGCATAAATGCATTTGACTTGTATATTATGATGAAAAAGTGATAGATTGATTAATCCCAATTACCTATAATTGTCAAACAACAATAATTCAATTACTATGTTATTCAAAACTATGATATCTCATTACCAGTAATAAGAGATACCTAATTCCGTCATTGATTACATTCATCTCAATGGGCCTAAAGTTGCAAGAAGCACCTAGGATCCACGAACTGTTTTTTTGGGATGCTCTACCCTTGGCCCAGCCCAATTAAGTGTTTCAACTCAAATATACACATGTGTATTTTTTGGGATGTTCCATTCATCCCAGTTTAAGAATCATTTGTTCTATTTTGGGATGCTCCCTATTGGGAGTCCTTTAACTACACAATTTTTAGGATTGATGTCATATCCGATTTGGTTTACACCAACTCCTCGTATAAGGCTATTACTTAGGTTTTGTTTCGGATCCCCTTTCCTTGTTGCACATGTATCTAATCAAGTATGATATAACTGTGAATAAATATAACCTAGAAATATCAAGCATCTAAATTCAAAGTTGTGTCGAACCACGTTTCACAATTTAGGAATATTTTAATTAGGCTATGTTCAATTCATGGATTCATGAGGAAAAAAGAAGACAAATAAAACCATAAGGAAAACGAATTTCTTCTTATTTCCTATAGTGTTTTGTTCATGGTCAAAATTTTTTTTAAAGAAATTTAAATATAATTCCAATATACGAAGGAAAATGACTCTCAACATTCACAATGTTTAATTTAACTTCCAAACATATTCTCTTTTCTTTCCTATTTTCGTCATTATTATCATTACAACCAAATAATTGAAAATATAATTTTCATATTTTATTTACTTTTCTTTTCTTTTCTTTTCTTTTGGATGGCAGTAATCTTGGTATACTCATTCCCATTTGTAAGATTACTATGTTTGGGGCAACATTTATTGTGATTTATAATTGGGTATCGCATTCTCATGGGATATGAATTCTCAATAAGAGTGGGTATCTCATTCCCTTGATCAATGGCAGTATTATAATTCCCATTACGATTAGCCCTACTCAACAAGAAAAAAATGCAATTTTTGGCATGTTACTAATACAATTATATGTTAATATTTATTACTACATTTTTCATTGAATGGGGCATAAATGCATTTGATTTGTATATTATGATGAAAAAGTGATAGATTGATTAATCCCAATTACCTATAATTGTCAAACAACAATAATTCAATTATAATGTTATTCAAAACTCCGATATCTCATTACTAGTAATAAGAGATACCTAATTCCGTCATTGATTACTTTCATCTCAATGGGCCTTATGTTGCAAGAAGTACCTAGGATACACGAACTATTTATTTTGGGATGCGCTACCCTTGGCCCAGCCCAATTAAGTGTTTCAAACTCCAATATACACGTGTATTTTTTGGGATGCTCCATTCATCCCAATTTAAGAATCATTTGTTCTATTTTGGGATGCTCCCTATTGGGAGTCCTTTAACTACACAATTTTTAGGATTGATGTCTTATCCGAGTTGGTTGACACCAACTCCTCCTATAAGGCTATAACTTAGGTTTTGTTTCGGATCCCCTTTCCTTGTTGCACATGTATCTAATCAAGTATGACATAACTGTGAATAAATATAACCTAGAAATATCAAGCATCTAAATTCATAGTTGCGTCGAACTACGTTTCACAATTTGGGAATATTTTAATTAGGCTATGTTCAGTTCATGGATTCGTGAGGAAAAAAGAAGACAAATAAAAACCATAAGGAAAACTAATTTCTTCTTATTTCCCATAGTGTTTTTGTTCATGCTCAAAAAAAAATTTTAAGAAATTTAAATATAATTCCAATATACGAAGGAAAATGACTCTCAACATTCACAATGTTTAATTTAACTTCCCAACATATTCTCTTTTCTTTCCTATTTTCGTCATTATTTTCCTTACAACCAAATAATTGAAAATATAATTTTCATGTTTGATTTTTTTTTCTTTTCTTTTTTTTTCTTTTGGATGGCAGTAATCTTTGTATACTCATTCCCATTTGTAAGATTACTATGTTTGGGGCAACAATTTTTGTGATTTATAATTGGGTATCGCGTTCTCATGGGATACGAAATCTCAATAAGAGTGGGTATCTCATTCCCTTGATCAATGGCTATATTATAATTCCCATTAGGATTAGTCCTACTCAACAAGAAAATAATGCAATTTTAGGGATGTTACTAATACAATTATATGTAAATATTTATTACTACATTTTTCATTGAATGGGGCATAAATGCATTTGACTTGTATATTATGATGAAAAAGTGATAGATTGATTAATTCCAATTACCTATAATTGTGAAACAAAAATAATTCAATCACTATGTTATTCAAAACTCCGATATCTCATTACCAGTAATAAGCGATACATAATTTCATCATTGATTATTTTCATATCAATGGGCCTTAAGTTGCAAGAAGCACCTAGGATCCACGAACTGTTATGGTGCGTTGCTGTTTCGTTGGAAAATTCTTCTAAGGATATATGTGGAATTATATAAGTACGAGCATGTCAGGCAAGTTATTGCCAATGTGTATGATGTAATGAGTATCCAAACTGCGCCTCGCCAGGGAGATTGTGGTGACGTTCGATGCCTTAACAAGGACTTTAAATGTGCAAAGATATAACTAGTTAAAGAACTTCGAACTAAGTAATGTATAACTACTCCTATTTAAGAACAGTAAAAGAAAATAGTAAAGTAACAGACTACTTTATTAAGTAAATAAACTACGATCTAACCTTGAAGATAACTTTGAAGGTGTTTTAATTCAAACTCTAAGTGTATTGATAAGAATACAATATTGTAAAAATATTGAAGTGTATTGATGTGTGTTGATCGAGAGCCCTTCATTAATCACAGACTTACTGTATTTATAATTGTCGAGGCCTCAAAGTAATCTCTGTTGAATGATCCTCCTTCTTTCAATCTGATAATTGCTCATTCACGTGGCACTGCCTTGAATTGACACCTGTCTTCAGTTATTGTTCGATGATCAACACGTGTCCCTTAGCGGTTTACATTTTAAATAGAGTGGATGGCAAACTGCTTGTAACTGCTTTTCCGTCACTTCCCAAATAGTTGACTTATCTTGCCATATCAATTCCTTCGTGGCGCCTCCTTATTGACTTGAATAAATTCATCACAAACATTACCCCCCCGCGCCATTTTTCTTTTGATTCAAAAAGATAATGGCGATCGCGTAGAGATCATGTTGGGCAGTTAAGATCTTCATGCAACCTTTTGAACATGGTTAAATTTAGGGCTCAAACTCGCATCTATCTTCACATTGGCTGCTGATATGTCCAAAATGATCCAGCCATGAAGTAGGTCTGTCAAGTCACCAAGAGGTGTCGGTTATTCCGGTAAGGGCGCCCATAGCTAAGCAATCCCGAGGTGTTCGTTCAGACCACACGGTCCGTATCAACGAGCCGGGAATGAAAAACCATGGCATCCCGCGGACTCGGCTCATCCAGTTGTTTCCTAAACCGACTGCAAGACTGCAAAAGGGGATGTGGTAGTTTCCTAAACCACTTAGGAAACTCTCCTAAAATCATGCAAATCTATTGTGATTAGATTAGGATTCCTAATCCAATTAACTTACCATGTAAGGGTGGACTCTTGCACCTATAAAAGAGCCCGCCTACCCTGTTTATAGGGACCCCAGAAATAATTCTCTCGCTAACAAGTATTCAACAGAGAACTCACCATCATACGCATATACCCGGCCGGTATTACTGGTAGTGCCGCCCATCTTTGTTGGCTCACCAGGCCCACCGGTGATCTGCTAGTGAAAGCGCATAGACGCAACCGTGGACGTAGGTCACCTCGTTAACGGGACCGAACCATATACAAATTGTTCTTGTCTTTTTCTCTCTCCAAACCCTTCTTACCAATTTTAGGCATCATCAGTTTGGCACCGTCTGTGGGAAACGATAGAGTTTTTCACCAACAAATTCTTGACTGATCAACATGCTGCCTAGAAGGGGTAAGAAGCCCACCACTCAGCCTGGTTAGGAGGATTCGCAGCCCGGGCAACCGGCTGCCTCCATGACCTCGGAGCAGATAACGGCGGCACTGGCACAACTCTTGGAAGGCTAGCAGCGAACACGGGAACAGATAGAGGCTCTTTTGGCCCGGCAGGAAAAGCGCCCCCGCACCAGAAGATCATCCTGAGAAAAGTGCTCCCGTTCAGGATACCGCTCGGGCGTGAAGGCGAGCACATTCTGCCCCAATGTCCCCACCGGACCGGGAACACCTCGGTGATGGTGAGCGCAGCCAGGCGACCAGGCGTTCACAGAGGCGAGCTCAGCCCAATCCTCACCGGGTGGAGGATGCCAGGACCATCATCAATTGACGGCGCACGGCCAGAGGGGAAGGGCCAGGACAGAAGGCCTAGGAATCAGCCAAAGACCCTCCGGCCCTGAGCCAGAGGAATCTTAGGCACACAATTTCTCAGACCAGGAGCTGGGTCTTATCCCCGAGGTCGACGTGCTTCGAGGAAGAGGCCTCATCATCTGATCCAACCTATGGCTCGGACATAGAGAGGAGAACCGGGCGGGATGACGTATAGGCCCAGGTCGAGGAGCTGCAATAGCAAATCGAGAGGTTGACCCGCAAGTCCGGCCACGACCTCACCAATACAGAGATGGAATCACCCTATACCGCTCGGGTGACACAGTTTCCCATTCCATGGAAGTTTAAACCCCCACACCTCAGCTCCTATGACGGCACAGGGAGCCCGGTAGACCACATCCGCACTTACAAGGCTCAGAAGGCACTGGTCACCACGGTGGACGAGCTATTGTGCCTAGACTTTCCCAGTACCCTCAAGAGGCCAGTCGCACAGTGGTTCCATGCTTTAAAGCCCCGGACGGTCGATGACTTCAAAGCCCTCGGCAAGCTATTCATCAGCCAGTTTGTCAGGATGCTCGACCGGTCGCAACCGGACACTCAGCTGCTGACCGTCAAGCAGCGCAAAGGGGAGTCCCTGCAGGAGTACATGGACCGTTTCAACCAGCAGAGGCTCCAGATTCACAACCTCAATGAATCGGCCGTAATTATGGCCTTCTGTTCGAGAGTTCAACACACCAAGATCGCCACGTCATTCTATCGAGACCGACCGGCAACCCTGGTGGAACTCTAAAAAGAGGGTCAAAAAATACATAGACACAGAAGAGTTCCTGAAGGCAAAGCATGCCAGCCAGGCGGGAGATGAATCCCCGAAGGCCAAGCGCAAGCGTGAAGGATTTGAGAAGGGCTCGGGAAAGAAGCCGAAGCAAGATCAGAAGGATGTTCGGGGCTAGCCCCAGATCGCGTTCACACCCCCTCCCGACCTATACAAGAAGTCATGGACGCTGTCGAGGCGCAAAGGTTGCTCCAGTAGCCGGGGAAGCTTAAAGCCCCGCTCGGTAAGAGGAATCGGGACAAGTTTTGCCGTTACCACAGAGATCATGGCCACAACACGGAAGACTGCTTCAAGCTAAAGATGGCAATTGAAAGACTGATCGAGCAAGGCCATCTAGCGGAGTACGTCGCGGCAGATAGACGGCCCGCGCAAGGAGCTCGAGCTCCCGGCCAACCACAGCCTCTCGATCAAATTAATGTGATCTCTGGAGGAACGTCAGGCGGAGGGGATTCACAGTCGGCACAGAAGAGGCATGCTCGGGCATCCCGGGCGGATGTCTGGCAGGTCCAATCCACCGGCTCCTCCCCAACTGATGTTCTAACATTCACATCTGATGACTTGTAGGGCATCCACTGCCCCCATGATGACACGCTAGTAGTGACACTTTTGATAGCCAACTACATGGTCAAGAGGATGTTGGTGGACACAGGCAGCTCGTCCGATATTATGTTTACGTCAGCATTCGATCAACTCGGGATCGCCAGGGATCGTCTCTGGCCGGTTGCTACCCCCTTGTTGGATTTAATGGCTCCATCACACAACCGCTCGGAACCATCAAGCTTCTAGTTATCATGGGGACCTACCCCCAGTAGGCCTCCGCGCTGACCAATTTCGTGATCGTAGAAGCTCCGTCGGCCTACAATGTCATTCTTGGCAGGCCGACCCTCAACAATGCCAGAGCGGTCGTCTCCACCTACAGCTTAACAGTGAAGTTCCCAACTCCTCAGGGACCCGAATGCTTACGTGGAGATTAGACTACCGCCCGGAGTTGCTATGCCAGCTCATTACGCCGGGGGGCAATCACTGAAACATTAAACGTTCAAGAGATGGACCCCCGGGACCAGAGCGACGCGGTAGATCCGATGGAAGAATTGGAAAGTATAGCACTGAATCCTGAGTACCCAGACCGCTCGGTCAGCTTGGCACCCTACTGGAGCCCGGCCTGAAGGAAAAATTGACCCAGTTCCTGAGGCAAAAACCAGGATATTTTTGCTTGGAGTCACGAGGATATGCCCGGGATTGACCCCCAGGTAATGTCCCATCGGCTGAATGTCTGTCCAGATTGTAGGCCGGTGAAGCAGAAAAGGAGGGGCATGGCCCCCGAGAGACAGAAGGCAGTGAGTGAAGAGGTCGAGAAGCTCCTCAAAGCTCGTTTCATACGAGAAGTCCACTACCTCGACTGGCTAGCCAATGTGGTACTTGTCAAGAAAAGCAGCGGGAATTGGAGGATATGCGTGGACTTCACCGAACTCAACAAAGCTTGCCCCAAGGATTGCTATCCACTGCCCAGGATAGACTTCCTTGTGGACTCCACGACAGGCCACTCATTCCTCTCATTCATGGATGCTTACTCGGGGTACAACCAGATCAGCATGTACCCTGGGGACGAAGAGAAGACCGCCTTTATCACAGACCAGGGCACGTACAATTACAAGGTTATGCCATTCGGTCTCAAGAATGTCGGGGCCACCTACCAACGCCTGGTCAACTACATGTTCAAGGACTTGATTGGGAAGTCTATGGAGGTGTATGTGGATGATCTGCTAGTCAAGAGCCAGGACGAGCCCGACCACCTTGAGCATCTGGCCGGGGCATTTAGCATTTTAAGAAAATTCAGGATGAGGTTGAACCCGGCCAAATGCATCTTTGGCGTCTCGTCCGGGAAATTTCTGGGCCACTTAGTCAGCAGACGGGGAATTGAGGCAAACCCCGAAAAGATCAAAGCCATCATCAACATGCGGTCACCCAAATCAACAAAGGAGGTTCAGAGCTTAGCCGGACGGGTGGCCGCATTAAACATATTTGTCTCCCGAGCTACTGACCGGTGCCTGCCATTCTTTAAAATCCTCCGCAAGGCGTTCCAGTGGTCAGAAGAGTGTGAAGAGGCGTTCCAGGAACTCAAGAAATACCTGGCTTCCCCTCCTCTACTCTCAACACCCGTGCTGGGGGAAGAATTATTTTTGTACTTGGCAGTGTCACCATCGGCGGTTAGCTCGGCACTTGTTCAGGAAGAACACGGGATACAGTTCCCAGTGTACTACACCAGCCGGGCATTACAGGGCGCAGAAAGCAGATACTCTCAAATCAAAAAACTGGCGTTCGCCCTTATCACCTCGGCCCGAAGGCTCCGCCCGTATTTTCAGGCCCATGTCGTTGTGGTCCTCACAGATCAACCCCTTCGCAGAATTCTCAGCCGTCCAGATACGTCCGGGAGGCTCGTCAAGTGGGCCTTGGAGTTGGAAGAGTTTGAAGTGTCTACCGACCCCAGACGGCCATCAAGGGACAAGCCGTGGCAGACTTCTTGGTTGAGTTCACGTATCCAGAGGACCCGGTTAAAGAGTCTGAGCCACCGGCCTTACCGCCCGGGTTACACTCTAATATCCCTACCTGGGTACTGCATGTGTACGGTTCATCCAATCAGCAAGGTAGTGGGGCGGGAATCATCTTAACTACCCCCGACGGCATCCAGCTCGAATATGCGCTGAGATTTGGGTTCCGCGCCTCCAACAACGAGGTTGAATACGAAGCCCTACTGGTCAGACTGCAATTGGCCCTTTCTATGAGTGCACAACAGGTCCAGGGATACAGTGATTCCCAGCACGTGGTCAACCAAGTTAACCAAGAGTACGGAGCACGGGAAGACAACATGGTAGCCTACCTGGCCCTTGTCCGAGCGGTTTCCAAGAAGCTTTGGAAATTTTCCATCACGCAGATACCTAGAGAAGAAAACACCAAGGCCGACCTATTGGCTCGCCTTGCCTCGTCTTCTGAGTCAGACTTGCCTAGGATAAGGATAGAATATCTACCCGAGCCAAGTGTGATCAACTCAGAAGGCATGAAGGTAGATCCGGTCACCCTGGGACCCAGCTGGATGGACCCGCTCGTGACATTCTTGACAACAGGGGTGCTACTAGACGACAAAGAAAAAGCCCACCGGGTCAAGTACCGGGCAGCCCGATACCATCTTGTTGACGGCATTCTCTACAAGAGGGGATTCACTATCCCGTACCTCCGCTGTGTTCATCCTGCGCAAGTCCAAGCTATACTATTTGAAATCCATGAAAAGAGTGTGCGGGAATCACATCGGAGGCCGGGCACTCTCCAGGAAGGCCCTACTGCAAGGTTACGACTAGCCAACTATGGCCCAGGATTCCCAGGAATATGTCAGAAGATGTGATAAGTGTCAAAGATACTCTCCCATGATCAACCGACCGGGAGAGCTCCAGACACCAATCCACAGCCCCTGGCCGTTCGCCCAGTGAGGTATCGACATTGTCGGTCCCCTGTCGATGGGAAAAGGACAGGTTAGGTTTGCCGTGATCGATGTTGACTACTTCACTAAATGGGCAGAGGCCGAGCCCTTGGCGACAATAACCGAACGGAAAATGGAGAGCTTCGTGGAAAGGAATATTCTTAGTAGGTTCGGCATTCCCCGGGTCCTGGTCAGCGATAACGGCAGGCAGTTTGACACCCTTATATTCAGGCAGTTTTACTCGGGCTACGGGATACTAAATCATGACTCCTCTCCTGAGCATCCACAAGCCAATGGTCAAGCCGAGGTAACCAATCGGACAATCTTGCAGTTAATTAAAACAAGGCTTGAAGGCGCCAAAGGGCTATGGGCTGAAGAGCTACCAACCCTCCTGTAGGCCTACCGCACCATGCCCCAAGCGGCAACAGGCGAGACGCCATTCTCTTTAACCTACGAATTCAAGGCAGTGGTCCCCACAGAGCTCGGGTTGCCTACATATAGGGTGGCTAACTTCAGTGCGCCGGACAACGAAGACGCCCTCAGATCAGGGCGGGACCTAGTGGAGGAAAAAAGAGACCAAGCCTATCTGAAGGTGGCAGCCTACAAACAACGGGTTTCTCGATACTACAATAGTAAGGTGAAGCACCGCAGTTTTCAAGTCGGAGACCTCGTCCTCAAGGCAGTGAACCAGTCTACCCGAATCCCGAGCCATGGGAAATTGGGACCAAACTGGGAAGGCCTGTATAAAGTAACCCGAGTCAACCGACCGGGACCTTATTGGCTACAAAGTATGGACGGGCATGATCTCTCTCACCCTTGGAATGTGCAACACCTCCGCAAGTATTATCAGTAACGCTTAGCCACAGAAATTTAGTACTGATAGAAAGATTCGTTTTTGTAGCTCTGATTAAGCAATAGCAATAAATTTTTGTTTTTAATAAAATTGGAAATTTTTTTTTACAAAATTACTCCTGTCGGTACACCGCGCAATGCAGAAAAGTCCCCGGGCCTAACCCCGGGGCACCAAAGACCTTGGCTAACAACCAAGGCATAAAAAGACCTTGGCTAACAACCAAGGCATAAAAAGACCTCAGGCTCCGAACCCAGGCACTAAAAAGACCTCAGGCTCCGAACCCAGGCACAAAAGGACCCTGCAACCACCCATATTCCAGGTCGGTTTCCTATGGTCGCTCCTCAACACGCCCCCGCCTTCACAGGATGCTCGGGAGGCAAGGGGATACTAGACCTAAACAGGAAATTACATAAGGCTTCGCCTAGGTCCAACTGACGATGGGAACAAACCCCTAGGTGGCCGACGATGGCAAGCTCCAAAGGACCCTGCAACCACCCATGTTCCAGGTCAGTTTCCTACGGCTACTAACTCCCGCACTCCCGCCTTAGCAAAATGCTTGGGGGGCAGGGGAATATTAGGCCAAAACAGGAAATCACACCGGTCACTAAAAGAACTTGGAAAAAATTCCTAAGTACTTACAGTGATCAGAGATAGATACCCCGAACAGTGAAACAGGATACACCTATAATACACCGGGATATCCCGGACGGTAATACAGGGTACTCCTATAATACACCGGGACATTCCAGACGCTAAACAGGACAAGTTCCTACGGCAGACCGAGCAGTTACCTTTAAAATAGGTCAAAAAAGACTAGGTATTCTACTGGTTAAAAGTTCCTAAACCATTTGCTAAGGCAGGGGTTAGGTCAGCTAAAAACCGAGCGGATACTAGCAATTAAACAGGCACAGTGCAGATGAAATTAAAACAGCAAATTATGGAAAGCGACCAGAAATCAACAAAGAAGGTTTGACCTCAGGGGCCTTTTCATTAATTTAAAAAAAAAACTGTACAAAGCCTAGGGGGCAGTTGTAGTAGCCTCCCCAAAAGGAAAAAAAAACTACAACAAAAACAAAAAGAGAAAAAAAAAACTAGTCTACAACCACCATTTCTCCCTCCTCCGTAGCCTGCTCTTCAACAGAGGGGTCCCCGACCGGTGCGGCTTCAGTAGCGACCTCGGAGTCAGCCTGGCCCTCCTTCCAGTAATTGGACTCTGCCCAAGAGTAGCCGGACAAGTCCCAATCAGGGTGGTCGATAGCAGCCCGCTTCGCCAGGTCAGCATAGCCCGTGAGGAACCCTGCCTCGAACTCTTCCTCAGCCTCCTTGGCTTCAGCCTCCCGAGCAGCAGTGAGCTCTGAAAGCGTGGCTGTCATGGCTGCCAAGTCTTTCTCGGTAGTGATCCTCCCGGTCTCCATGGCTGCAACTTTTAGCTCCACAACCTTCCGGGCAGCCCGCTCGGTTGAAAGAGAGTCACGGGTCTCCCCCAGCTCCAGGGCCGTTGCCCGAGATTTTTCTTCCTCCACGTTGAGAGCAAACTCTGCGGACTCTCGGGCAGCCCTCTCCACGGACAGGTTAGCCTCTGCAGCGGCCAACCTCTCAGCATTGACGGGAAGGGTGGTCTCAGCCCCGGCCGCAATACAACCAATCTGCAAGAACAAGAAAACGTCAGTATGAGCATGGAGGAAAAGTTAATGTTCACATTGCAAAGAGACTTACCATGTGACTGATGCTGTATAGCCAACCGATGATGGCCTCGGGGCTCAGCAGGGTGCACTTGTCAATCTGACTCTACAAAAGCCCGGGCCGTACCCTTCTGCGGACGTCGTCCGCTGTCTTGACCTCTGGCCTGGAGGAAGGGCCCGCGCGAGCAGTCTCTTCCATGCTCGGGAAGGAGACCCCAGACGGTTTGGCAGCAGGGGGAGGTGGTGGTGGTGCATCAATCGTTACAACGGGCGTTGAGGCAGCAGTTGCCTCCTTTTCAACCCGGATGGAAATCCCCCGGGAAATCCTCTTGAGGGGCTGGCCCTCTGCAGGGTCTGGCTTCTTCCTCTTCTGGCCATCTCGGGCCATTAAGACCGCTTCCTTCTCCTTCAGGGCTACCGCGCTCTTGGGAACCATCTCTGCAAAACCGGAGAAGAGCAGTGAGAATTCAGCAAAGTACCAAGTAAAAAGAAAACCGGACGGTCAAGAGACGGTATTTACCAGGAATGATCGCTGGGAGGATGGGAGCTATGAAGTGGTGCTAAGGCTCGTAGGATATCTTCGGGCTTCCCGACCGGGTCAGCACTTGCTTGATGTCAGTTGGGTCCTCCACCAAAGACAAGATCCTCGCCTGGAGCTTGTCGGGAAGACTTGGCAAGACAACTGATCCCACTGCAAAGTAAACATACAAATGGGTTAGTCAAGGAAAAATAGAAAGGCTAATCAAGAAAGGATAGTGGTCGGACTTATTCCTCAGCTCCCCCGCCCAGGAGGTCCTCAATTGTATACCCAGTGCCTTTTCACACAGCCCCAGGGTGGACACTTGGAAGAATTTCTTCTTCCATCCTTTATTATTGCTCGGGTAGTTGATAATTATCTTCCGCCCCTGCCTGGCCCAGAGCGAGAAGAAACCAGACTCCCCGTGGACTTTGAAGAGCCGGTGAGTCCAGAAGAACTCTTGTAAGGTAAGATCATATCGGAGGACTTGGGGCCACAAGGATATGCACCCCATCAGATATCGCCAACCATTTGAGGCGAGCTGCCCAGGGGAGATCCCGAGGTAGATGAGCGTGTCCCGAGCGACTGGGTGGAGAGGCAAGCAAAGGCCCGCCATGAAGGCGTCCTCATACAAAGTGATAAAGCCTGACTCGTGGAAGCGAGCTCCGCCATCATGGACGGTAAGAGAAAAGGGGCCGGGAAGGTCATATCTGTCCCTGATTCGATCCAAATCAGGGCCGTGCAGGATACTGACAATGGACTCGCATGAGAAGACGACCCTGGGACTGTTCGGTACAAACCCCTCATCGCCCGAACCCTGAGATGTCGAGGCCACGGGAGAATCCCGACGCGTTTCCTCAGAAGACGCCCGGGCAGGGATCATCCCCTCACTCTGCTGATCAGAGGGGGCCAAGGAGGGAGGGTCTAAGCTTGCGCTCAAGGACCCTGACCGCGACTGCTCATCTTTCGATCGGGACAACGAGTCGAAATCTGAATGGCACATGAATAAGTCTGTGGAAAACCTAGGGGGCAGACGACCTAAGAATGGGTCAAGAACTCCTAGCCTGGTGTACAGAGAAGGTAGATCTAACAACCTAACGGGCAGGTCGTACAAGATTCTGGAAGAAAAGTAACACTCTCTCAGGACTCTCTCGGGAACACCCGTTCGGTCCAACTGGTCTAACGTACCCCCGGATTGAAAAAAGTGACAGAACCTAAAAAAGAAGAAGTCCCACGCTCGTTCTGACCCAAGTGGGTTCGCTCCCTCCAGCTTTGTTCAGAAAAGAAGAAGAAAATGAAGAACTGAAGACAGAAAGGAAGGACTTACAAGATTTAGCGCAGGAAAGGGTCGGGAATCTGGCTCGGGATCTTGTTTGCTCTCAAACCGCGCGGTAACTCTCTCACTTGGCAGCAGGAACTGAAGAAATGAGCAAGTGTTCCTTATATAGGAATAACAGGCGGTCCAGATTGATTAGATCCAACGGCTCAGGATCTTTCCCGCCAAGAGTCACCAGACAACTGTTGCCTCAGGATCCCAAAAGATTGCCTAAAAATGCGCGCGCATTAAATGCATGATGTGACGGTCCGATTACCACGCAGTTGTTTGGTTACGACCGAACCGACTCCACTGGATCCTGACCAGGCCAATCACTCCATGACACGTGGCAATACCACCGCCCGGGCCTCTTCCTGCACCGGTCGGTTATTTCACCGGGGTGATCTGGAAGGTGGGCCCCCATCCCGAGCGGCATTCCCGGAGGAGATCCGGACGATTTCCAAGGCAATTCTAATTTTCAATCCTCACCCGATGAAGCATCCTGTCAATTTCAAAAATGGGGGGCAGCTGATATGTCCAAAATGATCCAGCCATAAAGTGGGTCTGTCAAGTCACCAAGAGGTGCTGATTATTCCGGTAAGGGCGCCCATAGCTAAGCAATCCCAAGGTGTTTGTTCAGACCGCACGGTCCATATTAACGGGCCGGGAATGAAAGACCGCGGCATCCCGCGGACTCGGCTCATCCAGTTGTTTCCTAAACCGACTGCAAGACTGCAAAAGGGGATGTGGTAGTTTCCTAAACCACTTAGGAAACTCTCCTTAGATCATGCAAATCTATTGTGATTAGATTAGGCTTCCTAATCCAATTAGCTTACCATGTAAGGGTGGACTCTTGCACCTATAAAAGAGCCCGCCTACCCTGTTTACAGGGACCCCGAAAATAATTCTCTCGCTAACAAGTATTCAACAGAGAACTCACCATTATACGCATATACCCGGCCGGTATTACTGGTAGTGCCGCCCATCTTTGTTGGCTCACCAGGCCCGCCGGTGATCTACTAGTAAGAGCGCATAGATGCAATCGTGGACGTAGCTCACCTCGTTAACGGGACTGAACCACATACAAATTGTTCTTGTCTTTTTATCTCTCTAAACCCTTCTTACCAATTTTAGGCATCATTAGCTGCTATTATCATACCATCTTCGCTCAGTCTTTGCATCTACAACTTTACTTGTCACTTCAAATCTACTCCATTAACCATGTGTTCTTCTCAATCTCCGTCGTGACTTTTGGATTCATCATTCGAGGTTGCTGTTTCACTGGTTTATACCCAGTCTTGATAGACAATTTATTCTCCACTAAACTTCTTTGGAGTCCTGGTAATTCATCATAATCCAAAGCAAAACAATCTCAAAATTCTTTTAATAATTCGACCAGTTTACATTAGTCACATTTTCCAAGTTTAGAACTTAAATAAGTAATTCTTTTTTGTTGTTTTGATCCTAAATTGATCTCTAATAATGGATCTTGTGACTCTTCTTGTATCGAATTTTCTTGCATCACAGATAATTCTTCCCTGTCAATATCTTTTAAATCTTATGGATCTTTTTCAAAGACATAATCTGACCAATTTATGGTCGAATCCTTTTTAATTTTTTATTCTAAATTTTTGATCATTAATTTTTGTAGGACCAATCGAATGGTATCTTCCATATTTTCTATTTCTAAAGATGCGTGAGTCATTAAACTACCTTATCATCATCTAGTGGTTCTAAAGAACCAAATGGCATATCAGCCAAAATGTCCCAATTCTCCTTTGGAGATTCATCTTCTAACTCTTTAATGTCAATTGGTTTGACATTTTCTTGATACAATTGGGCTTCGATGCAGTTAGAGCTAGCATGGAAAGGCTGAGTATCAGCCTTCACTATTTTAATCTCACAGTTTTCCTTTACAAGCAACAATTTCTGATGCATTGAAGAAGGAACACATCGAGTAGCATGAATCCAATCTCTTCCTAATAAGGCATGATAACTAGGACTAGCATCCACCACAAAGAAAGCAGTTTTGGATTTATTCGAACCCACTATAGTTTCAATAAGTATTACTCCTTTGGTATTTTTCTTATCACCAATGAAGCCTAATATCATAATGTGGTATGTATTAATTTTGAGTCTTGTTTATTAATTTTCTTCAAAGTGCTTTGAGAAATAATATTGACAGCAGCACCATTATCAACCAATACCTTGTTTAAAAGAACCTCATTTAAACAAGCCCTTATATATAGTGGTTTAAGATGTTTAGTCATTTCTGGTGATGGTTCTTCGAATGAATATATGAGATTACAATCACTAAAAATGAATTTAGGAAGATTTACCTCAGAAACATCTTCAGTAGATGCTTCCATTTCCATTTCTTCATCTGTTTGTTGATCTTCTTTTGCTTCGAAGACCTTTGGTAATGTAAAAGTGGCAGTGTTAACTTCCATCTATTCAGGAAATGTACTAAACTGGATGTGTATATTCTTATTCTTGACAATCTCATCATCATGTTTAATCTCAGTATTTCCCAAAATTTAGGATTCCACCGCTGTCATTTCTTCATCTCCTTCATCAATACTCATGGCCTTTTCTAATTCTTTAACTTTAGGTTTAATGATACTCTCCTCAGATATAGTATGATTGTCTGCTTTAATATTACGATCAAATCTAGGATTAGGCTTTGAAATACTATCAGAATCTTTCTCAATTTTACTCTCTACTTCTTCGCCTTGAGTTTTCATGTTGGAAAATTCTTTCCACATGATATATTTCCTCTGACGTCTTCTTTGTTGAATCCTATTTATCATAGGAACCATCTTTTGGTTCTTTTCTTTAGGGTGCTAAAGAACACGCCATGTATTCATCTCAACCTGTGGAGGTTTGATCATCCTATTTTTGTACTGAAACCCTTGCTGATCTATCATATTCTTGATTCTATCATCTGGCATGACAAACCAATTTGGTACTCCTGGTACCAATGCTGGCATATCTGGTTGTGATGTTTTACCAACTTTTGGTGATAAGTTTGATGTTGCCATATCCATCTCAGCTTGTACCACATTGGCTGGTACTAATTTTGATGGTATAAATTGAGCTTGTCTTTCTCTTTGCACCATATGATGTTTCTTTGGTACATGAGATGTAACTGGCCTCACGTACTGCATGTTCCTTGATGGTCAAACAAAATTACCAACATAAAAATTTCTCAAAAAATTGGCTTTAAAATGAGCCATTGGTCTTGTAGAATTCCTTGCTATCGTTGGTTCAGCATACATCGAGGCTTGAGAAATTGGTCCTTTGAACCTTCCTCTCCCAACATTCATAATTGGCTGAAGTGGAGATTCATACGAAGTATTCATTCTCTTTTGTTCGAATGAAGGCTGTTTATTTTTCCTGCCTGTTTTAGCTTCAACCCTTTCATCGTAGATCTCAACATACCTATTCCCACAACCGATACATAAGTTTTTTGCATACTCTTGGTTGAAAGTGGAAAATTCAAGACTCTTTTTTGCCATTTCTTCGAGCCTTTTCTTTTGGTCCTCTTCCTTTGTGTTTTCCCTCTCTTTGATAAGAGTTTCGAGAGAAATGTTATGAACATTGATGGACACTTCTTGCACTGCTGGGAATGGATCTTCGTCTACCCCCATTTGTTTTTCAGGGAACTTCAACTTCCCTTTCTTGATCAGGTCTTGAATCCTGTCTCGAAAAACAGTACATTTATTAGTTGAGTGAGTCCAGGAATTATGCCACTTGCAATTTTTTTTACCTATTAATTCATCATTAGAAGGTAATTTTGTCTCATTAGACAACTTGATTATTTTTCCTTCTAGCAAATGATCAAAAATTTCATCAAGTTTATAGATATCGAATGAATATTTCTTGAATGATCCTTTAGATTTATATGATTCAGTAAAGATATTTTTCTTCACAAGACTTTTGCATATGAAAGGTTCTTTTCCTATTATTTTGCAGCATCTATTTCATAATTAGGATCTTTATAATACGTTTTTAATGAAGAAGCATTCCTTTCATTTTCTTCTTCTAACAGGGCTTCATATCTAGATACTCGAGCAGTTAATTCGACAAGATCTCTAAATTCTATTGCATCAAACTTCTTTCAAAGTATAAATTCGAGGTCATTTTGGGCCAGTGTAACAAATTCGGGCTCTGCCAAAATGATTTTACACTTTGTTCTAGCCCTCTTGAACCTATTTATGAACTGAGTAGTCTTTTCATCGGGTTTTTGACAAAGTCTAGCTAAATCAGCCATAAAAACTTCTGGTCCTGTTTGAAAAAACTAAGTATGGAAGGATTCTTCCATTTTGTGTCCAATTATGGATTGAATTAGGAGCCAAATTGATAAACCAAGTGAATGCTGCATCTGTTAATGAATTAGAAAATAGACGAAGTCTAAGATATTCATTATTTCCTGCATCAGCACATTGACTGATGAATTTTGCTATATGTTCAACTGTAGATTGACTCCCATCTCCAATAAATATAGTAAAAGTAGGGAACTTGAATCCCTAGGGAATTCAATCCTATCAATCCAGTTAGGATAAGGCTTCCTATATACTGGAGTTTGTACCCCCCGAGCCATGGGTCCACAAACTTCATGAATTAAATTAATTATGTCATTTCTCTCAACCATGTTGGGTGGTTGTTGATGACCTGGTTGAACCATAGGAGGGTTCATTGTTGGTATTGGAGGTGGTTAAGGAACATTATCCATCCTCCTAGGATTTGCGTTTCTTCGACCAACACCTATTCTAGTAGGGTCTGGTTCAAATATAGGATTGTTATTTATTCTCCTATTTTGGCCTATTGTATTTTCCCTTGGCCTAGGTTCTTCGACATTCATTGGTCTATACATATGATCTTGACCATGTCCTATATGATATTCTTGCATCCCTTCGAACAATGGAGTAGTAGGATTAGGGATAGGCATATAAAAGCTTTCTTGTGAATTAGGCTAAAAGGAGGCCCATTTGCATGAATCAACGAATTTGGCTGAAATAAGTCATGAGTATAATCTCTTCCATTCTGTCGAACCACGGAAGGATTTCCACTTGGCACCATTACTGGTGTAAAGTGTGGTATGTTGTTGCTAAGGGAAGTGATCAGAGTATTAACATTCTGAATCATCTTTCCCAAATGATCAAACACTGGTGTCAATTGATTTACCAAATCATGTTGAACTCCTGAACCAACATTTCCCTTGTTTGGAATTGAATTCAAGTTTTCAACTCCTATTTCTGGGTTTTCATTGTTCACATATGATTCCCAGTGTTGCTGCTTTGTGGATTTTGGTATGAAGAAGCACCAATTTCAGCATTATTAACATCAGTATTGGCAGTATCCACAGACCTATTGTTTCAAAGATTTCTATTTATCATCTTTTGACACTAGTGTTCCACCAGGCGTGCCAAAAATGTTTGGTTGGAAAATTCCTCTAAAGATATATGTGGAATTATATAAGTGTGAGCGTGCCAGGCAAGTTATCTCCATTGTGTGTGATGTAATGAGTATCCAAACTACGCCTCACCAAGGAGATTGTGATGATGTTCGATGCCTTAACAAGGACTTCAAACGTGTAAAGATATAACTAGTTAAAGAACTTCGAACTAAGTAATGTATAACTACTCCTATTTAATGACAGTAAAAGAAAATAGTAAAGTAGCAGACTACTTTATTAAGTAAAATAAACTACGATCTAACCTTGAAGATAACTTCGAAAGTGTTCTAATTCACTCTAAGTGTATTGATAAGAATACAATATTGTAAAAATGTTGAAGTGTATTGATGTGTGTTGATCGAGAGCCCTTCATTAATCACAGACTTACTCTATTTATAGTTGTCGAGGCCTTAAAGTAATCTCTGTTGAATGATCCTCCTTCTTTCAAACTGATAATTGCTCATTCACGTAGCACTGCCTTGAATTGACACATGTCTTCAGTTATTCTTCGATGATCAACACGTGTCCCTTAGCGGTTTATATTTTAAATAGAGTGGATGGCAAACTGCTTGTAACTGCTTCTGCGTCACTTCCCAATCAGTTAACTTATCTTGCCATATCAAATCCTTCGTGGCACCTCCTTATTGGCTTGAATAAATTCATCACAAACAAAGGCACCACATAGTATGATTCCTCCCTCGCTCGTCGTCGTCAATCCGTACAATCACCAGTGTATTGGCCGGAAAAACTATTGTATCTTCGATCGAAAATCACATGGTCAATGAAGTAGTAGTCTAGTTTGCGCCAGAGGTATGTGAGTGTATATATATATATTAGAAATATACGATTTAGTCCTCCAAATTTGGTCAACATATAATTAGTCATTTTTGTGGAGCTAAATATACCCATATTTTTGCTATATATACCCATCCCACTTTATATTTATGCATTTTTTTAGAAATATCTATTCTTTTATTAATTAAAAAAATTAAATAATGAAATGCGGATGTACATAGCAAAAACATTGGTATATTTAGCCACACCCTATATATGTGTGTGTGTGTGTGTGTGTGTGTGTGTGTGTCAGGCTATGGAGAGGACGCCCTCTCTTTAATAAAGAAAGGGCCTCTGATTTGACCGTCAGATCGTGTTGTCATTATGGGCAGTTTCATCACTTCTCAGTTTTTTAAACACGATCTGACGACCAAAATAGAAGCCCTCTCTTTATTAAAGAGAAGTCGCCCTCTCCATAGAATTTTCGTATATATGTGCATATATACACACACATGAAACAATTTAGATTACGCAAATTTTGCGTTCGTTTTATCACCCTCATTACTTACTTTATGTGCTATTTTTAGTGTTTATTGAACGACATGGGCGGACTCAAGATTTTTGATCGGGGGCTAGAACGTACGGGTTCAAAGTAAATTTTTTAGAGTCTATCTATACATAATTATGTGTAAAACGGTAGAATTATATGTAGAATTGGTTTAATACCCCTAATTTGGGATAATCATGTAATTTTAGGGGGCCTATATCTAAAACTTGTAAAATATTACATATTAGTCTAGAATTTTCAAAAGTGCATGGGGGACCTTGTGTCTAAAACTTGTAAAACATTACGTATAAATCTAGAATTTTCAGAAGTCCCGAGAGGGGGAGGGAGGGTGTGTGAAATTTAGGAGGATCTATTTCTAAAATCTATAAATTATTACATATTATTGTGTAATTTCCAAAAATCCACTGTGGGCCCGCCCATATTGAACGAGGTTCGTTGTTTTGTGTTGGCACTGCGTTTGGTTGCTGAGAAAATTTAAAAGGAAGAGTAGAAAAATGTACTGCTTCTAGTAGTTATGCAAAACTGACCAAACTAAAGCTAATTAGTTGGATTCAAATAGGCTCTGTCTACCGAACAGTTGCTTTACATTGTAATTTATTCATAATCCACTAAAAATGTATGCATATATCCATAGGGAGATAAGTGCACTGAATAAGTGCATTATATCCAGTGTACTGGTTTTTTAGTCTAAAAAAATTTGCGGGTTGTTCTGCTGACCCACACCCCATCCAACTGCCCCGTTGACCTGCGGATTTTTTAAATTAAAAAGTCAGTGCACTAAGGCTTAGTTTGGCCCCCACGTTGCTTTTTAAAAGGAGCTTATGAAATTTATTACTAAGTTGTTTGATAATTTTATATAAGTGACACACTACTCTTCAAAAAGACATCATGAAACCAAAAAGCAACTTTGAGCTTTTAAAAGCTCTATTCTAGAGCTTTTAAAAGCTCCCCCAAAAAAGCCATAAGTTCAATTTTTGCAAAGCTCATAAACTAGTTACCAAATGAATTAACATCACATTATGCTTTTAAAAAGGAGAAGTACCAGAATGGGGGCTAAACTAAACCTAAATAGCGTATATTTACCCAGTGCACTTAATATCTTCACCCTATATACATGTATGTGTACATAAATACACATATATTTATAAATGTACCTTTCTCAGTAAACAAACTGTCAAGAGCTAATTGACTTAAAATGAAAACTAAGCTAATAAGTTGGAGACAAATTAGGCTCTGTCTATTGAATGGTTGCTTTACATTGTAATTCATTACATACAAATAATTCGACTTAAAAATGTACGTATATCTAGTTATACATATATATATATATATGTATATATGTATTATGTACTTGTATTTTCTCTCAGCAAACAAACGGTGAAGTGCTAATTGACTTAAAATGAATATAAAGTTTCCTCTCCTTTAATCATTCGTGAATATCTTGAAATGTATGCATATTTTCCTCTCCTCTACTTTTCTCTTAGTAGCAAATTACAAACTATTTTGTAGAAATGAATGCTTAAGGATCGGAAGGAAAATAGGTCTGTACAATTTAGAGTGAGAACATTTTTAGTATGTGTTGATAATCTGTGCCAAAAAAGCTTTGATAGTAGAAGTCCAAATCAGTAACGGGCCGAGGCGCGGACCATGTCGCTCTCTTTAAGGTTAATTTCGCGCCTCCTCGGTCTTCCACCGGTGCACAGGATGATGATCAACCCCCAGGATATAACAGCCCAACACATTTTGATATTTCTATTTAGTTTTATGCACTAACTGAATAGAAATGAACTATACCGACTAATCCCACAAGAATTCTTGTTTGGAGTATAAATTATTTTTATATGTATTAGTATATAAAGTCTTATTATATTATATTATTATATAATATATTTATTATTGCACATGGAAAACCAATTCAAATTGGTTGGTGGTTATTTGGAAGTAGATTGAAAGACACTTGGCATTACAAGGGGAGATCAATATTGGTTACTTGAAGATCAATGGTGACGATGAAGATGGAAGTTGCTTGAAGACACTTGTCATTGTAGGAGCATCTCCCCACCAATTGGTAGTTGTAGGAATTTGAATTATTAGTTATTATAGTTAGAGGGAAATGTAATTCAAATTCAAAGTAGTTGTAGACTTTTTTCTATAAATACTTGTGTTGTACACCTTTGTAATGGTCCTTGACCAAACAATCATATCATTACATTATGTAGTATTTCTTCAATATATTATTTACTTTCATTAGGCCACCATGGCCATTTTACTTTGTATGTAGTTTAGTTTCTAGGACTAGATTAGATTCTAGTTAATTAGTTTCTTAGCTTACAATTTCATTTACTCTCTTCCATAGTTTAATCATCACTTCGAAGGCATCCTTCGAACTCTACCATCTTCTTTTTCTTATTTCATCGTTGGACACTACTTTCATTTATTCCATATTGAAGACCTTCGAAGGTCCACAATCGATTGAGTATTCGACCTCGAACTCTCTCTTTCTCATCTCCTTTTCTTTACAAATTGGTCGCTTCTAAGTCCTCTTAATTGAGGCAATCGAACACTTCAAACACGAGTGTGTGTTTTAAGGGCTTGTTCTTATATGTTTTTTAGAGTTCAAACATATTTTTGGTGCGTCTGCCGAGAGGGCCAAGTGTAAAGAGGAAAAAAAATGATGATGAATTTTCAAGGTTGTATGGCTTACCCTTTTCAACACCAAATATTGGTGGTAATAATTTCGAATGGTTGTATATGTCACCACCATCAACACCAAGTATTGGTGATGAAAATTGGTTCACTAGTATGGTTCCATTGTTGGAACAATTAAAGGATCAAGCGCTTAGTTTGGAAACTAAAATTTATGAAATGGCTCGGGGGGTGTCAACTATTCTTCAAAATTATGAGCCAATGAGTGAAAATAAATTAATTATGAAGAATCTTCATGATCCTTTAATGATGGAAACAAAAAAATCACCAACACTCTCATTACCAATATTGGTTAATCAACCAAATAGTTGTGATGAAAATATACTTGGGGGGTGTATTTTTCAACCAAGTATGGTTGAGAATCATGAACAAACTCTTGTTCATAGATTTGAGTTTTTCAATATTATGCAAAGTATTGAAACTTGTGAATTATTTAAGCCACTTATGGCTTTAATTGGTCAATACCCATTTTGGTAGTGGTGTCAAACGGGCCAGGCCGGGCCGGGCCGGGCTCGGTCAAAGCGGGCTTCGGGCTGGGCCGGGCCGGGCTTCACCAAACATCGGGCCGGGCCGGGCCGGGCTTGGGAGTGGAGGAGGTGTGTCCGCCCCGGACCGGTGGCCCGGGCCTAGCGGGCCGGACATCGGGCTGGGCCGGACGGGCTAGCGGGCTTCCTTCGACTTTTGGCCTTGACCATGGTGGGCTTCGGGCCGGGCCGGGCCGGGCTTTTTCTTCATTTCGGGCCGGGCCATGGACGGAAGAATGTGTGTCCACCCCGGCCCGGGGTATGTGAACCGGGCCTTGGGGCGGGCCGGGCCAGGCTTTTAGCCCGAAAAAAGCGGGTCGGGCCAACCCGGCCCGTTTGACACCTCTACATTTTGGTTTTGTGGATCTCATCAAAAATGGGTTATGACCATGTGGATTTTTCTATGGCAAGATTTTTATGAAAACAACGAAAATTATTGACTGAAATTTTAAGCAGTCATACGGCCACTGTGTTAAATCGAACAATTTGGCCGATGCAAAAAAGGATGACAGTCAATTGTATTTCCAAGTTATATCATTATCACAGTGGGCCATTATTGAATGTCAAGGCTTATTGCCTTATTTCCATGAATGCATTCAACTTCGAGTCACTTTTGGTGAGACTCGAGTATCATGGTTGAAGTTTCTCCAAAGGCCATCCAAATATTTGGATTAATTTCCACTGAGGTAGAAATTAGAAAATTCGATGGTTGCAACTTTTTTGAAATTATTTATGATTTGATACATTTATATTGGCTTCGAAGCCAGATTAAAGTCACTTATTTTATGTTCGAAGTAATTAGATTGGCTTCAAGGCAAAGTTTAAGCCATTATTTGGTTATTTGGTGTTCAAAATTAGTGTATTGGTTTCAAACCAATTTAAAAACAGTTTATTTTGAGTTTGAAATTATTATTTTGGCCTCGAAGCAAGTTATTTGATGTTTTTATCCTTTTTGTTAGCTTCGAATTAAGTTTAAAGCCATTGTTTTGGCGCTCGAAGCTATTGTGTTTGCTTCGAATTCGGTTTTAAGCCATCATTTTATGTTCAAATCCTTTTCATTGGCTTTGAAGCAACTTTGAAACCAATGTTTTGTGTTCGAAGCAATTATATTATTTTCAAAGCAATTTAAGCCATCATTTTGGTAATTCGAAGCAATTACATTGTCTTCAAAAGCATGTTTAAGCAATGTTATTGGCTTTGAGGCAAGTTTAAGCCATTGCTTTGTCTTCAAAATAATTATATTGGCTTCAAAGCCTTCTAGGCAATTTCATTTGATTCAAAAGCCAATTTAAAGCAATATTTTGTGTATTTGAGACTTTTATTGGCATCAAATCAATATAAAAGCAGTTTATTTTGTGTTCAATATTATTATCTTGGCTTCAAAGATAATTCGAAAAACTGCTTTAGATTGTTAATTTGGTCCATTTCGAACCTACTAATTAGATCGAACAATGTTATTTCGACTCTCTAAGAACTTCGTTCTTAAAGAACCGCGGGGGGTATGTTTGGACCATAAATTATTTTTATATGTATTAGTATATAAAGTCTTATTATATTATATTATTATATAGTATATTTATTATTGCACATGGAAAACCAATTCAAATTGGTTGGTGGTTATTTGGAAGTTGATTGAAAGACACTTGGCATTACAAGGGGAGATCAATATTGGTTACTTGAAGATCAATGGTGATGATGAAGATGGAAGTTGCTTGAAGACACTTATCATTGTAGGAGCATCTCCCACCAATTGGTAGTTGTAGGAATTTGAATTATTAGTTATTATAGTTGGAGGGAAATGTAATTCAAATTCAAAGTAGTTGTAGACTTTTTCTATAAATACTTGTGTTGTACTCCTTTGTAATGGTCCTTGACCAAACAATCATATCATTACATTATGTAGAATTTCTTCAATATATCATTTACTTTCATTAGGCCACCATGGCCATTTTACTTTGTATGTAGTTTAGTTTCTAGCACTAGATTAGATTCTAGTTAATTAGTTTCTTAGCTTACAATTTCATTTACTCTCTTCCATAGTTTAATCATCACTTCGAAGGCATCCTTCAAACTCTACCATCTTCTTTTTCTTATTTCATTGTTGGACACTACTTTCATTTATTCCATATTGAAGACCTTCGAAGGTCCACAATCGATTGAGTATTCGACCTCGAACTCTCTCTTTCTCATCTCCTTTTCCTTACAAATTGGTCGCTTCTAAGTCCTCTTAATTGAGGCAATCGAACACTTCAAACACGAGTGTGTGTTTCAAGGACTTGTTCTTATATATTTTTGAGAGTTCAAACAATTATGTACTGCCCGATTATAAAATACACAAAGAAAACTATCTCACAGTTCTAAAGAATTCACTGTACGTAGGTGTAATAGTGGTTGTACTATTTCAAGACTCATGATGACCCCATTTTATAGCCAATGATGATATATGAGATATCATCACAATCATGCAGAGAAAACGTATGTCATGGGATTGTGATGAGATAACTTTGGGTTTAACAACAAGTGAGGTAAAATTGGTATGTTATACCTCTTTAATGGATAGTGTAACAAAAATGATAAGTAAACGTTGAAGATATAAAAAAAAAAAAAGAGGAGAAAAAATAGTGAATATAAGCACTGCATATATTCGTCTAGGAGTGTTTACACAAAGTCAAAAAATTAAATTTGACTCCCAAACAAAAAATATGATATCTTATCCAAAAGGAAAAATTATTATAACACACCAATATATCTTTATATGTTAAAAAATTTCAACAGTATGGTTTTCCCTCATTTTCACTCTTTGACTAGACCGTGTCTTTATTATTTTTTTTTTTTGCTCAGCAAGATTTTTTTTTATTCATCATGGCAAAACCATGGAGAGAGAGAGAGAGAAAGAGAGAACACCCTACAATTCACACCCAAAAAACACATAACCCAGCCAAAATGACATCAAAACACTTGGCCAAAAGCCAAAGAAACAAGAAAATTGCTAAATCTACAATATGCACCCTGAACCATCAAGAATCTGATAGCAACAGCAGTAAAAGAAACCCTCTGAATAACTGAAATCGAAGATAATTCTCCTCTGATTTATGGTCCTGGAAAACTATAGCTAGGTGAAGGTCCACCATATAGATGTCAATAATTGAAATACTGCCATTAGTGGTAAGCCATTAGAGAATATTCCACTTTGCAGAATCATAAGCATTGTATCTTTGTTCTCTTTTTGATGAACCAGTCCCCAAAGATAGAACAAGAAACTTATCATAATGTGCTAAATTACAGGAATGGACAGTGTCTGTGGGAGTGAATCTCCATACTTGAGTCATTTTTCAGTTGATTGGCCAAGTCAGTTAAATTGCGGGAACTAAGTAATTGAACCATGTAAATGCATTTTTAATAACTTACAAAATTTGAAGGTATGAAGACCCTATGTTGCATAACTAATTATATAGGGCCTTAAGGGAGCACCAAAGAAAAAGTATTAAAATCGGAGACAGTTTGTGCTCCTAATTTTTTCCCTAATCATTTTCGACATCTTTTAGTGTTAGAATTTTCTCCCGGTAACCTAAACTTACAAAGATAACATGCCCATTGAGTGGATGTAGATGTGTGTATGTGTGTGTGTGTGTGTGTGTATGTGTGTGTGTGTGTGTGTGTGTGTGTGTGTGTGTGTGTGTGTGTGTGTGTTCACATATAGGCTCATAGGTATGTAAATGTGCATATATTACTGCAAACAAGGAATATATACATGTTGAAGCTTGATATACATTGTTGGACCCATTCTCTAGTTTTTAGAGTAGTCGGTAACTTAACATGGTATCAGAGCCTTGTTGTGGGAGGTCCTGCGTTCGACTCTCCATCCCCGCTTTGTTGTGCATATTTGCACTTTGTTATTTGTCTCTACTATGATGGAGTTTGGTTTGTTTGCTCTCCATGTTGGATATATATATATATATATGTGTGTGTGTGTGTGTGTGTGTGTGTGTGTGTGTTTTGGCCATGTTCAAGGGCTAATAAAAGTGAGACCCACTTAGAGTTTGAGTGAGGTCCTTGTGAATTTGTGTTCTCCTCCATGAGGAGATGAAGTTTGGATATTCACATGTCCAAAACTATTGATGGGTGAATGAGAAATTAATGCTCAAAGGTTGCCCCGTACAAGAAGTTGTTAAAATGGAAAAGGTTCACAACTTGCCTTGTCCCACATAGGAAAACTAGAAGAAGTCTTTAGTGTATTTATAATGCTACTTTATGTTTTAGGTTTGGGATCCAAGGGGTATCCAGTTTTGTGGAAGGGGAGGACCTAATGCCCTTTGGGTTTACTCCACACATGCGCGCGCACGCGCACCGCCACCACCATCCGGCTGGCCGGCCGCACAAAAATATTTTTTTTTAGACCCCAGATGTCACACCCGTTCCAGAAATTTGTGATTTTTAAAAATGCATCATTTGAGATTTTTGAAATTATTAATGTTATTAATAATTTTAGTTGAGGTTGACTGTAAGTCAACGGTAAGGTGTCAGTGAGGACACAAGAACATGGCAGTTCATATTGCATGGGCATGACTAAATGACATTTATATGATTTAAATGTTATTTGACTTTATCTGGTATTTGATGAATAGTAATTTTATCTGTGTTATGGGAATTCTGGTAATCTTTGATATTGTTATATCATTTTGAGAACTGTGGTGAGAACGTGAGTGATACGTTAATTAAAAAGGTAGGTTGTGTAGAGATTCCACAGAATATAATTTTCGGACGTTATTTTTTTTTGGACCAAACGAAACCTAGTCGAAAACTTTTGAAATTTATAGTTTTCACTCGTAAAGGTATAAACTGGACGTGTGCGAAGTTTCATAGGTTAGTTAGAAGTTTGAGAAACTTGCGGGGAGGTAAACGTAAATTTCCATAAAGTTGTCTATATATAGAAGTGGATGATATTTCATTCTCATCCACAACTTCTAAAAATATCTAGAGAGAGAGGAGAGAGAAGGGAGATTGAGCCAACGGGCTTTGCGACGCCAATCGACGACCATTCGTCCGTCAGATTTTCTCCAGATTCAAGATTTGAACTCGTGGAGGTAAGACCTACGTTTTGATACTACTTAGGTCGTGTTTGGCCAATTTTTGTAAAAATATTAATTCTAGACTTTTGGGGAAAATCAGGTAAAACTCGTAGGAATTGCGTATAATTTGGAATCTGACGATTAATTAGCCCCCTAGACGATCCTTCAAAGTTTGAAGAGAATCGCACGAGGTATGAATTCTAGATCTATGAAATATATGGATTTTCATGTTTTGAACATCAATTTTGATATTCTTGGATTCGGGCGAAATTTATGTATTAGGTAGGCCCGTTAATTATGCACGTGAAATTATATGAAAAGCACGTGTAACTGTTTATATGAGCATGTTATGTGTCTACTTGGGTCAAAGGGGAGTTTGGTGCATATTCATCCGGGGTAAGCTCCTCGAACCTTGAGGATTGTGATTGTGATGAAATTGGAATTGTGGTTGTGTCTGGATTGGAGGTGGGCCCAACCAGGACACGGTACCTGGTATGGAGGAAGGCCCAACCAGTGTACGAGATGCGTGGGAGAGGTGGGCCTCCTACGGCATCGACCGGATGAATGCGTACCACTCACCCTAGAGACCATTTCTATGTGTTTTAGATGCTTACATCATGAACTGTCATATAAGCATACATTTAGAATTGTACGCTCAGCATATAGCTGAGCAGTGGAGATGTACTCCATTGTAGGTAAGAAGAAAGACAAGAAGAATCGTGAGGAGTGAGGCCGAGGAACGCCGGGGAACCACATTTGTATATGTTTTTGTTTTAAATGCTAAAACCTTGTGTAAGGATTTGAAATTGTAATAGTACGTTGTAATAGATCTTTGGATTTGTTCTGTAACATGGTAATTCTGTATTTGAACGTCTGTAGTTAAGTTTTAAATGTTGAAAATCAGTTGTGATTGTATTGGTGTTGTGTGGAGAAAGCATGAGTTGTTAATTATCAACACAGGACTGCCCAGCAGGGGAGCAGTCGACTGAACCCAGGATCAGTCGACTGGATCTCGTAGGATGGAGATACTGAAAGTGAATAGTAAGAGAAGCAGTCGACTGGACCCTTGATCAGTCGACTGAACCACTGTTGAATTTGGCCACTGCTTTGATTAATGGTAAAACCAGTCGACTGGGTCTCCAGATCAGTCGACTGGACCCCTTTTTAAATGTTGCATTTTGGTTCTGCTTAACACAGTCGACTGAGGACCTGGATCAGTCGACTGAGCAGTCGACTGGGTTCCCTGATCAGTCGACTGGACCTCTGTTGAGAATTTTAGGTTTTGGTTTCTGCTCAGTTCAGTCGACTGGACCCTAGGAGCAGTCGACTGAACCCCTGTTTTCAAAACTGATTCTTTTGAATGTGTTTTCCATTGGCCAAAACTTTTTATAACTCTGATTTCAATGGATTTTACAAACTCAGAGGGTAATGTTCCCTAAGTTTTTATTACCCAGGGTTGTTTTAAAGTTCTTTCCGCTGCGTATAGTAATATTGATGTTTGGATGAGCCTTGGTGGCGTGCCACGTGTCCTATTTCCACGCGTAGTGGGATGGGTCGTGACACCAGAACTTTCCAGAGTTGCAAAAAACCTTTGGAATTTCTTCACACTTAACATGTGACAAAAATTGAAAGGTCCAAGAGTTACAGAACTCCAAAAGGTGGTTGTTACAACCTTTGGAATTTCTGAACTGATTTGGAATTAATCCACATATATCAATCCACTCTTTACTATTTCTATAAATTAAGGTTCCTCTTCATTTGGAGATACACAAGAAATACAAAGTTCTTCTTCTGCCATATTTTCCTTCCTTGGTTTCCTGAGAGAGCACGAAGCATAGAAGTTCGCCAGAGAAGTTGTACACTGTGCTTGTACTACTGTTAGAAGCCGTTATATCTTGGGAGATAGACGCCGACGATTTCCTCAAGCACATCCGGTGAGGCGGTGAATCTGTTTTAAGGAAATTGTGAAATATAACAGGCCTCGGTTTGATCAATTTTCAGTTTCTGCTTTGTTTATATTTTTTGTAATTTTCCTGTTTTCATAAGTTGTAATTCAGAATCTGTTTATTATCGTTTATATCAATAAAATTTTTCCAACACTCCACGTGTCACATCCCGATCCCAATATAGCGGAATCGAAGTCCATGGCACACCACAGAGGCTAATCCAATTCAATTAACGTTTGCAAAAGAATTAGTTTAAGAACACGCAGTGGAAAAAATAAAACAATCCATTTTAAAACCAGCAATCCAGTCGACTGATCATAGGTTCGGTCGACTGGAAATGCAAAATATAGAGAGCTCAAAATTTCAACAACCGATCCAGTCGACTGCTTTCCATGTCCTATTGATTGGGGCGCCAAATTTTCAGTCGACTGGTACTGTCCGGTCGACTGAACTCCAGTCCAAGCAGAAGGTCAAAGTCTGAGACACAAAACAATCGATTGTGTCGGGGGACCCAGTTGACCGCTTTAACAAACTGAGGCAGTGTCTCATTTAACAACATAATTCAGTCGACTGACACTTGGTTCGATCGACTGGTTTACCTGTAGCAGAATATTCTACAGAATTTTGCAAGTTAAAGGTCTTCTCGGTTCTTCCAAAGACTAATTACCCACTCCAAACTCAATCCAAGTGCGCCTAACTGAATTACAATATCACCAAAACATAATTACAAAAGATTACTGTCTATTACAACATCACGAATTCGTTCTAAGTTCCAAGTTAAACATAGTTTAAAAGTCATAAAATCCTTATTACAACATTTCTATTTCAAAACTACGAGGTAACCATACTGAGTTGCCTTCTAATTGAACTCCCAATATCCCGTGATCACTTCCCCAATTCCTCACCGACATTCACACCTGCAATGGTTATTTAAATCAATGTTTTTAAAACCGGACCGTTCATCGAACCGAAAAAATGGCCGGGTCAGGGGTTAATGGTTCAACCGTTGGGTGAACCGGAATAGAACCGTGACGTCATCATTACCTAATATTTATATTTATTTATATAATATTATAACTTAATATTAACATAAAATATATATGTCACTTAAAAAATATCTAAAAATTATATTTATTTATATAAATTTATAGTGATATAAAATAATATATATATATATTATATCACATTAAAAAAATATCTAAAATTTATTATCACAATTCCATGCAACAAGAGTATCATAGTGTGAAAACTATCTATAAATCCTAATTTAGACATTCAACAACGATTAAAAAAAATCCACCATAACAACAATTCACAAAACAACATAGTCCTCTAAGACTATACATAACACGACTTAGTCCTCTAAGATTATAGATAACACGACATAGTCCTCAAAGGAAAAAATTACAACAAAACAACAATTCATAAGGACACATTTTAATTCATCTACCATTCTTCTCTTGAACTTTTTGCCTAGATCATTGTAGGGTCTCGACGTAGCCAATCATCCTCATTATCCTCATCATTGTCATTCCTAGGCCCTCCACGATTATTGTCATGGCTAGTCCCTTCATGATTGTTGTCAATTCGAACCCCTCTACCAACTGTTTCCAAGTCTACATTTTCACCCACTTCTACAACATCTTCCTCGTCGCTAACTATAAAAAGGCAAATGTAAAATGGATGAGTGACTTTGTAACTACTATGGTGCTATTGAAATAATTTTTTTCATACTAAGTTCACTAACCTTCTCGTTGTCGATGACGTTGTTGTTCAATTGTTGGAATTGAACTATCTTCATAAAGCATTTGTTCTAACTCTTCATAATCAAGTAATGTAGAGTCATCCTCTTCTTCAACGATCCAAAAATCAGTTTTATCAATACTCTCAATGTCAACCAGATCATAACTTCTCGTCTTATAGCAATGCCTAAAATTATAGTAAAGTTAATAACTATTTCACTAACAATCTAATAAAAAACTACGAATTTGGTAAAACATAAGACTCACCTATTCTTCAATCGCAAGTTATAATGAACATATACAAGATCATTGAGCCTTTGATGCTCCAACCGATTTCTTTTCTTTGTGTGTATACGTTCAAAGACACTCCAATTCCGTTCACATCCAGAAGAGCTACTAGTTTGGCCAAGAATCCTAATCGCCAACTTTTGCAAATTTGGAGCACTGTGCCCAAACAACCTCCACCACTCATCTTAGTTGTATTAAAATTGAATACATAAAAAGACATAATAAATAAATAATAAACTATATAAAAAAATAAGTGATAAACTAATTTAGTGGGTACTATAGATAAAAAAATATTAATTAATAAACTTACCAGGTTGAGTACTCTTGCAACTAGTAAGAGCCATTTCTCGTCCAAAGCTTTCTAAACGAACCCGAAATAATCTAGTCTCACTCAATAACTTTGTCTTGCTACACGTGGCTTTGGATTCAATAACATCAAGAAGACCCGACATAACCTCCGGTTTGGTGCAAAAAGTATCTTGACTATATTGAAAAGCAGGATTTAACCAATAAGTAGCTGCATGGATACTCTGACGTAGTTGTTTGTCCCATCCTTCCTTTATGATCTTCGTATAGGGCTTGTACAATGTTTTTTTGTTCTTGAACATCTTTTTGATTCCTATGCGTGCCCTATACATACCCTCATAGACATATCCAATAGATGGTTTATTGTTCCCATCTACAATACGCAGTAGCCGCATCAGTGGTTCCACAACTTTCACAATGATCAAGCAATCATTCCAAAACTGGCTATCTAAAATGATGGCAACAACTTCTTTTGCCTTCCTATCTTTTGCATATCTTGATTCCACAAAATCTTTACTAGTCACCAAAGCCTTCAAGTCGTGCATGTGATGATTAAGGCTATGCAAAGCAATGAAAGTTGTGGCAAAACGAGTTGCTCCTGGGCGAATAATTTTTGTCCAATTTTTTCTTTTCCTCAACAAAGCTAATAAGTAAACATGACTATAAACAAACTTTGTTATCTTGGATGCCTTTTTTGCAAGCTCAGCCACATGTTCTAGCTTTGCAATATAACCTAAAAGTAAGTTTAAACAATGAGCCGCACAAGGAGACCAGTTAATGCTTTTATAAGTCTCACTCACCATTCTTCCAGTGGCAACATAAGTTGATCCATTATCGGTCACTATATGGAAAACATTAGTAACTCCCACCTACTCAATTATCTCTTGAAACAAACCATATAAGAGTCTACCATTCTTCACAGCGTCTGAGGCATCAACAGATTTTATGAATGTAGTTCCCCTAGGACAATAAACAAGATAATTAATCAATGTTCGATGCCTACCATCATTCCAACCATCACTCATAATAGTGCAGCCCGAGTCTACCCAAGAACTACTCATAGAGTCAACAAATAATTGCATTTCTTTCTTTGAATCCCTCAATAAATTGACTCGAATATCATGATAGGTTGGAACCTTGAAGCCTCCACCAATTGAAATTGCAGCATCAAACATGGGCTGAAAATATATTGAGTTTAAAGCATTCAATGGAATGCAAGTGTCATACACCCATTTAGCTATAGCCATGTGTGCTCGTTTAACAGCTTCTTTGCTTGCAAGAACACTCTTGATAGTGGGTTGGGATCCCGGAGTGGTTCTTGGAGCAAAGTAATCACTAACATGTTCTTTCCCCCTTCCTTTTTTTGCCACTGATGCAACACGTTTGCTCTTTTTACCTTGAGAAGGTATCTCATGAACATCTAAATCATCATCATATACAGTTTGATGCTCGTTTACTTACTCCCGAGGCCTTTTCTTTTTAGAGATATCTTTCAAAGCTTCTTCCATACGGAATTTTACATCCGCGGGTACCTTTTTACAAGGCTCAATCTCTCCCTTCTGTCTTGCAAGATGTTGTTTCATTCTATTTATTTCCCCACCTTTAACACACTTTGAACAATACAAACATGTATATGTTTTCTTTCCGTCAAGAGCCCGTCCCTCACTAATATGGTCCCATGCAGGATCTGATTTTCCTCTTGTGGATTGTGTAGAATGTGCAGTTGAATTTTGACAGGATGAAGTCATCTTGGAATTACAAATTATCTAAAACATAGCATTTACATATAAATTCTCTTGCAAAGATTTCATTCACATCACTGTATACATTTTATTACATGGTGAGTTGGTGATAAATTCTTTATAATTTCAGTTTATGTGTCAAATCTTTTTATTAAGAACAACTAAAACTTAAAAATTATAATAGCACAATTCGCATTAAACTTACAAATTTTAGTTTGTTATTTTTATTTTTTTTTCTGGACACAAATAATATAGTTCAAGTCTTCAACAATCAATAGTTCTCTCTCTCTCTCTCTCTCTCTCTCTCTCTCTCTCTCTCTCTCTCTCTCTCTCTCTCTCTCTCTCTCTCTTTTAAATAAGAATCATAAGATATAGTTCACAAATACTATATTAAAAATTAAAGAAATCAACTAAATTAAAGAGAAAAAAAACTAAATTAAAGAAATCACTCACAAGTCACAAATACTAAATTTAAAATGTAAAATCTAAAAGAGTTAGAGATAAAAGCAATGACTCACAAATACTAGATCGGAGACCGATAATATAGTTCAAGTCTTCAACAATCAATAGTTCTGTCTTCCTTTTTTAAAAAATAAGAATCATAAGATATAGTTCACAAATACTATATTAGAAATTAAAGAAATCAACTAAATTAAAGAAAAATAAAAAAAATAAACTAAATTAAAGAAATCTAAAGAAATGACTCACAAGAGTTAGAGATTAAAGAAATCAACTAAATTAAAGAAAAATAAACAATAAACTAAATTAAAGAAATCTAAAAATGACTCACAAGAGTTAGAGATAAAAGAATTTAAAGAAATGACTCACAAGAGTTAGAGAAGGGAGCAAGAGGCGTCGCAGATCTGGGTGGCTACAGGCGGCTACAGGCGGCGCAGGTCCGGCGATGTCTAAGCGGTGGCTCCGGCGTGGCCACGGTAGGGCGGCAGCAGCTCCGGTGTGGCCCGATCTAAAGTCCTCTTGACTCTTGAGTTTTGGGCTCTTGACTTCTTGAGGTATGGAGAGTGGAAGATACTAGAGAGTAGAGAGTAGAGAGGATTAGAGGAATAAGAGGCAGAGAGAGTTTAGAAGAGATGAGAATCATGAGATGATCAGAGCCTTCAGAGGAATCATGAATGAGAGACTGAGACACAGAGATTTTAGAACTGAGAAGAGATGAGAATAAGATATAAAACTTAAAAGACCCAAAAAAAATGACTTTAAGTCTAACCTAACTAAACTAATAAAATAATAGGTATTTAAGCAATAAAAGATAAAACACTGAAAGACCCAAAAAAAAATCTTGACTTTCTCCCGCTTAATATTTCAGTGCCCGGTTAACTCTAAAACCCGTTAACGGTTTTTTGGTTCAACCGGTTAACCCGGCGGTTTTTCCCGGTTACAAGCTAAATGACAATTACCGGTTCAAACCCAATCGGAGGCCTGACCGGTCGGTGGTTCTACCGGTCGAACCGGCCGATCCGGTCCGGTTTTGACAACCATGATTTAAATAACCACACATATTTCAATTCGTTTAAGCTAACGCTTAGTGAATAAAACAACAATCCACATGAATGATAAACATGCTCGCATTCACATTCTCTACATTCCATACTAGTCTCCGGAGTCTCACGTGTACGGTCCACACTCCTAGTCCGCGGCTCAATAAGTCCACGCGACAAAGTAAGACCCACGTTTCTTTTCGCCAAATGTGTTATCTCATGCCTATAACAGCTCCACAATATTGGCTTGGTACCACGTGTTCCTTTGACCGAAATAGCAACTACACATGCTCAAATCACATTTCACCGTGCTTTTGAAGTAAGTCAAACATTTTACCGTGCAATTGGGCCTACTTATCAATATAGTCGCCCAATATGAACTAAACAATATATATCTATGAACTAACATATGATTTCGTACAAAACATGAATACATGCCTAGAAATCATTGTAAACCACATAGTTGAATCACTCACCTCTGATTAACGCTCCTAAAATTCGTTCCAAAAAGCACAAAGATCGTGCGGAAGTCCGTGTATTACAATTCCTATGGATCAAAAGTCTTATTAACAACTTTTTAGGTAAATTCTAGAAAACAAGTTTTCAAAAAACTTAGCCAAATAAGTCCTAGTCGATACCAAAACGATGCTCTTACCTTTAGGAGTGCGAAAATATGATTTTAGTTGAAAACCAACGGACGAACGGTCATCGTGAAGATCAAAGCTTCCAAATCTCCCTTTTGACCTCTCTAGATTTAGGTTAGAAAACTTTTGTGAATGAAAATATCTCACCTCTTTCTATATATAGCCACGACTCTCAAAAATTATGTTTACCTCCCCACAAGGTCTCAAAATTTCTAATTATTCTCTGAAACGTCTTACACGTTTAATTCATTACTTCACGAGTGAAAACTATAAATTATAAAAGTTTTCGTCTGCGTTCCGTTAGGGTACTAAAATGCGGTTCCACATGATTTTACAAAATTACTAATTAGCCTGCCAATTACGTAGCGTGTTAATTTGTCCTCACAAGGATACTAAAATTAATGCCAAAAACATATTCTAAACCAGATAATAATACAGATAGTGAAATACACAGGTAAATATTTATTTTCAGATAAACATTTAGGGTATTCCACAATGAACGTCTTAATCTCGGAAAGACTTTACAACATCAAAACATCCATTTCACACAGTCTCAGAGGGTTCTCTTACATAGACACCCAATTCAACTCGTGAGTTACAACTCACTCACACATGTGCCACAAATGCACATCACATCACATCACATTATCATGCATGACAAATGTAATGAAATATGATAAACATGCACACGGGTATTATACCGCGTGCACGTCGAGGTTGCACGTGAGGGAGGGTGTTGAAGCTTGATATACATTGTTAGGCCCATTCTCTAACAGCTTAAGCTTTTAGAGTAGTTGGTAACTTAACAATAAACACAGGTTTGCTTGTTTTTGTGAAGTGTGAAGGCATGTCTTGCCACAAATACAAGAGAAATTATATATAGGTGCAAGTTACATATGTTTCAGTGCAAGCAAATGGTTGCATGTATATATGTTCATGTGCACACACTTGTATGTGTGTGCACAGTGGTACATGTTGTGTACGTACATATTATTGTGAGCACTAAGCTTAAAAAAGAAATTGGAAGGCAAGTTTCTCGTTTATGAAGTAAAACTTTTTTTTTCTCAACTATTACATGTTTTGCTTTCTCAAAATTACTCATCCGTTTTATTACAAGGTAAACACAAATGATTGAGGTTTGTGTTATATATGGTGGCATTTTGTTTCAATCCCTTTCCTTGCTTCAATATTTGAACTCTAAGTTCTTTGTACGAAAAATTACCGTTGTAGATTACCATAAAGAAAGAAGGTTGCTACAGAAAAATAAGGTTTATAACTGTTTTTGTTTTGTTAATTATGATGGGTGCGTTGAAATCTTCGACCCCTTTTGGAGACTAGAAAGCTCAGTTGCTGTCTGATTCCCTTTAACATGAGTTTGTTTTTCACCGATCGCAACTCTTTCACTAGATGCATTGATGTTGATGATCTGATGATCACAGTTTTCTTCACCATCTCTCTCATCCATCATTTGCTTTGCTGGTGCTGTTTTCTCATCAAGTGATGGTAACGGGGACTCGTAATCCTTGCTTTTGCCCCAAACAACTAGATATAGTCCAGCAACTATGACAATAGCTCCAAGTACCCTGTAAAAATACGGCATTACATATTTCCTATTTGGATGTTTATGCTTTTGGTTGATAAAAGCTATGAAACATGGATACGTAACGCGATATGGACACACAAGGATTAAAAATGTAAGATACGGAGACAACGAAAAAAAATTATAAATTCTAATTGATTATACAATGTGCCGTGCCGTGCCATGTCCATTTTTGTTTCCTAAATTTTGAGATAACCATTACTTATCTCCCACTTTACTGTATCAAGACTTTTACCTCAAAACTCTACAAAAAAAAAAAACCATTTTCAAAGGAACCACCATGTCGTGTTCACTTTTGTTTCCTCCCGAGTGGGCTAGGTGCCTATGTTTATCCTACGTAGAAAATTTTGAAACATGTTTTTTGCATGTCGGTATCCAAATTGAAGTGTTCAGACTACATAGCATAAGAGAGCTTGAGAATTACCTTCCCATGAACAGTTGCTCGGCCAAAATAAAGGAGCTCATGATAGCTACAATGATCATGCTCAGTGGACTAAAAGCAGACACAAAAACAGGGCCTCTTTCTTTCATAATTGCTCCTTGAATGTAGTAAGCAAGGCCCGAACAAACTATTCCCTACACACAACACATTTCAAAGTAATGAGATGTTAATTTTCCATTCTTGGGGGTGTGTGTGTGTGTGTGTGTGTGTGTGTGTGTGTGTGTGTGTGTGTGTGTGGTTGAGTGGGGTGTCTATTTAAACATAATTTTCGTCCAGATAATATTAGATAATGCTATAAATATTAATATAAAGACTCATCTTTTCTCATTATATGATACAAACATCAAAATTACAAGACTTTGAGATCTTTTACAACTCATATAAAATTGTAGCTAACAAATATTGGCTTCTAAAAATAACTATCACATGTCATATTTTTATTATCAAATAGTACGTAAGAAAAGTTAATACTGATTGGCACCAGAGGTACAACAAAATGACACCTTATTACTTCAAATTGCAAGAAATTGAATGTATCATACTTGTATATATTGTAGAATTATTCAAAACTCAAAAACGAAGAAAATATGAAGTTTCTACATTTCAGTGGAGGGGCTTGAGTGTAAAAATATAGAGTTTTTTTTAGGGTATGTGAGAAATTTTTATGAAATCAAGGGGGGCAATAGATCCGCCCCTGCAGGATTTCTTTTTCTTTTATCCTTTAACCCTTTCAAAATTTGTGTGAAAATAGGAAATTAAGAAATTCAAGTAGGTGGGGTTTGGGATAATATGTAAAAGTATGGGTTATTTTACCTAAAAAGTTGAAAGTTTTCAGATCAGTCTACAAATGGAAAAAGAAAATTTTCAATCAGTTTATTCTTACACTATAGACAGCAGCCAGTAGTTTAGTATCCCAGTTTATGGCCCAGATGTTAGTTTTCCCTTTCTCCATTATAAGTGCCACTATGCCTCCCTCCAATGTTCCCAACAGGCATATCCAAGCAGTGAGAGAGAGCTCAGCCGGATATGTCCTTAGCGTCACTGCCTATAGATACATAACAGAGGTTATGACTTACATCATAAGGATAATAATTAACAGTCTGTTTGGTTCGCACATTTAGTTGAAAAAGAAAAAGAAAGCACTTTTCTTTGTTTGGTTAATAAGAAAATATATATATAAAATAGTAAGGAAAAGAAAATGGGAAATATTTGGGGCACAAACAAATCTCACAAACACTTACAAAAGAAAAGTGTTTGTATCTATAGACTGTGGGTGTAAGTGTTTGTGAGATTTGTTTGTGCACCTTGCATTGTTGAAAGAAAATATGATAGAGAAATAAATTTAAATTTCTATATTTTGTTAGCCGCTGCCGTTCTTTCTTTCTTTTAGTTATGTATGTGTGGAAAAAACCACATGGAATTTATTTTCCTTTCCCTTTTCACTCCGCTTAAAATCCGCTAACCAAGCAGAGCCTAATTATCCAGGTATATATGGATGTTTTGATAATTACTTACTTGTAGAATCATGAAGCTAGCACAGCTGAAGCATCCAATTGTGATCATTATGGCACCCATAATAGGCTTTTGGAGATTTATTCCACCGGTTGCGAGGGCGTCATGATGAATTCTGCCTTCCTGCCAAAAGAGCTTAATTACTGGACCTTTCATCACTGTCATGACCATGGCTCCTGCGACCGTGATTATGGTCCCAGCTATCTTAGCTTGGCTGCGGATGCTTGTGATTTTTACCTTCTCAAGCCTACAATAATAGATATTACACACATATACAACAACATGTCAGACATGTTTTAAGGAAAATCAGTGCTTGGTTGCTCTCCTTGTTGTCAACTTGTGAGTTAGAGTCACAAGTTGGTTTGCCAAAATTATGAATTGTGAAGTGTAGGGGCGGATCTATTGAGGGGTAAGGGGGAGACTTACATCCCCCCGCTTGATTTTATAAAAATTTCATGCACTTCCTTAAAAAAAAAACTCTATATTTTTTACACTCATGCCCCCCCTGAAATGTAGAAACTCCCGATTTGAGTTTTGAATAATTCAACAATATATACAAGTATGATACGTACATTCAATTTTTTGGTCTCAATTTGAAGTAATAAGGTGTCATTTTGTTGTACCTTTCGTGGCTATCGGTATATATTAACTTTTCTTATGTGTCATTTGATAATAAAAATATGACATGTGGTAGTAATTTTTAGGATCCATTTGTTAGCTACAATTTTATATGAGTTGTAAAAGATCTCAAAGTGTTGCAACTTTGATGTTTGTATCATATAATGAAAATAGATTTCTTGAGTCTTTGTAATAACGTTTATAACATTATCTTATATCATCTGCACGAAAAATATGTTTAAATAGACACCCCCCCCCCCCCCAAAAAAAAAAAAAAATCACATCAGAGGCGCTACCTCGAACCCACGTACACTCAACGACCCCCAAGTCCCCCAACTTGAATTTCTAGATCCGCCCCAGGTGAATTGTAAATTTCACTTTGTTTAAAACACTATATTTGTATATATGTTTATACAAATATACACTTTATACGTATATCAATTTAACTCAAATTTCATGCAACATCAAGCCTCAAAATATAAAAAAGTTCAAAACTATGACTCGTGAGTCGTCGCATCGGGTTGTATGAAAGTCAAAACAACTCGTGAATTGACTGATTTGTGTGCTATCATATATGTCTCGTTAAACACATCTATATCCATTCTTTAATTTTATTTTATTTTTTTCCCCTATTGATATGATGCTGTAATGTTATTAATTTGGAGACATGCATATATCACCTAAAGATGTAGGCCATTACAAAGGTTATGGCTGGAAGAACGTTGTACATAGCAGCTGCAAATGTTGCTGTGGTGTATTTCATCCCCATAAAATACAAATTCTGGTCAATCACTGGCCTGCGAAAATATTTATATATATATATAGAAGCCGGTTAGATGGTTTTCCCGCGAGAGTTTTTAAGGTCCGTTTGTTTTGATGTAAATTGTTTTCTAAAAAATGCTATCATGTGCTAATTATAAGGTGAAAGAATTTTTTCAGAAAATATTTTAGATCAAAACAAACAGAGCGGGAAGTGTTTCGTAAGTCAGGAAATTACTCAAGCAAGCCGAGCAGCAATAGTTTGGCGAAGATTGAGAGAGTCATCCTTGGCCTTACTTTCCTGTTGAAAATTTATGCAGCTCATGTTACTATTATTTATTTAAGGTAAAGAATATTGAACATATACAAATAAACACCCACACCACATGATATATACAGATATATATATATATATATATATATGTATGTATGTATGTACTTGTCCAGAATGAATGCAAAAGGAGCAATGACAATGGTGGCAACAGCATGACGATAAACGACGAGGACATAATTGCTCATCCCCTTGTTCAGTGCAACCTTGGAAAGTATATCCATCCCTGAAAGACCAAATTGCAAGAAAATAACAGCAATGAAAGGCTTTGCTCTATTAAACATTTTACGTCTACGCTCCATTTGAATATCACTCATCTCTTCACTCTGCCTCTTAATTTACAACTTCAGTGAATTGGAAGCGAAATTTATTGATCCAAAGAACAAACTAGAATATATATATTTATAATGGCAGCTATGTTCTTGTTTGTGGAAAGGTGTTATAACAACACCCAAAATATTCCTCAACATCTAAGGATTCCACTAATTTATAAATAAAAAAAAAAAAAAAAGCTCAATTATTACTTTAAAGTCCTTGTCTTTTAAATGAAAAATGAAATGTCTTTGGTGAATTATTATAACCACATAAATGTTTTAGCAAGATTTGATTTTAGTGCTATTTTTTTAAACTTATTTATTGTACCTCTTCAGCAGACTGGCATTGGCTCAATGGAGTTACTTTCATAATACCTTGAAAAGCTCTTCTAGAATGTCCTTCAATTGGTTCACCACATATGTTTTGTGATTGAAGGCCCTATTGAAAGATTCCCTTGTTATGTACATATATTATAGGATAAATTGCAAATTATATCTCTATAGTTTAAGGGTTGTGACAGTTTGGTCCCTATAGTTTCAATTTTGATAATTTACACTCTATAGTTTGAAAATTGTGTAAAATCCATCCAATTACAAAATAAGCAAGGGCACAATGGGAATATCACATTATTTTCGGCCCAAAATGACCCCATGTGCAGGGACTAACCCAGAAGTGTAGTCCAGTGGGAGCAGAAGCTTATACGAGGGATCAGGGGCAATGCCCCGACCCGATATATTTATTTTTTGGGGGTAGAAATAGTATAATTCTGTGTTTTTTTTTTCTTTTTTTTTTTTTTTTTTTGTATAAACTAATTTATCCCATAATTATTCACGGAAATTTTGTATTATAAGCTTACTTTTTTATTTTTTTTCATCGATTTCACTTTGATATTTGTGTAGGAGTGTGCGTGTCCAGCTTTAAGTGTATCAGATTATTTAAAAGATTATTAGATATTAGCATGTGGTTTAAAAGATTATAAGATATTATTATATTATTATTATAAGCTTTAAGTGTATCGGATTGTTTAAAAGATTATAAGTTATTTATGGGATAAATTTGTTTATACAAAAAGTCATATAAAATTATACTATTTTTTCCCAAAAAAATTAGGCGGGGGCGCTGTCCCAAAACCCCCGTATAAGCTTGTAGTTCCATTGAACTACACTTCTGAGTCTATGGACATATAGGATTATTTTGGGCTGGAAATAATGTGATATCAATTCCCATTGTGCCCTTGCTTATTTTGTAATTGGGTGGATTTTGCACAATTTTCAAACTATAGGGTATAAATTACCAAAATTGAAATCATAGGGACCAAATTGTCACAACCTTTAAACTACAGGGGTGTAATTTGCAATTTATCCTATATTATATCCAACTTTCAAATATGGGTCACTGATGTCTATTCAAGAGAATTGAAGGAAACAATGGGCCTGTTCAGAATCGTGTTCTCAAACGCACATTTGAGCCCAAAGTGCTTCTAGGACTCAAAGTCAAATATTTTAGTATGTTTCTATTATCTATCAACAAATTAAATAAATGAGTTTGTTTGGATTAATTTTTGGAAGCACTTTAAAGCCCGAGAAGCACATTTTAGCCGAAGTAAGTCTAGAGATACATCAGCCCAAACGTAAGTCTAGAGATACGTCAACTCAAACGCAAGTCTAGAGATACATCAACAATACATCAGCCCAACAGCAAGTCTAGAGATACGTCAGCCCAACAATATGATGCAGGAAGCAAATTGGGGTTTAATGAGTGCTTTCTGACTTCCCATTGTGCCCTTGTGATTAGGTCTTTTGCTTCTACTTCGACTTGGACGCAAATTGTTAGTAGTTATTAATCGTTGTTTTACTTATATATGCAGGATGTGGTCACTGCTATGCATTAGTTTGAACTTAGGAAGTACGGACTCTTCGGAAAGGCAACCGCACCTGCACTGGGTGTCGGACCGCCGCACCATACTTCTTAGTATTCAACAGCACCATTCTTGTGGTCTTGAGCCAAAAGAGAGTTACATCTGAGCTCAATCTTCGGTAAGTTTCCATCGGTAAAAAAAAAGTTTCTATCAGTAAGTTTTACTGGTGGTGATTTGTCACCGCATGTTTTTAATCAATGAAACTTGCCGTTCAAAAAAAATAATAATATTCCCATCGGTAAAAATGGTGGGTTAAATTTGTTTTTGTGGCGAAAATGCTTTAAAATGACAATGAATAGAAGGTTTATTTAATCTTTTTATCCGATCTATAATTGAAGATGACATAATATTGATGAGCAAAGAGTTCCACTTTGTTATGATCATTATTTTGCACTTTGTTATGTTTTTGCTTATGAGCACTAGGTATTAAATTATACTATAACACAGTATATTTTTTTTATATATGTTTGATACCCTGTGCTTTATGCATTTGCATTATGTCCAGTCACCCCACCTCCAATTTGGAATCCCTTCAGCTCCGATATCCAGAATCTGTATCTCTCACACCACTTTGTATGTATATGGATAAGATTTCACAATGCTTTTACACCTAAAAAAAAAATGCTATGCTGTTGGGTGCATGTAATCCCCAAGGCTATTTGGTTATGTTTGGTTCATGGATTTCTTTGTTTGGTTAGTGAGGAAAACAGCGAGCAAAATAGGAGGGAAAAAGAAATAGTATACATACAAATAAATTAATATTTTGAATTTTGTGTGTTAATTTCTTTCCTCTTTCCTTGATTTACCAATATATATTATGTAACGTATATAGTTTATAATGCTATTATTTTTAATTTTTTTAAAAAAACAATAAAGAAGTAATTTTCACTCTTGTTTTCCTTACAATTAATCTTTTTCCCTCACAAAATTCACAAACTAAGCAGAGCCTAAGAGACCAGAGTGTATTAACTAAGAGTTCGTGTACGAGATTTTTTAGAAAAAAAAAATAAGAGTAATGATTGATGTACACATAAAGATCTGGGTCATTAGTTTTGGTGGGTCCTATGTACGCAGTTACGGGCTCCACTAAAATTAATGGCCCAAATCTTTATGATAATAATAAATTTGATCCGGAATTGATTATGTTTTTATACACATGAGTTGAATGCACTGCTCATGTGAGAGCACTACGCATGCTTAAAATAAAGCCTTTTAATCATTCATTAATTTATTTATCTAGACGTGACGTACTTGGAACAACAAAATTTGTAACATCAATCGTCAGACCCTCCTAATCAATTTATTCCACTTTGAAAGTCCTTTTTTTTTTTTTAATTTTCTAATAGTATGTTGTCGTCAATGTGGTGCCAAACTTTGGCACATTGGGTACACATCTTCCATATATCTGCCATTGATGTAGCATCCGAGCCTCGGAGGCGCTGAATAACAAGAAGTATTTTTTTTTTTTTATTGCATACTTGTGAGTAGCCTCTTATGTTTGTTATTTGTAAGTCACTCACACTCTTAAACTAACTTGATTCTACCTAAACTCCGGCTTACCTTCAGTATATAGGTAACAATGTTGCTTCTTATATTTATGCTTTAATTTGGATATATAGTTTGAAATTTAGCTACATTGTTATGTTTTGGATTAAATAGGCACGTACCTAAGTCTTTTTGGAACAGCAGCAACCGCGCATCCAAAGGCTTTTTCGGATCTCTCTGTCGTGGTTTATGGGTAAGTGATTGATATAAGTTTTTTTTTTTTTAGTTTAATTAAGTGGTTGATTAAGTTATAATTATTTGTTAAAATAGCTAGAATTTCCTATCTATACATAGTTTTTTTCTGTGTTATATTTTCATTTGGTGATACCTTTAATTTTATTTGCTTTGAATCAATGGTCTGGTGGTGAATAAGTTTTTATTCACTTGTCAGCAAAAAGATTTTGCAAGGAGAAAAAGATACGAATAACACTCAGATGGCATCTTCCACTACAAATTGTGGACAAATGCTACTTATCATGTTCATTCCTTGTGAGAGCATTAAGGCCTAATCAGGTGATACTTTGTTCTTGATATATATTTATATATATATATATATATGTATATATGGATTTCGATAATCGTATGTTCTGTGTATTAAATCGCGAGACGAATAATTCTCGGATTGAAAAATGAAGGCTTTATTAATGTAGCTTTCATCTCACGTAAGGGACTTTTTTCGAGTTTCTGGTGATCTTCAGTAAGGCTGGTTTTGACAATTTGGGCCCTAGCTAGGCGACCATTTAAAGACAGCCCCTAACCAAGGTTGGCTGGCTCGTAACCCCACAAAAGTTTGAGGGCAGTGCTTGGAGGCAAAAAGATTTTGGCTATTTATATATATTTGTGGATAGGATTTTCTGTTTTCTGTGATTTTGGCTTTTTTGAGAGTTTAGAGGCTTACTGTCACGATCCAAGTCTCGCTCAATAATATATTGTCCGCTTTGAGCCCAAGCCCGCACGAATTTGTTCTTGGGTCACTACCCAAAAGACCTCTTACTAGAGAGACTTGGAACTACACATATATAGCACATTACTTTTCCACACCCAGGCGATGTGGGACGAAGTTCCCATAGTGTGTAGCCTGCCAGCACTTACTGCAGTTACAAAGGCACCTACAGCAGCCCGCCCACAGTACCAGGGTCGTTACATTCCACCCCCCCCCCCCCCCCCCTTAGGGCCCAACGTCCACGTTGGCACACTTCCGGCTGGGTCTAGCTCTGATACCATTCTGTCACGACCCAAGTCTCGCTCAGTAAGATATTGTCCGCTTTGGGCCTAAACCCGCACGGATTTGTTCTTGGGTCACTACCCAAAAGGCCTCTTACTAGAGAGATTTGGAACCACACATATATAGCACATTACTTTTCCACACCCAGGCGATGTGGGACGAACTTCCCATAGTGTGTAGCCTGTCAGCACTTACTGCAGCCACAAAGACATCTACAGCAGCCCGCCCATAGCACCAGGGTCGTTACATTTACAGCTTGTAATCTTTATTGTATGTAGTGTATTGTGACCGTCTTCTCTCCCAACTCATTTGTGATTCCACATAGGTTCATATTGTCACTCTTTTTGTCAATATGAAGGGTCGACCGCTTACCATTAATTCTAGAGTTTGGATTGATGTAACACAATTTTGGTTGGACTAAATTGAAAAGTGATGAACAAAAGTGTTGGGCACGGCAAAGTGAGAAAAACTCGGTTGGCGTCGAGTAGGGTCTGATCTTAGGCCCCCAATTACATAAGACGAGTGTTCGACCTTACCCCGGCCTTCCCTTGTAATTCAAGAAGAAAAAAAAGTGTTGGATTACTTACAATACATTATATAAATATTTGCTTACTTAAAAACGAGAAAATATTTCGGCAAAAGTGGCGTACGTATATTACCATAAATTTTTCATGTGACCGTCATATATATATCTGACTTCCACTATAATTTCTTTTTTGAGTAATGCTACAGACACAACCAAATGCACAACCAATTGCACAACCCTGCTTAAAAATGTTGGACTTTGTGCTAAAATACAGTGCGTGTACAGATTTTTTAGCACAAAGTCCAACATTTTTAAGCAGTGTTGTGCAATTGGTTGTGCATTTGGTTGTGTGTGTAGCATTATTGTTCTTTTTTATCTACTTAGAATACACATAATATTCAAATTATAGTAAAAATTATAATGACGTTCACATGAGATAATTTCTGGATACTTGATACTTTTTACTTGTCATGCTGTCTTGGTGTGAACTCACTTACGTAACTAGAAGATATAGACGTAATAAATATATCCCATCATGCAATGTAATATATTGTTGTCACGTGAAAGAATGTGTAAATATATGTATTTGATGACTAAAAACATGGTGGAGAGACAGTGATGTGTGAAAGAAAGCACTGATAATTAATTCCCATTGTGCCCTTCTGCTTGCAGCTTTTACTTGTGGTTTTGCTTTGGCCTAAGGCCCTAAACGTAAGCACAAGGGCACAATGGAAATTAATTATCGGTGCAGATTCGTGTGGTCTTGAGCAGAAAGGAAGTTACGTCGGTAAGTTTCCTCGGGAAGATAGTGGGTTAATTTTTTTAATATTTTTATTATTATTATTTTAACTTTTTTGGTAGCCAATTGCTGTAAAATGATACTTTACATAGTCTTTTTTGTCAGTTCTATAATTGAGGATGCATATATTGCTGAGAAAAGAATTCCACTTTGTTGCCATTATTGCCCTCTTTGTTTGTTTTTTTTTTTTTTTTTTTGGGTTATTGTTTGTACTATGGTCAAAGCACTAGATGTGAAAGTTATACTATTTGCACTTCACTTTCTTTTAATGCCAGAGGCCCTTTGCTTTGTAGGTCTAGTCACCCCACCAACAATTTTGAATTCCAATAGACATTTGGTCAATGTTTTAACTGTGTCCTACTTGGGTTTGTATTCGGGTGTTATTTAAAACGAAAATTTTTTATTCTAATCTATTTCGTTTTGAAAATTTCTAATTTTGGAAATTAAAAATGCTTTTCAACTTTTGAAAATTTTGGGGAAAAAATCGGATCGGAATAGGAATTGTTTTAAGAATTCCGAAAGTTTTCCGAAAAAATTCCGAAACTATCTTTTTCGAAAATAGTCCGAAAGTTTTCCGAAGAAAATCAAAAACTATATTTTCCGACAGTTTTCCGAAATATTCTGAAACTTAACTTCGTCCCACATCGGTAAAGAATGAAGAGAGGGAATGACAAGTGCTTCTATAAATTGAAAGACAAGTATGACAATAATCACGTACAAATGGAAAATTCCGAAATAATTCCGAAATTTTTCGAAACTTTCCGAAAGATTCCGATTCTGAAACATTTCGGAATCGGAATTTTTTTTATTGTTTCCGAATGGGTGGTTCCTGATCCGTTCCAGCCGAAACACACCCCTAGTTTGTATATTGAATCACACCTTACATTCCTGTTACACCCTGAAAAATGTTGTGCTGTTGTTTTTTTATATAGGGCGTAAAGCTTTGTTTGCTGTATAGATTTCGTGAGGAAAAAGAATAGTAAATTATTAAGGCTCTGTTTGATTCATAGTGTTAGAATCATGATAGATTATTAGTCTAGGTTCATGTAGCTTACGTACTTTTACCAAACATGATGTCCAGATACATTGTACTACACAAGTTGTACTACACAAGTTGTACTACTAGTGTAGTACATTCGCTTTCCTTTCTTAGCTTCTCCCTTAACCTATATAATGGCTATCTATTGTAATGATATTTACACCATTCAATACACAATTCTTAGTATTGTCTCACTCTCTCTCCCTCTCTCTTATATATTCTTAACATGGTATCAGAGCTATAAGCTCCTGGATCTTGGCTACAACTCTATCATATTCCGCTGCCACCGGCGGGTGACGATTATGTCACTCGCCGGACCTCGTTCAAATAAATATCAACCAAACAACCCTCACCGATCAACCAACCAAAAAAAGACCCTTGATCACTATCATCATCATTCTGCCACAAGCCCAACTCACCCCTGCCACAACACCATCATTTTGCCTCATCATCATCAAAGTGCCACAAGCCCTTGATCATCCAAAGCATCAACACCATCACCCCCAATCTACATTCACCAACCCAATCTGCCGCAAACCCCTTGATCACCAACCCATTCATTCCATCATCACCAATCATTACATCATCACCGATCATCATCAACCCATACCACATACCTCACAAATCATCTCAACCCTCACCAACCGGCCTCTTTATCGGACCTCCCGATCGGCCGGATCTCTACCTCACCAGCCGGCCTCTTTATCGGACCTCCCGATCGGCCGGATCTCAACCCTCACCAACCGGCCTCTCTATCGGACCTCCCGATCGGCCGGATCTCAACCTCACCAACCGGCCTCTCTATCGGACCTCCCGATCGGCCGGATCTCAACTCTCACCAACCAGCCTCTTTATCAGACCTCTCGATCAGCCGGACCTTCGTATATCATCTCCTGGCCACCACGGAACCTCTAGCCACCACTCTCTCAAGCATCCTCTACAACGTGACCATCAACTGCACCATCCAGCTACCTCCAAGACGACTTCATGATTCAGTTTCCAAACTCAAGTTGTTTCCATTTTCTACCTTGAGTTTGAGGGGGGCTGTTAGAATCATGATAGATTATTAGTCTAGGTTCATGTAGCTTACGTACTTTTACCAAACATGATGTCCAGATACATTGTACTACACTAGTTGTACTACACAAGTTGTACTACTAGTGTAGTACATTCGCTTTCCTTTCTTAGCTTCTCCCTTAGCCTATATAATGGCTATCTATTGTAATGATATTTACACCATTCAATACACAATTCTTAGTATTGTCTCACTCTCTCTCCCTCTCTCTTATATATTCTTAACACATAGAATTCGTGAGTTAAAGGAAACAGTAATCTGCTTTGTTCATAAATTCCGTGAGGAAAAAAAACACAAAGGAAAACACTTCTCTTTAATTGGTTGGTTTGTAAAAATATTGAGAGTTAATTGGTTGGTTTGTAAAAATAGAGAGAGAGAGTAAAATTAAGACAAAATTTTTCTGCATTGTGAGTCAATTTTCTTCATCTTTCGTTAATTTTCTATTATATTTCACAAAATCATAAATTTTAATGTTATTTAAGCATGTGAGAAAACACAAGTGAAAACTGTAAGGAAATAGTTTTCCCTCCAATTTTCCTTTCCTTTTTCTTTTCTCTCAATAAATCCATGAACCAAACAGCTCAAGGAAAACACTTTTCTTTGTTTGGTTAATCAGGAAAACATGGAAGGAAAGAAAATAGTGTTAAAACAGAATTGAAAATTACGAATGTTGCGAGTTACTTCCCTTCCTTTTTTCTTATATTCCTATTATATTTTGAAATTTAACAATTTCAAATGTTATTTAAATATAAAGAAAAATATATACTTGGAAAGTAGTAGGGAAACAGTTTTCTTTCTCATTTCCCTTCCATCTCCTTTCCGGACCAGAGTGTAGCTCAAGAGCATATACATATATATATATATATATATATACAGAGAGAGAGAGAGAGAGAGAGTCTGGTTCCAGTGCGCACTGGGTGAACACACTGGGCTTTGAAGCCTAAAAAATCACAGGTCGTCCCGCTAACTAAAGCCCCATCCAGCCGCCCCACTGACCTGCGATTTTTTTAGACTTAAAAGGCCAGTGCGTTTACTCAGTGCGCACTGGAACCTCACTCTATATATATAAAGTCGGGCTCTAAAGCGCGCACTAGGTTTGCGCATTGAGATTTTTAGCCTAAAAACACCATTGGCTCGCGGTTTTTTTAGGCTAAAAATCTCAGTGCGCTTTAGAATCTGACTATATATATATACAGTCAGGCTCTAAGAAGGGCGCCCTCTTTTTATTAAAGAGAGGGCTTATGTTTTAACCGTCGGATCGTATTTAAAAACTATGAAATGACAGCACTGCCCTTAATGAAAACACGATCTGACGGCTAAAACAGAAGTCCTCTCTTTAATAAAGAGAGGGAGCCCTCTTTAGAGAATCTTTGTATATATATATATGTATATATATGTATATGTATGAACTGAAATTGAATGAGTTTGTGCTTATGCATGCAATGAGTCACTGCTGCTCGTGTGAGAGCACTACGCATATTTAAATTAAAGCTTGTTAATCATTCATTAGTTTATCCAGCTAAATGTGATTATGTGACGCGTCGGGACAACAAAATTTGCAAAGTAAAGATTTAGTCTATGAAGCACAGACACGGATACTCCGACACGGATATGACATGACACCGGCACGTCGACACGACAATATTTTAAAAAATTGCACATCGACACTGCAGTAAAAGTGTCCATGAAGTGTTGTGTCCGAGTGTCGGACACAATACGACACGCGACACGTCGGACACAATACGACACGCGACACGTGGCCTTCTTCAGGAGCTGATCTAGAAAATTAATATAGGGGGGCTTGACAGAACTGCCCCCAAAAAAAAAATGGACCTATTTATACGTATTTTGTGTATATTTTGTGTAGATGATGTAAATTAATGCTAAAAAAATTAACCCAAAAACATAGGAGGGAGGAGAGATTTTATAATTAGCACAAAAATATAAGAGAAATGATGCTTAGTATGACAATTTTATAATATTAGGGAGGGCTAATTGTAATTTTCAGGGGGGGCTAATTGTAAAAAAAAATTTAGTGCAATGTAGAATTTTTTTTAAAACCTAGGGGGGTCTCGATCCCCCCTTATACCTCTTTACCTCCGCTCCTGGCCTTCTTATAAGTGTCGGTGCTTCCTAGAATTTAGCCCTTCCTAATGTCTTTTTCCACATTCATTGTCTTCTTATTTTTATTATTCACGGTATGTTGTCGAGGGACTAAGGGGAAGGGGGGACTTAATTCCTTTTGATTTTAGAAAATTTTTATATATACTCTATAAAAAATATGTATTTTTACACTTAAGCCTCTCTTCCAAATTCAAGATTTTCATGTTACATTAGTATTGAGTTCTTAAAAATTCTACAAGACAACCACGTATGATACATACAATTTATTGGTGTCAATTTGTAGTAACAATGTGTCATTTTGTTGTACCTTTGGTACCAGTCAATATTAACTTTTTTAATATGCCATTTGGTAGTAATTGTTAGGTGTCATTTATTAGTTATGATTTTATAATTGGTAACAAAAGGTTCTTCGGTATTGTAATTGAGATGTATATATCATAAATTGTTGGCTACACTACATTTTACACCCTCCAAGTTTGCTCTTTGTGTCAATTTAGTCTCTGTAGTTTAGAAAGTATCATTTTAGTCTATGCAGTTTCATAAGTGTGTCATTTTAATCCCTCAAACATTTTTTGTGACAAATTTTTTACTTTCAGTGACAAAATTATTTATCACTAAAAGATTTATTGGACTTATTTGACACACTTATGAAACTATAGGGACTAAAGTGACACTTTCTAAATTACAGGGACCAAACTGACATAAGTGACAAACTACATGGGTATAAAATGTATTTGAAGATTTCTTGAATTTTTACATTATTTTTTTATAGTATTAGCTTAAGTATATTATCTACAAGAAAAAAAAAACATTTATAATAAACCAAGAAAAAAAGAAAAAAAAAATCACATCAGGACACTGCCCCAAAACTCGACAACCCCAAGTACAACCTCTTGATTTCCCCTACTAATTTTTCTCAACTTCAAATTTCAGCATCCGTCACCTGATGTTGTCATCAATTAATGTGGTGTCAAATTAGCCCCCATAATAGTAGTATTGTTTGGAAAATGAAAGTAAGCCTCCAGTATCTTCTAACTTCTAGTAGTCATTAAAAGAAGAGCCTTAGAGGCGACGAAAATGGTGATTTAGTAAAAACAAAAGGAAGAGAAGTGACCACCCAAGGGTGTGTGACCCGAGCGGAAGAGCCTAAGCCCTCCAGGGCATTCAGCCCTTCATTAACGAGTGTGTGGGAGGTAAGTAGGGTGGGCCCACCACCCTTGGGTTTAGCCTGCAGGATCGAGTTTCAGGGGCGGATCTAGAAAATCAATTTAAGGGGGGCTTGATATACGGGGGTTGGGGGGCAACGCCCCTGAAAAAAAAAATTTGGACCTATTTATACATATTTTGGACTTTTTTACGCATATTTTAGACATATTTATATATTTTTTGTATATATTTTGGACCTTTCTATACATATTTTATAATTAGTACAAAAACTTAAGAGAAAGGGGATTTAGTATTATAATGTCGGGAGGGCTTAGTAGATAATTTTCATAACTAGGGGGGCTTAAATGGAATTTCAGGGGGCTTGAATATAAAATATTTTTGCTCATAAAATAAAATTTATAATTTTTAAAAATTTGAGAGGACTTAAGCCCCCTTTGCCCTTTAATACATCTGCCGTCGAGTTCAAAGGGTCTGAGCCTCTAGCCATGGAGAGGTTCTCTGGTCACAAAAAAATGACAAAATAAATAAATAAAATAAAATGAAAAAGGAAACAACTTGATTTTCGCTTGCATTAATTTGGGTACGAAGCCTCGGCAGTGAATAGTATAAACTTAAGGGAAAATTAGTTTATGTTTAATATACATAAAGGGGACACTTAGAATGGTATAGTGATCAAACGGCACTCACAAAGTCGTTTGGCACGAAATGGCGTAGTTTAACAGATTTGTACCCGAAACAAACAAAAAAAAAAGGGGGAGGGTTCTCAAACTAGTATGTGTCCCATTTTACGTGTCTATCTTTTCTTTTTGGGATGTCGCAAAATTGTTGTCCACTTTCTAAATTAGAATGCAAATTTTACTTAGTTTATCAAACTACCCTTCCTTGCAATTAACACCAATACAAAAAAAAACAAACAAAAACAAAAAAAAAAAGTGCAATGATTAAGAGCAATTGTGGAAAGTAGATATATATAGATTCTTTTTGTTGCTTTAAATAGTTAGATTCCCCAAAATTGACACATAAAATAAGACGGGGAGAGTAATAACTTTTCTCTATTTGAGAAAAGTTGTGGGTAAGTACTGGTTGCTTTGTTAGGGCGGTAAGGGTCGTATGATAACATTATCAGATGTCAATTTTCTAAATACTGGAAACACGGAAAATGGTTTTTTGTTTTAAGATAAGAAAATTGATAAATGAAAAAAGCGTCTTCTTTGTTTGTTTTTTTATTTCGTTTCCTGGCCCAATTTTGTTGTGAATAGCTTAAAACACTTTGTTGTGTACGGAAAAGAAAATGAAAATAAAAGAAAAAGGTAAACAAAAACAACTACCAAACACACGAATTCAGTTTTCTTTTTCAAAGAAAATGAAACAAAAACAGAAACTTGAAAACCGCAATGATACCAAACGAGCCCATATATAGTCTCTGGACAACTTAATTAAAACACTTAGTCATATCTCTTAAGAACGTGAATCTAGTATGGTTGAGACTAAATTTTTTTATAGAAATTTAGTAAAACGTCCCTCATTTTAGATTAATCAAGTTTAAAGGACAAATCGTTTTTTATTTTGTCAAATTTACGTGACTAGTGAAACTTAAACGGATCAAGTCCCTATATTTTAAAAGATGTGAAATTCACATAACTTTTTAATGTGAAATTAACATAACTAGTTCAATTTTCACAAAACTTATGTGAATTTCAACTAACTTCTTCAAAAACGGGTTAAGTCCATTTTAGAGGACTTTTGATTAAAATTCTTATTTTTTTTTTATCGATAAATTGTTTTCACATTAGATTTCCAATCAGTTGTCTTTTTTTACGCTTTCACTCGATTGCTTGTCTTGGTGGTGAGTGACATAAGTTTTTATTCACTTGATCTTGAAAAGAGATTGGTAAGATTTTCATGGTGAGAATATACAAACACCACCCAGATAGCATCTTCCACTTTTTACCTTCAAGTTGCTTGGAAAAGCTAGCTACTTATTTTCACTCCCAAAATGAGAGCATTTAGGCTTAAGTGCAAATCAGGTGATAGCTTATATATTCTTGACAGATCTCTACAGACTACAATGTATATATATATTCTTCATTCTTGACAGATTTCTACACTGTATTGGCATCTTCCACTTTTTACCTTCAAGCTGCTTGGAAAAGCTACTTATTTTCACTCCCCAAATGAGATCATTAAGTTCAAATCAGGTGATAGCTTATATTTTCTTGATAGATTTCTACAAAGTATATTCTTCATTCTTGACAGATTTCTACAATGTATGTTCTGTGTACTAAATTAAAATGTTGGGTTTGAAAATGTAGGCTTTACTATGTAGAGCTTTAATCTCAGCTTATTACTGCCTATTTTTGGAAATGCCTAAAACAGAATCAAGATTTCAAGTTTAGTCTTATTCTCACATTTAACTAGTATTTATGAAAAGAAGATATAAGTTGGTTTGCAAAATAATTAGTTTTTGGAGAAGTCGTATGGTGAGACTGTCACACTAATTTTTGGAGAAGGCATTCGCTAATGTGATCTAATGTGATATGACGCTCTAATCACATATGATCATGTCACCTTTAAAAATAAGGGTACGTGATAAGTTGTGAGGACGTGACATGTTGCTTAAAGTCAACAACTATTTATCGTGTCTACCTAAAAATAGGAAATACGTGGACCCGTAGTATTTGAAATGTTACACCACGTTAGCATAATGACATGGTGTGATAGTCTCTTTGCATAATTTCTCCTGTTTTTGGAATATCTTTAAGTTAGGCACAAACTCCTATATAATTAAAAAGAAGCTACATTAATACCAAACTATTAGAACCTGGTGTGATAATCTCTTTGCATAATTTTTCCGGTTTTTGGAGTATTTTTAAGTTAGGCACAGAGGACTCATAGTAATTAAAAAGAAGCTACACTAATACCAAACAATTAGAACCTGTTCTTTCTTTTAAATATAAGTCCTTTTTTTTTTTTCTTGTCACCCAACTATAGCTACATATGACTCCATATTTTTTTTTCCCAAAAAATGTGGTAATCAAATAAAAAGAAAAGTAAAAAAAATAATAAAATAATAAATAAATAAAAAACATGTACAACTGTACAAGGGTCAAATTCTAGAGGGACAAACTCTACAGTGAAATGAGATTCCACCATGAATCGAACATAGTCTAGCTGTTGTGTTGCCACTAGCATTTACTTTTTAGAACTTTTCAATGCAATAGACAAATTCAAGAGAGACATGACTTCTATATGTGAAGGACACGCAAAATGCACTATTTTATTTATGGGTTACAAGAAGTGAAAGTTGCTAAAAACATTGTCTCCATTGGCCCCTACCAATCCAAACCAATCCAATGTATAAAGATCTGTTACTTGTACCGACTACCATGTAGTGAAATACAATTGTAAATTCCACTAAGGGCTTGTTCAGTAAAGCAGAAAACAGGATCAAGTGATGTTAGTTAGTGTTTATTTTACAGACTCTTCTGGTGGTAGCTTTTGCTTGGAAAAAGAAAAAAGAAAAAAGAAAAATAAAAATAGGACCAAATTCAGCCTATTCGGAACAAATGTCACTTTCATTTGGTGTTTATGAAAATCAGTGTTATGTTGGTTTGAAAAAGATTCAGTTTTTTGAGTACGTAATTTAAGTCAACAACAAACTTCTATGTACCTAAAGAAAAACTACACAGACACAGAACTTGTTCTTCTCTAAACCACATAACTGATTCTTGTGTTATTAAACAGTCTCTAAACTTCTATTTAACCATACCCCTCTCCAAAATAGCTCTGGCACAACCCAAATTTCTGAAAGAAAAGGTGAAATCCTCCTACCCAATATGAAAAGGATGATGCATTACCAACTAGCACCAGTTTTGCAACTCGGTCGGGTCGAGCTTGACTTTAGGTCTATTCAGGCTCAATATTAGTAAAAATTGTCCTAGATTGAACCTAAGAAATTTACTAACACGCTTAGGATAGAGAGTAAACAAGGTCAAGCTATGTCCAAGTCAAATCTGAAATCACGTCGGACTTGTTGTTTTTAGTCATGCTTGTCCCGAAATTTATTAAAGGCTGCTCAAACCCGTCGTAAATTTGGATTAAAACAGGCATAGCCCGTCTGAATTGCAACCCTAGTTACCATGAGGGATTTGTATGCAGCTTGAAATATGTGGTATCAAATGGAACACTACAATGGGAGCATTCACAAGGCCAATATTGGCATAGCTATTAGCACATGAAACCTTGTTTTTCGTCCCACCCATAAAGAGCAATGAGTCAGAGTGCATTACGAAATACCAAGGATAGGACCACAACATAGCAGCTCAAACTTATGATGTCATTTAATTTCTGGAATACCACATGGTGCTAAAATGACAGTACAATCATTTTGAACTTAACCACAAAACCTTTTATGTACTATGTAGTATGACAGGCACTACTAGATGCTTTTGACTCATGCAGAGAACTTTTTGAATAAACCAAATCCCATATAGCCCAGTGTCACGATCTATCCCGCTACGCATGAAAATAGGACATGTGGTACGCTATCAAGGCTCATCCAACCCAATTACAACATAGCAGCGGAATAAATATAAATACACCAGTGATAAAACTACTCCCAAAGATTCTATAGATTATAAAATTAGAGTTATAAAAAAAATTTCTCATTTGAAAACACTTAAGGAAGAAATCAGTTTTGAAAACAGTAATCCAGTCGACTGTGTCAGGGTCCTAGTCGACTGCTTTAGAAATATAGAGAATATAATAGCTCTAGAACCCAATCTAGTCAACTGGACTCTCGGTCCTGTCGACTATGAGGTCAAAATCCTAGTCGACTGGAGGCTGTCCGGTTGATTGGACTATGATCCAGCAGAATGCCATGTTTTGTTGCAGAATCCAGTCGACTGTTTGTTTTTTTCTAGTCGACTGATCCTTTTGAAAACTGAAAGGAAAATCTCGTTAACACAGGGGTTCAGTCGACTGGACTAGCGACCCAGTCAATTGTTTTGGCTGATCCTGCACATTCTGCAGAATCCTAAGGCTAAGCATACCGTTCAACAACACACACATGCCAAAACGAACCAAACTCAGCTTAACTGTGTTACAACAATTTCAAAACATAATTACAAGAGTTACAACAGATTACAACACGATATGCCAACCCAAGATCTCAATTACAGCATGTTACAAATTCCCAAAGTTCTTATTACATCTCTAGGAATGGCTACAAAAGTATAAATAAAGACACACTCGTCGTCCCATTGGCCTCACTCGTCTAGCCTCTTCTTTCCTTTCTTATTTTCACCTGCAATGGAGTAAAGCTCCACTACTCAGCTATATGTTGAGTACACAATTCTAAACATATGCTTATATGACAATTCATGTTTTAAGACATCAAAACACATCAAATTAGTCTCTAGGGAGAGTGGTACGTTTCCATTCGGTAAATGAGATTAATGTCGTGGAAGACCTTCCTCTTCCACACACCCAGTGTCCTGGCTGGGCTCTCCTCCAAACCAGGCACAACAACTATCGATATCACAATCCTCAAACTTCGAGGAGCTTACCCCCGGATGGAATTGCACCAAACCCCCCTTTGACTCACATAAACACATAACATGCTCATATAATCACATATACGTGCTTTTATTGCAGTTTCACATGCATAATTAACCGGCCTACTTAATACACGAATTTCACCAAGATCCAAAATATCAAGTCGGATATCTAAAACATGGAATTTTTCGATAATTCATAGGCTTAGAATTCATACCTCGTGCGATCGTTCTATAACTTTGAAGAAAGCGTAAGGACACTGATTAAACATCATATCTCATATTTCAATTGACTCTTACAAGTATTAACATGTTTTCCCCAAAATTCCAATATTAGGATTTTCGTATAAAGTTGTCAAACGAGGCCCAAGAGACATCAAAACGTAGCTCTTACCTCGAGGAGTCCGAATATAAAATTAGGTGAAAAATTGTCGTCGATTTGTGTCTTGAAACTCGTAGCCACCAAAATCCCCAAATCTTCTCTAGATTTCCAACTTAGGTTTATCAACTTATGAAAATATCTCATAAGTTTCTATATATAGGCACGACTCTCGGGAATTACGTTTACCTCCTCTCTAGTTCTCAAATCTTCTAATTATCCTCCGAAACGTCTTACACGTCTACTTTATTGCTTCACGAGTGAAAATTATAAGTTATAAAAGTTTTCATCTAAGTTTCGTTTGTCGCCGTAATTACGTTCGAAAACTAATTCCGTAGAATCTCTAGATAACCTACCTTTTATGCAACGCAACCTATTGGTTATCATTAAAACCATCAAAATGATCCCATACAGGAGTAAAACTATCAGAAATTACACTACACATGTAATTTTACTATTCACATATACTAGATATTTCAATAACATTTAAGTCAAATAAATGTCATTTAAATCATATCAATGCCTCATAATTTTCCAATTGCCATATCCTCGATTGACACTCAATGTTGATCCACCGTCAATCTCATCTCAATTATTAATCAACATTACTAATTTTTTAGAAATCAAATATGCAATTTGAAACAATATGATTTTCCCGGGACGGGTGTGACACCCAGTGGTAAGCGGATCAAGATAGGGGGTGTTCAGAACCCATGGTCTGGGGTTCGAAACTTCACATGGGTAAATACAACAGATTTTGTCAGGGACTTTGGTCAGGGGTTCGAAACTCCACAGGAGTCGTGTAAGCTAGCTAGAGAGATGGATCTCAAGATGGACAATGTCCAACTTGGTGTGGGTTCAAATCCTATCGCTAGCTTGCCTCCATAATTTACCTGGTACGTGTGTTGTGGAGTCGATACACGTGCCAATAGTTTGCCCCATATTCTACTCCGATAAAACAGTAATTAGTACTGATCACGAAGTCGTGGAGGACAGGCTTGGGAATTTGTCCTCCTATCCGAAAAAAAAAACTATTTAGACACCGTGAGAGTAGTGGCTTACTGATGTAGTACTCTACAGTCAATGAGAGTTGGTAATTTGGTGAGGATCCACGCATAGACAGGTCCTATTATTTGTGGGTCTCACCCAAATAACTCATTCTGATTATAGCTCAGATGCACACGATACTCTAAGAGTACTACAAATTTCTCATACATTAGAGTATCTCCAACAGTGAGCTATTTGTTAGCCACGATCACGTGGCCTAGTGGAAGCGAGTCTCAACAGGGGGGTGTTATACCCCTTTGGTTGAAACTCTACATCAATATAGTGGTCGTGGCCAGAATTTTTTGGCCTCTCAAAGGGAAGGGTTCAAAGCCGCCAAGGGTCGTGTGAGTGGGTTAGAAAGGAAAAATCTCAAGTAGCTAAATGACCCATATCCAAAGCTTAGTGTGGGTATGAATCTTACCGCTCACTCACCTCCCTGATTTACCTGGTGCGTGTATTGTGGGGTCGGTGCACATGCCCGGGGTTTGGCCCATATTCTACTCCGATGAAACGACAATAGATACTAATCCCAAAATCACGAAGGATAGGCTGAGAGATTTGTCCTCGTCATCCGAAAAAAAAAATAGTGAGCTTTGTCCTAATATAGCATCATATCATATATTGTTAAATTTTCTATTTTTCTTTATTACCCTTTCCACTTTTTAATTACCCTTAATAAATTTGCATGGACTTCTTATCAAAAGCAATAAACAAATTTGCAAGGACTTGAATGCAAAAAAATCGCCATCACCCAGAAACAAGTCATGGTAGCTTTTGGCCAATCGCAATCTTTTGTATTCGCATTTTTATCGTGATTGAAACGCAGAAGCTTGCTTGCCAATCAGTTTCATTTTAGCTTTTACAGTTCTATATTCACTTACGAATTCTGAAAGTTGTTGCCAAACAGAGACATAACCGCATGTGACAATTGCTGGTCATTTCACCAGATGCTAAGCTTAAAGAAGCATAAGTCAATGCTACTCAGAAAACTTTAAGATCAGTGGGCCTAGCCCAGCTGGTCTTACCCCATCTCTCCCAAGTGGGAGGTGGGGGGTTCGATTCCCCTCGTGGGGAATCGGGGGTATTGTTTACCCCTCAGCCCTCTATGGGAGGAAGTCCCTTCGAAGTGGGCCCGTGGCCCCCCCTGGCTGTCTGCAGTCTGACTGCAAGTGTGTGTGTGTGACGCCTGCGGGTGCTTTGACCACTAGCAAAAAAAAAAAAAAAAATACTCAGAAAACTTTAAAAACCTAAAGATGCTTGCACAAAACATCACCCAAATCAATTGGAATGACCAAAGAAGAACAAGCTCTGATTCCACTTTTCTTTTACATCATCCAAAGAAAGAAGAACGACAAAACAAAACAGGAATATGGTAAGTGTTAAAATGCAGCAAGTTCTTAAAATGCAAATAAAGCAGTATATGTAAAGAAAAATAATGGAATTACTGATTAATTTCACAAAACAGTAATTACCATTCAAAAGCAACATTAGTAACAGTGAGAACCATACATGCAATTTGAAACTGTCATTACGAGATAAGAATTTTTCCACTAAAATTATCAACCTGCAACGTCTTCTCGCACTCCTATCTTCAAAGCTCTTTGCACTTATGAACAGCAGCAAGCTGATTTTTGGGCAGTTTGAGCAGTCCCTGTGGCCTGGTCTGGTTGATTAATCATGATGGTATTAGGCTGCAAAGGGGCGTCGCTCAACTTAACAGAATACAAGTAAAAACCCCATCTATGAAAGGAAAAAAAATTAAAATAAAAAAATTCATCCATGTCAAGTTTCTCAAGCCAAACACGGAATAACTATCTTTAAATGACATCCAAGATGGACAGTCTCTTTGGAATGACATTTTCCAAATGCATTCAATTTTTCAACTCTTTTGTAATTCAATTCTCTAATAATTTAAAAGCTCTCTGGTACAATTTTTTATTTTTATTTTTTAAAATCTTTTTATAGAGAATTTCCTACTCGTTTCCACTTTTAAGGAGAAGGGGATCCACATTGAACCGTGACGGTAATCAGCCTTTGGATCGCACCCTCATCAACCTTTTCAATTAATACTCTCTTAGTCACATCTCTTGATTTTAGGCTTTACCTTGTGTCTCCTTTCTCTCTCTCTACTTGAAATCCACTTATTTTTATAAAAGTAAATAGGAAAAGAAATTCATGTCCAAAATACATCAAATGCCGTGAGTGTAGGGAGATCCAAACACTGAGATGAGGTTTACTAACAGGTGAAATAAGAATTGGCGACAATATGATAACATTCCAGATTTAAGAGTTGTTAGCAACTTAGCATAAATGTTTGTCATTAAAAATCGGCCTAATTACACTTTACACCCTTATACTATACATGTGTTTTCAATTGGATACATGTATTTTTTTTATTAAATTTTTTTTTTTTTTTTTTGGTTCAATTGAACACTTGAACTTCAAAATTCATTCAATCAGACCCAAATTCTAATACCATTGGCTTAAACTAATAGAAATTGTCAACTAAGTTGCGCTTACTGCTTACCTGTCACATGTTAGGTTAACGCTTACTGCTTACCTGTCACATGTTAGGATAAGACAAATGAAGGAGATTGTGAATGGCTCAAAATGATGTAATTTTGGGTATGATTGAATGCAATTTTGGATTTGATTGAATGTGATTTCGGATCTAATTGAATGCGATTTCGAATCTGATTGAATGCAATTTTTCGCTCATTCACAATCTCCTTCGTTTGTCTTAACCTAATCTGTGACAGGTAAGCATTACGTGCAACTCATGTGACAATTTCCGTTAGTTTAAGTCAATAATGTCATAATCTGATTGAATGAATTTTTGAAGTTCAAGGTAATTGAACCTAAAAAAATTTATATGTATCCAATTGAAAACACGGGTATAGTAAAAGGTTGTAAAGTGTATTAGGCCTTAAAAATCTAAACCAAAAAAATATGCAAAAAAATATGGACTTAGTTTCTTTGGTTTTTTCCTTATGAGAGAACAATAGGGGTCACCTAACAATACAAGTAAAGAATAAACAAAAAAAAAATAACAATATGCTTTGTATATGCAAAAAAGTAACAGAAAAATTATAAATGTGTGTATTTAAAAGAACATTCACCTATTGCCAAGACATTAAGGAATAGATACTCTTTTTGAAGTTAATGAATAGGAGTAAACAATAATTATTTTCTTAGAAACCAAAAACTAGGACATGCACATTCATTAAAAAAAAAAAAACCACATTAGAAGTTCAAGAAGCTTGTACCTCAGCCTTCGAGTCAGTATCAGCGATTCTTAGCTTTATATCCCTAGCTATTGAAAAGAAAACCTCCTCCACATTAAAATTTGTCATTGCACTCTGTATCACATAATAATAATAATAATCAAATGCCAAAACATTGAGTAGTTCTCCAAGCAATACCAACATCAGCAACAAGTTACTTACAGTCTCGAAGAATTTGATGCCACATTCATCAGCAAGTGCTTGGCCCTTTGAAGAAGGAACCGCCTAGAGAAAACAGTTCCTGTCAATTCAGTGTTGAAGATCGCAAAAGAAAGCTAATTTACCCACACCCAGGCAGCGTGTCAAACACACATACAGAGAGAGAGAGAGAGAGAGAGAGAGCCGTTTGCTTTCATCCATGTCAGCCTTGTTACCCACCAATATCTTGTTGACATTGTCAGAAGCATGCTGTTCAATGTTACGAATCCAATTCCTAATATCTAACCATGGGAAGGAACAATTCTATAAGAACCAAGTATAGGAAAACTAGTAACATCCTCTACTTACACATAAAGCTCCACCAACCAAAGCAAAAGACATTAACAACCACGTGAAGCAATACATAGCAACATTGCAGTTCTATATCTAATGAGAGAGCGAATGTATACTTATATATTCTCGACCTGTCAAATAAGGTGAAAGAGCGATACTCATTTAGCCAATTAAAGTGAAAGATATATACTAAGAGTGAAGGAAGCGATTACTGTTAAAAGAGGACTCATCAGTTACATCGTACACCAGCAAAATACCCATGGCTGCACGGTAGTAGACTGCAGAAGAGGGAGAACTACTTGAGCAAAATTGTCAGCACCCCAATAATCAGACATATGCTCGAGTCAACCAATAAAATCTTAGCTAGTTCTGAGAAAATAAGGTAGACTAACTTATAGTATTAGTTGTGACGGAAATCAAAACAGTAGGATTTAGAAGTGTATTCATTTCTTTTATTCCTTTAGTTGATTATGGAAATTTTTCCTATGAGGTTCCCAGGCCTTAGAGGAACCTATTTCTGACATTATTTAGGACAAAGCATGTTTTACGGAAATGCAGCAACATTCAGCAGAACCCTTTTTGTTCGAGTTAGAATAGGCTATATAATGCATTTGCACACACTTACCGGTAGTGATTGTTCGGAACCGCTCTTGACCAGCAGTATTCCAGATTTGCAGTTTGATTCGTTTGCCATCAAGCTCTATTGTCCTAATCTTAAAATCAATGCTGCAAAAGGTATGAGAAAAGAAGCAGTTTTAGAAGAAAGCGAAAAAACGAAGCTCTTTCGTGGAAACTTAATTAGAAAACTACCCAATGGTTGTAATAAAACTTGTGATGAAGGACCCTGAGAAGCGCAAAAGGAGGCAACTCTTTCCCACACCTGCCAAATGTAAAGGCTTAGGACGATACATTTTGAAACCAAAGCGAGATTATAAAACCCAATCATATAAGCTTCTCCATAAGATAGTGACAGAAAATTGAAGAGTTCTAATTTATCAAACAATCTCTTTCAATAGCCTCGGATTAGAGGCATCAATGAAGAGAAATATGGGATTATAGGCATGGATAGAAGATGTCGAGGCAGAGACTTATAAATCCCCATGCAATATATGCTTTCCATATGCACGTGGTTGTAAACCAGTACTGGATATTCATGCCGTACAAACAGTGCCAGTGGATCCTATCATCCTCCTTAAGATGTGTCCCCAGTTTTTGATTAACTGCCATTACAATTTTTATTGACCTTTCTAAATCATGGATATAGTAATCTCTGTTCCAATTGGCAGTATGCTCTATACCAGGCATGGTTCAAAGTATCGGCCGATACCGAGTTGTATCGGCTGAGTCAACTCGGTTTCGGTGGGGTCCGATACGAGTCAACTCGGCGATACCGAGACGAGTCAAAAAAATTCTTGGAAAAGGGAAGAAAGGTACCAGATCTGAATCTTGCATGCATCGTGAGGGTTTTCATCTTCTTCTTCTTCAGATCTTCATCTTCTTCCCGAAGGTATGTCGTCGATCTCTGTGTGTGTGTTTTTTCATCTTCTTCTTCAGATCTTCATCTTCTTCCCGAAGGTATGTCGTCGATCTCTGTGTGTGTGTGTGTGTGTGTGTCGCGAGCTGTATGTTTGTCGAGTGTGAGTGAGAGTGTGTGTGTGTGTGTGTGTCGCGATCTGTGTCGAGTGTTTGTGTGTGTGTGATTGAGTGTGGGTCAATCTGTTTGTGTGTGTGATTGTGTGTGTCGAGTGTTTGTGTGTGTGTGATTGTGTGTGTGTGTCGATCTGTTTGTGGGTGTGATTGTGTGTGTCGAGTGTTTGTGTGTGTGTGATTGTGTGTAGATCTGATTGAGTGTGTGATTGTGTGTGTCGGTGGTGTGTTTTGGTGTGTTTTGGCTTAACCACAGCCATAGTAGATATATATAGTAGGAGTAATTTCTAGTAATTTTTTTTATTTTTTTTTTATTTTTGCTGAATAACCCAATATTAGGTTATTAGGTTAGTAATTACTCCTACTATTTCTAGCAATTTCTTCTTCTTCTTTTTTCCTTCTAGTGTGTGTTTTATTTTTATTTTTTTATTTTTTTGCTGTGAAATAGGAGAGTTATTTAGTGTAGAATAACAACACTTTTTGAGTTTATATATAATCTTAAAAAAATAAGATTGGACAACACTTTTTGGTAGTATTGAACTATTTAGATCCAATTATGTGTGTACAATTATTAGACATTAGATCGGCAGCGTCTAAATTGAATGAGATGTGCTTTATAATTGGTACATTGTGTATTGTGGAAATCTATTAGGCAAATTTTGCTATTCTTATTATTTTAGAATTTTCTACAATTTTTTCATATTTTTTCAACCTTAAATCTAGCGTATCGGAGCGTATCGCCCGATACCAGGCCGCATCGCCGCGACACCGAGTCATCACAACAATCTCCGATACCGCGACCGATACCGCGACTTTGAACCATGATACCAGGCAAAATGAACAGAAGTCACGAAGATGCAGTCTTTCAGTTCAGTTGCTTGTTTCATTACCATATTAAATCTTCTGTCACAGTTTCATAAATTGCATTGTAGCAAATCTACCTCACGCAAGTCAAGGTAGCAAGTATTACTTTTCTTTTCTTTTTCCTTCGATTAAAAGTAGCATGTATTTCAAATAAACCCAAATTTACCTAACAAGTGATCTCATTTCAGTGCCATAGAGATTGATGTATTCTACTTACTTGATATACTTCTATGACTCTATCTAGATTCTAAACACACACACACACACAATGATACAAAGTATATCAATAACTTATATATATATATATATATATATATGCAAGATATAAACACACACACACACACACACACACACAATGTAAACTTACTGCTGTCGCCAATCAAAAGGAACCGAACAAAACCTTAATTTCCCAAAACAAGCATCTATTTACATTAACAACAAGGTCTCATTTCAGTGCCTTGCAGTGTAAACTTACCGCTGTCGCCAACCAAAATAAGCTTTATGAGGTAATCGTAATCATCTCGAGCTCTAGCTAGTGGAGCTGCCATTGAATTGGGACCCAAAAACAAACCCTAGAAACAGGTCCTTCTCTGGCAAAATCAGCAAAAAAACACCCAAAAAAAAAAAATCAAATGCTTAAATTTCAAAATTTATACAACAATTTGCATATTATAATTTCTTTGATGTCTATACATTTAACATTTTTACCAGATCGAAGATTGTTGAGAGATCGAATTTACAAAATGGAGGAAGAGGAAAAAGAGGAGGGAAGAGACGTCAGCACTGATCGGCCATTGAAAATGTTTTTTTTTTTTTGGTAAATTACAGTAACACCCTCCTAAACTATGATAATTTTTCACTAACACCCCCTAAACTTTAAAACTGAACAAACTCATCCGCTAAACTATCAATTGTTGTCACTAAAACCCCTTCTTCAGGAGGTAGAGTTTGTTTATTTCAAGGTTTTGAAACCCAGCCCGGACCGGACGGTTCAACCGGTCGGACCGTCGACCGGTCCTAGAAACGGGCCGGTCCAAACCGGGAACCGCCCTTAGAAGAAAAACCGGCCTAAAAATGGGAAACCGTCCAACTCGTCCGGTCGAACCGGAAATCCTAAAAACCGTCGCCGGTTCAACTGACCCGGACCGTTCATATTTAGCATTTTAAAAAAAAAAAGCTGACCGTTTCTCTCTCTCTCTCCTCCTTTAGCAAATGGGGTCATCATACCTAGCCTAGGTAATTAATTTTTTTATGGTAGTCTGGCCAAGTAGTTAATGCTTTCCACTTTTTTAGATGCCAACTCATGAAATGATATGTTAAGACATGTCAACTATCAAGTTGACTGTTCAAATTTCAAAAGAATAATTAGTAGATTAACAAAATCTTGATTATAGTATTATATGAAACTGAAAGGAAATTTTCTTAAATGAGAGAATAAAATTTAAGAATTTTTTATGCTTATATTAAAGTGTGAAATAGTGAAAATCAAAGTTAGAATTTTGAGTTTTATTTTTTTTATATAGTTTTAACATTTCACATATTTTTATTAATATTTGTGAATAAGTATATTTATTATGTAATTATGACGTCACGGTTCAATTCCGGTTCACCCGGCGGTTGAACCAGTAACCCGTGACCCGGACATTTTTCCGGTTCAATGAACGGTCTGGGTTTCAAAACATTGGTTTATTTGGATGGTTCAGCAGTTCAGGGGTGAGTCTGTTTAATTTTAAAGTTTGGAGGGTGTTAGTGAGAAACAGCCATAGTTCAGGGGGTGGTGCTGTAATTTATCCTTTTTTTTAGAGAGAGAGAGAAAGCTCAGGGGAGGGACTAATATACGGCCGTGATTCAGAGGAGGTGTTACGTGGACCTATTCGGATCTCTTTTATTGGTTATAATTATAATAATCATCAAATTAGGCAACGAGTGTATCAAACCCAAAATCGGTCCGGGTACAGGTGAATGATGTTTTAGGGCTTTGTTTAAAAAACAAAAAACCAAAAAAAAAAACAAAAAACCAAAAAAAAAAAACAAATACGACAGAAAACATTTTCATTTGTTTTATTATAAAGGAAAACGATGAAAAAAATACAAAAGAAAATAGAAAAAATTAAAAAATTAATTAAACATTTAGAATGTTGTGAGTCATTATTATTCCTTTATTCATATATTAGAATTGTATTTTAAAAATTTTCAATTTTTAATGTAATTTAAGTATGAAGGAAAACACAATAAACAAATTTTTCTTCTTGTTTTCTTTTACCATTTTTTTCCCTTCATGAAATTTGTGAACCAAAAAGAGCCTCAAGGATTTACAACAATATTGTTTAGACCTCGTGCATGAATTAAATTTTGCCTAGGTTAGTTTGAAGTTTTAAAGGTTGTTATAGAAAGCAAAAGAATCTGGTTACGTGATTCATAAGTGAATGAACTCCATAAATTTAGTGCTTGATGGGTGTACAATTCTTGCATACAAATCCGTTGACAGTTAAATAACTCTCTTAAAACTACCTCTTTATCAAAAACATAACATTAGTTCTCATAAGCTATTTAGGAAAGCAAATAACTAGTTTAAGGTTTAGAAGGGAATTAGTTCTGAAAATAATAGTGAGTATCAGTTTCTTGCTTAGGAGTCTGTACCCTGTCTAATAACTATCGTAAAACTGGTTCTTTATTAGATCAGCGCATTATCTTGGTTCTCACAAATGTCAAATAAAAAGTGAGACATACACTAAATGTGGTCCAATTTTCAATATTCCCAAACATACATTCACAAAATCATATAAAAAGTGAGACTTTGAAGTGAATCTAAGTTATATTTTATCCTAAACATACTTTTAAACTAGTTCTATAAATGGTCTATTCGGATATAACATAGCAGGAATAGGCCTAATTACAAAACATGCCTTTGAAGTTTGGTGTCTGTCTCATTTGAGTCCATGCAATTTTAATTGTATTAATTTGGTCTTTGAAGTTTTTAAATAAAAGCAATGTGATCCAAATGGCCAATTATGTGAGAAAAATTAACAGAACTTACCCACTACTGTGAATAATTACATTTAGAAGCAGGTGTGTGGAGATTGGTGGTTTCCACCTTTGCCCTTAATAGACGTTAAAGTGCATAATATATGAGTAATTTCTGTCAATTTTTCTCACAGAATTGGACATTAAGACAACGTTGCGTTTATTTAAAAATTTTAATGACCAAATTAACAAAGTTGAAACTGCAATGACTAAAATGAGATAGGGACCAAACTTCAAGGGTGTATTTTGTAATTAAGCCACAGGAACAGGTTTAGCCTACTTCTTCTCTCTTTTACTAGGTAGAAACACATGCGTTGCACATGTTGGATAAAATGTTGCACGTGGCACGTGTGTGTAACATGTGCATTGTGTGTGTAATATCAAAATATAAAATTATTTTATGGACAAGTGTGTGTAATAAGTGTAACTTTCATTTAGAGGCGTGTGTGTAAATTAAATTTATAGGCATGCATGCGTTATTGTCACGCCCCGGAGCAGCAAAAGTAGAGAAAAATAAATTTCCTTTTTGGGTCCATAGGGAATGAAGGGTAAATGTCACTAATTGCCCACACCACACAGTTCTAGTTAACAGAAAGAACAACCCATAGTAATATAAAGAAAACTTAGTATATTACCAACATCAGAGTTATTACAACAATAGAGCTACAGCGGAAGTATATAAGGTTTGGAAGCAACTATGCCCAAGTACCAAATATAACAAGCAGTCTAAACAGGAATAATAAACTAATAACTATCTCCAGATCTTCAGCTGGCGTAAACATCAGAGTAATAATCCTCCCTGGCATAGGCGTCATCAGTGGGGCTACCCTCTGCGTATTCCCCTCCCAGATAGTAGCCGTCGTCGTAGGCTCCGTCACTTGTAGAATTAGGTACAGGATAGTTTGGACGGGGAAAGTCCAGGCAATAAAGGCCATCAGCTTACTGAGAGCTGAGTGAATATAAACTAACAAGGTACTGGTTATCTGAAGTAATAACAAGTTTATGAAGACACGAGTTAAATTCTACTATAATAATATTTTTCTCCTTTACTCAACATCGTTAACCAACCCTTGTCATCTTATTACTCGAAGACCGATATTCAACATACTCTTACTAAATGAACATACTCAATCGTTTAACTCTAGGGATACACCCTCATTCCGTCCACTGCTTTTAAGAGCATATTCACAGCTCACCGCAGGTCATGGACTCCACGTCAGTCCGTCCCCCAGCTTTTAAGAGCATATGCACAGCTCACAGCTTTACAGGGACACAACGTTTTCAGTAAGGCATATCAGTCTATTGCCACGACTCAACATCATCTACCAGTGATCCCAGCTCACCGCTTTTAAGAGCATATTACACAGCTCACCGCTTTTAAGATAATATCATAGATCATCTAGTCTATCTTAGGACTACTTGGTCCAGCTCACCGCTTTTAAGAGCATATGCACAGCTCACCGCTTTTAAGAGCATATCATGACCAAACGTCCGTCCACGTACTATTCCCAGAACTTACCAAACCTACCTAAGTTCCATTCTAACATCGACACATGACAATTCCCAATGTGGCATGACTACTCTGAATAAAAGAAACGGATATCAAACTCATACAAGAATCAACACGTCGCCATATTCTTTCGTTTATCAAATACCCATTATTCTTTGGTGTCACATTATCCTTTCCTAACCCAAGTTGCATAACGGAAGACTGAATCGACATTCGAATAATCGAACCTCTTATATAATACATAGGCAAAGGAATCTATATCCTGTCAATGCCAATCGATTGGGACAAGGGTCCAATCGATTGGGATAAAAGTCATAACAATCGATTGAGGAAACTGGCAATCGATTGGAATGTTGATCGATTGAATTCTATCCAATCGATTGGGACCAGACTGATGGCAATCGATTGGGAATCATTCCAATCGAATGGAACTTCGTCTTCTCCAGCAGATTATAAAATAGCATATATAAAGTCGTAAGGATGTTTAATACGTTTAAACTTCATGACAACTAGTATAAATATCAAATAGAGGGACCAAGTGAGTTACAACTTGTCTCTGCTTATGCCAATCGATTGGGACTGACGCCAATCGATTGGTTACAGATATTTTCATGGCAATCGATTGTGAGTCAAGGGCAATCGATTGGGTTATGCCACGTAATGAATTCAGGTCGATAGAATAGCAATCGATTGGAAAGACGGCAATCGATTGGTATACAAAAAGTAGCAATCGATTGGGACACAAAGGCAATCGATTGGTAACCAAAATTACCAAATAAAAGGTAAGGGTTATATAAGTACAAATACGAAGTCTTATTTATTAATACTCTCTAGAAATTCAGGGTATTACAAATATAAATATAAATTTCAAAAAATACATTAAAGTACTTCTCATATTCTGCTTACTAGAAATAGACACGAACACATAAATATAGTAAGATGCTTTAAGAAAAGCAACTAATTAAATTGTACAATATGATAATATCAAATTAAATTTATAAGCATATTTATGTGTAAATGAAATGTGTGTGGGTAATATCAAAATATAAAATTCAATTCATAATCATGCGCGTGTAATATCAAAATCAAAAAAATATTATAGACATGTGTGTAGTAAAATTAAATTTCTAAACATGTGTGTAAATTAAATTTATAGGCATGTGTATGTAATATAGGCAAGTGTGTATGTGTGTGTGTGTGTATGTGTGTGTGTAATATCATGGGTGTGTGTAAATTATTTTTATAGCCAAGTGTATGTGTACTATCAAAATATCAATATCAAATTAAATGTATGAAATTATATGCAATAAAATTTATAGACATTGTGTGTGTAATATCAAAATATAAACTTCAATTTGTAGGCATTGTGTGTGATCAAAATATTTTGGGACAGTCGGAGATGGCTTTTTTGTTTTTTAGGTATGTGTGTAATAAAATTAATTTTATAAGCATATGTGTAAATTCAATTTATAGTGTTAGGATTTTATGGGTATGCCCTCAAACCAGTTACCTTACGATTACTATTTATAGACATTTGATTAGTTTATTTATGGATATCATTTACATTTAATTATGTATGTTTTCATGAGATGAATGGTTAGCAGGTTTGAACCCTTAGACAGTTCATGGTACTCATATATACGAATATGATTTGTGTATGAGGAGATATGAATATTTAGAACTATCACAGTTGATGATAAGATTGGATTACTTATCAGGTTTAGACTATATCACATTAACTTTTATATGATAGAATGAAGAATCTCATTCACTGGAATGTTTGATTCCAAGCTTAATGTGGTAGTGTATTTGATACATTGACGGACTTAAGTATGTTCTATTAATACAATACTATCCATTAGTTAATAGACACTCAAACTTGTGTGAGACACTTGTCCTTAATCCTGAGATGGTAGTGGACGTAAGCTATAAGCTTAGGTTGCTTTCAGTTTCTAATCAGTGAGGTCTTCTAGATCAACACCTAGGTTTCTTGGGAAACCAAGTTTATAGTATTGGGAACATTTACTGTCAAGATGGAATCTACGCTCTTGTGTGAAGTGATTCGCTGTAAAGAGTAAAGTATTCCTTTGAAAATGTCACTTGGTTGATTACTAAGAACTGCAGTCTTGTCCTCAAAGTATGTTGATGACATGTTCAGAGATCTATGAGTAAGTGAATGAGACTCAAGGATTACAAGAGGTAATTATAATCGGGGTGACAGTGTATATATATATATGTATATATTATATCCAGAATATAATTACGGATACTGTTGGTAGAGGGGCATTAGTGTCGATACAAGTCTAGGTACTACTAATATATGTGTGGTTTGCTTCTTATGTATTGGAGTACAATCATTATTATATAGTAAAATTAATAATGATTGATTAATAATTGATTCCTTAGTTAAGAGTTTAACTGGAAGGGGTTAATGATTAATCGAAGCCAGTAATTAAGATCCTAGAGGTCCCACTCCAAGCTCATTAGGTGATTGAATGCTAAAAGGAACAAAACGGGAAAAAGGGTACCAGAAACCGATTTATGGGATAAACCGGTTACTGGGTGCAGGTACCAGAAACCAGTTTGTCCTACAAACAGGTTACTAGGGACATGCTCCAAAAATCGGTTTGTGGGACAAACCGGTTTATGGAATGTAGGTTTAGATATTCTATAAATAGAGGACCTACAGGAAGAATGCAAGGTGACACAAATTCTAAGCCCTAGACATTCTAGATCAGTCTCTAAGCCTTAGAGACATTCCCATATAGTTCCTTAGGGGTTTTCCACAAAACCCTAGTGTTTGGAAATATCCGGAACCCATAGAAGTGAAGATTTCTGGAGTTTGGAAAGGATAATCTTCATCAACAACACAATCCGAGAGAAGAGATCACGACAGGATCCAACCGATCCGTATTGGTATGGATATATATACGTATATAAGTAGTAGTAGTATATATATATATATGTATTGTATCGTGTACAACTAAACGAGAAGTAGATCTTAAAAGTTTTGAACTGCATCTATTCATATTCCGTTGTGCACTGGATCAAGTTTTCCAACACTGGTATCAAAGCCACCTCGTTTAAGTTGTATATAATATGTATTATGGAAACATGATGATCAAGGGTTTAAAAATTTTAAATCTTATATAAGAAGATTCATTAACGACCTAAAACTAATTGGTGTTTTCAAAAATATCGATTTTCATTATGTTTTTAGATTTGATCACTTTCTAGACTGATTAGACAATTTAGAGAAAAAAAAATCGTGCAATTAAAACATATAATCCTAAAGCTATTCAGATCAGATCTAAACAGGCACCAGAAACCGGTTTGTAGGACAAATCGATTACTGGATAAGCTTCCAGAAACCGGTTTATCAGACAAATCAGTTACTGGGGTGGTTCCAGAAATCAATTTGTGGGATAAACCGATTACTGGGAACGGATCCAGAAACTGATTTTGTACCACAAACTTGTTTGTGGGTAATAGATTCAGTTTTATGTAGACTCTATGTTTTTGTTTTAAAAACTGTTTTAAATTTTCATTTTATAAAATGCAGAAACTGTTTTACAACTTGTTAAAAGGTTTAAAAGCGCGAAATAGTTTTTCTAAGAAACCCTGGGTATTGTTTGACAATATCCATCATCATGGTAGTAAGTGTAAATTTGATTTATGCATACTTATAATTCTATAATATTCATACAAGCACTAGTTGTGATGAATTGCATGTTATATTAGATATAGGACATGTAATTGAATGTATGGCATTTATTATGAATATATGTCATCTAACCTTTATAACCGGAAGCCTTATCTCTTATGGCAAGTTAGTTTAAATCGTTTTAAATTTTGTTGTGCATAATGGTTTCCCTAGCCGATTGTTCTTTACTTTTCCTAGAATGTTTGTAAGCCTCTTCGGAGGTATAGGATTATATATTGTGACTTTTGGAGGACTCAAAGAAGGTGCCATGGAGATGGAGCACCTAGAGATCGAAGCCTTGAAGATGGATCTATGAAGATAGAGCCCTGAGAGAGAAGGGCTTGAATGAATGTTTTACATATGCTTATATATGTTTTGATATGTTGTGATTGCATGAGTAGCATAATGTCTTCAAAATATTTTTTTTTCTTTAAGTGATAATATGAATAAAATTGTTTTGCAAAATTATCATGCTCTTTGAAAGAAAATATTATTTTGACATATTAAATGAATATAAGATATTCATGGATAATGACAAGGAAACAATTTTCAAAATGAATTCCTAAATTTCGAAAATTCTAGTGGGAGAGAGTCTTATAAAAGTTATAACCTCATAGTCTTTCATCAATGATTCATTGTAAAGTGAATGGGATACTGCGAGTCATAGATTCATCTATGGTCACTCCCTTCGGACACTAGTCCATTCACTGGTTACTAGATATGAATTTCCAATGGAGGAAATTAATGAGACGCATTAAAGAGTGACCTCCCCTCAAAGGCACTACTTGAAGCGGTTGTTATTAAATTTCTTTTGATGGTATGCACTAGACTACTATTTTTAGTAACAGATTCCCCTCGGAGTTTTATTAAAAATCATTAGAGACTTAAGGATTAGAAGTCATGGACTATTTTGCAAGAGTTGCATGGAGAATAGTTATGATGGGTTCCTCCCAATTAAGTCATGAAGTCTTGACCTCCCCTCGGAGGCTTGACTTCATAATTTAATATTCTGAAGACATAATATGTTTTGTTTTATAGGAATTCCCATGTAATGCATGTACGTTATTTTTAGATATCCATACTTATTCTATTCTGCATGTTTTAATTTCAGATTAGCACAATGTCTAAATTTAGTCCTCTTGCCACAATTTTGAGCCAAAACAAGCTAACTGGAACAAATTATGTTGATTGGAAAAGAAACCTCGACATTCTTTTGACTGCTGAGGAACACAAATTTGCCCTTACCACTCCCTATCCACCAGCCCTTGCTCTTAATGCCCAAGCTAATGAGGATGATCCACATTCACGATGGCAGAAGGCTGATGAGATGACTCGTTGTTACATATTGGCTTCAATGTCCAATGTGTTGCAACTCTGACATCAGTCTATGGCCACGGCTGCGGATATGATTGCAAACCTCAAGAAAATATTTGGGGAACAAAGGCATTCTACTAGGCTTAACGCCATGCAGTAAATCATGAACACCAAGATGTCGGAAGGGACTCCAGTAAGAGAACACGTTTTAAAAATGATTGGATATTTAAACATACTGGAAGTCCTTGGTGCAGACATTGATGGGGAAACCCAAGTTGACATGGTCCTGAACTCACTGCCTCCTTCGTTCACTCAATTCAAATTGAATTATAATATGAATAAATTGGGTTATTCACTGAGTGAACTAATAAGCTCTCTACAGGCAGTGGAAGGGATTGTCAAGGGTAATCATGAGGCGATGAACATTGAGAAGGCTTCATCCTATAAATCCAAGAAAGGGAAAATGAGGAACAAGGGCTCGAAGGTTCAAGTTGATGAAAAAAGGCAAAGAAGAGAAAGAAAAAGGTTGAAGGAAAGCCAAAGAGAAAGTGTTTCCAGTGTGGTATACCAAGGCATTGGAAGAGAAAACTGTCTAGACTACTTAGCAACAAAGAACCAAGGTATGAAAGAATCATTTGTAATTGAAGTAAGTTTTTTAACGGATACTTCAAATACATGGTGTGTTGATTCTGGTGCAACTAACCATATCTGCAATTCGTTGCAGGGGTTCAGGCCAATGAGGCAGTGCAGTGATGGAAAAATCACTCTTACTTTGGGATCTAGTGCAACCATTTCAGCAGTTGCAGTTGGAGTAGTAGTTTTAGTTTTTCTTAGGGATAAAACGTTAGTCTTATCGGATGTACTTTATGTTCCTTCTGTAAGGCGTAATGTTATTTCGGTTTCTAGTTTAGTGAATAATGGTTATTCATCTTCTTTTGGTACTGAAATCTCAATTAAAAAAAATGGTTCTTTTATTTGCTCTGGTATGTTGTCTATTGGTTTATTCTTGATTAATCCAATTTCTCTAGAAACTTTAGAAGTGGAATTGAATAACTCAATGGTAACTGTACCATCTAAAAGGAAGAAACCTTCTTCAAATCCAACAAAGCTTTGGCACATGAGATTAGGACATGTTAATCTAAATAGGATAGACAGGCTTGTTAAGGATGGTGCAGACACCCATTTTTGCCCAACAAAAATATTAATACTATTTACCATATTTTTACCCAACCCTAAATTTTTTTTTTTTAGCTTCTTTTCTTTTCACCAAGTTAGGTAGAAAAAAAAAAGAGGGGGAAAAAAAGATGTTGGAATCCTTCTTGTAGTAAAAGAAAAAAAAAACACAAAGATGTTGGGATCCTTTCTTTTACTCCGTAACAAAAAAACAAGAAAAAAGATGGTGGAGTTTTTCTTTTCAATAAACAAAACTTGGTGGATTTTTACTATTCCATAAAAAAATGCAAGTAGTTTGGTTCTTTTACTTAAAAACAAATGGGTGGGTCTTTTATTTTTTTAGTGGAGAGTGTTTAAAAATATAAAAAATAAAAAAATATATAAAAATATAAAAAGAAATAAAACTCTTGCTTGGCCTATAAATGGGGACCAATGCAAACCAAAAGAAGTAGAAAAAAAAAAAAAAAGATAGCTTTCTCTAAATACATCTCCCGCATCTTACTCTATATCTCCCTCACCTTCCTCTCCATCTCCAGCACTTTATCATAAAAAGAAAGGGTATACATTTTTTCCACCACTAATCACCACTATCAAGATCACCACTACAATCACTACCCTCCATCTAGCTACCATATAATCACGATCCTCATCAATATACCTCACAGCCATCATCTGTTGCCACCCAACCGTCATAGCACCACCTCAAACTATTGCCTAACATCACAGTCACTTACCATCAATATTCTAGCCGATTTCTCGAAATCCTTCCAATAACTCAGGCTTTTTTTTTCTTGTACATATCATCTTCATTTCTTGCTAAAAAAAAATAATAAATTTATATATATATATATCCACTTCATACTCGGAATTACTTGGTTTCCAATACAAAAATCACATCCGACTCTGGATCACATAATTCCCAATAAGGAAATCCTACGTGGTTTCTAATACGGAGGGCCATGTTCTACTGGGGATGTCGCGGTTGCTAATACGAGGACCTATGTTCAACTAGGGACTACGCTGTTTTCTAAATATGGAAATCCATGTCTAAATAATAAAAATTGCTTAATTCACATGAAAAAAAAAGGAATAATTCTTTTTCTTTTATTTTCTCTTATGGTCGGACATTCCGCCTTCCTCATTCTTTCTCTTTTATTTTCTCTTATGGTCGGACATTCCACCTTTCTCTTTCTTTCTCTTTTATTTTCTCTTATGGCCGGATATTCCGCCTTTCTCTTTCTTTCTCTTTTATTTTCTCATATGGTCGGATATTCCGCCTTGCTTTTCTTTCTCTTTTATTTTCTCTTATGGTCGGACATTCCGCCTTTCTTTCTCTTTTATTTTCTTTTTCAGTAGTATGGCTTTCCTATAAATCCACTCTGGCCAGTCCATACGCCTTTATTGCTTTCCTTATATATATATATATATATATTGTAAATACGTATTATTATAACAAGTTTATGAACTCGCACATCACTCCACGGTTACTCATGGGCACCGACCCTTACTTCCGGCATAAAAATAAAAATGCAAAAAAATCTCTTTTCTTTCTTTTGGGCACCGACCCTTACTTCCGGCATAGGAATAAAAGAACAGAAAAAATGAAAAATATAAAAATACAAAAAAAAAAACACTTCATTTTTCACTTGCTTGCATAAGTTCGTTCAATCTCAATTACTTTTCCAAAAATCCTAGCTACACCAATTTTCACTCAAATCACTTTTCAAAACTCACTACTCTTTCAAAGGTTAAAGTCTAGGACTACACCACACAAGTTAAAGTTCCTAGTTGCACCAACTTTACTCAAAACACTACTTCACACTCACACGGTCTAGATTGGCCAACTTTTTTCAAACACTTGCACACACTCACACATATACAAGGCACAAAACTACGTACGACCTGATTCTCGACTTGAGATACGTATGCAACCCCTCACTTGGGTGCAAGCATAACCACATTTTTTTCCAATACTTGTACATTCTCACACTTTATTTCTTTTACTTCTGCCCCATTATCATAAAAATCACTAGAATTGGCAACCGTGCTTTGCATGGATGTTCGAGGATGCCTAACACCTTCCCTCGACATAATCGAGTCCCCGAACCCATATTTTAAAAGATCTCTGATTTTTGCATGGCTATTCAGAGTCATACTTTTAAAGAGCCCACTTTCCTTAAAAATATTTTTTTTAAGTCAAAGATGATTACTTTAATTGTCTTTACAGGGGTCCTAATACCCAAATGTTAGGTGGAGACTCTGAACATTTCAAATAGGCCCTCCATACTCTTTTCACTGCTCCCAATAAAATTCATCACATTTCACCCACTTTCAAAAAAAGCCAGGCCCACACCGATAGGCCAGGGTGTGCCAAAAATGTTGGCGCGACAGATGGGATCCTTGATTCTCTAGTTCTTCAACCACTACCTGTCTGTGAATCCTGTTTGGAAGGCAAATGACAAAAAAGAACCTTTTCTTCAAAAGGCAACAGAGCCAAAGATTTGCTGGAATTGATTCATACCGATGTATGTGGACCAATAAATGTTAGGGCACGATGCGGTTATCAGTATTTCATTCCATTTACTGATGACTTCTCGAGATACGGATACATTTACTTATTGCACCACAAATCTGAAGCCTTTGAAAGTTCAAAGAATTTAGAGGTGAAGTGGAAAAGCAATTATTAAAGAATATCAAAGCTATTCGATCTGATCGAGGCAGCGAGTATCTCTCTGATGAATTTATTGACCATTTGAGAAAGGATGGGATCCTATATCAGTTGACTGCACCAGGTACACCTCAACGGAATGGTATAGCAGAAAGAAGGAACCATACCCTTTTAGACATAACTAGGTCCATGATGAGCTATTCGGAATTACCACTGTTATTATGCGGATCTCTTTGGAAACTGCAATGTACATACTAAATCATGTTTCCAAGCAAGTCTGTACCTAAGACACCCCGAGAGTTATGGAGTGGGCGTAAGCCTTCTTTGAGACATTTTCATATTTGGGATTGTCCGGCACATGTGCTGAAGGCACAGACGAGTAAGTTGGAAACAAGATCGGAAGTCTGTTACTTTATAAGGTATCCAAAGGAAACAAAGGGTTGGTATTTCTATCACCCAAGAGAGCAAAAGGTGTTCGTAAGTACACACGCTCTTTTCTTGGAGGATGATTTATCATGAACCATAAACCCAAAGGAACGATTGTTCTGGAGTCAATTCCTCAAACAGTCAATGAGAATGTAGAACAAGAAATGAACACAACTTCTTCTATTCCTGTACCGGAACCTCGTCGTAGTGGGAGGATTGTCAGGGAGCCTGACAGATTCATGTTTCTAGGAGAGGCTTTTGAAGCTATTCTTCAAGAGTCTGAATATGATCCTTCTAGTTATGAAGAGGCCATGTCCGATAAAGACTCAGAACATTGGATACAAATAGGGGTGCTTCTGAGCTGAGCGTTTCAGGCTTGGCTGGAAGGATTATAAGCTTGCTCAAGCTTGGCTCGAGCTTGACTAAAATGTAAATTGATAAAAATTCAGTCAGCTCAAGTTCAGTTCGAGCTTGGCTCAATTAAGGTTAATGAACCAAGCTCAAGCATGAGCTCGAGCTCGAGCTAGAACTTAAGCTCGATTATGAGCTCGGCTCGAATGGTGTTTTTGTGTGTGTGTGTGTGTTATATAAAATGCTCCAACAATGATTTTTGTGTGTGTGTGTGTGTATGTGTGTGTGTGTGTGTGTGTGTTAAAATGCTCCAACAATGCCCTGCATATGTATTATGTACATGTAATGTTGCTGTTGCACTTTCAATAAACTAAAAATATCTCCAAAAAATCAAAGCACATCTCCAATTAAGGCAAGAAAAATGAGGGAGAATTGTCTAATTAACTGTTTCAATCGTAGCAAAACTCACAAGTTCACAAGTCACAAGTCTTAAATATCATAATTCACAACATAAAATAAAATAGAATAAAATAAAATAAAATAACACTCACACAAGGACATCGGAATTAATAATTTCTCCACAACAATTTCCAACCTAAATATTACAACTCCATAATGTGAAAAGAAAAAAAGGAGGGAGAGAGAGAGAAAGGGGGGGGGGGGGGGATAAGGAGCTCCATAACAACTTCCTCTACTTGTTCCTGAAAGAAAAGGAAAAAGTAAATAGTATTATAACAAATTATATGACAAAAGGAATATATTAAAACTTAGTGTTTCCAACTATATAAAGAGAGTAAAGATAAGTAAGCAAATTAGATTCCATCATACCAAAGCCTAGCTAAGGAAAAGTGTAATCCTGGAAATCTTCTTCTGATTTTTTCTGGAAATGAAGTAAAAGTTAGGATTTGCTAAGGAAAAGTGTAAGCCTAGGTATGTGTGTGTAATAAAATTAATTTTCTAAGCATATGTGTAAATCAATTTATAGTGTTAGGATTTGTTGTCTTACGATAACTATTTATAGACATTTGATTAGTTTATTTATGGATATCATTTACATTTAATTATGTATATTTTCATGAGATGAATAGTTAGCAGGTTTGAACCCTTAAACAATTCATGGTACTCATATATACGAATATGATTTGTGTATGAGGAGATATGAATACCCTAGATGAATATTTAGAACTATCACAGTCGATGATAAGATTGGATTACTTATCAGATTTAGACTATATCACATTAACTTCTATATGATAGAATGAAGAATCTCATTCATTGGAATGCTTGATTCCAAGTTTAATGTGGTAGTGTATCAGGGTCGGCCCTGGAGTTTTGGGGGCCCTAGGCGGAATTAAAAAATGGGGCCCTCACATAAAATTACACACTCATGCAAAAAAAAAAAAATTAAAAACTAGCACAATTTTAGGTAACAAAATGTCCAATACTTCAACAAATTAGGGTTCAGATTCAAGGAAAAGAGTTGAACTAGCTACTGGTCAAATTAGAGTCTCAACTACACAATTAATCCAATGTAAACAAATTGAAAAGCCAACACAAGTTTTGAACTAGCTACAGGTTAGGCTGTAAAAATTGATCCAAAGAGGCAAAGTAAAAAGGAGCACTACTACATCCACACACTTTTTCACCCAGTTTTAAATGCATATACCCTGTGTTGTATAAGTGGTGCACAGAAAAGTGTGAAAAATTCAAACAGCACAAGGTACATGCATTTAAAGCATAGTGTATGCATAAGTGTGTATGCCTAGCATTATTGAAAGTTAAAGATAGAAAAATCCAAAAATAGAGAAAATTAACAAGAGATTTTTTTTTGTGACAGTTAGAGATATATCCCTTGTCAGTCAAAAATTTAACAAAAAATACCTTCAATATCTGCATTTAATCAAAAGTCCCTGTTCTTTGACAAAAGGACAAAATCTCCATAACTTTTGATATATAACTCCATTTTTCTCAAATTTTATACCGTTGGAATCGTATCGACGATAGCTACAAAACTAGTACCATTGTTGATATATTTTGAGAAAAAAAAAATCAAAATCTTACATGCCTTGTGTAACTGAAAATTTCACAAAAGTAGTTTTGTGAAAAACTACTTTTGTGAAGTTTCACAAAACTACTTATGTGAAATTTCACAAAACTCTATTTTTTTCAAAATTTCTTCAAATTGAAAAAAAAAATGCTCAAAATATATCAACAATGGTACTAGTTTTGTAGCTCTCCTCGACACGATTACAGCAGTATAAAATTTGTAAAAAATGGAGTTGTAGATCAAAAGTTATAGAAGTTTAAAGTTTTGAAATATTTTTTGAATTGAGGAATGCTATTGTACAGCCACTCACACGGTGTGAGTGGCTGGAATGTTTGGGGCAATGTTTGGCCACGTGCTTGTGAGAGGGACTTTTAACAAATTCCCATAAAAACGGCTCCTTTAGACTTTTGTTTGCTTTAATTAAGGATTTGGTCATAATTTACCCTTTTTTTTTTTGGACAGGCCAAAGAAAAGAGACGTGCTACAAAAAAACAAAAGAGAGAGAGAGAAGCTAATTTAGGGTCCTAGGTCTTGTTACTTTTTCTTTTTATCATATACATATTTTTTCTACTGTAGAAGTATAATATTACTATATTAGCAAGTGTCAAAAAATTGTGTACTATTATGTCTTGTCATCATAAGATAATATTAGTATATTGGCCACGGTGTTTTTTAAATTAACGAGGCTTAGTTTTTTAAATTGACTCAGAGTCAGAGACAAAGGACAAACTAAGTGGACTGCCTCTTTTACTGAACAAGTGACGAGGGCTGATATTTGTTAGATATTGGCCCGATAAAGAGAAAAATTTGTTAAATCTGATCCTCGATCTCTAGTTTTACTTGTACTTGTGTTCTAATTCATCTCTTTACGCAATGATGCATTTTCTGTGGTATATTGTTGTGTTTTGTTCTTTAAATGCAGGATCCAAAGTTTGAATGAATAACAAGTTGAAAGGAATGAATCAAGAAACAAGTAGATGAAGTCTTGGTACCAATCGATTGACATCATATCAATCGATTGACATATCTTATGATCAATCGATTGAACTTTATACCAATCGATTGGAATGTTTACCAATCGATTGATAGTTTTGTCAATCGATTGGCTAAAGCTGGAAACAATCTGCGTTAATGGTGCAAGATCTCAGCAATTAGGACGACGACCAGCCGTTATGAAATGAACCTAGACGCCTTCAGCTCGTGGATTTGACACTATATATAGAGGGGAGTGAAAAGGGTCAGGGGTTAGCTCATTTTGTATTCGTTTTGTAGGGATTTCTCCATATTTTTCGTTTTGAATGAGTACAAGCTTGAAGTTATAATATTTTGAATTCAATCTCAAGTTTAGGTTTTCGTTCTTGCTTCTAGTTGTTTTAGGAATTGTTCAATTGTGAATCTCATTCTAGTTTTAGTTCAATTTAAAGATTCTTAGTTCAAAAATTTAATCCATGGCAATATTTGATCCTGCTTTTCAGTTCATTTATATTTATGCAGTCCTAAGTATGCTTGAGTAGAATTCTGGTTGGGAATAATGTGAAGAAACATTGTTCCCAGCCCACTGCCATGATTCTGTAAAAGAATCAATGTCAATCGATTGGATACAGAGTCCAATCGATTGACATAGATTCCAAGCCAATCGATTGGTACTTTAACCAATCGATTGGAAGCCATTTCATACCAATCGATTAACAATAACATCAATCGATTGGTATGTTTATGACTTGGGTTGACTCCTTTTTGTATTCCAGTAACTTTTGTTTCAGAAACTAAGTCCAACTTGATCTTTTGAAGTTCGAATTGCAATCTGATTCTGAAATAGGAGCTCTTTTGATTAATTAACTTAATGAACACTTTTGAGGAACATGTCAATTATTTTATACTCGATTTGTTTATCATTGGACATAAAGTTAGTTAGTTTTATTCCAGTTCTTCATAAGTAAGTAAAATTTTTGAACCACTAAGAATGTGAAATTCATATACATAGTGTCTAGAATGTTTTACTTAATCAATTTCCAATCATGGAATACCAAAAGAAGAAAATCCCAATTGTTTGTTTTTGTTAAATCATGGCAGTGGCTGGAACTTTGTGGATTCATATATTCCCAATTCTTTGTCATATTTAATTACAAGTTACAATTTTAGTCCTATCTGGTTAAGTTATCATTACATTTTAAGTCGTTTCTTTTATTTATTTAAATTCAATAGGGTTGTTAGAATCTCCACTTTATAAGAAATCATCTTTTATTTTCTTTAGAACCCAATCTAGGTTTCTTTCCTCAAATTCCGTCCCTTGGGAAAAGGACTCGGTTTTACCGGTTTTACTTGACGCAACCGTCTGCACTTGGACGTACTCTTCAGAGAACACAATTCCAGTTGTGCCAAGTTTTTGGCGCCGTTGCCGGGGACGGTAACAAAGGCCAGAATCTTTTGATTGATCCGATCTTTTCTTATCCCATTTCTATCTTTCTTTTTCTTTTTGTTCTTCGAAACACAAGCTGTATTATTGTGTCCTTCTATGTCCTTTAACTCCGCTAAAGCTATAATCACAAATCTATTTGAAGATTCCATCAATAGTGCTGATAATCCCATTTTTACCCCATCTATTTCTGACCCAATGTCTGATACGGAGATCCAACAAGGAGAGAATATGCATGACCTCAGTGATGACGGTCAACGACCTTTACGAGAACTTTTAGCTCCTGATCGAACAGCCACACCTTCTTGTATCCGCATCCCTCCGCACACGGGTACATTCCATTTTCGTAATGGAATGATTCAACTTTTACCCACATTTCACGGGATGGAGAAAGAAAAGGCGTATTTACACATTCGAGATTTCGAAGACGTTTGTGGCACTTTCACAGATCAGACGTGCCCGAGTGACATAATTCGACTAAAGCTTTTCCCCTTCACCTTGAAGGACAAAGCAAAGTCATGGTTGTTGTCACTCAAACCGAACTCTATTTCGACTTGGCCAGCAATTCATGAAGCCTTTCTTAAAAAGTTCTTCCCTAACCGATTAACGAATGACATCTTGAGACAGATCAAGATGTACAATCAAAAAGAGGAAGAAACTTTCGCTGAGGCATGGGAGCGTTTCAAGGATTTGTTACTGCTCTGCCCACATCATGGTTTTGAGAAGTGGCGGACAATAAGCTTCTTCTATGACGGCCTTAGTCCAAAGTCAAAGAAACTCGTAGAAACTACGAGTGATGGTGAGTTTATGAGCAAAAATGCCGACCAAGCAGAAGCTCATTTCGAATGGTTAGCCGAACATGCACCAGAATGGGAAACTCAAGTGACGAGAACTCGTACCAGTTCAAGTTCAAGTAAAAAGAGTATTTATCAGCTAAAAGCGGAAGATAGCTTAATGGAGAAATACGAGCAACTGGCTCGTAAGTTGGAAGTTTTAGAAGCAAAGAAGGATCCAGTGATACAGTTCGCTTCTGAAGAATCATGTTCTAGTTGTCTACAAATGGGGCATACCTCTCAACATTGCCAAATATACCCTGTTTATCATGAACAGAGTCCAGTAGAGGTACACGCTGTAAATGCCCCTGGTCGTTTCAACCCCAATGATAGGTGGAGTCATCCTGGTTTTGATCAAAGAAACAGTGCTGTCGCAGAAAACCCATCTCAACAGTGGCAGCCGAATAAAGGAAACCAATACCGACCTCAAAACCAAGGGTACCAACAGAGTTACCAACCTCCTCCTACCTATCAACAAAATCAAGGGTATCACCAGAATCAATATCAACAAAATCATTCGCCTCAATCTAACTACAATCAGGGGGTAACAACCAAACCTCATCTAACACTTATGTGCCACCTCATAAGAAGGCACAGGAGGATCCTAATACACTCATGATGCAGCAGATGATGCAGCTAATGAGTAAACTCAACACTAGTGTAGAGAGGTTAGCTGCTCAGCAAGGGGATCGAGAACGAACTATGTTCCCTGCACAACCAGAGCCAAATCCTAAAGGCCAACACTCGGGTACAGGATCCTCGGGATCTGGACCACATGAGGAGGCCAAGGCTGTAACTATGTTGAGAAGTGGAAAGGAAATTGAGAAAGTCTCTCTTTCTTCACACCCTGTAGTTGCTGATAAAGAAGAGGTAGAGAATGAAGAAGAATTGGTGGAAGAAGGAAGAGAGGGCGAAACAGTTGAGCCCAAAACAACAGTTCCTGAGGATATTGAAATAAAGAAAAGGCCCAGAAAAGAACCTCTCCTTAAGGAAGCACCCAAATGCCCTTTTCCGACACCATATCCTCAGAGGTTGAAGAGACCTCAACAAGAAACCAAAAGCCAGGAGTTTCTGGAGTTATTCAAACAAGTAAAAATCAATCTCCCACTCCTGGATGCAATTAAACAAGTGCCTGCCTATGCCAAATTCCTAAAAGACTTATGCACTGTAAAAAGAAAGCAAAGTGTGAAGAAGAGTGCTTACTTGGCATGCCAGGCAAGTGCAATTTTAAAACATGATTTGCCTCCCAAGTACAAGGATCCAGGTACACCAACGGTTTCTTGCATAATCGGTCAAAATAAAGTGAACAATGCTCTGCTCGATTTAGGATCGAGTGTTAATCTTCTACCTTATACTGTTTACCAACAGCTAGGGTTGGGAGAACTTAAACCCACTCGCATTACTCTCCAACTCGCAGATCGATCAATTAAATATCCGCAAGGAGTTCTGGAGGATGTTTTGGTCCAGATTGACACTTTTGTCTTTCCTGTTGACTTCGTCGTTCTAGACACCGAACCAGTTTACAATGCTAAATCTCAGATTCCGGTAATCTTTGGAAGTCCTTTCCTCGCGACAATTGATGTGACAATTAAAGTAAGGAGTGGAGTTATGACCGTTGCTTTTGGGAACATGACATTGAATATCAAGATCTTCTCAAATCCCAAAATTGAAGATTTTGATGATGAAGAAGAGGAAGTGAATTGGGTGGAATCGGTAATTCAAGATTGCTTTGATTCAACTGCTCACTCTGATCCCGTGGAGTCCATTATGACTAACTCATGTTATAAATTGGATAAATACACTCCACAAGATGAGATGATGAGCCAGATATGTGTTGTATTAGAAGTTATGGAAGAGGAAGTTGCAAGGGCAATGTGGATGGTTTAATTCGAACAATTACCACCAAAGACAAAATTGGCAGTGCCATCAAACCTGCAATTTCTGGAATTGGAATTGAAAGAACTCCCGAAGGAATTGAAATATGTATTTCTGGGAGAAGAGAAGACCTTTCCTCTCATAATATCATCCATTTTGAATCAAGAACAGGAAGGTAAACTAATAAAGCTACTCAAGCAACATAGAAGTGCATTGGGTTGGACTGTTGCTGACTTAAGAGGAATAAGTCCATCCATATGCACACACAAGATTTATCTTGAGGAGGACTCCAAGCCGTGTCGGCAAATGCAAAGGCGTCTTAACCCAAACATGCAAGAGGTAGTGAAGAAGGAAGTTCTGAAATTGTTGGATGTTGGGGTTATTTATCCAATCTCGGATAGTCCTTGGGTAAGTCTGACTCAAGTAGTGCCAAAGAAAGCTGGCATTACAGTTGTAGAAAATAAAGAAGGAGAATTGGTGCCCACACGTGTGACCACAAGCTGGCGCATGTGTATTGACTATAGAAGATTGAATGCGGTGACTCGAAAGGATCATTTTCCATTACCCTTTATGGATCAAATGCTCGAAAGGGTAGCGGGTCATAAATTCTACTGCTTCCTGGACGGTTATAGTGGTTATAACCAAATTGAAATTGATTCTACTGATCAAGAAAAAACCACGTTCACCTGTTCGTTTGGAACATTTGCATATCGCCGGATGCCATTTGGCTTATGCAATGCACCTGCAACATTTCAGAGGTGTATGCTGAGTATATTTAGTGATCTGGTTGAAAAGATCATGGAGGTTTTTATGGATGACTTTTCTGTATTTGGTAGCAGTTTTGATGATTGCTTAGGAAACCTCCAAAAGGTTCTGAAAAGATGTGAGGATAAGAATTTGGTCCTCAACTGGGAAAAATGTCACTTCATGGTGACAAAAGGGATTGTTTTGGGGCATATAGTTTCTGCCGAGGGAATACAAGTGGATAAACCAAAAATTGACATAATCGCTAATCTTCCTGTTCCTACTACAGTTAAGGACATTCGATCATTTTTAGGTCATGCCGGTTTTTACCGGAGATTTATTAAAGATTTCAGTGCTATGTCCAAACCGTTGTGTCAACTCTTAGCAAAGGATATCCCTTTTGAATGGACCAGCGAATGCCAAGAGTCCTTTGATAAACTCAAACATCACCTCACTACAGCTCCGATAATGCAATCTCCAGATTGGAATCTTCCTTTTGAGCTGATGTGTGATGCGAGTGACACAGCAATTGGAGTTGTTTTAGGGCAAAGGAAAGAAAAGAAGTCTACAGTGATCTACTATGCTAGCAGAACTCTTGATGGAGCTCAACGAAATTACTCTACCACCGAAAAGGAGTTGTTGGCAATTGTATTCGCACTGGAGAAATTCAGGCAATATCTCATTGGCTCGCAGATCGTTTGCTTCACTGATCATGATGCATTGAAGTATCTGCTAACCAAAAAGGATACCAAATAGCGATTAATACGCTGGATTCTCCTGCTCCAAGAATTTGACTTGATTATAAAAGATAAAAAGGGGGTGGAGAATGTGGTAGCCGACCATCTTTCCCGGTTGACTTTCAAGGACAATTCATCACAATCCATCCCAATTCGTGAATCTTTCCCGGATGAACAACTTTTTGCTGCAACCAGTTTGCCTTGGTATGCAGACATTGTCAATTATCTGGCAACAGAAGAGACCCCATCTCATTGGTCTACCCCTGACAGGAAAAGATTTCTATCCATCGCAAAATGGTTTTACTTTGATGACCCGTACTTATTCAAGTACTGTGCAGATCAAGTAATTAGGCGATGTATCCCCGAGGAAGTTATCTCTCAGATTTTAGCCTCCTGCCACTTGGAAGCCTGTGGCGGTCATTTTTCAGCTCAGAAAACTGTTCAAAAGGTATTCAGCAGTGGGTTCTACTGGCCAATAGTTTTCAAAGACTGTTATGCATTCTGTAGAGCATGTGCTAGATGCCAAATGTTGGGGAACTCGTCTAAGAGAAATGAAATGCCAATGACCCCGATCATCACTATCGAAATTTTTGATTGCTGGGGTATTGACTTCATGGGACCATTTCTGCCATCCTCTCAGTTTGAATTTATCCTTTTAGCGGTCGAATATGTGTCCAAGTGGGTTGAGGCCATTCCGACAAGGAGAAGTGATCACAGAACAGTGATCTCATTCTTAAAAGAAAATATTCTTTCGAGATTCGGAACACCGAAGGCCATGATTAGCGATCGTGGAACCCATTTCTGCAATAAACCTTTTGAGGCACTCATGAAAAAATATGGGGTTAACTATAAGATTGTTCTATCATATCACCCACAGTCAAATGGTCAAGCAGAGTTAGCCAACAGGGAGATCAAACATATCCTGGAAAAGACTGTCAATATCAATAGGAAGGATTGGTCGTCACGTTTAACTGATGCTTTATGGGCATATAGGACAGCATACAAGACGAACCTTGGGATGTCTCCCTATAGGTTGATCTATGGAAAAGCTTGCCATTTACCTGTGGAGTTGGAACATAAGGCATACTGGGCCACTAGATTACTCAATTTTGACATTCATGAGAGTGGTACATTGAGGAAGCTACAGCTTAACGAACTAGAAGAGATCCGGAATGATGCTTATGATCGTGCTTGCACTTTCAAATCCAAATTAAAGGCTAAACACGATCATTCAATCCTAAGAAAGAAGCTTGAACCGGGACAGAAAGTGCTACTTTACGATTCAAAGCTTCATCTCTTTTCCAGAAAGCTGAGGTCAAGATGGATAGGACCCTTTATTGTCAAAGAAGTGTTTCCACACGGAGCAGTGGAAATTGTTAATCCCAAGAATGGTAATGCATTTAAAGTGAATGGGCAACGTTTAAAGCTATTTTTGGAGAGGTTCGAACCAGAATCGGAGACCATCCAACTGGATGATCCTGATTATTCTTCTTGAAAAATCTGGGAACCTTATGTTGTTGTATAATAGCTTTCCTTTCTTTGTGTGCTTCTTTATTTCTGCTTCCTTTTGTTCTTATTCTGTCTTTTTGATTGGCTGTAGGATGAATCCATGGCAGATGAATCCATTGCATTACCTACCTCATTTGCTCTACCATGGGGTCCGTTCTCCAGGAACCGCAGAACAGAGGGAACAAGAAAAGCCAATTTTTACTCCGCTATCCAGCTCGTACCCAGATTCCCCTACTGCGGATATCACCAATATGAATACTTGGGATTTATTGTGCGCAGTTCGAGAGATTCTGGATGATTTTTAGTTGAACTCGGATGGAGAAGTTGTGGAGTACTTCGTGGATTTTGCTGAAGGAGAAGATCTTTCTTCTCCAGAACCTGAGCATAATTGAATTTGCCTAGCCCTTATGGCCTCTGAATAAGACAGAATTCTGTTTTTTTCTTTCTTTCAGTTTATTTGATTGTGTGTTTTCCAACCAAGATCTTGTACCCTTTGGATGATAATAATCCACTTGAGAAATAAGATTGATGATTTCTGAATAAATTCTTCCTACTTGTTTGTTTGATGAGTTTGATCCTTGTTTGAATGCTCGAAGTCTTGTTTTTATCCTGAAATTGCATTCTTAAACTGTTGGGGGTAATTACATGAAGAATATTTGGGTTCCCATGAATTTCTAACATCAATCGATTGAACTTTTATGTCAATCGATTGAAATCTTTTATCAATCGATTGACAGTTATTGTCAATCGATTGACAACCCTTCCAGACTTAAAGCCGGTTTATCTCCCTCTCCCTCATTTCATTTCAAAACTTTCAGAGAGAGGGAGAGGAGGCGATTCCGAGGGAGTGAGAAGGAGACCCCCCTGATTGTTATCATAGATTTTACCTCCCCTTTTCCCCCATCCTCATCATCATCAGTCTCATCTCTCCATCTCTACCGCCACTGCCCTCGCGTGGACAGAGGGAGAGAAGAAGGAGAGTGATTTGGGCCGCAAATCTCAGCATCACCATTAATCTCATTCTTAATCACCTGTGGGCACATTTTTGGCGCAATTTTGATCGAGGTAACCCCAAACTCACAACCTCTCTCTTTCTCATCATTCTTGATTCAAAACGATAGAGGGAGCCCCTCATGGTCATAAGACCACTAAATTGATAATAGGGGGACGTGAGACCTTGTTGTGGGCAGCCCCCTTAAATCGCTGATGTCAATTGATTGACATCAGGGTTCAATCGATTGAAAGTAATCTTTAATCGATTGACAATTTATGTCAATCGATTGACATAAACAGTGAAGCAGAGTCTTTCTTTTCTAATCCTAACTCTCTGTTTTGCTTCCGTTTTTCAGTTCCATGGTTCCCAAGCTAAAAGACAGTGGACCCCATCCCGAAAAATCAACTTCTCTTGAGATTCCTGATCCACCGCTCGCTCATGGGTTTAGGAATGACAAGGAAAACACCTGGTTCACTAAATACTTCCGAACCCGCGAGATTATGGTAGAGAGACGATTTGAAAATTTGTGGAGTGACGATAAAATTCCATTTTACCTAGCCCGCCTTCGAGCTTATCCTGATTGGCTCCCGGTTCTCACAGCAGCTAAACAAGTGCGACCTTCTTGGATTTGATCGGCTTGTGCAAGCATGGTCAAGGCACCGAACGTTCCATTTACATATTTTTCTTGCGTTCAGGGACGCCAAATTGAGTTTAGCCCTACCACAGTGGCCAGAGCTCTGGGTATTGCTGAGGTGCAGATCACTTGTATCTGATCCTTGCTAATCGTCCATTCCCATCCTTTGATGTCATTGCCATAGAAATTTCTGGCAGAAAAATCAAGAAGTATTCAGGGATTCCAGTATTCGATGATCATGATCTGACTATGGACTACCACCTTCTCCATTTAGCTCTTTGCAGCTGTATCCTCCCTACAACTTATAAGTTAGACTTTGCTGGGTGGTATACGCTAGTTCTTTATGCCATTGGGACCGGTTTACCCATTTGCCTTGCCCGGCTCTTCATTGAGTTCTTCATTGAGCCCACACGGCATCCTAGTAAGGCCCAGCACCTCAAAGGTGCTTGGGTAATCCATAGAGTGTGTGAGGAGGCAGGATTGGAGGTACCAGCAGGAGAGGCATTGCAGAAGTCGAAAATTGGGGTTTTTGGTGAATCTGCTGCGAGACGGTCAACAACACAGTTTAAAAAATTATCAAAAGGGAAGGGAAAATGGGAGAGAGCAGTAAGAAAAAGAAGAGAAAGAGGGGAGATTTGTCGTCTGATGAGGAAGATGAGGACCCAGGGACGCCTGAGGCGGAGGGTCAAGATACAGTTATAGTCGAGGAAGAGGAAGATGAGGACTCAGGGACGCCGACTGCGGCTGAGGGTCAGTATGAGTTGAGGAAGTGTGAGCCACCTGCAGCTTCTACATCTACCCCTCCGTCTCTCCAGACCATTTACGATCTTTTATTAGAGGAGCGAGAGGCGAGAGTGCAACTTCATGGGATGGTTCAGGAGGTAACCGCACAGCAGGAGTTGATGGTTGCGCATATGGCTTCAGATCGTGATTTTCTTCATTCGAGAGTTGAGCAGCTCGGTAGCCAAATTGAGCGATATTGATGTTGCTCGGGATCGAGCAGTCCTTGCGCTAATCTATGCCACCTCCTCCGATGGCTCCAGCCTCTACGTCAGCTCCATCTGAGGGTGATATTTCAGAGACACCTCCACCGCCACCACCTCTAGCTACTGCTGCAAGTGACCAGGCGGATGTCGCCCAGACTGGGACAGCTGCTGGGGGTGACAGTGAGATAGTTGATGATCCAGGTCATGACAGTGCACCTACGCTATCTGGTGATCCGACTATTGGGCCTTAGGAGGGAGTTTTAGAAAGCGAGAGAGTATTTCATTGTTTCTTATCTTGTGATCTCTCTTTCCTGATTTGCGTCTTAACTTGTGGATATTTTGGTGCCTTTGTGGATACTATATTTTTGTTGGTTGGATAGTTTGGTCGTCAGTTATATCTGTACTTGGACTTTATTGATTTCTTTTGGGCATTTCTATTACAGATAGTTCTTTTTGCTTATGGATTGTGTTTCAATTGTCTATACTTTCGATTATTATCCATAATATTCTTGACCTTGGTTGTTTGCGGAGATTGTTTTGTTAAAACAGGTGAATTCTCAAAATTGTGCTGAATCATGTTAATCAGGTGATATCTTCTGTTACTTGAATCTCTTCCATTGAGAACAATGTCGATTTCAGTTGGGGGTAGGGAGTAGATATCCACCTGTGTATTTTTGAGTCCATAATGCACACTTGTTTAATATTATAATCTCCATGTTTTTCAAGTTTTCTTCTAGTTTTTATATATTAAAAAAAAAAGTTGTTGTTAAGCTTCTAACTTTCAAAACCTCGTTTCTCCTAGCCAATTTCATTGTGCAATGATGCATTCATATCTTTCTTGTTATATTATGGACTTCGATTACATGTTACTTTGTCGCTAATTTGGTTTTACGTCCATAGCATGAATATACCCTGAAAGCAGTCGCACGAGTTGACAATCACGAAAGAATCTTTGAATCAGAGTGAAATACGATTGTCATGTGATTGGATTAATAGTAAAACTTTAAAACCTAGTGAGTTTCGAGCTATTCTTTTATTCTGAGGGTTAATCGCAAAAACTCGTGTCAATTCTTGAACTGCACTTTTACCTCGTTGAGAGTCTCATTCTTATTTCATTTGGCTGATACTTCAGGAGAACATTCAGGATCTACTAATTTAAAAACTCAGGGAATACTCGAGATAAGTTATTATGTTTAGAAAATGATTTAGGCCATCGTTTTCTTGCCTCATCACCCGAGAAAGTCTAAATTCCCACTTACTTATCACAAATCAATGCCTCTACCTAAAATTACATATTTTTAGTCGAGCATGTGACAGTTTTGTGAGAATAGTTTAAAAAAAAGGGTGGGAAAGAAGAATAGGTGACAATGAAGGAATAAAAGAAATTGAAAGTTATAAAAAAAAAAGAAAGTGAAGTTGATATTACTGTGTCACATGTTTGAATCCATTTCCGCATTTCACCATCTTTTACCTTTCTTCATAATTCTGTCACAAGTCCTAAGGATTCTAGATAATTTTTAATGAATCTCGAGTACGAAATGGATTTTTCCACAGTAGATCGCTCCTGTAGTAATTGGTATTCCATTCATGAGACTCATGCATCTCAAAATAAGCGTTCTTCAGTGTCTAGTATGTAAGCATGCTTGATCGCCTCTATATTTACTCATTTGGGCTTCATACTATGAGTGCATAATTTTTACGCTAGTTTCAGAGCAATTTTATTTTGAGCGTAAACCGTGTGAGAATTGAGTTGAAACTATGAAATCTTGAACATGTCAATCTAAACTAATTCTGAGACGAAGATTTCAATCGTAGTTGTTAACTCCACACACATATACACAAGGATATATAAAGGCTATGGATGTAGTTTTGACTTGGATAAGTTACTTTGTAACATGTTGTTTATTTCCATAGCATGATAAAGGAATTTATGTCCTTGTTAAGCAGAATTTTTAGCATAAAGGAGAGAATGAAGTTCTTTGATGAGTTTAGAAAGCTCGACAGTTGAATTTTGTGGGTAAATTCTCTAAAAACCCTCACGAGACACAACTCGTCCATTAGGATAAACCTAAGGGTTCAAAGGCTTGTTGTAAACGCTAAATGCAACCGCGATTCCTGCGAAAGTGAGTTAGGACTGTTCTTTCTGTTTTAGTTCAATAAAAATGTAACGTTGGAATTTGTTGTCTTAGCTTGATTTATTTCCGCTTCATTGCTAGAGACTAGCAATACGCTAGTTGGGGGTTGTGATGAGGGCTGATATTTGTTAGATATTGGCCCGATAAAGAAAAAATTTGGTTAAATCTGATCCTCGATCTCTAGTTTTACTTGTACTTGTGTTCTAATTCATCTCTTTACGCAATGATGCATTTTCTGTGGTATATTGTTGTGTTTTGTTCTTTAAATGCAGGATCCAAAGTTTGAATGAATAACAAGTTGAAAGGAATGAATCAAGAAACAAGTAGATGAAGTCTTGGTACCAATCGATTGACATCATATCAATCGATTGACATATCTTATGATCAATCGATTGAACTTTATACCAATCGATTGGAATGTTTACCAATCGATTGATAGTTTTGTCAATCGATTGGCTAAAGCTGGAAACAATCTGCGTTAATGGTGCAAGATCTCAGCAATTAGGACGACGACCAGCCGTTATGAAATGAACCTAGACGCCTTCAGCTCGTGGATTTGACACTATATATAGAGGGGAGTGAAAAGGGTCAGGGGTTAGCTCATTTTGTATTCGTTTTGTAGGGATTTCTCCATATTTTTCGTTTTGAATGAGTACAAGCTTGAAGTTCTAATATTTTGAATTCAATCTCAAGTTCAGGTTTTCGTTCTTGCTTCTAGTTGTTTTAGGAATTGTTCAATTGTGAATCTCATTCTAGTTTTAGTTCAATTTAAAGATTCTTAGTTCAAAAATTTAATCCATGGCAATATTTGATCCTGCTTTTCAGTTCATTTATATTTATGCAGTCCTAAGTATGCTTGAGTAGAATTCTGGTTGGGAATAATGTGAAGAAACATTGTTCCCAGCCCACTGCCATGATTCTGTAAAAGAATCAATGTCAATCGATTGGATACAGAGTCCAATCGATTGACATAGATTCCAAGCCAATCGATTGGTACTTTGACCAATCGATTGGAAGCCATTTCATACCAATCGATTGACAATAACATCAATCGATTGGTATGTTTATGACTTGGGTTGACTCCTTTTTGTATTCCAGTAACTTTTGTTTCAGAAACTAAGTCCAACTTGATCTTTTGAAGTTCAAATTGCAATCTGATTCTGAAATAGGAGCTCTTTTGATTAATTAACTTAATGAACACTTTTGAGGAACATGTCAATTATTTTATACTCGATTTGTTTATCATTGCTCATAAAGTTAGTTAGTTTTATTCCAGTTCTTCATAAGTAAGTAAAATTTTTGAACCACTAAGAATGTGAAATTCATATACTTAGTGTCTAGAATGTTTTACTTAATCAATTTCCAATCATGGAATACCAAAAGAAGAAAATCCCAATTGTTTGTTTTTGTTAAATCATGGCAGTGGCTGGAACTTTGTGGATTCATATATTCCCAATTCTTTGTCATATTTAATTACAAGTTACAATTTTAGTCCTATCTGGTTAAGTTATCATTACATTTTAAGTCGTTTCTTTTATTTATTTAAATTCAATAGGGTTGTTAGAATCTCCACTTTATAAGAAATCATCTTTTATTTTCTTTAGGACCCAATCTAGGTTTCTTTCCTCAAATTCCGTCCCTTGGGAAAAGGACTCGGTTTTACCGGTTTTACTTGACGCAACCGTCTGCACTTGGACGTACTCTTCAGAGAACACAATTCCAGTTGTGCCAAGTTTTTGGCGCCGTTGCCGGGGACGGTAACAAAGGCCAGAATCTTTTGATTGATCCGATCTTTTCTTATCCCATTTCTATCTTTCTTTTTCTTTTTGTTCTTCGAAACACAAGCTGTATTATTGTGTCCTTCTATGTCCTTTGACTCCGCTAAAGCTATAATCACAGATCTATTTGAAGATTCCATCAATAGTGCTGATAATCCTATTTTTACCCCATCTATTTCTGACCCAATGTCTGATACGGAGATCCAACAAGGAGAGAATATGCATGACCTCATTGATGACGGTCAACGACCTTTACGAGAACTTTTAGCTCCTGATCGAACAGCCACACCTTCTTGTATCTGCATCCCTCCGCACACGGGTACATTCCATTTTCGTAATGGAATGATTCAACTTTTACCCACATTTCACGGGATGGAGAAAGAAAAGGCGTATTTACACATTCGAGATTTCGAAGACGTTTGTGAAATGTGTGTAGTAAAATTAGAATTCTAAGCATGTGTGTAAATTAAATTTATGGGTTTAGGGTCTAGGGTTGTGTGTGTAATATCAAAATATCAATATAAAACAAAATGTATGAAATTATATGCAAAATGAAATTTATAGACATTGTGTGTGCAATATCAAAATATAAAATTAAATTTATAAGCACGTGTGTGTACGATCAAAATATAAAACTAAATTTATCGGCATTGTGTGTGTAATATGAATAACAATCCAATTATAAAATTAAATTTATAGGAATTTTAATTTATAAGCATTGTGTGTGATCAAAATATTTTGGGACAACCGACGATGGTTTTTTTTTTGTTTTTAGGTATGTGTGTGTAATAAATTTAAATTTTTTAGGACTTTAAAATTAATATTCGCTTTTTAGGCATTGTGTGTGATCAAAATATTTTGGGACAACCGGTGATGGATTTTTTTTTTATAATTTTTTTAGGTATGTATGTGTAATAAAATTAAGTTTATAAGCATGTGTGTAAATGCAATTTAACAAAATATAAAAATCAATTGATAGGCATGTGCATGTACTAGGGGTGTGTTTCGGCCGGAACGGATCGGAAACACCCCTTTCGGAAAAAATTCCAAAATTTTCGGAAGCCAAAAATGCATTCCGAATTCCGTTCCAAAATTTCGGAAATTCCAAAATTATTTCCGATTCCGAAATTTCAAAAATTTCGGAATTTTCGGAATTTCATCAGATTCGGAATTTTTCAGAATATTCGGAATTTTTCAGAATATTCGGAATTCAAGCTTAATGGGATTTCATTTGAGACTTGTAGGCCTTTTATAGAAGCACATTACATCCCATTTTTTGTGTTTTTTCGATGTGGGATGAACACAATTTTCGAAAAAGTTTCGGAAAATACAATTTCGGAATATATTCGGAAAATTTTCGGAATATTTCGGAATATTTTCGGAAAAGTTTCGGAAAATACAATTTCGAAAATTTTTCGGAATTTTCAGAATTTTTGGAATTCTAAAAACAATTCCGATTCCGATCCGATTTTTTTCGGAATTTTTGAAATTCGGAAATTCGGAATTCGGAATTCGGAATGCATATTTAGTTGCCAAAATCGGAATTTTTCGGATCGGAATCGGTCGGAATCGGAATTTCCGTTCCAAATGACACCCCTAGCGTGTACCATAAAAAATATAAAATTAAATTTATACGCATTTTGTGTGTAATATTTATATGCAAGTGTGTGTAATATCAACATATTTGTGGGTAATATCCAAATCTAAAATTAAATTTATAGGCAATATGTGTGTATTATCAAAATATTTTGGGACAATCGGTTATGTGTTTTTTTTTTTTTTGGCCTTTTAGGCATGCACGTGTAATAAAATTTACCATCTAAGGATGTGTGTAAATTAAATTTATAGGCCAACCCCAGTCTCAAAACATAAAATTAAATTTCTCTGTGTGTGTAAGTTAAATTAAATTTCTAAGCATTTGTGTAAATTCAATTTATAGGGCAACCTTACTTTTTCAAGAAATTTTTTAAAAAAAAAATACACAAACACAAACAACAAAAGGGTACTGTGTGTGATCAAAATATTTTGGGACAACTCACCGAAAAGAAAAGCAAAACATATAATAAAATTAAAATTTTCAGCAAATGTGTAAATTCAATTTATAGGCCAATTCCACTTTTTCAAGAATTTAACAAACAAAACAACAACAACAACAACAACAACAACAACAAACGAAGTGGGTGGTTTTTTTTTCAAATGTATGTGTATAAAATTAAATTCAAGAACATTTTTATAAGAAAATACAAAAAGGCAAAACTACAAAGCAAATAAAAACCAACCAAAATCGTTTTTTTTTTTTAAAAAGGGCAAAAAAGGGCTCACTGTTTCAAGAGATTTTTTTTTTTTAAAAGATACCAAATAAATAAATAAATAAATAAAAACAAAACAAAACCGGAAGAGGGGAAACAAAGAGGGCCTTGTTTGGGAACATAAAAACCAAAGACACAAAAACAAAACCCAAATCGGTTTGCTAAACATGACACAACCTAAATTGTTGCCTTAGGTATTAGTGACTTGTTTGGAAAATAGGAAAAAAAAACAAACCAAAACAAAAGCCAAACTGGGGTTGCCAAATAAGGAGCCGCAATTGTTGACTTTTGCCCAAGGCACGGTAGTTCCTTGTTTGGGAAAAGGTAAAAAAAGAGAATAAAAGTAGGCCAATCTCGGTTTTGCCAAACAACTTTGAAGCAAATTGTAAATAATATTTTAAAATTTGATTGGTTCCTCATATTTGATATTAAATAAAATTTAGAAAACTGACCCAACAATAATTATCTTTTTCAACTTACGAAAATACCCTTACACAAATCCATATACTCCAAAATTGTACATGAGGAAAAGGGGAAAAAAAAAAGGGAAACAAGGGAAAAACAATCATTACACTAAAGGGGTGAATAGTGGAAACTGTTCATGCACTGTCGGAAATGACAAAACTACCACTAAACTAATAACAAATGACACATAAAGTAGTAGGACAAAAATCGAAAAACAAAATAATAAGGGGCAAAGATGTCCGGACACTGTAAAAGTGAACAGTGTTCACTGTACAATGGATTCTCTTCATTTACACAAAAAAAAAAAAACAAAGGGAAAGGGGGCAAAACAGTCATTATACTAAAGGGATGAACAATAGGTATTCTTCATGGATGCCTAGAAATGACAAAACTACCCGTAGACTAATAACACATGGCATATGGAGAAGTGGGGAAAAAAAGGGTAGCACAAAAGAATTAAGGGAGCAAAGTTATCTAAACATTGTAGAAATGAATAGTGTTTAATGTTCATTGGCATCTCTACTTGTTATATGGTGGTAGATTATAGCATCCCAAGACTGGTAGGTTTTGTACAAATCCAAAAAAAAATCAAAATAAAAAATAAAAATAAAAAAATAACCAGCCTTAACTGATGGTAGAGCACATGCCAAAGATAACACATTTGTCTTGACTTTTTGAAGTTTGCCTAAATGGATTATATTCTATAATAGAACTAGTCGACAACCGGTGCAACTGCACGGGAATTTTTCAAAAAAATAAAAAAGTTTGTCAAATTGTACCTTACATTCTCCATATTCTATTATGTGTAAATTTGTTTAATGCTAAGGAAATGAAAATCAGAATTAAATTTTTTTTTCTTTCATCTTTTTACGTGTTTTTAGTTTGCTTTTTATTTTGCTTGAGAAAACCTGACATCCCTCTCATTTTTATGTCTCTCGACCTTCAATTCACGTAGTTGATTTCAAACTTGATCAATTTTTGAATTCCACATATCATACTTTCATCTAAAGAAGCAAAAACGTTCATGAGTATAAGCACACATCAAAACAATAATTGTTGTATATCTTCCTTATGCTTCCTATCAACATTCTTCCTTGATTTTCTTTGCATTTGTTCTAACATACGAATCCAACTCTTGCTTCCAACTTTCTAACCGTTCAAGATTTGCTTCCAAATTCTTTTGAGCTTCAATGTCTGTTGTTTCCAACGCAGAACCTCCTCAATTCCTTAACTTTCCAGTTTTCATACCATCCTCCTCCTTACTGCATTTGATTAGCTTTGAATCTGTATAGAAAGATTCATAAGCAGCCTTCCAAGGCCAACACTTTTTTTTGTGGTAAATAAAACAGATCATATCTTTCCTACTTTTAAATTGTATTTATACCTTTCCGCTCCTATCCAAACAGCAAGAGAAAATAATACACAATTAAAATTTTGTTAAGTTACCATGGGTCGTGTGATGCTCATATGCAGAGTAAAAGTCTGTCACGCCCCGAAAACCGAAACGCGAGGAAAGAGAAAAGATAGAGAGAAAAGAATTAAAATCCAATCACAATGCGGAAGCGACTTTGGAAACCCACGGGGTTTCCTACAAGGATGACTTACTAACGCATGAGCCAAAGTGGACTTATATATTAATGAGTCCATCAAAGGTGAAAGCATTTGAAAATCACATTAAAAGACTTTCCGGACTAGCACTAGTTCAAGGGGAGAATGAAAAATTACAATGAACTTGATAAAAGGTCATTTTAGACAGTTTCTGAATTTTAAAACACACGTAAGTAACTATATATTTGAAATTTTCACATTCTGTCCGCGATGGCCCATGTAAAATTCGATTCTGCACAACTTTCGTCTAATAACATTTTTCCCGATTCCGCACCGTTTGGGCAGAAAACTAAAATTTCAGTAGCAGTTTTTTTTTTTTACAGCAGCAGTGTGTTTTGACAGCAATTCCACATCGACACCAAATTTGATAATTCCTCGAATTTGACCTCCAAAACATACATAAACAAGTCCGAATAGATGTATAACATGTATGGTAACTAACCGGAACTAAATCCGAGCACAATTTAATAAAACGAGAGGTCGGGAGAGATTTATCCCTTTTTATTTTTGAAAGAGATAAAAGGAGAGAGATGCGGAGAAAGAAGTGCAAGGAGGTTTTAAATATTCATACACATGTAATAAGCGATACGGGAACATTCTAAAACATTAAAATAACGTAGTTATAAGGAAATGAAAACTCGAGAGAGTGAAAGAGATTTTAAAAAAAGAGAAAGAGATTGGGGGAGAGAGATAGAGGGAGAGATGGAGAAAGAAAGAATACATTCTTTTGAAACCTTTGAACTCTTTGAAAACAAAATTTAAACTTGATCCGGCAAGGATCGAAACACAAAATGAACTAAATAATGAAACCTCAAGACATTACATCAAATTAATGAATCCGACAAGGATTCACAATCAAGAAAAGAAGCCGGCAAGGCTTTACAATTTGAAATGAAATTAAAGGTAATAAGTTTAATGGAGTCCAATGATCCCGGGACTTAGTTACATATGATCAACAAAGTCAACAAGTTTAACAAGTAAGCAAAGCAAGGACTAAACACTTGTCCATTAAATCTATGAACCTCAAGAACAAAAGAATAAGATGTTAGGTCCACGAAGTTTTGTAATTTCGTAATACAACAAGTCCAAGGTATTAACTTATTACAAATTTCTACGGAGTCTAAAATATGTGTGAGAGCTATACATGTAGAAATCAAGTATTTGTTTTCAAATGTGAACAAAAGAGACGATATCCGTGTGTCGGGTCACACATGCCCCATGCCTTTATTGAAATCACCTGAAAAAGGGTGAGACTAGATTCTCTAAGCACGACGGCTTAGTAGATCATATTGTAACAAGTCTATATGCTACCCATGATTAAAATGCAATGAGGTGCAATGCTCGCCACCACGACGTCAATGAAATGAGATTGAGCCACAAGGCTATGCATGAAATGTGCACTCCTCTCATCACCGGACTATGAGCCACCCACACAAGGAGTGTAGCATACCAACCCATAGTTGGAGTTTGAATGTTTCTTAAGGTCATTCTCCTTGTCTCACATCACAACCCATATCCGGATTTTGTCACTTTCAAATCAAACACCCGCACATGGGGTTTTTCTCTTTTGCAAAACAAATCTTTTTCAATGTCGTGCAAATGTTATGCTTGCCGATTTGGCCTCAATGCTCAATGAATGCGATGACAATATGATCGATAACATATTCATGGCATTTCTCAACAATTTACATAGACAACATAATGAAACAAAGTTCCAAGTGCCGCAACCAATATGTTATAACAATTATTGACTAACGTCCTAACATGCTTCCACACAAAAAGGAGCATCCTAATCACATCTAATCAACACACAATCACAAATTTGGCAATTAACACATTCAAATCACAAAGGGGCTAAAAGCCCTAATTTTTCAAATTTGGGGAAAAGACCTAAACATGTGTCTAAGTTTGCACATAAAGGTTACCCATTACATTTCAATCATAAATATCATATGAAAATGAAACAACAAGAATCTACCTCAAAGCTTAGCTTCCATGAAATTCAAAGGCAACTCAAGAGAGCTAGGCAATACCAAAATAACTTCAATGAGGTTGCTAGGATATTAAGGAAGCTCCAAGAATACCACTCTAAGCAAGAATAACCCAAGGTTAGGATAGATATCACAAAACTAGCAAAAACCCTAGGTGTTAGAGATTGGAAAACTTACCCACACTAAGAATCCTTCAATGAATATGGTTAGGATTGTTAGGATATCTTCTAAATACTCCCAAGAAGCTATACAAAGAAGGAGATGATCATTACTAACCAAAATTTCGAAATCTATATAAACCCTAGAAATTGGGGGTTTGCTAGAATGCTTACCAAATGACGACTACAAGCTCTAGGAAGGTTAGAGATGATGGAGAATGATGATCTTGACCTCCCCTAGTAATCTTGTAGAAGGAAACCCAAGGAAGAAGAAGAACTTTGGATTTTCTTGGCTCTTGACTTGAAGGAAAAGAAGAAGAGAAGAAGAGAAAAACAAAATAACGTTTCAGTCAACTATAGGCAAAAGGGTGGGGTCCACTTTGTTTTACCAGCTCATTTTAATTAAACTGGTGTATCTATGAATAGTATAACCTAACAGTGTAAACTCCAAAATTAAATAAACACACCCACATGAACATAAATTAATTTTAAAGCATATGAAAGGGAAAATAAATAATGTAGTCATGCTCTTGAATTTTTGATACAGCTAAATAAATTAAGAGCCCACATAAATATCTGAAAAGGCAAAATTACCCAATTACCGTTAAATAATTTTTTTTGATTATGACAAAGTCAATATTCTTCACTGCCCATAATGATTAAGCACACCTAATATATAAGCATATGTATATACATATATAGTATATATGTACATACAGAGAAAGATGGGAAGGATGAAGTTTTTGGGTATCACTATGAGCATTAAGTGACCAAACGATTTAGGCCTATTCTGATATTAGTAGCAAATACAGAGTTTTCCTCACAGTGGCCAACAACTATCAGTAACTTGGGGTTACTTTCACTTTTAATTGAACAGTAGCATGGCAAAATAGATGATTAGCCTACCTCTTCTTGCTGCTTTATAAATGTTTTCTGTGTAATATGAGTGAAAGGAGAGGTAGAAGAGGAAGAGACAGGGGCGCTTGAAGAGGATCGAAAAGACACATTTGGCTTGTTTACTACAGTGGTTGTTTGGTAATTAGAGGACCCAATACTTATCTGGCGAGAATTGAAAAAACAGCAAATGACATGGAAAAAAGAAAAAAAAATTGTTTGTAGTGGTTAAAACACTTGAACTACTTAAAGTTGACATTATTATAAGAATGGAACAATATGCTTACTCCATAGAAGAATAGTGTTAGATGGGTTATTACATCACGACTTACTACTGATATATTTTTGGCATATTGAAGTACTAAACACGGAGGAAATAACCTCAAGTACAACTGTACAATAGATCGAGCATATTTTTGAACTGATTGGTCTAAGATTGCACTTAAATGAAATGACAAAATACATTGTAATCCAAGAATTTTCAATTGATAACTTCTGATATAAAAAGGGTCTCGTACATAGGCTAGTAGCATATAAACAATAGCAACAGGGATTGTTAAATTCAAAAGCATTAGCTCTTTCAAATGCTCTAAATTTCTCACAAAGAGCCATTGATTTACTGCAAGTGCATTGTTCCACAGAGAAATAATGATACGCTATGCATTTATAGCTATTATTCGGGATTGGAACTTCAGGTGCAAATTTCATACAAAGATCATTGCATGTGATCCACCTTTGTGCAGCATGTAAGGAATGGACATCAAGTAGGCTATTACTAAAGCCTGATGTCTTTGCAGTATGGAATTTTTTATGGTTCAAATGGTATTGTGTCGAGCTTTCTACGATAGAGTTGTTATCTAAAATCAAGTCTCTTCATATTTTGTGTCTTGCATTTATGTTTCGCACATTGCCAATTTATGCTGCTAAGTAATAGAAGAAACTGTATATTTTCTTATTATTCACAATCAACATACAGAGTATATATACACCTATGAGGAAAACAGATAAAAGGAAATAAAAACAAGAAAGGAAATAGAAGATAAGACTAAAACAATTTATTCCTAAAACACCGCAATCCATAAATCACGGGGAAATTAATCCGAATATTCCAACACTCCCCCTCAAGCTGGAGCAAAGGTATTCACGAGTCCCAGCTTGACAATAGATAACTTCAAAAGAGAGGGCCCAACGGACTTTGTAAACACATCAGCAGTCTGATCTGAAGATGGAACAAAGTACGGAGAAATAATACCAGCGCGAACTTTCTCTCGGATAAAATGGATATCAACCTCAACATGCTTGGTACGCTCGTGTAGAACAAAATCAGAAGCGAGCATTATAGCAGACTTATTGTCACAAAACAATATAGAGGGCTCAGACACTGGAAACCCTAATTCTTGTAAAATAGATCGAAGCCACAAAAGCTCACAGGTACCTTGTGCCATAGCCCGATATTCAGCTTCAGCTGATGATCTCGAAACGACAGCTTGTTTCTTGCTTTTCCAAGAGATAAGATGTTTACCATAAAACGTGCAAAAACCTGAAGTTGAACGTCTATCACTCTTGGAACCAGCATAGTCAGCATCTGTATAACATGTGACCCCAAATTGTGTTCCTGCAGCAAAGAAGAGACCCAGTCCTGGGCAAGTTTTCAGGTAACGAAGAATGTGATGAACAGCGTCCATATGAGAAGTACGTGGAGCATGCATGAACTGACTCACTACGCTCACAGCAAAAGCGAGGTCAGGTCTAGTATTGGTCAGATAAATTAGACGACCAACAAGACGTTGATATGAAGCTGGATCAGATAACAATTCTCCTGACTCAGATGATATTTTTATATCTGGATCCATAGGTGTGGAAGCAGGACAACAACCCATCATGCCTGTATCGCTAAGGAGATCCAAGATATATTTCATCTGGTTCATTGAGATCCCATGACGAGATCGGGCAATCTCAATACCAAGGAAATACCGGAGAGGACCCAAATCTTTAACATCAAATGTCGTTCCAAATTTCTCTTTTACCCTTGTAATCCCTGCAGTATCATCACCTGTAATAATGATGTCATCAACATAAACAGACAGAATAATACATCGACCATCCAAGCGTCGTCGAATAAAGCAGGTGTGATCAGAATGACACCTTGTGAACCCAATAGATAGAATAACATCGCTAAAGCAACTGAACCATGCTCGAGGAGATTGTTTTAATGCATAAAGTGATTTACGTAACTGACAGACTTTCCCAGAATACTCCCCCTCAGCCCGAAAACCCGGAGGTGGATCCATATAAATGGTTTCCTACAGGTCCCCATTCAGAAATGCATTTTTGACATCAAGCTGATGAAGAGACCAAGACTGAGAAGCAGCCAAAGAAACAATAAGACGAACAGTATTAAGCTTAGCCACAGGAGCAAAGGTGGCACTGAAGTCTTTGCCTGGAATCTGAGTAAACCCTTTTGCAACTAGACGTGCCTTACAACGATCAATAGAACCATCTGGGAGGTACTTAACTGTAAAGACCCATTTGCAACCAATTGTCTTTCTCCAGGGGGAAGAGAAACCAGATCCCAAGTATGGTTATGCTGAAGGGCATCCATTTCTGCTTGCATGGCGCGGACCCAATGTGGATTTTGGAGAGCCTCAGATACAGACCGGGGAATGGAAACAGAATCAACCTGAACAAGGAAAGCTTGATAGGGCTGTGAAAGGGCTGAATAAGAGATGTACTGGGAAATAGGATGATTAGTAGAGCAAGCATGACTATACCTATTTACCGGATGAGAAATTCGGGTAGAATGCCTTACCGGTGTTGGAGAAGCAAGACCTGGATCCGGAGAAGGAGTTGGTGGCGGACCATAAGCATGAGTCTGCGAACGCTGGGAATAACAGAATTCGGGCGAAGATGTAATGATAGGTGGTAGGGTCACCTCAGAAGGAGAGGATTCAAAGACAGCAACTGGACGAGGTAACTCATCGGGTACAATGAGAGTCTCCTGAGGGGCGGAAGCAGAGGAATTATTTGAACCTGCAAAATAAGGAACATCTTCCAGAAAAGTAACATCCATAGAATTATAGAAACGACGACTAACAGGATCATAGAACCTATATCTTTTAGAGAGGGAAGAGTAACCGAGAAAAACACAACGTATAGCTTTATCATCAAGCTTAGTACGAAGAGGGCTACGGTCTTGAACAAAACAAGTGCAGCCAAAGACACGAGGTAAAACATGAAAGAGTGTACAATTGGGCTGAAGAACATGGAGATGAGCTTTCCCATCTAAGACACGACTTGGGATACGGTTAATAAGATAAGTTGTTGTGAGAACAGCGAGGTGCCACAAATATTTAGGTACCTCCATACCATAAAGAAGACACCAGACAACAGACATAATGTGACGATTCTTGCGTTCGGCCACACCATTCTGTTCCGGAGTATAAGTACAAGTAAGTTGTTGGAGGATCCCTTTTTTATTAAGTTCAGAACAGAAGTCGTTAGACACATATTCACGGCCATTATCAGAACGGAGAGCACGAACAACAGATTGATACTGAGTTTTAACCATTTTTAAAAATTGAATAAATAATGGAAAAACTTCAGATTTCTTTTTAAGTAGATAAACCCATGTACAACGTGAATAATCATCAATAAATGTAACATAATACCGATACACATATAAAGCAGTAACAGGTGAAGGTCCCCACACATCCGAATGGATAATATCAAAAGCACAATGAGCACGAGACATGCGAGGAATATAAGATGAACGAGTATGCTTAGATAGTTCACACACCACACATTGAAATTTATGAGTCTTACAAGCTTTTATTAATTCTGGAAAAAGTAAACAAAGATATTGAAAATTAGCATGTCCTAGCCGGGCATGCCACAACTCTATAGTCTTATTAGAAGAAGAACTAGAACTCGAACTAGAACTAGGTAAAACAGAAGCCTGTAAACTAGATGACACAAGTGGAGGTGAAGGTTCCCCAAAGAAGTAGAGTCCATCATGCTCATGGCCCATACCAAAAATCTTCTTTGAAGTCAGGTCCTGCAAGAGACAACGGTCAGGTAAGAAAATGACAGCACAATTAAAACTCTTTGCAAGGCGACTAATAGATAACAGATTAAATGACAACTGAGGTACATGAAGAACCGAAGACATAGTAAGATGGGAGGACAAACAAACATCACCCTTACTCTGGACACGAGTGGTAGAACCATCGGCAATACTCACAGTTTGGTTAACAGGTGTAAGAGGGTACGAAAAAAGGGATAACTCACCAGTCATGTGATCATTGGCTCCTGAGTCCAAAACCCACCTTGGAGTCCCTGTCTTAACATGTAAAGCAGTGGAAGTACCTTTAGCAATGGCAACTGTGGAAGAATGGCCTAACTGATGCTGCTGAAGAAGGGAGCCAAGTTGACTCTGAATCTGGCCAAGCTGAGATTGAAGCATACTCTGATTCTGATGAAGTTGGCCAAGATCGGGAGTAATAGGTTCAGGGCCGGTCTCAGCAATAGCGGCGAAACGGGTTGGACCTGGGTTGCGATTCCGGGTGGCATACTGTTTCTTCAATTCGGGATGAAGCTGGAAACATCGATCTTTGGTATGACCAACAACATTACAGTGCTTACAGATTAGAGGTTTTCGACCGCTGGAGCGAGGACCGGCGTGAGCTGCAAAGGCCATCTGGTCAGGAATAGCAGGGGAATTTGGAACTGTAGTAATAGTAGTCTGAATTAATTGTCGACGACGCTCATCACCATCAACAATAACAAAAGCCTCATAGAGAGAGGACATAGGAGACGTGTTCAAAATCTGAGTGCGAAGAGATTCAAACTCAGATTTCAAACCCATCAAGAACTGGTAGGTGTGCAAGCGGTCGAGGCGCTGGACAATAACAGTAGCGGCCTCAGCAGGAATATCACCAAGAGGCTCGTACTAAGCCAACTCCTCCCATCGAGACTGAAGATAGCCAAAATAATCGGAGACACTTAGCTGGAGAAAATCCTGAGACGACTGAGAAACTTCATGATGGAGTTGATAAATTCGGGACTCATTGCGCTTATGCGCATACATTTGGGTCAGAGCATTCCACAAGCCATGAACAGATGTATGATACATGAACATATGATAAATATGAGGCTCCATTGAATTGAACAACCAACCCAGGATAGTACAATTGTCCATATTCCACTGATCATAGGTGGAATCGGTGGGAGCAGGCTTAGGTGTAGTGCCAAGAAGCCAACTAGACTTGCCTTTGGCACCAAGGAAAAGGCGAATAGAATGAGACCATGCGGCAAAATTTTGCCCATCTATGAGAACAGTAGTAACCCTTTGCGCAGGAGAATGTGGAGTCAGCGACATAGAGAGATTCTGACGTGAATGGGAACCGGTAGGAGACTGATTAGTACCCTTATCTTTTCCAGTTTCAGTCATTGTGAATCAAGAAAACCAATACACAAAAGCAACAACGCGCAGAGGATTAAAGGCTGCCGGACAGAGACAACGGCAACAAGTAGAGGCTACCGGAGCACACCAGACAGCCCAAGAGAAAAGAGGAAGAGCACGAAAGGCCCCTAAATCATCACAAGACCCACGAACGGGGTAAGACGCAGCCTAGTGGATGCGCAAAGGCTAGCCGAGGCTAACCAAAAAAGAGCTGAGGACCTGGGAAGGCTCGGCCAAGAAAAAGGGAGTGGCCGAGGGTTCGGCGCAGGTGGGTGTGGTGGCTGGGGGTTGGCGAAGGTGGCTGGGTGTGCTGGGTGGAAAGGCGTAGTGGCTGGTGGTTTCAAGAGAGGTGCGGCTGAAAGAGGAGGGGTTAGGGTTGAGTTTCCTTCCGCTCTGATACCAAGAAGAAACTGTATATTTTCTTATTATTCACAATCAACATACAGAGTATATATACACCTATGAGGAAAACAGATAAAAGAAAATAAAAACAAGAAAGGAAATAGAAGATAAGACTAAAACAATTTATTCCTAAAACACCGCAATCCATAAATCACGGGGAAATTAATCCGAATATTCCAACAGTAATTGAGGAAAAAAATCCGTAAGATGCACCAAACAAAAGAATTCTTTCAACACTACTTACATGAAAATGTAAGAAATATTCCCGTGGATGTTAATAGAAGAAAAGCATGGGCATGGGAATTTTAAATGTAACCATTCATGGTGTTAATCAGCAGAGAAAGAAACCCAAGAAGGATGGGAAAAAAAAAATCAACTTTTCTACATCTTACCATGTATTCCCCAAATAGGAATCCACTGTTGAGCACGTAGTCAGTGTACTTGTCTTGTTTAAACAATATTGCAGCCAAAGGATGTGAAGCATAGAAAATTTCTATGACATAAACTGGAGACTATTATCAGCCTATCACCAAAAAATGCCGACTTTTGAAGTCAAAAAATGTATTTTAAAAAAAAAAAAAGCGAAGAGAGAGAGAAAGAAGAAGAGGCAGTGTAACACATAACGTTTGCGAGAAAGAGGGTCAGCTTTGGTTTAACATCTTGAGAAGAAGACTGAATCTAGGTTATGGGAATGTAGAACCTTACACACACACACACAGTCTGAGAGAGACGGACAGTTCAGTATGTAGAGAGGGTGAGGTGAGACTTCTACGTTTCTGAGAATGTCTCAAGACAGATGGTAAGTTAATACAGCTTTACACATGTCATCCTCACATACAATTTCGCTCCAACCCTCCGTTTTTAGATATACTCCAGTATATTGATATTGATATTATAGATGTCTAATAAAGTGGATCCACTATTATTGAATGTGATACAATTGTCACATATATTGGAAATTAAATTTGGAATGAAAATTTTGAAATCATATCCTTATTCTTCCAAAAAAAAAACATGTTGGCATTGTAGAGAAAAATTAAGCTAATTTATGTCACTGTACAATAATTAATGCAAGTAAATTGAGTAGCTAGATTACTGTAATATATTCGTGAAATGGTGACATTTAATCTAAAGAAACTCCATTGTGGTGTTTCCTTTTTTATCTGTGTGCGTGTGTGTTCTCCCTAATTTCATTTTAGGTTAATGTACTCTCAATCTATACAGTTAGCTCAAAATACTAATCATGAATAGATCATTCACGGAATAATAATCATGACTGATTATTGAGTAGTGCTACAATCTCCAAAATTATATCTTAATGATCTCCAAAATTGTATCTTAATTATCTCAATCAACCTCCCAACATACGTGTTAGTGAAACCATCCAAAATAATCTCCAATGAAAATTTAAGTGGACTCGTTGTATACAAATGTGGTTAATGACATATATGTTGAACACCAAATTTAAAAAATCGTGACATTGTTTATCTTCATTTGCAAAGTAAAACGTCATAATCATATACTAGTTCTAAATTTTTAGCTCACCACCAACACGTTAAAATGATAACAAATTTAAGTAATTATATCCAATGTAATTTTGAGTTTTAAAAGAAAGTTATATCCAATGTGCTTGCCATTTTATAAAATTTATTTAATGAAAAATTTCACAATTGGAAGCTGCTAAATATATCTAGTGAGTTGTTGTCTACATCCACCTTAAGAATTGAAGATGAGTATATGTAATATCTCATATTATGTAGATGAGTGTAGAGAGAAGTTTAGTGAATGCATTTACCAACTCTTGTTCACAATCACTCACGCGTACCTCAATTGGTAAAGCGTTATAGGAAAAAAGGTAGAAAGAAAAAAGATCATTAAAAAATCAAACACATAAAAAAAAAATAGAGAGAATGCAAATGTCAGAACTAACTTGGCTTGTTCAAGTTGGCCAGAACTCTGGGTGGACTAAGGAGGTCAAGGGTGAAACCCCCGAAAGTTGATGTAAATAAGCTAGAAGGATGGACCTCAAGTAACTACACGAATTATATGCAAAGTTCGACATGTGTTCGAATCATATTGCGCACTGTGTGAGTGAGCGCTTAGTATATATATGAAGATATTTATACTTCTTTTCACATACGGATATATGAAATTCAGACTCATGTGACAAGCCAAGGCTATGAAAGGGTCACTAATGAAATATCGCATTTAGAAGCCCATTTACTCCGCAATTTAGGGGCCTGGAGTTTCTCATCAGTCTAGCTTAGTTAGATAAAACGGTGTCAGTAATTCCGATAGTGAATCCGAGCAGAAACATAGGGGATTTGTCTTTGTCCAAAAAAAGTAGTAATACTATGCTTCTCAAGCTTGTATCACAAAATATAATTTCCAACAAACGTGGCAGTGAGTCCACTGGAGTTTCATCGGCGAATGTTAAAGGTGGTCTCATTGCCACATGTGTTGAAAACTACAATTAAAATACAAAATTTAAGAAGCATAGCATTACTCTTAAGATAAAGTTATCAAAGCTAAATTTGATGACATGGCATTATAGAATTGCACTTGACGTCATTGGGGCGATTGCAAATGCATTTTTGCTCATCCATGTTATTCATTGACTATGTGAGTGAGACTCGCCACTTTATTCCACTAATTCATTCACATTTTACCCCCTTAAAATTGATGGGTCTCACTCACATAGTCAATGAATAACTTGTGCGAGCGATGGGTAAGAAAAAATGCACTCAGCAATTGCAGATGATTAAAGGCCCCCCTCCATCTAACAAAAGAGTAATGCTATACTTCCTAAATCTTAATCACAAATTATGTGACAGTAAATCTACTAACACTAATGATGAAATCACTTTAACATTATTCAATCAAAATCTAATAGATCCACTATCATATTATTTAATGTGAAACTTTAGAATTAAAATTTCAAAAACATAGCATTCCTCCTGACAAAAACATCTAACGGAGATTTTCTTTCTTTATGAGTATTTTTTTGCCTTTGAGAAATGTAACGGAGATTTTTAACCGCCCATTTTATGACAACGCAACGAGAAAAGTGAACCGCGCGACCGTTAGGAACTCGTCTCTGTCCCCACTGGGGCCTACAGTCTTTTTACTCCATTTCCACAAACAAGATTTCAACACACGTGTCATGTTACCACAGCTGGATTCACACAAATATTTGCCTCCCCTACAGAATCTTCCGATGCCAAACGCATCTTCTTTCTTTGAATATTGTATGATACTCCTGCAATGTTTTGATTGTATAATACCACTTAAATATGCGGGAACAATACTTTGATACATAGGCGCGGAGCCACGAATTTTAGTCAAGGGCGCTGGGCTATACAGGGGTTCGGGGCAGTGCTTCCGATGCGATTTTTTTGGGATCTATTTATACATAATTGTAATTTTTTTAGAATCTACTTGTATATAATTGTGATTTTTTTTGGGACATACTTATAATATGAGCCTATTTGGTGACACGTAAATACCGTACAGTTTCTTTCAAATTTCTAGGGGTCTATTTCTAAAACATATAATATTCTCACACTAAAAGTGTAATTTTTAAAATTATAAGCACATTTCCTTTTGAGTAGTATATACACGTACATCAATATATATATATATATATATATGTAGTTGATAACACTAAATTGGGCCTTGGACCCCTTTAGGGGGACCTAAACATAAATTGAGAGGGACCTAAACGTAAAATACAAAAAAAAATTAGAGTAAAATTTTAATTCTCAAAATCTCAGGAGGGGCATGCCCCCCTCCCGCCCCTTGCTGCCTCCGCCCTTATTGATACAAGCATACAATGTTTTGAGGGTTGAGGATTCTCTGCAGCCAGCAAGGGTGCTAATGCAGCAGTACCCGTGTGGCACTTGAAGGACTTTTTTTGAAATTTTTTGAAAATGTGAAATAAAAATGTGTGATCCTGCACATGCCACACGGATGCTGCCCTCCCAGCAGTACCATAATTGGCTGCCGAGGATCCCTCCCTTGTTTTGAGACTTAACTATAGGTAGAATAATGATATACTTCCAAATTGATTAACAGTTATACTACATGTTGTGATATTGATCCATGATATCATATGACACTGCATGTGATGCAACTGACAAAATATTTGGATATCAAATTTGCGATTTCACTTGGAAAGCGTAGCATTTATTTTTTTCTCAGATGACGAGAACAAATCACCGACCTGTCCTACGCGACTTTAGAATTCTCGCTAGTATTTCAGACACTTTGCCTATTGTCATTTTCATAAGAGAAGATCATGGGGCAACCCTCGGGCATGTACATCAACCCTACAAGTCAGGCACCATGTAAATAAGAGAGGTGACTGGGCGGTGTGATTCGAACCCACGCCAAGCTCTGGACACGGTTCGTCTAACTACTTGAAATACATCCTTTCAACCCACTCACAAGACCTTTGGGGTTTCGAACCCTTTACTTTCACTTGGAAGGCCAAGAGCTCTGACCAACTCGACTAGCCGAGCTGGTTGGAAAGCATTGCATTATATGTGTATGACTAGGGGTGTCATTTGGAACGGAAATTCCGATTCCGATCCAAAAATTTTTGATTTTGGCACCAAAAATTGAATTTCGAATTTTGAAATTCCAAAAAAAAAAAAAATCGGGACGGAATCCGAATTGTTTAGAGAATTCCAAAATATGTTTTCCGAAAATTTTTCAAAAAAATTTCTGAAAAAATTCGAATATTTTCTGAAAATTTGGAATTTGTCCCACATCAGATAAGAAGATAAAAGAGAGAGTATGTATGACTTAGCATTTCAATAGTATTTGTATTCTGAAAATTCTAAAAATTATGAAAATTTCCAATTCCAATTCAAAAAATTCTGAAAAAATTCCTAAAATTTCCAAAGATTTCCGTTCCAAAAATTTTCGAAGAATTCCGAAAACGCCGAAATTCTGAAATCGGAAAGGAAAATGAAATTCCGAAAAAATCGGAACTGAAATCGAAACATTTATTTAATTTCTGAAATTTTTTAAAAAAATTTCGAACGAGGGTATTCCGATCCGTTCTGCCCGAAACACGCCCCTAGATATGACATTTTGAAACTTGGGTGAAATATTTTGGTACCTTAAGTACGATGAGTACAATATTTAGACTTGCCAGCTTTTGATTAAATCAGACAAGCAACATCCTCTCCGCATATCATAGAGGTTGTATCGTACAACCAAACCCATTAAGCCGTATCATAACTTTCTTTCTAGAGAGAGAGAGTTGTCGACAACAGGTTCAGTTGATGAGAGAGAGAAACGTAACGTACGAAATTTTGTCCATTTCGCCCTCTAAAAAATGGCAAAAGAAGTGGAGTGGAGAGAGCGGGAACGCGTACGGCATAAGCTCTCCTTCGCTTGAAGAAAGTGCCCCTTCTAGTGTTTCTCTCTCTAAAACTCTCTCTCTCTCTCTCTCTCTCTCTCTCTCTCTCTAGCTTTATATCTATCATTCACTTGCCTCGGCGTAACTGTTACGCTCTCTCTCTCTCTCTCTCTCTCTCTCTCTCATTTTGAGATCTGCGACTTTTATTTTCAATCGGAGAAGGGGGGGCTTCATCGTCTTTCTTCAGAACTTCAATCGTTTCAGGTACGTAGCTTTCAAATTCGGCTTTTGAGTTCTGGATCGTTGTTTATGCGGTTTTGTTTGTTTTGTGTGTGTGTGTGAATTGGAATTACATTTGAATATGTATGTTATTAGTTTTAAATTGTTTGAATTTCATAGTTTTAGTTTTAATTCGGTGTTCAGTTAAGCCTATCTATGTTGATTTTTGTGGAAAAATACGACTGTAGTTAAGCCATTGGTTAGTAGAGATGCTATCTATTTATTTATTTATTTATTGATTGGTCAAAAGATGCTATCTATTTTTATGTAGCTTTAATGGATGTAACTTGGCTTATCTGTTTTGTTTTGGTGAATTCGTGTCTTGGTTACTTTCCGGGAAAGAATGAGAGAGAAAGGGAAAATATATTTTCATTTCAAGAGTGATTGAGTCCTCTACATTTGTTTCTCTTTAAGTAATAAATAAAACCCATTTAATTTGGAGTAATGATTTGCTTCCCAAAGTTCTATCCCAAAAGTGCTTACTAAAGTGATGTGACATTGGGTCTAATATAGTGGGATCACTTGGAAGTTGGTTAATTGACCCACCTAGGAAGCAATTTTGGGATAGAAATTTGGGAAGCATAACATTACTCTTTAATTTGTCTCTCAGATTGGATGGCCTTTTTGTGTTTGTGTGTGTGTGTGTGTGTGTGTGTGTGTGTGTGTGAGCTAAATTGTATTATGCACTGCAAATAGTAATCTGTTTCGCAATTACCTTTGATTATAACTTAAAATTTTTGTACAAATCCTTGGGGATTTAATGTCACAGTGACTACACGTAGTTAGACTGCTGTGATGTGTAGATCCATCTAGGAAGCACCGACACTTCTAAGAAGGTAACGTGTCGCGTGTCGTATCATGTCCGACACACGGATACGACACTTCACGGACACTTTTATTGGAGTGTCGACGTGCACTTTTTTAAGAATTTTGTCGTGTCGGTGTGTGCGTGTCCGTGCTTCATAGAGATCCATAAAATAAAGTTTGCAGCCACTAATGGTGAGATTTTCTGACATCTGCTAGTGATCTATGTATCTGAAATGCCTTTCTTGTCAGTTTCATTCCAATTACTCTTTTTTCTTTTGTGGGTCTTGGATCTCTAGTTTCTAACATTGTAACAAAGTGCCCTTAAACAGATTTACGTAAACAAATAACGAAATAAGGTACTAATGTGAATCTTCAAAAAGACGTGAAAAAATAGAGGAAAGAGCAGCGACCACAAAACGACACCAAATAGACACCAAATATACGTGGTTTGGCAATATGCCTAAGTTCACAACGAAGAGTAGCGAAGAAATCCACTAACATGAAGATGAATGAATGCATGAGGACTTGAGGAGTTATAGTTCTCACACTAGAGTCTAAAAAACAAAAACTCCCAGCCCTCTCAATCCCACAAATTTTCTCTCACAAAAGGCCCTCACAAAGTCACAAGTTCCAAAATTGTCTCTCATAGAAGTCCTAAGAGAACCCAATTTATTGTATAACAAAACCAATCCTAAACTGAATAGGAAATGACCGTTCGAATGCCCTCCGTGCCATTCAGACAGTACCATTCGACGTTTTTCCAATGGGAACCTATTGGAGTGCATCATGTCAAAAAATCACAGTTGTGTCCGAACAGTCACCGGACCGTCCTGACGGTGTGCTGACAAAACAGTGGGAATCAAGACATTTGTCTAACATCTAAGCGTTTGTTGTTTTCGGAAGTGGTGGGAGCATAATAATACTAATGCTTTACTTGTTTACGGTTTTAGAAAAGGAAAAGGAAAAGGAAAAGGAAAAAGGAAAACCGTTGCTATTTTCCCTTGCGTTTTCCTCCTTGCTTAAATAACATTAGATTTTTTTAAAAAAAAATCGCAATACAATAGGAATTGAAGAAAAGAGGAAGGGAAGTAACTCACAAAATTTTAAATTGTGGATTTAGTTTTTTACCGTTATGATACGGACCAGACATGTTAGGTGGTTACTATCTTTAGTTTCTTCTTACATTTATTCGTTGATGTTGTAACTTTATCTGTTCCTTGTCTTTTGTTTGTATAATTTTCACATAATCTCTGGTTTGAAATATCTAATGTCTGTGACATAGACGCCACACAGCCTTACTTGATGTTTGGTTCTTGGCACTTGATGTAGTTCCTATACTGCTCAATAGTTTCCGAAATAATTCATCACTGGTTTCAATTTGGAAAAATGCATATACTTATTCAATAGTGTTTCCAAATAATTGGAAGAAGACTTCTTACTTTAATTTGGGAGTATCGGTTGTGTTGAACTTATTATATGCGTGGTTTGCAGTAATGTCGCCACCTACTGAATCTTCAGACAAAGCTCCGTCCGTTCATCAACATTCACATCCACCTCTCAATGAAAGAATTCTTTCATCCATGACTAGGAGGTCAGCTGCCGCCCATCCTTGGCATGAGCTTGAGATAGGTACTTCCTGTTATTGTGATCTACCTATAGTTATTTCTCGAGTATGACTTATTAACTTATTGTTGTTGATGGTGGTGTGGTGCCATTATATATCTAACTTACAGATAACTCCTTGCAGGACCTGGAGCCCCAATGCATTTCAACACTGTAAGGATACACTGAACCCTATTTTGCATCATTGACTTAATTGTTTGGGTGAAGATATGTTTGTAATCTTGTATAATGCAGAATTTAAGGTATTGCAAGATAATGGTTGAATTTGAAGTTTTGAACAACGCTATCAATGCACTGCTATTGTTGTAGGAAATAATATCCTAACTGTGATTCTTTTCCTTTGATTACCATCATGTGGTCACTGACTCACCCGTATGTATTAGGGTTAGATGGTGACACTTTTCCTGATTGTTTTTGTTTATTGAAAAATATTTGACTCTTTAACCATATGCGGACATTCTTTATAACTTATCTAACTGATCTTTAAAAAAATGGCAAGAGATCCTAGCATTCATGGGAACATGGAGAATGTGGTTGGGCATCTGTAATTTAACCCTTAGCTATTGCATTCGAATGGGTTTTCACTGATAGTGAGAGTACTGTTCTGTGAGGTGCTTAGCTGGCAATAGCTGGTTGACAGGTGAGGCACTTTGAACGATACCACATGTTACATTCTGTATCACAACTCTGACCGCCAAACTTATTATTATTGTTCAATGTTATTTCCCCATTCCAATTTTCCCCTTTTGGCTGGAGTAATATACGGAGTAATACTTAAGGGCTATGGACCTGCTTGAACTAATTAGTATGTATTGGTATTAGACTGCAATACTATAGCTTTGTGCTATCTTGATGCACAACCTGGCATGCTGCATTACAAGCCAAAGTAATTTTATTTCTATGACACAGGAAAAAAAAACCTTAGAAGGGCTGTCTGTTGCACAAAACTCATCAACTCCGAATACGATTTCTTTTATCACTATTATTGACTATGAACTACAACTTTTTCATTTTAGTTTCATGTCAATATCCCTGTTCCAAATGCGAGGGTTTATTTCTATTTCACCAAAAATAATACTTCGAAGGGCTGTCTGTTAGATTAAGCTCATGAAATTTAAATACTTTTTTAAAATAATAATTATCACTATTGACTAAGAAGAACTCCGGCCCTTTCATTTGAGTTTCATTTCAATAACCCTATTCCAATTAATAAGATCTATTTTTATCTGTTTAAGTTGCATTCCCCCAACAGTCCCGGCCCCTTCCCTCTTACCCCCAACAAAAAAAAAAACAAAAAAAAACAAAACAAAACAAAAAACAAAAAAAAAAAAGAAGAAAGATATTGGGAATTCTAAAAGTAAGTTATAGTAAATTGGGAAATACCAGGTTGTTTCACCGTGACAAAGTCTGTAATATGCACATGGTAAATTTTTGCAGGTGGTTGAAATTGGCAAGGGGAGTAAGGTAAAATATGAACTTGACAAAAAAACTGGACTGATCAAGGTAAATAAGCATACTGATTGTTGGTAAGTTTTCGTTGTCTGCCAGTGTTGATTGATTACAGAGGACTAATGTTAATGTATATTTGCAGGTTGACCGTGTGCTGTACTCATCAGTTGTGTACCCGCATAACTATGGCTTCATCCCTCGTACTCTCTGTGAAGACAATGACCCCATGGATGTCTTGGTTATCATGCAGGTATACCATTTAATGTCCTTGTGACTCTTTCAAATGCTTGCTTATTTGGAAAAAAATATTCGTTATTATTTTATGAATGCAATCTAAACATTTTGACCCTCACAAAAACCTAAATCTGCAAAGAATGGTTAGCAAATTTTTAGAAGCATACACTAGTCTCTGGTAAAATTTTCAGTATTGTTCCTACTAGTACGTCGACCACATGACAAAACCTATTGACCTCTGAGATTTAAGGACATTTTTCGTGATATCTACTGATGAGTGATGACATCCTATTAGAAAGGTGCTGAAGACATCTTAACAAAAAGCTACTGAATAAGAGAGATCAGCTAAATTTGATGTTAGGTGCATTCTAAGTATCTTTTGGGCTTGTTTTGGTGGTGGATGAACCCAAAAGCCTGAAATAGAAATTTTGTTTGGTAGTGACCACGATATCTTAAAGTCATGTCCTATGAACAAAATGATTGAAAACTAGGGATGTTCTATATACAGAAGTGAAAGAGGAATTTTTTTTTGCGAAAATAAGACAATCGATAAGTGTATTTGCCTTTGGAATGGGCTCTAGTTAGGTTGAATTTTTAAGCCATAGCGACGTAAGACAAAAGAAAAGATACATTCCTAAAAACTTTTATCCAATCAAATCGCTCCTTGTATGTCTTCCAGATGAGTTGTGTTAATTCAATGCAATGCTTCCTCTTTAGGTATGTGTTTGAGATTTCTACCCTTTGTTGTGTAGCTTTTGCTTCAATATTTTGATCACGAGGGATCTAACCCTCCTTATGAATAAGCCACATTCAACAATTGGCAACAAAAGTCTCTCAATCACCTATAGTATCATTGATGGCTTAGGCCTACAATTGTAGTAGCATTTGGTTTACATCCTCACTCGGTGGATATAGTCCACTTACTGGACCCACCCTGCATGACAATTTTTTTTGGTCATTTGTGCACGCAAAATGGATCACTAGATATTCATCAATATTGTATCTTATGATGGACTTCGAAGAAGCACCAATACTAATACCACACATACATGACACGAAACGGCGATACGGCAAATCCTAGAAAAAACACGATACGGTGGCGACCCAGGAAAACATTAATTATATGGTTTTTTTGTGTTACCATATAACATAAAAATAACAATATTCTTGAAATAACTAAGAACTAAAAGGCTAAATATATTATCTCGAAACAACAATACCTTCCTCGTCGTCTCGTCGCAAGTGATCTCTTTCCTCTCTCTCAACTCTATAGCTTGTGTAGCAACTAACATGAAATTGTTCTGGGCAAACCAATTTTCTTTCCCTTTTTTTCTAATTTTTAATCCTTCAATTTTCTATTCCTTCTGTGATTCTATCAATCATAAAATGTCTTGACTTCTCAAAATAAACCCCATTTGCAACCTTTATCATGATTTCTCTTAAAAAACCATACTGTGTCGGGAAAGTGTCGGAACTATGTCGGATTTCAAAAATAAATTCAAAATTCAAGATACGTTTTGGGTGTATCCGACATGTGTCGCACTCCTGTCGGTGTCAGACACAAATGCAACACTTCATTTGAAGTGTCGGTGCTTCCTTGTTGGACTTGCACTGTATCTGAATGTACTAGTCTTTAAAACAAGTGTTATGGTAAAAGGAACCTAACCTGCTGATATTTACAAGCCTTCACTAACATATGCAGGAACCTGTTCTTCCGGGATGCTTTCTTCGGGCAAAAGCAATAGGCCTCATGCCTATGATTGATCAGGTATATATAGACACCTAGAGCAACAATAATATTTGTTGTACCCTGGAACAAACTTAACATTGGACAGAATACAGGGGGAAAAAGATGACAAGATTATTGCCGTGTGTGCTGACGATCCTGAATACCGTCACTACACTGATATCAAGGAGCTCCCACCACATCGTTTGGCTGAGATCCGCCGCTTCTTCGAAGACTGTATCCTTCTAAAAGTTTTAATTCTTTGGGAGATGTTCTTATATTTTTGTGGTGCAAAATCAAGAGAATATATATTAATTTCTCTTAACATTTGATTAGACAAGAAGAATGAGAACAAGGAAGTTGCTGTTGATCATTTTCTTCCAGCCTCAAATGCCTATGAAGCGATTCAGCATTCAATGTAAGCAATGCAATTTTCCTCTCTTTGAATGTTTTATATAATCCGCTTGGTACGGCACGTCACATTGAAGGCATGCCATGGCCCCACCAAGTGGGCTCCGGGCCCTAGTGTCATGTGAGCAAGACACAGGTCGGGCTCGACGCAGCATGTTGGCACGGGCAATTGGCCCATCAGACCGGCATTGCACAACCTAACATAGGCTGGGCCATACCGGGCTTACCCCTAAGGCAAATGGACCGCCACGACACGGTCTGGCCCGCCAACTTTGCAGGCCATTGTTTTTTAAATTTACTTTGGGAAAATGCTACTTGGGAGACCTTGATATATTGTCACATTTTATTCCTTTCGATAGCATTTTCATTTGCTATCATCAAGGAATCAGCCCTTGATGTATTTGTCGTCGTGCGTGTTTAGACATACTCTTTGTTTGGCTATTTCACTTTTAGACTCTGTTTGGTCCTTGGAGTTACACTCGGTTTGGTTTGATTGTGAAATGAATAGAGTAGAATTGAAATGAATTCTTGACAAATCCGACCACTTTTGGTCGGATTTGTAAACCTCCTAAAACATGAATTGGGTGGAATTGGAATGAATTCAATTATGGCTTTAGGTCAAACCAAACACAAGAATTGCCATAAACAAGATTTGCAAATCAATTCTTTTCTTGTTGTGACAAACCAAATGGATTGTTAGTGAGGAAAAAGAAAAGAAAATATTGAGAACACTTTCTTCGTGAGGTTACTAAGGAATACAAGAAGGAGAATATGAAGAAAAAGAAAACGTGATGAAAACTAAATTTTAAAGTTTAAATTTTTACCGTACTTTCCTTCCTCTTTTTCTGAATCTCTATTCTGTTTGATTATATATATATTTTCAATTTCTAGTACCTTCTTTTTTTTTTTCTTTTTTTTTTTATAAATATTTTTATAATACATTTGTGTGTGTGTGTCTATTTGGATTCTGGAGAAGCAAATAAAAAATGAAAGAAACATGAAAGAAAAACTGTTTTCCTTTGAGTATTCCCCTGCCTTTTCCCCTCAAGGTTAAATAACATTAGAAATGAAAATGCAATAGAAATTCAAGAAAAGAGAAAGGAATTGACTTGTGCAATTGAAAATTTTTACTTTATTTTTAATCATATTTTATTTTCCTTCCAACTTGCCATCCGTTTTCCTTGTGATGAAACAAAGAAAAATATTTTTCTCTATGTTTTCTTTTCTTTTCTTTTCCCTCACTTGATCCATGAACCCAACAACAAAGCGTTTTTTGCTGAACTTAGAACTATACAGGTTCAATCTAATCGCGGCGTTTTCTTTTACTGTGTAGGGATCTCTATGCAGATTACATAGTGGAGAGCTTGAGAAGATGATCTGGTTGGCATTCACCAATTGCTGGGTGGTGGACTACGACCCTTTTTATATAGGGTATATGCTAATATATATAAGTTTTGTACAATGAAATATAAAATCCCATATCTATCTGCACTTGCACACATTGGTTTAGCAAATGTGCGCTTAATATACATTTTACTACGATTATGTTCCTAAATATTATGTCAAACTCCTAGCTTAAATCTAACAAACATGGAGAAAGTTGACAAAACATGAATCCCTTCCAATTTGTTGAAATCATAATACCTCTATAGATATACAAGTCTCAACTATGAGTCAATGTAATGTCTGTATAGAGATGGTACAATCTCAACATGATTACAAAGAATCCATGACTAGGTTCAACCAAATATGACTTACCATAGTACAAAATAATGCCCTAATTGCTAGAATCAATACATATGTGATGAATGCATGAACATGAACAAGAACAAGCTATGAATCATTCGTTGATTTGAATTATCTAGCTTCTGAATTTAAGCTTAATTAACCTTGTTCAAAACATAGTTTAAGTCTTGGGTCATAGAATAATCATTGGATCATCATTTACAAGGTTTATCAAATCTATCATAGAATTAATTCCAGGAATTACGGAGAGCAGATTAGACTTTCAAAAATAGGAAAAACATAGTTTTTATGGTTTGGTCTTAATGATTTTTGGACACAAGATGTTTGTATGAGTCTAGTTTCTAACCCCAAAGAGAAAATCAAAAATCAAACGGTCTAATCTCTGGGAATTGGACCAAGACCAGACATCACTAAGAATTTATAAACTCTCTGTCCAGAGATTTTCTAAAAATAGTAAACGAATCTGAATCACTTCAATCTTTGTAGAGAATCTTATTAACACATTTAACTTCATGGAAAACTTTATTTGAAGTCAAAAATGTTTGCTTAAGACTGATCTATTCAAATCAAAACAGACTTATTATTATGAAATTTTGGATAGAGAATAACTAATTCACAAATTCTAAGATCAAACCATGTTAACTATAAAATTTATTCAAACTAAAAATTGCAGTGGTAGATCTTTGTTTTATGAACACATTACAATTGGTCTTATTCAAATCCAATGGATCATTATTTAATTAAAAATCTTTGATCACAGGTCGTCATTGAAATCACTGCACCATAGATGATTTAATGTCCATGATTTGAATCAAACTTGATCTATAATTCTAGAGAGAATCTAGATTAAGTATGATTGTGATCATCAAAATAGCAATAAAATATAAAAAAGATTCATGGATTTAGCCTTGGAGAATCTCCATCATAGATCTCATGTTGAAGATCTAGCAAGAGAACCTTAAGGACTTACTCAATCTTATGAACTTTAAATGCTTGAATTCAATAATCAAATTATGAAAATAACTATATCTACATATAACTCCTCTCCCAAATACACGATCCTTGAGGAATATATACTTATTTTATTCAATTCTCCTCCCAAGCTAATGGTTCTTGGAGATTAAACTAAATTGATGATCAAAAGGAGAAGAGTATGAACCAGTGAAGAGAGAATTCAAACTAAATTGATGATTCAAAACAAATTTTCTCTTAAAAAGCTTATTTCTAAACTGAATCCATGATCTGCTAGATCCAAATCAACAAGTAGATGAGAATTCAATCACAATTCAAGTGGTGTGTAGTGAAATGAGGTTGGAACAGACTTTTTGAAAATTGTGTAAAAGATCCTAAAATTCTATGAATTGTGATTGAATTTAGATTAAAACTAATTGGGGTTAGAAGATTACCTCCAATAATCCTCAGATTTTTCTTTTGCTTTGATGAAGATCTTCAAACCTCCTTCAAGCTCTCAAGCTCCTTCAAGCTGTTCAAGCTCCTTTAATGGTTTCTTCTTCAATTCCCTTCTTTCTCTCTCTCCAAACTGTCAATTGTATCTCTCTTCTATATGAAATCCTTGTTTATCTTGTAATAGAGATGTATATCTCCTTATATAGACCAACCTTGAGAAGTTAATTGGGTAATTTCGGGGTGTTTGTGCATGTGTCATGGCATCTTCTAGAGTTCAATGCGTATTTAAAAATAAAAAAACAAACTGTTACAAGATGCGGCACTCATTGAGTGCCGGCACGGCACTCGCTAGCTTCGCTGCGTGCCGTCCCGTCTTCTGTTATTTATATAGATCATTATATATATACATATATATTTTTTGTTTTTTTTTTCCTTCTTTTCTTTTCAAATTTTCTTTTCTTTTCTTTTTTTTATTTCTTTTCAAAAGGGTTATTCTTGAAATACTTTTAAACCAAAACCAAAAATTTTCAAATTAGTTCTTTTATTTCTCTTATTCGTATTTTACACTCGAATTTCTCTTAACGCTCGGTCTTTCCTTCTTTTCGTTTTTTTTTTTTTTTTTTTGAAAATTATATCGAAATTGAAGAACCTTCCGAAGAGCTTGAATCACCTTGAAGATCATTGAATTCTGTCGGAGATTGTCATCGGTTTTAGATGTATTCATTCCCTGAATTCGACGGTCGATCAAAATTGGGGTGTCTACGTAGATTTATGATATTAGATTACAAATCAGTGTGGCAATCACTTTTGACCAAATGCAGTTTTTTTTTTTTTTTTTTTTTTTGACCAAATGCGGTTTTGTGTGTGCGCAAGCATGATTATTGACAACCCGTTTGTCTACGTGAATTTCAAAAGCAGGTTCTTTACCACTTCACGAAAAGCGCATTCCAAATGCGTGCAGCACCCTAAAAGACAAGATTTTTTATTTCTTTTTTTGGCCACCACACTGCAAGTGCCAAACGAGCTTTTTGCATCGTAGAAGCAGAAGATATTACCAAACAAGCCATAGAAGCGAATTTTTTTCATTCTTGAAATTGTCAAATAAATTCGATAAAAAAGCAACGATTTAGCCCAGTTAGTATAAAGGCGCTTTCGTGTCACACTAATACCAGAGTTCGAACCTTGCCTCCTCCCTAATCTCGTGCCCGACATTTATGCCCTCACATGAGACCACTAATGTCACGACTCATCTCACTGCATGTGGAAATAGGACACGTGGCACACCACCAAGGCTCATCCAATTCATTAAATAACTATACGCAGCAGAAAAAATACTTCAAACCAACCTTAAGTAATTAAAACGTTCGAAAACGATACCTTTTGACTTGTAAATCCGTATAAAATTGAAAACACAATTATATTTCGAATAGAATGGTTTTATGTTGAAAGGGGTCCCAAAGGTACCCTAAGAACCAATCAAAATATTTTAAGAATTTTCGGAAGAGGTAGAAAAAGATTTCTGGCAGGGGGTATTTCGACCAGTCGAACGACCCCCTTCGACCGGTCGAATGACCCTTAGCAGAATCCTGCCCAAAGTTGCAGAATTTACTTAAGGCATCAAACAACCTTCACCAATTCTACTACTCCAGTTACACTTACATTAATCCAACCGTCACAAGCTAGAACGAGCTTTTAAAACAAAGTTTAATCTTACTAATCCATGTAAAGAAACAATAATGGAACAAGCTAAGACTTGTTTGGCTCGATTCACAAAACTCCATCCACAGTCCTTCAAAATTCGAATTTGACAAGTTAAGTTTAGAAAACACGAACTTAAGAGTTCGGATACATTTTAGACATAACCAAAAGAGATTTTACAACACATTTCAATCCTACCAATTTGTTTCGCGGATTACAAGTTAAGTATAGAGTTCTAACTTCTCATTATTACAAAACTGGAATGGAAACAAAAGTGCAAATAAGAGCGATCCTCGCATCCCGTCGGCCTCACTCTTCTCGCTTCTTATTTCCTTTCTTCATACCTGCAATGGAGTAAATCTCCATTGCTCAGCTATACTAAGTGCACAATTCTACACATGTGCTTATATGACAATTCATGCTTTAACATATTAAAAACACATAGAAATAGTCATGAGGGTGAGTGGTGCGCATTCATCCAGTCGATGACGTGGAAGGCACACCTCTCCCACGCATCTCGTACACTGGTTGGGCCTTCCTCCATACCAGGTACCGTGTCCTGGCTGGGCCTTCCTCCATTCCAGACACAACCACATTCAAAATCATCAAATCCTCAAGGTTCGAGGAGTTTACACCCCGGATGAATTTGCACCAAACTCCCCTTTGACCCACATAGACACATAACACGCTCATATAATCACATATACGTGCTTTTATCGCATTTTCATAATCATAATTAATGAGCCTAATAAATACATGAATTTTGCCCGGATCCAAAAATATCAAACTCGATATTCAAAACATGTAAATTCTATATAATTCAAAGGCTTAGAATTCATACCTCGTGCGATTTCTCCCTAACTTTGAAGGATCAACTAGAGGTCCGAATAAACGCCAGATCTCTGATTTCGAAAGATTCCTACAAGTATTTACACGTTTTCCCCAAAATTCTAAAAATTAGATTTTATAAAAATCTTAGCCAAACAGGGCCTAAGTGGTATCAAAATGAAGCCCTTACCTCGAGGAGTCCAAATATGAAGTTTGGTTGAAAACAGACGGACGAAAGGTCGTCGATCGTCGTCGCAAAACCCGTGGCATCAATCTCCCTTTTCTATCTCCTCTCTAACGATATTTTGTAATGTTTTGTAAAAATGAAATCTCACCCTCCTCTATTTATAGAAAAACCTCCCAGAAATCGCGTTTACTACCTCGCGAATCTCGAAACTTCTAATTAACTTCTGAAACGTCGTACACGTCCATTTTATAACTTTACGAGTGAAAATTATAAATTAGAAAAGTTTTTGGTTAAGTCTCGTTTGGGTCCAAAATTACGTCCGAAACTAAATTCTATGAAATCTCTACACAACCTACCTTTTATATAACGTGACACTCACGTTCTCACCACAGTTCTAAAAATGATATCTGACAATATCAAAATTACCAGAAATTATACTACACAGGTATAATTATTATTCATAAAGTACCAGATAAGTCAAATAATATTTAAATCACATAAATGTCATTTACTCATGCCAATGTAATCTCGATTACCAAATTTTCCGTGTCTTTACTGACACCTTACTGTTGACTCATAGTCAACCTCAGTCCAATTATCAAATATCATTGATAAATTCACAAAAATGAAAAATGCATGATAAACTATGAAATTTTGGAATTGGTATGACACACTAGTACTACACCTAACTATTGAAATATATATATATATATATAAATCTACTACTCCCTCTGTCCCAAATTATTTGGCACTTTTGGAAAATTCAATTTTTTAAGGCGACACAATGATTACACTTTTGTTAAACTTTTATACTCCAACTTTCTAAGTTTGCCCCTCATAAATGCATTTAGATTAGTTAGAGGTGTGAAAAAAGAAAAGGCAAAACAATAATGATTCAAAATTTATTGTGTTGACTTTTCAATATGGACTAACATTATGAGATAGCCCAAAATAGAAAGAGTGCCCAGCAATTCGGGACAGAGGGAGTGCATATAAAGGAAGGTATTCTACCTATGGTTGCGTGCCAATTCTCCAATTTCAGTATTTCTCTATTAGTTTTGTCCTTTATGATAATTGCATAGTTAGTCAAATACTATAATTTAACTTTACTATACCGTAATTACTCGTACATGAATACATCTACATAAGGATATATTGATTTGTGTGAGGGTAATTCTAGCATTTTCTGTCATTCCAGAAAAATAATTACATTTAGGTCAACTTTTAAAATTTTAATTAATATAATAATCACGATTCAATCAACTTTGGCTTCAATATTTCAGAATCAATCAACTTTTACAATCATAATTACAATTGGCTTAAAAAAAGTCACCTACTTGCATAATATTTACATATAAGTGAATTTTTGTAAGAAAATCACGGCTCAATCAACTTGACTTCAATATTCCAGGTTCAACTTTTACAACCATAATTACAATTCGCTTAAAAAAAATCAACAAAAATGGTTGCTTATATAATATTTACATATAGATGAATTTTTGTAAGAAAATTTACAGAATGGTAATATTTTTGGCACAACCGTCTTCTTCTTCTTTTTAAATGCTTAATTTTATACTTTGATTACACACGTGCGTACACACATGATTTTATGCATGTATTTTGCTCTTTTAGTTATAATTTATATCATCATAAGTATTTTAGTCTTATTGCATACACATGCCAATATAAATATAATTTGAGTAAGAGTAATGATTGGTGCACATAAAGTGTGCACATAAAAATCTGAGCCATTAATTTCAGTGGGTCCCATGTATGCAGGCATGAGTTCTACCGAAATGATTGGCCCAGATTTTTATGTGCGCATAGCATTACCCTTTGAGTAATGCTATGCTTCCCAAAGGGGACATGCACATCTAAAATGAGAAGCTTGATAACCCCATTAAGTACTGAAAATGAAAAGATTCAGCACTTAATCTTTTTCAGTGCGTTTGTTAACATACCACTTAATTAAAAAAGTAGCTCCAAAATCACTGAAAACTTTAAGTGAAAAATTTCTACTGAAAATAATCACTGAATGTATTCTACTTCAATAATTGAAACACTGTTTTAAGGATTAAAACTTCAAGTGCTTAAAAATTTCAGTACTTAAAATTCAGCACTTAATTTTCAGTACTTAATTTTCAGTTTTATCAAACGCACCCTTACACTGTGTTTGGATTGAGAGAATCAGAGAGAAGAGAAGAGAACCTCGTTAAGAGAAGAGAAGAGAAGAGAAGAGAAACATGAGATTCTTTTATTTGTTTAGCTTTCATAAGAGAAGATAAGAGAAAAAATTTAAAATCAATTTACTCTTTTATCATCTATTAAACAATGGTAATAAATTATTATAAGATTAAACATTGAGGATATATTGGTCACTTTATTAATATTTTATTATAGTTCTCTTCTCTTCTCTCCTCAGTCTCTCCGATTTGGAGAGAACTAAAATTGAGTTCTTTTTCTTCTCACGTTCTCTCCATTAACGTTCTCTTATCTTCCAACTTAACCATCCAAATGAGAGAATTGGAGAGAAAGTGGTTCCCTTCCTCTTCTCTTCTCTCTGGTTCCCTCAATCCAAACGAAGCTTAGGGTGTATTTGATAAGCCAATTAAGTGGTGAAAATGAAAACTTTCAGCGCTTATTTTTTTCAGTGTGTTTGGTAACGTATCACTTATTTGGAAAAAAAAATGTAAAAAAACAAAAAAAACAAAAAAAAAAACACTAAAAACTTTAATGAAAATTTTCTACTGAAAATAATCACTGAATGTAGTTTATTTCTGTACTTGAAAAACTGTTTTCAGTATTACATATTCAATCACTTAAAATTTTCAGCACTTAATTTAATTTTTAGTTTTATCAAACGGACCCTTAATTTTTTTAAAATTTTTTTTTATGTTTTGGACATAATAAAATGAGAGTATGACTTTACCCTCTTCCTATTTTCTACATCCAAACAGGGTATTGGGCATCAGAGCTTAAACCCTTGCAGTTTCCTCAAACCTCTCTCTCTCTCTCATTCACATTTCACACACACACACACACCATTTTCCAAAAACGATGAGCTCATTCAACTCCACACCCAACTTCGACAACCTCCTACTCCAAACCCTAATGGGCAGACTCCAAATCCGCCCACCAACCAACCTCCACTCACCTCCATTCCTCACTCAAACCCTAGAAGACCTTCTCTCAGACATCAACAACCTCTCCGATAACGACGAAGAAGACGACGATAACAACAAAACCCAACTCGCAAAAGAAGAATCGAAGCTCGAAAAAGAAGTAATCCGAACGATTCTGGGTGGAAAATCCGAAACCCTAAAACCCAATTCGGGACAAGCCGTTACGATCGGTGAACACCATATATGTGTTGGGTTTCACGAAGAGACCGGATCGGATTATCGGGTTTGGGAGTGGCATGGTCATATAATGCTGTTTGATGAAGAAAATGGGTACACAAGTGAGTATATATATGGGAATTACTTTGAGAGATTGCAGGTGAAGGTTGTTGGCCCGAAGGAGGAGGATGAGAAGGTTGATGAGAAGGAAGTGGAAGTGGGTAACCTGGGATTGAAGGAATTGATCGAATCGGGTGATTCGGGTGGCGGTCGGATTCTTCATCGGAATATCAATGCGGGGTCCCCAAGGTATATATGTACACACATATATATGTGTGTGTGTTAGTGTGTGCCAACAAGTTCATTCTTAGTGCTTCCAATCCTTGCACCAAACCCATATCAAACTTAAATTTAGTTCAAAATCCCCTAAACTGCTCTCCAATCCCAGAACTAAACCCAAACCAAAGTGAGTTTTACCCAAATCTCATACCAAATTGAAAACAACACTATTCATTGAATCAAAATTTCGTATGGGTTTGAGTAATGGTTGGAGATGAATTTATTAAAAATTTATATATGTTTTTTTACTCAGATTTGATTTGATATGGACTTGAGTATGGGTTGGAGATGCCTTTACTCAAATTTCATACTCAAATGGGGGAAAATAATAGTATTATAAAGAAATTTGGGTATGACCATTGGAGAGCAAAATACCAAATCAAGCTTTTACTCAAATTTTAAGTGAAATTTGGGTAAAAATTTGGGTAAGGGTTGGAGATATCTGGGTGTGTGTGTGTGTGCCAACAAGTTCTTGCTTAATGTTAAAAAGTCTGTTTCATAACTTGTGTTATATATGGGTCTAGGCTACTTTTATGCTTTATGGATTTATATGGACAGCAGAGTGTTTCTGGGTTTTAGTTAAGATAGAATATTGCAGCATTTGGTGTTGTGACTTTCAATCTAATAGCATTAACAAATTGTTGCTACTGGTGGGAGTACATTTGCAATAGTGTCAAACTATAATTTTTGGTGCATTATCAGAGGAATTATAAGTTAATCCAGAAGTGCTCCGGATTATGATAAGGATTATAATGTGAAGAATTTTGGAATTTGGTTGATAAATGCTGAAATGATTATTAAAATATAGCATATATATATATATATGTGATATATGATATTGATTAACGAGCTAGGAGCAAAAATGATTATTTTGGGTTTTTTTCGAGTGGATGGCAGTTTTATATTTGAAGGGATTCTGCAAAGTATTCGTATACTGTATGTTATTAATGAAAGCATCTCCATGGCCTACTCGTGACGGAAATTCTTTTGAAAATAGTTGAAAACGCGTAAAAAGGGCTATCTGTACTAAGTATTTGAAAGTTGAAACATTTTGTTTTCCTTTCATCTAGCTTCTTTAAATAAGCGTAGTGGAGAGTTTCACCCCCAAGATAAACTTTGCTGAAATAATTGATCCTCCTTCCCTCTTAGAATTGGTGGGGAGTCGCTGAAAGAATTCTGCTCACTAGAAAGATCCTTTCTGCTCATATGAAACCAAGGAGTGAAGTTGGGAAAATCCTATTCAGACTGTTTGGACATCCGTAGAATATGAAGGGCTTCATTTGCAGTTTATATACTATTTTCAAGGAGTAATATTTTGTTCTCTTGAATGCACCATTAGGAAAATATTAGTCTCTTATTCTATTTTTCTTTTGTTTTCCTTATGTTGTTTGGAAGGAAAAAATTAACGATTTTGTACATCATTTTTCGAAATGAATAATGCTAGAGTCACAAAAGAGTTGCAATGAGATGCTCACAAAAGGATGTGGCATCCCATGTGGCATGCTAGAGTCACAAAAGAGTTGCAATGAGATGCTCACAAAAGGATGTGGCATCCCATGTGGCACCTGTGGCAGGTGCCACATGGGATGCCACATCCTTTTGTGAGCATCCCTTTGTGACTCTTTTGTGACTCTAGCATTACTCTTTTGGATCCGTCCAACAGGATGTTTTCTTTAATTAATTGTATGTTCTAAGAAGTGTCTGTTTGTACTCATAGATTCTGTCCAACTCACCCAATAAATTGTGTGTCATGTTTGTAATTGCCAATTGGAAGTTTAAAAAAAATGCTACTATATGACCTAAATACGATTAGAACGTAGATACATGGCACAACAAAGGACCATGTGGCATCTATGACATTCAACCATTGCTTTTGTTTCTTTCCAGACATGGAGATTCCACCAATAGTGAGACGAATGCAAACCTTTTACTTGAAAATGCTAGAAGAAATCACCAAAACTTAGATTATCGGTTTGATAATGTGCCATTTGGTTATTTGAGTCTGATGGCTTGGAAATCAATAATATGTTAATCAGCCTCGTTACAGTACATTTAGTGTGACTTTCTTACCTTCCAAATGCTCCATAGTAATCCCTCCATATATTAAGAGCATCATTGTGGAGTAAATAGTATCCCATTGGGGTCTGATGTCTTGGAAATCAATAGTATGTTAAATCAGCTTCGTTGCAGTACATTTAGGGTGACTTTCTCACCTTCCAAATGCTCCATAGTGATCCCTCCATATATTAAGAGTATCGTTGTGGAGTAAATAGTATCCCATTTGGTTGAGTTCTGTGTAAAGTACAATAATGTTCTTTTTGTTGGATTTCATTTTTTGGTCTAACACTGAGCGTGCCCAACTAGTTCTTCATATTTTATCTTCATGGTGCAATGTTGTTGTTGTTGCTGTTGCTTCTGCTTTTCTTCTTCTTATCCTTCTTCTCCCCCTTTTCCTATATTAGTTTTCGCTCAGTGCCACTGCTGCTGTTTGCATGTAATATTTTAGTTGCCTATTGTACTATATATTTTGCTTGATCTATTTTTTTTTTCTCTGTTTCACCAGGTTCTAGATGACATTTTACCCGAATAAAAAGAAGCACTGGACTTTAAAGAGGAGGCTGCCTCTCTATGCTAAGATTCAATATACTGTTTCTTTTGTGGAGTTTCTCTTATCACACTTTCAAGGGTTCAGGAGCTTGTTCTAATATTTGAATTTCAAATACAAAAAATATTCTCTCTATGGTAAGAAAGACATACTTTGTAGTCTACAATTGAAGTTTTCTTTTAGTAGCTTGTTTAATGAAGCAGTAGAACAATCATCTGCCTCATTGTATTGATCAGAGTTTTTTTTTTGAAATCTTGGTACACAAAGCTATAATAACTATTGTGGCATGCTCTGTGATTGGATTGTAAATTTGCATCTCTGCTATTTAATGGGAATGAGCCCCTTAAATTTTCTCCTAACTATCCTCCTTTTGCTGCTTTGCTTCCAAATTCTACAAATTTTTTTTTTTTTTTTTTGGTTTCTTTGCACTTTTTTCATATGCCCTTTTTTTTTTCTGGACTTTTAAGGGTCTGTTTGTTTCAAGGATTTAGAGAAAGAAAACCGTTTCCTAGTGTTTTTCTTTACGTTTTCCTCCATGTTTAAATAATATTAGAAATAGAAAACTTTCAAAATACAAGAGAAAAGAGGAAGGGAGGTGACGCAAATTTTAAAAATTTTAATTTATTTTTCATCATATTTTCTTTTTGTTCTTATTTTTCTTGCCATTTCCTTATCCTCCAAACAAAGGAAAATGTTTTCATTCATGCCTTTCATTTCTTTTCCCTTGGTAAATACATGAACCATACAGAGCCGAAGAATTCGTGTGATTGATGAATTAGTTAAATGTGCCTATTCCTCCATGCGGTTTTAAGGTTATTCAACTTTAGAAGAATGTTTCTATACTGGTGTTTTAATTGGATAGTCTTAGGCTTGTTTGTTTTGTGGATTCATTGATAGGAAAGAAAAAGGAAAGGAAAACTACACGAAAAATTAGTTTCCCTTGCATTTCCTTCATACTTACGTAACATCAAACATTAAAATTTTCAGAAATGTAATTGTGACATAAGAAAAAAGGCTTATTTTATTTCGTGTCTATTTTCCTCACCGTTTTCCTAATCAACCGAATAAAGGAAGTGGTTTTCCTCGTGTTTTCTCATCTTTTATTTTCCCTCATCAAATCCGCAAACAAAACAAAGCCTTAATAATTCTGTTGAAGGTAGATCATCAATGGTAATGTCTACTAGCCAGTACAATTTCAATGATGCTGAGTTTGCTTGTTTAAGGTTCTTCCAAAATGCATTTGTAGTTTGTTGTCTTTCTATGAAGCACGGACACGGTCACACCTACATGGATACATCGACACGACAAAATCTTAAAAAATTGTACGTCGCCACTCTAGGAAAAGTGTTCGTGAAATGCCGTGTCCGTGTGTCGGTCACAATACGACACGCGACACGTTACCTTCTTAGAAGTACTTGTGTTTCCTACTGTCTTCTATTCATAATTAGTGAGGCGATACAGAAAAATAAAGAGAATTTGAACTTAGAGGGATTCTTCGAGAAGTACAAGAATTGGTTCTATTGTTCACAAAAGAACCGGTTCCTTATACTGAGTATTTGATAGATGCTTTCTATTATACGGAAGTTCGTGTTAAGTCCAAAAATTATATTAAAGCAGATATCATCAAACCAACATGAAGCTGGTAAAGAGTAGACTTATCTAGATATTGTTTTGTACATCCACCAATATCAAAAGGTCACTTGAAATAACTTCGGGCCCTGTCTCTGAGGCTAGGGCAGACTAACAATGCCAGTGATCTTAATGGTTTCTTTTCATGGATCGCTAGAGTTCAATTGTGGTTAAGAGTTATTCCTTCTTGAGACCAAATTGAGTAATACTATTGTTTTTAAAATTTGTGATATGTCAAATGCTATTGCCACGACTATTATCAAAGCATGTGACACAAATGTCAAAGCATGTGTAAATTTGGGGTTTAAATTTGATAACCACAGCATTAGTAGACCAAATTTAAGGACTACAAAAAAGTTTAGATACTAGGGTAAATATCACCTACCTCTCCTGGCAGAGGCGGACCATTATAGGGGCCGGGGGTAGTGGCCCTTGCTAAGTTTTTAAAAATTAAAATATTGCCTACAAAAATTTTAAAAATTTTAAAAATTATGCATATTGGCCCTTGTAAATTTTTAAAATATTAGTTATGTTTAAAACCCTTCTTATGAGGACTCTCTCACTTTGTTAAAGTGAGGACTTCTATTTTTATCCCTTGGATCCAGTTTTCAAAAAGTGAGGACTTCTGTTTTTATCCCTTGGATCCAGTTTTCAGCTTGTAAAATTACTTCAATGCTCTTAATAAAAATTGGATCCCAAGACTATAAACAGAAGTCCTCACTTTAACAAAGTGAGGGAGTCTTCATAAGAAGGGTTCTGTAGTTATGTATATGTAATTGTTCAAATTTAAAATGAATTTATATATTGACTCCTCTAAATTTATCTTTTTCTTATACATATGCAACACTAATTATAATCAAACACACCTTAAACTATCAGTTGAGTCATGATATCTAAATAAAGAGAAGTTGAAATATATTTGCCACATGTAATCAATCACACCCAAAATATTTGGCTAAATATCTTTTCTTTTCAACTCTAAGTTTAGCCCAACCCAAAATCTTTTAATATCAACACAACCTTTACAAATTAAAATCAATGATCATCACTCATTATTGAATAAAAAAAGTGATAGTATGCAGGGCTGGAGCGTAAATATAAAAAGAGTCGGGAGGCAGGAAAATCGAAATCACTTATACAATATAGGAATTGCTATCACAAAATCTCTTAACTCTCAAAATGGCCATAAAAAAAATCTCACAGAGCAAAAGTAAATTATATATATATATATTACACAAATATGTTTATACCCAAAAAAAATTTCCTCGAGGACAGCACCCCCGAACTCCCAAGTAAACCTATTTCCTAATGTACCCAAGCCAATAAACTTGCCACCCTACCCCACCATATGCACATTCCTGAGTCCGCCACTGTCTCTTGAGATTTAGGCTTAATACACATACCTCGCCTTACGTTTTAATAATCTCACTTACCTCCCTTATTTCCTTCCCCCCCCCCCCCCCCCCCCCCCCCCCCCCCCCGCTTTTAACAGTGTGATTCCTGAAACATGACAGGAGATATGTATATTAAGCCCAATTAGGAGGTAATTGATATTTACTCTAGATTCTAATATAACTAAACAATTTTCTTCAACTCCCCTATACACCATTACAAGCCATTCAAGCCAAGTTGCTACAATTAACCATATGTTCTCTCTTGTATAGGACACAAATTATAAAAATAGAAGGCATAACCATAATTACGACCTTGCCCTGCCTAGGGAGAAATTATTCCAGAGCCACGTCAGTATAGTGACGTGGTGTGACAGATTCTCAGGTTATAATTTCTCCCAGATAGGAGACCTTAAGTATTATCTAAAGTCAATTGAGGCATACTTAACTAATTGCACAAAGGGGCCTTTTGATTCTATCGTAAAGGTTGTTGAATCTAGTGACCATTAGAATCGGGAGCATTCCTCGGTGAACCATATAAATTTGTTTTATCCAATATAATTGAGTCAGTGAACCACAAAAATGTGTTTTATTCGATGAGTGGCGCAACGAGTCAGTGACTCAGTGTGCTAAACAAATAATGATAGACTTAACTATATTTTACACTCTCTTAGTTTGTTTTTTGTGTTAATTTGATCTTTGTAATTTAGAAAGTGTCGGTTGAATTCCTATAATTTCACAAGTAAGTCATTTTAGTCACTCAAATACCTTTTGTGACAATTTTTTAACTTTTAGTGACAAAATTATCTGTCACTAAAAGACTTATTGAACTTTTTTGACAACTTATAAAACTATAAAGACTAAAGTGACATTTTCCAAATTACAAGAACGAAACTGATACATGTGACAAACTACTAAGATATAAAATGTATTTAACCCAATAATGATATTCATATAATTCCAAATTTTGATTTTTCAAATATTTTTTAGTTGTACCATATGCGGCTAGATATGAAAGTAACTGGAGTATTAACAACCAATAGCACATCATGTGATATCAACTGTTAAAATAGTAACTGGAGTATTAGCAACCAGTAGCACATCATGTGATATCAACTGTTAAAATATTTGAAAAACACATTTAAGAAAAACATAGCATTAATCCCACTTAACACCTAGCCAGTGGTATGGCAATAATAATCCCAAACCTTGGCCATGAGTTTTGACCCAAATCTAACAGGCACCAAACCACATGGAGAACAGACCATGTGCCACTAAATAACCCACCTACAACATTTTTTTATATTTCAACACATTGCATAAATGCAAATCATCCATGCATCAACTAAGAACATCAACATCTCCAATCAACCACAAATGGAATTTGGAAATAGTTAAACAAATCCATTTGATTTCATTTGAAACAAAGGATGTTCCGACATAGGGCATGTGCACAAAAGAGTAAAATCATTCCACTTATTGGCAACATTTCAGCATTTCTACAAACCAACAATAGAGAATGAAATTACACACCCAAAGTGAGCTAAACACCAGTTAACAATTGAACATTCCAAGAAGACTAAGCTAAGCCTTCTTAGGGGACTTGGTGGCCTTGGATGGAGACTTGGATTCCTTCACCACCTTGTCAGATTTCTTGGGGAGTAGAATCGGATTGATGTTTGGAAGTACACCTCCATGTGCAATTGTAACACCAGCAAGAAGTTTCCCGAGCTCCTCATCGTTCCTTACAGCCAATAGAACATGCCTTGGTATGATCCTATTCTTCTTGTTGTCTCTTGCAGCATTCCCAGCCAACTCCAGAACCTAACACAAATCCGAAACCAATCAAAACCAACAAAAGCCCCCAAAGTAGTCTTATCTTTACAATGTAGCCTATTTGGCTGCGTAGAAAACGCACATGGAAAGCAAAATAAACTAAGATTTCAAATTTCTGGTTGACATTCTAAGACTGTCCCCCCACGTCCTAGGGATGCAAATCAAGGCACAAACTTAGCCCTCAAAAGCATAAACAACTACTTGCTTGTGTTCCCTTGGGCAATCCCCAACCTTCATTCAATTTTTCTTTACAAATTTGAGCATAATGTTGAATAAAAACTTTGATATGGGGCTATCCAATTACTCAAATTTGCTCATTGTATTGTTACTTTCCCTCAGTAAAGTACAAAATTTGAGTAATAACATCTCCAAACCTACAAAATCAAATTTGAGTTAAAAAAGAACCCTCAGACCCTTGCTAAAATTCATATCAAATTCAGAGTGTGTGAATAGAATTTTGTGGATTTGGGTTTAAGTTTGAGTAAAACTCAATTGAGCGGGTTTGAGGCAAGGAAGGGAGTGAGTATTTTTAGGTTTTGTACTCGGTGCTCATCAATCAAGAGAGCATTTTTGCTCACCCAAAAAAAAGTTCACCACTGCTTGTTTAATCACGGATCTCACTGCATTGGCCAATGGGATGCTTAGGTGAGCATTGGTAAACCATTTTTGGGTGAGCAAAAGTATTTTCTTGAATCAAATTGAATCCAATCTGATATGGGTTTGAGTAAACTGTTTGAGAGACTTTTAAGGATGTAGGGTTGGAGAGCTTGTAAATTTCACAGGCTTGTACTTGGGCCCATTCTCAACATGACCCCATATATTTCAATTTGTGACACTAATTTCCCCTACACTTTCAACTAAGTTAAACTTCACAGGCTAACCATTGGGAGTGTATTTGTTATTAACTCAAGATTAATATGACTATGAAAAGTTCTGTTCCGTTAAATTCAACAAATTTAATTTACCAGACATTTGAGTAAAAAGTATAATGGTATTAGTAACACGTTTAACACTACAAGGGATCACCGTGAAAATACCCTTAGTAAATGTAGTTTTCCCTTTCAAGCAAAAAAAAAACACACACACACACACACACAATGTGTAGTTTTCCCTTTCTTTTAGTGAATTGTTATTCGCACTCAAAAAATTATCAAATGCATCCCATTGTATCACTCCCAAAGCATGTGGTATCATCATAATCATGTGCATTTAGTAATCAATGGAGTGCAAATAGTAATTCCCCAACTTCACGAAGCCAAAAGGGTTAGGGCTTTCAAACGATTTATTCAAAAAAAAAAACCCAGCAAAAAAGAGATCTAACAAACAAAAACCAGCAAATCTATGGACCTCATCGTATAAAGAAAAATTAAATTATAAAAGGATCATAATAAATCAAAGAACAAATCTAACAGAAATCCCCAGATGTAGTTCAAATCCACACAGAGACAACACAAATTTAGCTCAACAACCCTTGGAAGTTCAATAAAACTTGCTCAAACATACATACCATCTCATACACACAAGACACACACACACACACACACACACACACACACACACACACACATGTGCATATTACATTTAAATTAAAAATGGATCATAATCAAAAAACGATTCTAAACACAAAGCCCTAGATGGAGTCCAAATTCCCACACAGACACAGAAACTTTGCTCAATAAACCTAGAAACTTCAATAAAACTAGCTCAAACATAAATACCATCGCATTTACATATACATATACATATACATATACATATACATATACATATACATATATATACACACACACACACACATCAAATGTAGAGATGCAGACAGAGAGAGAGAGAGAGAGAGAAATAGGGCTGAATTGAAAATACCTCAGCAGCGAGGTACTCAAGTACAGCGGCGAGGTACACCGGAGCTCCGGTTCCGACTCGCTGAGCATAGCGACCTTTCTTCAAGTACCGGCCGATCCTACCGACCGGGAATTGCAGACCAGCTCTGACCGACCGGGTCACAGGTTTCTTCTTCGGACCGCCTCCCTTCCGGCCGGCGGCGCCCTTCTTCACCTTCCCACCGTCCATTTTCTCGTACCGAAGTCGCCGAGAAAGTTACGTTTTCTCGAGAAACAAACAGCGACAATGTGGAGATGAGTACCGCCAAGCCTCTTTTTTTTTTTTTTTTTTTTTTGGGTTAGAGAAGTTAGTGAGGTGTGTTGTGTTGTGGTGTTTATATATATATAATAATAATAAACAGTGGTTGTTTTTACTCCTATTTTGAGGATATGAATTTGTGATCGTTGGATTAGAATAAGATCGGCGGCTGTGGGTGAACGGTTTGGAGATCCATGTGATTCGAAACTAACCAATCACACGCAATTGGGAAAAAAGTAATTTGGCTTAATTACAAATAGAGTAATATTTGGGACACAACCTTCATACAACTTTCATACAACCTCCCCAAAAGATGTGTCTATCTCTCTCCTGTGATGTCACTGGATCCCACAGTGACACAGGAAAGAGATAGACACATCTTTTGGGGAGGTTGTATGAAAGTTGTATGAAGGTTGTGCCCCAAGTATTACCCTTACAAATACACCTCTTAGTATTAGCACAATATTTTTAGTCTATCTCTGTAGTTTCAAATGTGTCATTAATATAGTAATACCAAATGTAGAGTTGCAACTCCGGTGGATTGGGTTTCATTTTAGGTATGTCCGGACTTCAACCGAGTTTTTATTGAAACCCGAGCATAAGCTTGATTTGAGCCCGAATTGCAGTAGAAAATAAAAATAAGTAGAATATCAAATTTTATTTTTTTGGTTTAGATTTGAGAAAATATCTTTCATCTATATTTTCAGTTTTTCAATAATACTCCATACGTTATAAAAGTTATGTGAAATTCACATTACTTTTATAAAAATTGAACTAGTTATATGAAATTCACATTGCATTTCACATAACTTATAAACATAGAGACTTGATCTATTTAAGTTTCAGTTTCACAATAGTGGCTAGGAATGTAAACAGACTGGATTCGGACATAATTCAAGACATCCACAATTTTAATCAAATGCGATTAGATAATTTGTTGAGTCATTGCATATAGAGGAATTTGTATTGTTATTTTGTAATCCAAAATCTTTTATGTAAAATGGTTAAATTGGCAGAACGAATTTGGATTTATCAAATCTTATACAGTTATATGATTACCTCTTGTTTTTTTTTTTCCCTTTTTTTAAAAAAATAATAATAATAACAATTTTTTTATTTATAGGGATCCAATTAGCTCTTAATCATTTAGTACTTCTGACTACACATGACATAATGTCATTTTAGTGCTGGTCAGAAATCATTTTAATCTAATGAGAACTCTCTATATATCTTAAAATTATGGTTTAATTGAGTCCGAGATAAGTCTATAGATGTCATAGTCTGATTCCACAAAAACGGAATTGGAATCTGTGGCACATCACCGAGACTCTTCCTACACATTTAAAAGTCATAGCAGCGGAACAAAACTTTAAAGATAGCAATGAGTAGTCGCTCTTTTGAAACAACACACCCAAAGTTAGTAAAATCTGTATAAATTTGAAAACGTAATTATATTTTGAAACGAATGAATTTATATTCAAAGGGTCTCAAAGATGCCCTAAGAAACAATCAAAATATTTAAATAAGTTGCCGAAGGGGTATAAAAAGTTTTCATGCAGGGGTCATTTCGACCGATCGAGATGCCCCGTTCGACCGGTCGGATGACCCCTCGACAATAATCCTTTACAGCAGAGGGCACTTTGACCGGTTGAACTGTTCCCTTCGACCGGTCGAATGACCCTCTGACAGCAATCCTTCTTGCACTAGGATATTGCCTAAGGTCAAGCGACTCTACGATCGTAACCTATTTCAATCCCTTGAGTAAAACATTAAGTCGATGAGTAAAACATTTCAAAACGTGAACTCTAGGTCAGATTCATAATAACTTAACCAACCCAAACCATGTTTTCAAGGTCAAAATAAAACGTAGTAATTCCATACAGGACTTGGAACTAAATTAAAATGTTTACAAAGACTATTATCCATTCTATTGCAAGTTCCTTAACAACACAATTGAAATAGGCAATCTGATTACAAAACTACGGAATAAACATGACAAGTTGTCTTCTAAATGAACTCCCAAGCCCATGTGCTCACTTTCCCGATTCATCGCCGGCGTAAACACCTGAAATGGTTATTTGAATAACCACACATATTTCGATTTGTTTAAGCTAACGCTTTGTGAATAAAACAACATATGCACATGAATGATAAACATGATTGCATTCACATCTCTACATTTCATACTAGTCGCGGGAGACTCACGTGCACATTCCATACTCCCAATCCGCGACTCCTCGCCAATAATCCACGCGAAAGGGTAAGACCCACGATTCTTCTCTTCAATCATGCGACCTTAATGCCTATATTGGCTCCACAAAATGGCTTAGTGACCATGTGCTCCTTCTGATCCAAATAAGCAACTTAACATGCTCACATACATATCACTGTGCTCTTGGTAATTAAAATATTTCACCATGCTATTGGGCCTACTTATCAATATAATCGTCCAATATGAACTACACAATATATCTCTATGAATTAACACATGCTATTCAAATATAATATGAATATACACCAAGCAATCATTCCAAAATACAAAGTTGAATCACTCACCTCCGAATAACGCTCCCATAATTAAATCCGAAGAAAACCCGTGCACAAAGAACGTGCAGAAAAGCTTCTAGTACAGTTCCTATGGATCAAAAGTCCGATTATCAACTTTTATGAAAATTCTAGAAAAAAACTTTTCGAAAAACTTGGCCAAACATGGCCTAATAGGTATCAAAACGATGGCCTTACCTCGAGGAGTTCAAATATAGAATTTGGTGAAAAACCAGCGGACGAACGGGCATCGTTTGGCGTCAAGAAGCTCGAAACAACTATATCTCTCTTTTTGGCCTCCTCTTGGATTTTAGGTTGAAAGTTTACAAAATATCCAAAGTCATCTCTATTTATATATAGGCAACACTTTGGGAAATTATGTTTACCTCCCCGCAAGTTTTCAAAACTCCTAATTAGTGTCTGAAACTCTCTACACGGCTAATTCATAGCTTTACAAGTGAAACCTCAAAATTTTGAAAGTTTCTGACTAAGTTCCGTTTGATTGCTAAAACGCAAATTCTTATACGACTTTTCCGAAATTGCTAATTAGCCTACCAAATTAATAGTGTGTTAATTCGTCCTCACTAGGATGCTAAATCATAAAATATATTCTAAACCAGAAATAATACAGATATTGAAATACACAGGTAACCATTTATTTTCAGATAAACGTTTAAGCGTTCCACAGTGAATGTCTCATACGTGGAGAGACTTCACAACCACAAATAACTCATTCCACAATGTCTCAAAGGGTTCTCTAACTCAGACACCCAAATCGACTCGTGAGTCAAAACTCACTCAAACATGTGCCAAAAGCACAACACATCACATTATTATGCATGACAATGTAATGCAATGTAATAACACGCATGCAGGTGTTATAATACTCTCCCCCTTAAAAGATGTTTGTCCCCAAACATATACCTCATGTATCGAATAGGTGCGGATACTGAGTACGCATCTCATCTTCTATTTCCCATGTCATCTTTTCCGTCGTTTGGCTACGCCATAACACTTTCACTTTCGATATTACTTTATTTCGCAAGACTTGATCCTTCCGATCCAAAATCTTTACCGGATACGCAACATACGTCAAATCACTCTAAATCTCAGTCGATGTCGAAGTCATCACTTGATCTCTATCCTTCACTAAGTGTTTCCGTAGCAATGATAAATGGAATACATTATGAACTTGAGCATACTCACTCGACAAGTTCAAACGATACGCTATGGGTCCAACTCTCCCAATGATCTCAAAAGGTCTTACATACCTCAGATTAAGTTTCCCGTATCTTCCAAATCTAGTGATCCCCTTTGAAAATGACACCTTCAAGTAAACCAAATCTCCCATGTCAAAATGTAACGGTCATCTACGCTTATCGGCATAACTCTTATACCTACTCTGGGCTGTCAGTAACCGTTGTCGAATCACCTTTATCTTGTCTGTTGTCTCTTGTATAATGTTCGGCCCTTCCATCATTCTTTCTCCAACTTTCGTCCAACTAATTGGTGAACGACATAGACGACCATATAAAGCTTCATAAGGAACCATTCCTGTACTCAATTGAAACTGTTGTTGTACGCAAACTCAATCAACGGTAAATGGTTTTCCCAATCACCCTGAAAATCAAGTACACATAATGAAGCATGTCTTCCAAAATCTGGATTACTCTTTCTGATTGACCATGGGTCTGAGAATGAAAAGCGGTACTGAAATGTAATTTGGTACCCATTGCTTCTTGCATGGGTCTCCAAAACTTTAAGGTAAAACTACTATCTCTATCTGAAACAATAGTAACTGGAATGCTATGTAGTCTCACAATCTCACGGATATACAACTTAGCTAACGTCACCGGCTTAGTCGTTCGAAGTGGTAGGAAGTGCGACGACTTCGTCAAACGGTCAATAATCACCCAAATGATAGTATTTGATCTCTTAGATCTCGGAAACCCACTTACAAAGTCGATTGTTATGTGTTCACATTTCCACTCGGCTATCGGTAATGGTTGTAACAGTCCTGAAGGTACTTGACGTTCAACATTCACTTCTTGACAACTCGTACAACGTGAAACATGGCGTGCTATTTCTCTCTTCATTCCCGGCCACCAATAAACATGTTTCAAGTCTCTATACATCTTGGTGCTTCCTGGATGAACGGTATACTTCGTATTGTGTGCTTCCTTTAGAATGTTCTGCTTCAACTTCTTCTCATTAGGCACACAGATTCTAACCCTCAATCTCAAAACATTTATTTTCAAAAGTGAATCCCGGTTGTTTTCCCATTGGAATCTCACCACAAATCTTCTTCAAAGTCATATCTTGAAGTTGTTTCCTCGTGATCTCGTGAAACAAGAGTGGCTGTGCCACTCGTCGACATCAAGCCACTTTCAATTCTCGGAATCACCTCAAGTTCTAGATTCTCCATATCTCTAATCAATTCTCTCTGAGAAGTCACGTCCAAGGCTGTGTTGGTTGGTACTTTACGACTAAGAGCATCGGTGACGACATTTGCTGATCGGCAACGAATAGTTACCGTTTACAGTCCTACAAATACACTTTGTTAGCCCATTTCATGTAGTTATTAGTTATTTTTTTAATAAGTATTCTAAATTTTGTAAGTTTTGGAGCTTTAACTTGAAAATGCACAAAAATCCAATGATTAGTGGCTTTCAAAGTCATTCTGGGCTCAAACGGTGATTCTGGTGAAAGTTGAATGCAGTAGCAGCCTCAGAAAATCTCATTTTTCACAAGGAATACTTCTGATTTGAGAAATTTCTACAGAGATATAAAATGTAGATCTTCGAGTTACGGACGCGTGGCCACAAATGGTGAGTCAATATGAGGTCCGAGTCAAAAGTTATTGCAATTCTACAGTCGGTGCAGCAAAAATTTGAGAAAATTTAAAAAATGGCCAGGTCACTGAAGCGACCCGCGCGCCCGACCCGCATGAGCGACCTGTTGAAAAAGTCAAAGTTACGTATTTTGAGGTCCTGAAGAGCCCTATGCAATCCGAATTGGCTGAATACGTCCAGAAACGTAAAAATAGATGTTTTAGTGCGATTTGGCTTAGGAAAGCTTCCTAAATCCTTCCAACCTCTATATAAATACTATTCTAAATCAATTTTGTGGTTGCACATCATTACACAACATTAGATACATCCATATACAACAAAAACTTCAGCCATTGAAGGGAGAAAAGCAAGGAGAAGAAGAAGAAAACCAAGGATTCCCATGGCCTCCTCCATCAACCTCTTACCGTTCATAAATTCTATGGCCAACTAAACTCAAGATCTAGGGTTTCAATGAAACCCTAGCCAAGTAATAGGGTGTATTTTATATTTTTATTTTAGTTTTATTATGTATGGATGGCAGTTACATGTTCCGAGTATTTTTATAAATAAATCGTGCTTTTATTGATTAAATCCTTACTTTCAAAGTTTACTCTTGTCTTAGATCTATATTGATGGTAGTGTGCTCAATGATCTATGCTTGCTGTGCTTGTTTAGATTATTTACATGTAATGGTGCTTAAATTGAATTGTGCTATCAAGTATCTGAAATGCTTAGATTAGACGGATTATACCACAACCCTAGTTTAGTGTGGGATAATTCGTGCTAAGCGAAGATGGATTATGTTAGTGCTTGAACCATAGCTATTTTCTTGACGGAGGAATTGGGCTTGTAGCTACAATTCCCCATTATCATCCAACTTAGTAAGCTAAAGTAATTCATAAATACCCTTATTATGAAACTAGTGGTGGATCTGCAATCCTAGGTTCCTTAAACTTATTATAAAAACAAATATTTAATTACTTTCATAATTTAGATTTACTTTTATTGTTATTAGTTTAATTCAAATTAAATCCAAAATCTGTTTTTCTTAATTAAGTAAATTTAGGTTTTAAAAATTAAAGTGTGTAGTATTCAATCTTTGTGAGTTCGACCTTTACTTCCACACTGCAAATCTTTTGAAAGTAAAGTATAAGTAAGCATACTTTTATATCTTGATTTTGACGAGATGAATTTTTGGCGCCGTTGCCGGGGATTGCATTACTAGCCAATTAGTTTTAAAATCTTATTAGGTTTTCTTTTTCTTATTTTTCCATTTTATTTTGAGTCACTAACTTTTCTTTTTATTTTTGTAATTTCTTAGGTACTCAAAATTCTAGCGTTTCGAGTGGAACAGCTGTACATGTCAAAGGAGCTTACGCGAAAAAAAATAAAAATAAAAATAATTCAAGTAAATTGCTTCCTTTGAAATTCGCTTCAAACCACTGTAAATCAGGGTGTTGAGACGCAATTACTTGCATCAGGTTAGTTGTGGAGTGAGCACTGCATTAGCTAGGAAACCTGGGGCGCTGGGCTTGACGCGGTCATTGCATTACAGGATAATATTTATGCATCATAAAAGTTGTATGCCTGTTGCCTTATTTGCGTGATTCTTGTCTTGTAATTGTTTGAGTCAGTTTCTATTTTAGTTATTTTTCTTTTAAGTTTATGTTTGGTACACGTTCTAGTAAACCGGAATTATTTTCTATCAATCCTAAACTTGAACGTACCCTTAAAGTTAATCAGACTCTTCAACCATCGTCGTTGTTTCAGGCCAAAATTCAAAGTACACTTAAAAGGTAAAGAAAAACTCGATTTATTAACATTAAACCCATTCCAATGGCCGACGGCGAAAACAATAGAAATAACATAAATAATCCCAATCCTAACATACCTCAACCCCCTCCGCTTAAAGACTATTTCATCCCTACGGCCTATACACCACAGGCGAGTATCGAATTACCAGAGGTGACGGCATCTCACTTTGAGATAAAGTCATCTACCATCGCGCTACTACCTTCTTTCCATGGTCGTTTTAAAGAAGACCCTTATTAGCACTTATGTGATTTTCAAGATATTTGTTCTACTTTAAAAATCCAACACCTAACTGATGATGAGTCAAAATTGCACCTCTTCCCGTTTTCATTAAAAGACAAAGCTAAGTATTGGCTCCAATCTTTGGAGCCAAACACTATAAAAGCATAGGAAGCATTACATACGGCGTTTTTACAAAAGTTTTTCCCAATCACAAGAACTAATCAGATAAGAAAATCAATAACAAACTTTGTGATGCAAGATGGGGAAACGCTTTACGACACTTGGGAACAATTTAAAGAATTGTTACGCTCATGCCCACATCATCAAGTTCCCAAGTTGCAATTAGTTCAGGTCTTCTACGAGGGACTAGTTCCCTCACTTCGTAATACCGTCGATGTCGTTTGTGCGGTTACCTTTCTACACAAAAGTGCCGACGAGTCCTGGAAATTTTTTGAAACTTTGAGCGAGAATTCAATGCATCAAGTGGTGTCTGTCCGTCCTGAGGGGTACCTTCAACCTAAGCGAGAGGTGAAAGTTGAGTCAAGTCAATCAATTGAAATACAAAAATTATCTAAAAAACTTGACCGACTTATGCAAATGAACAAAACGTCGAGTCCGCCCTCTTCTAAAGTGTGCATTATGTTCTAAACCGTCTCATAATATCTTAGCATGTCTTTCTGCATCTCAATTTTCGGAATTTGTTGAGCAACACGTTAATTCTATGCAACAATTCCCACGAAATAACTATAATCCTATGTCAACCAATTTTTCTAATACTTATCGACTCCAATATCAACAAAGTCAATACCAACAACCCCTCCTAATCCTAACCCTCCACGGGTTAACGCTTTCGAGGAGAAGGTGTTGTCTTTCCTTAAAAACATAGAAACGCAAGTCCAAGCACAAGCACAAATAGTGCACTCTCATACACAATCCATTGTGAAGCTTGAATCCCAAATGGGACAAATAGCTACTGCGGTGAGTCGTAGAAACTAGGGAAAGTTGCCTGCGCAAACTATTCAAAATCCTAAGGGACAATACGAGAATGGGGGGTCGAGTAAGCAAGTGAATGCCGTTTCGACTAGGACGACTATTCGAGATGAGGAGATTGTTGTAATTACGGATGAGGGTGAGAAAAATAAAAATATAAATTTGAATAAAAAAAGGGTGAGGATGTGGATAGAGTTAGGAAAGAGAATGAACCGGTCCCAACGAATTATATTCCAAGAATGCCATATCCACCAAACGTTGAGGGACCGTCACATTTGTCTAAGAAAGGGTCAAAAATGGAAGATATACTCGAGGTATTCAAACAAGTAAAAATTAATATTCCATTTCTCGATACTATTAAACAAATTCCCGCTTACACTAAATGTTTAAAAGACCTGTGTACGCAAAAGTGCAAGTTGCGCAGTCATACTCCGAAAAAGGTCTTCCTCACGGAAAAAGTAAGCTCTATATTCTAACACGCTACTCCAAAGTATAAGGATCCAGGTACGCTTACGATATCATGTGTCATAGGTGACACTATCATTCATCGGGCTCTCCTTGACTTAGGAGCTAATCTTTTACCTTATCACGTCTATAAACAACTAGGACTAGGTGAACTTAAGCCTACGGCCGCTACCATACAATTAGCGGATTGTTCTATTAAAATACCTAGAGGAATCGTCGAGGACGTCTTGGTTAAAGTTGATAAATGCTATTATCTTGTCGACTTCATGGTCCTTAACACTGAACCCGTGCTAGATGCTAGGAAACACACTCATGTCATCTTAGGCTGTCCATTCTTAGCAACCGCTAACGCTCATGTTAACTGTCGGACGGGGGTAATGAAGGTGTCATTTGGGAACATGAACTTAAAATTAAACGTTTTTAATGCTATGGATCAACCTCCTAAAGACGATGATTACCTATGTGAGGCGGAATGTGAGGTAAGACGGAATATTGAGCCTAACAAAGAACTGAATATGGGTGAGAAAAATAATATAATTCGTAATGAGCGGATGAATCCTGACAACCAAGACCCGAATGATGAATTTACTCGAAAGGTAAGAAATCGATTTGAACATAATTCGGGAGAGCCGTCGACGTTATTTCTGCTTATCACCGGGCTCTTCCTGATGTCCTAAGGGGTACAAAGTCTGATTTTCAACCTCCATAAATCTTGAGCTAGAACGGTCTAGCTAAAGACGTAAAAAATAGCGCTTCTTGGGAGGCAACCCAAGCTTTATTTCGTTCGTTTTCTTTATTTTTAGTCGTTTTTGAGTCCTTTTGAGTCTGTTTTGGACATTCTGGACATGTTTAGGGGTCGGGATAAACTTATTTGAACTTATTTACCTTGAAATAAAGAAACAAGGGAAAAAATACCACATCGCGCGCGCGGCCTGCCTGCGCGATATTCTCCCTTAGACAATATTTTTTCAACTTTTTATTATATGAGCTCTCTGTTACATCTCGCGCCTAGAATCGCACGAGTGAGGGGTTCGCTCGCGCGGCCCACTCGCCCGATTCTGGCACTTAGAAATGTTTCTAAATAAAATTAATAACATGCCTCAGGTTTACCTCAATGAGGGATTCACGCGAGCGAGGGTCGCTCGTGCGGTCCACTTGCGCGAGGTGGGGATTTCTCAATTTTTCTCTTTGTTCTTTGACCTTCTGTTTCCCCAACCTATCTAGTTGTTTTTCATTTCTGTTTGTTCTTTTCAGTTCTTTTCGTTTAAGTTTATCTTTGTTTCCAAGTTTTGTTTTTCTTTATTTCCTTTACGTTCTTTTAATTTTTGTTTAGTTTCTATTACTTACAAATAAATAAATAAATAAATAAATAACAAAATAAAAAGAAAAAAAACATATGTATTATATGTTAGCTTTAATTATTTTTTTGTTTGTTTAATTTTCTTTTGTTAAGTATTAATAGGTGAAATAGTGCTCCGTTTGGAGTAATTGAACTTTGATTCCATATTATTATACGTTCACCTATTTGTTAGTGTCGAGATCGAGGTATTATCATTTCTTTCTTACCTACTCTCCTTTCTTTCATTTTATTGTTTTATTGAGGACAATGAAAGGTTTAGGTTTGGGGGTATGCACACACATGCACATTATTACACTAAATTTTCAAAATTTTCTATACTTGTGCTTAAATAAACGATGTTACCGATATTTTTGTAATCTCGAATTCGATACTTCTTAGTATGTAACGTGATTCGTTATAGAATGATAAACAAGAGAAGATGTAATTAAACATTTGCTGAAGTCATGATATGACGTTTTAGGTCATGTATCGTTCGAATCATAGTTTTATATCATAGATTTGCATACAAACCTATGCACTGCACGTGGTCGCTTGAAGACATGTTTGATGTGAACTATAATATGATTCGGATTTCTAGATAACACATGGTGGAGACTAAGCCCAGTGAGCTTTTGAGCCTATCTTTTCTTTATAGAGGGTCATAAATACATTTTGTGTTTGTCGAATTTAATTGAAATAGCGCATTAACTCGTTGTTTAGTCTCATTATTCTTGTTTTGGTTGATAGTCAAGTTAAAATATTTGTTACCATGCTAAATAATCTTCCATCGTAAACATTGAAAAATCGTATCACCCTAGGACATGATTTTAGGCCTTCTTTGTTTTCCACCCTTTTGACCTTTGTCCTATCCAGTTAAATGATAGAAATTTACTTAGTTCGCCCTTTGAGCCTGTAAAATGCCCTTTTTCTTTAATCATCATTATCCATTTTTTTTGCTCCAACTTGACAAACTTGGAGTTCACCACTGAGAGATGTGTCAACTCTTAGTGGTGATAAGGCGATGTGTCGTTTGAGAAAAAGAAGAAAGTAAGATGTTATTGGGGTAGTTGCCTTGTATTTCGATGAATATTCATTTCAAAGGCAACGAGACGAAAGTGAGAAAGAAGAAAAAAAATAATAATAATAAAAAAGAATAAGGAAAAAAAGAAGAAACAGAAGGAGAAAAATTTGAAAGGAATGAAAAGAAGATAATGAAATGATGAAGTTGATGGAAGAGAGAATGAAAAAAATCGAACATGCCTTACAATGTCATTCTAAAACTACCTAATGAATCCTTTATATCATTTTTCATTACCTGAGCTACATTCTAACTTTTGAAAAGTCCTATTTGATCCTAAACATGGTGTGGATATGAAAACGATGGGAGGGGATTGAAATATGGTAACGATTAATTTTTGTTGACTATTAGCGTCCTATCCATGAGAATATTGTTCTTTCGTGTCATACGTCTTTTCCGAGTCATATGTGAGCGGTTTCTTGTTTTGAAAATATATTTCCTTTACTCACATATTTTAGAAAAATTACACCTGTTTCTGAGTGTTTCATTTGAAGTGTATTTAACATTGTGAGATTCGTAGTTGAAGCATAGTTAGATGGTCATCCGAGTTATATTCCAAGTTCATGACATGCACGTGTTCATTTGACTACTACATCACACACGTGCAATTTTATGAAAAACTCTATTGATTTATACGATGCATGTGCTTGAGATTATTTTTCATGACGTAGGTAGACGTTTGATTCTGTTTCTTCTTGTTCATTATTCTATTTCGAATCATCGTTCTATAGTAAGGAGTATTGATTGTTTTGTTTTTCGTTTGAATAAAACTTTTTAAATTTATAAGTTAATAAAGATGGTTGTGGGTGACTTGTTGATGAGAACCTTTACGAGACTTCACTCGTCCTATTAGGGACACATAGGGTTTAAAAGGCTTGTTGCATATGCTAAATACAATCACGTTGCCTACAATAGTGAGTTAGGATTTTTAAGCATAGTAGTATTTAGTTTTATATTTTTCTTTGCTCGAGGACTAGCAAAGTGTAGGTTTGGGGGTGTGATCGGCGACGAATAGTTGTCGTTTATAGTCCTACAAATACGCTTTGTTAGCCCATTTCATGTAGTTATTAGTTGTTTTTTAATAAGTATTCTAAATTTTGTAGGTTTTGGAGCTTTAACTTGAAAATGCACAAAAATCCAATGATTAGTGGCTTTGGAAGTCATTCTGGGCTCAAACGGTGATTCCGGTGAAAGTTGAATGCAGTAGCAGCCTCATAAAATCTCATTTTTGACAAGGAATACTTCATATTTGAGAAATTTCTCCAAATATACAAAATGTAGATCTTCAAGTTACGGACACGTGGCTGCAAACGGTGAGTCAATACGAGGTCCGAGTCAAAAGTTATCATAATTCTACAATCGGTACGCAGAGCATCAAAAATATGAGAAAAGTTGGAAAATGGCCAGGTCGCTGGAGCGACCCACACGAGCGACCAGTTGAAAAAGTCAAAGTTATGTATTTTGAGATCCTGAAGAGCCCTATGCGATCTGAATTGGCTGAATACGTCCAGAAACGTAAAAATAGCTGTTTTAGTGCGAATTAGCTTAGAAAAGTTTCCTAAATCCTTCCAAACTCTATATAAATCCTATTCTAAATCAATTTTGTGGTTACACATCATTACACAACATTAGATACATCCATATACAACAAAAACTTCAGTCATTGAAGGGAGAAAAGCAAGGAGAAGAAGAAGAAGAGCAAGAATTCCCATGGCCTCCTCCATCAACCTCTTGCCGTTCATCAATTCTATGGCCAACTAAACTCAAGATCTAGGGTTTCAATGAAACCCTAGCCAAGTAATAGGGTGTATTTTATGTTTTTATTTTAGTTTTATTAAGTATGGATGACAATTATATGTTCTGAGGATTTTTATAAATAAATTGTGCTTTTATTGATTAAATCGTTACTTTCAAAGTTTACTCTTGTCTTAGATCTATTTTGATGGTAGTGTGCTCAATGATCTATGTTTGTTGTGCTTGTTTAGATTATTTACATGTAATGGTGCTTAAATTGAACTGTGCTATCAAGTATCCGAATAGTCCATGCTTAGATTAGACGGATTATACCACAACCCTAGTTTAGTGTGGGATAATTCGTGCTAACCGAAGATGGATTATGTTGGTGCTTGAACCATAGTTATTTTCTTGACGGAGGAATTGGGCTTGTAGCTACAATTCCCCCATTATCATCCAACTTAGTAAGCTAAAGTAATTCGTAAATACCCTTATTATGAAGCTAGTGGTGGATTTGCAGTCCTAGGTTCCTTAAACTTATTATTAAAACAATTATTTAATTGCTTTCATAATTTAGATTTACTTTTATTGTTATTAGTCTAATTCAAATTAAATCCAAAATCCATTTTTCTTAATTAAGTAAATTTAGGTTTTAAAAATTAAAGTGCGTAGTATTCAATATCTGTGGGTTCGACCTTTACTTCCACACTGCAAATCTTTTGAAAGTAAAGCATAAGTAAGCATACTTATATATCTTGATTTTGACAAGATCATTCGCCTTCCCCGGATGATACTGAATTGACAAATCATAGTCCTTCATCAACTCTAGCCATCTCCTTTGCCTTATGTTCAAATCTCGTTGTGTGAACAAGTATTTCAAACTCTTATGGTCTGTATAGATCTCACATTTCTCCCCATATAGATAATGACGCCAAATCTTTAATGCAAAAATCATGGTGGCCAATTCTAGATCATGTGTCGGATAGTTCTTCTCGTGCGGTCTAGGTTGTCTCGATGCATAGGCAATGACCTTGTCACCTTGCATAAGAACGCAATCGAAACCTCTATACGAAGCATCACTGTAAATAATAAACCCCTGAGTCCCCGTCAATACGGCTAAAATTGGTGCTTTCACTAGTCGACCCTTCAATTCTTGAAAACTTTTTACACATTCCGAACTCCATACAAAAGCAACATCTTTCCTCATCAACTGTGTCATCGGCATTGCAATACGTGAAAAGCCTTTTACGAACCTTCGATAGTAACCAACTAATCCAAAGAAACTTTGGATCTCTGTCACATTCGTTGGTCTTAACCAATTGGTAACAACTTCTATCTTCTGAGGATCTACGAAATTTCCCTTCGCCGACACTATATATCCAAGAAAAGCAATCTCTGTCAACCAAAACTCACACTTCTTCAACTTACCAAATAATCTCTTCTCGCGTAGTCGTTGTAAAGCTAATCGCAAATGGTGTTCATGATCATCAACATTCTTGGAATAGATTAGGATGTCATCTATAAATATAATAACAAATCCATCTAAGTAGTCCTTGAAAACATGATTCATCAAGTCCATGAAAGCAGCTGGTGCGTTAGTCACTCCAAATGGCATAACCAAAAATTCAAAGTGACCATATCTCGTTCTGAAAGCTGTCTTCTCAACATCTTCTTCTTTGACTTTCAACTGATGGTAACCGGATCTCAAGTCAATCTTCGAAAATACTTGAGCTCCTTGCAATTGATCAAACAAGTCATCTATTCACGGCAACGGATACTTGTTCTTGACGGTCAACTTATTCAGCTCTCGGTAGTCGATGCACATACGCATTGTCCCATCCTTCTTCTTTACAAACAAGACTGGAGCTTCCCACGATGAAACACTAGGTCGAATGAAACCCTTCTCAAACAGCTCTTGTAACTGAACCTTCAACTATTTCAACTCTACTGGTGCCATTCGATACGGTGCTTTGGATACCAGTCGTGACCCTAGTACTACTTTTATCATGAACTCAAGTTCTCTTTCTATTAATAGGTCGGGTAACTCATCGGGAAAAATATCTGGAAATTCTCGAACTACTGGAATGTCTTCTATTAGTGGTCCAAGAACTCGTGTGTCAACAATCGCACATAAGAAACCCGAACAACCTTTCTTCAACATCTTACTTGCTTGAATTGTTGATATCAAGTACGGCGGTACGGTCACACCTTTACCCTGAAAAGTAAACTCTTCTTTTCCTGACGGATAGAAACTAACTCGTTTCTGTTCACAATCAATCCTAGCTTGGTTGACCAACAACCAATCCATACCCAAGATAACATCAAAGTAGTTCACTATCAACGGAATCAAATCGACGCTCAAGACCTTTTCACCTATCTTGATTTCACACGACTTGAATACCGAAGAAGTTACTAAAGGTTCACTAGTAGGCAATGATATGCACAAATCATATCCTAACAGTTCAGACCTAATAGTTAAATGTTTAACAAAATCACGTGATACAAATGAATGTGTTGAACCAGAATCCATAAGTATACGTGCATGATACAAACAAACAGGAAGAATACCTGATACGACTGTATCATTCGTATTTCCCCGTCTGAGCTGGAAATATCGCCTTGTTGTTGTGTGAGTCCTTTCCCTTTATCCACTCTTGGTTCTGCCCTTGATTCGCTTGGCACACTTGATGCCCCAGTACTCATTCCTAGTTGTCTCTTACTTGGACAGTTCTTCTCTATATGCCCTGCTTGTCCACACTCAAAACATTACCCCCTCATCTCTGGGTTGTAGCTCTTGGCATTCGGGGTGGTGTTCGGTGTGGTCGAATTTGTGTTCGAAGGACAGTTTCTAGATACGTGTCCTAATTGCTTGGAAATGTAACACGTACTTAAAAGATAGCAAGTTCCCTTATGTCGCAGGTTATATGTTGGGCATAACGGCCTCGAGTCTCTCGTGAATGTACTCCCTCCTCGGTTACTCTTATATACGATCCCGATCTGTGTGAACGGTTTCTTCGCATTCCCTTGACCCTTATTCTTATTGTCATTGGATCTCTTTCCTTGTTGCCCTTGCCGACATCAATCGATACTCTTCTCAACTATACGAGCAGCTTCCTCAACGAGAGAAACGGTCGGGTGTTGCAACATATCTACGCGGCCACGTATATTCTCCCTAAGTCCTTCCTCAAACTTACGAACCTTATCCTTATCAGTTGGAACTGTGGTTTTCCCAAAACGCAACAACCCATTGTAACGAGAAACATACTCACCCACGGTCATATCTCCCTGAACCAAACTCGCAAACTCTTGACATTTTTTAGTATAAGCTAATTGCAGAAAGAACTGTCTGTTGAATTCCTCTTTAAATGCTTCCCATGTGGTCGGGTTCCCTTGTTCAAGCACATTATTCCACCAATCCAATGCTTTACCCATCAAAGTATCAGACGCATAAAGAATTTTCTCCTCATCTGTGCATATCACCTGATGGAAATGTCTTTCCATATCCATCACCCAGTGGTCGGCCAAGTCTATGTCGGTTTGTCCGTAATACAAAGTCAGTTTCCTTTTGTGGAACTGTTCTGTGATGGTGTGTTGAGGTTCTTGGCACCGATGGTGCATTGATGTAGCGAATTTCAACCGGTGGGGCATGAACATTCATCTGCTCTCGTTCACTTACAGCTTGAACAAAATTTCCCACCATGTTCACTAATTGGTCCATTCGCGAATGCGGTGACAAATCTCTTGACACGAGAATTCTTCTGTGTGCGCTTGTGTGCTATACCCAAGTGTAGGTAATCGTGCAAGTAGTAGTCTGGTTAAGTCCAGGTCGATCCCACAGAGAAGGTGTTAAACTAATTACCTAGATTAATCTCAAACAAGAAAATAAAAATCAATATTTTAAAGGAGTGCAGAACACAAAGTCCCACAATTTATCAACTACTAAAGATAAAACAATTAAACTAAATTAATCTATCAACTAACTAACAAAGTAAAACGATATTTTAAAACGTGTTTTTCTTACTAAAAGGGAATGTTGGGATCACACGAATCCACCACGACCTAGCCATCTACCATGCAGTTACATTGAAGCTCATTAGAGCACACTCTCTACAGTATTCCGTATTTCTCTTAGGATAAAGAATCCATAGCCCTTTCATGCCCGGGACTATGTCATCACAATTAGGTTTGAAATACATGGAAGCGGTTTAAAACAATAGTTTAGACTCTCACCTCCAATGGCGTTAGCATTGCGGGTGGTTTGCAAAATATATTGAAGAAAAATGCCTCAAGGCTTAAAGTTTACAGACTATTTTGACAAATTGAGCATTTGGGGACAATTTGATAACAAATCAGTAAAGCAGAAAGTCTAGGAATATTGCATAGAATGTCCTCAAGAATCAGAAGGTTCGATCGATCGATGCGCTTTCGATCGATCGAATATCTTCATCTCTCGATCGATTGAACTGACTTCGATTGCTCGACTGTATCTCTGTTTCGATCGATCGAGCTTTCTCGATCGATCGAACACAGGAATTATTCTATTGCATGGCAGAGGCTTGAGATCACGGTTTCATCGTGTTCTCCCAACCTGGGGACTACTCAGACATGGTCTGGAGTGTCTCAGATGTGTTTTTAACGTAAAGTTCCATTAAAGGTGTGTTTGTTTGTGATTTTTGCATAAAATCTATGAAAACTAAGTGTTTAACTCTAACTAACATGCAAGACTACAGGATAACGGATTACACTACTATAAGCTAAGTGCAGAACATAAACCAAGTAACCTGAAAACGAAAACTTGTATTGAACAAAGAGGAATCCAAACCAAAAAATGTATAACCTTGATTAAACCTACAAAATAAACAAAGTAAAGCTTTCTACTCTCTATAAACTGATGAAAAATGAAAGTGGGCGTCCTCGTGGACGTATATAATACGGGTATTTATACTAAAACACTAATGCTAGGGTTAAAATCCTGCTTCTGCTGCGTGCGCGTATAATCTGATAAAAGCCATGTTCGATCGATCGAACCTTCTGGAGTCTTCGAGCACTTGTGCTTCTATCGATCGATCGAACCTTCGATCGATCGATCGAATGGTCTTCAATCGATCGAGGTTCAATTTTCATCCTTTACTTGTCTTTATTAAAATTCAGCACCCCCTTTTATCTTTCTCATCCAATTCTTCACACAGCAACAGAAATCTGCACAAACTACAGCTAAAACAAACAACTTATCATAGTTTAATCAAGTTGTGTACAAACTAGCCTTGTAATTCAAATTGCAGATAAATGAAGGAATTGTGAAATAATGTAGCACATTTTCTTCTCTTAGCGTGGTTGTATTTTACAAATACTCCCGCTTGTCACAACCCTCAACTAGCGATTTGCTAGTCCCTAGCAATAGAGCGAAAATAAAAACAAGCTAAACTACAACTATAATAGAAAAACTAAAATAAACTAGACCCAGATTACCTAAATTAAAATAACAAGAAAGAAAACTACCTAACTCACTTTCGCAGGAATCACTGTTGCATTGGGCAAATGCAACAAGCCGTTAAACCCCTAGGTCTCCCCTAGTGGACGAGTGTTGTCTCGTGAGGGTTTGCAGTGAATGTAACCACAAAATTCTCTGATTTTAAAGCTCAAAAAGATATAGAATAACTTTTAACATTCCCTTTTATTCATTTATTAATTTAGCTTTACAAAACATATCATCCTCATTCAAACCATGAAAGAAATACACATGTTCCTCATGTCACCAAGATAAAAATAACATATGCGTCACATCCATGTATCCGTGTGTGTGTAAAATTAACAGCTATACATCAACTTTATTAAGAGTTGTTTAAACTATCATACCCCCAGAACTTGTAGTTTCAACTCAATCCTCACATAGTTATTATACTCAAAAATAAATATCCCACAGAAACTTGGCTAACAATGATCGCACATGGTATGAAAGCTTTGATAGGGGTGATTTTTCGGATACTAATGCTTTCATACTCGACTCTATAAAAGACGAACATTTAGAGTGTATAGTCTCATGAAAGGAATACTACTTACTAGAGGAGCGAAATACCGTGGATAACTCAAATTACACGTTCATGTTTAAACTAAGTTGTTGAGAATCATTAAGGCTTTGACTTTTCGATTTTTTATTTAGTAGGGTAGAAATTAGAGGGGTAAGAAATTGCACATTTTCAGCATGTGACTGTGTTCAGTAATTTCTTTACTTTATTCCAACCATCCTCTCCATACGTATAAATATATATATATCATCTTTTTTTTTTCATTTTTATTTCATTTTATTTTTTTTAACCTGTACTTTCTCCTTTTTTTTTTTTTTTTTTTTTTTTATGCAGCCCTTCTCACCACTATTCCCTCCTCATACTTCAACAATTTAATCATATTGGGTGTGCAATGGGGTATATTGAGGTCAAGGTATAAAATTAGGGATTTAGAATTTCATAATGGATTCTGCATTATTTACTAGGTGTGGGGTTAAGAACACTACATATTCAAAAATGTTGATATAGGCAAATGGAGAAGGCAAGGAGCAAATACGATGGCTTAAATCATTTTCTCAACTTCTTAATTTTTACACGTCAGTGTTCATTGAGTTTTGTTGGTAAATCCTTAACGTTCTCCTCTACTAAGAAGCCAAAATGAAAGATTAGAGACTATTCAACGAATTTAATCGGCATATTCAAGAAAAACAATTCGAGTTTTAATGTGATAATTCCCGTAGAATTGAAGATTGATTCAAAAGCTCACTAAGGGTAACTAGTTTTCACTACTTTATTCTTTAAAGTACGAAAGTCGTATTAACTCTTGTTTCAAGTTTTCTGCATAGCTATTAACACATGCAAATAATTTGGATACAAGAATGATCAACATATGCATTCATCCTAGAGAAACTAGAAAAACGCGTGAACTTAATTCATAAAAAGATGAGAATAAAACGGTTGTGTCATTGCTCGATAACAGCTAAATAGGAGTGAATATTCAAAATTATTTTACCAATTTAAATAAAAAAAACGTACTTAATTATGTGAAATTTTTGAAAATTTAAAATTAAATTTTTTTTTTGTAATTTAAATTAATTTACTAACTTCGAATGGAGATTGTATGACATAAGCAATAGATAGAGTGGTCCAGATTGCTAAGTAACAAAATGCACAGGTGATTATCTATCTATATCCCACCCCCAACTGAAAATCAGAATGTCCTCAGTAGTTGATTTTCAAAAATAGATAGAGAGATATCACCTGATATGGCATTGTAAGAATTGCAAGTGTAACAACCTGTACAGAAAGCATACATACTCCAAACAGCAAAGATCAAACAGGAATTAACTATAAAGCAAGGGATCCAACAGAACGCATCACTGGAAAGATAATAAAATGAAAGAACAGAACAGTGATAATATACATCATAAAAAGTAAGATCCAACATAACCAACCACACCCAAAAATAAACAAAATATCCCACCAGTGTCCAAAATAACCATCAAACCAACCAACAATGTCCAAAAATCCATAAAACTGAACCAACAGACTACACATCATCGGGAACATCAGATAATATCTCGATCAGTAAATCTGGAGCAACCACAACTCCACCCTCAGCAACAATCGGTGCCGCCGTCGGGTCACTCACGATCGTGGCATCTGGAGTAGATAATAATATGTCAGCCACAAACGGAGGTTGCCGCCGATGATGATGAAGATGCAGGATCAACCTGAGAAGAAGGGGCTGAAGATAATGGTCCGGTGGTAGGTGGTGGAATAGCAGATGTAGCATGTAGGACAGTGGAAGTGTTTGGAGCAGTTGTAGGTGGATCGCTGGTGGGTGGTGCAGAAGCTGCGTGAACCGCCTGGTCGACTCCAAACTGGATCAAGATTGCCTCAAGCAAAGTCATCATCTGACCCACCTTGCCCTCACGTCTGATCTGGGCCTCTCTCTCATCTAATAATAACTCGTGAATAGTCGGGAGAGGCGCAGAAGAAGACTCTCCCTGGGCACGATCCTGAGACCTCTGTCTCAGCTCAACTCTCGCCACCTCCTTAATAAGATCCATCTCCTCCTCAGAATCATGCTCCTCAGACTCTGTGGGCGTCCCAGAAGCAGCACCCTTCGTATCAGTGCCTCCTCCTCTCCTCCTCTTCACACCAACCTTCGCCTTGCCTTTATCTTGCCTCTGTCTCTTTTGCGCATCAGACCGACGAGAAGCAGTCTCACCAAAACGACTGCGAGACTGGGCAGTCACATCACCTGCTAATGGAAATAGACCTACCTGCTCAATAACCCGGTGAATGGCCCAAGCACCCTTCAAGTGCTTCTTGGCCTGAATGTATCGTGTGGGGTGCCTCATGAAATCAATGTAAAGGCGAGGCATACAGACAGGCTGCCGTGTCCCGATCGCATATAACACACGTGCATACCATGCTGCAATCTTCTCCCGATAAGATGTCACTAAGAGGCAATTACTGAGGGCGAGGTGCAGTATATGATAATTATCTGTGAGGTAGAAGTCAGGAATAAGAGCCTCGCCATCCCAGCCCGGAAGAGCACCACTAGTGATCTCTTTGATAATAATAGTCGGGGAGAGCAGCGGTGTATCAGCACGGTGTGGACAAACGCAGTCAGGTACCTCAGGTACCCCAAGAGCAGCAGAGACAGTGGCCGGACTAAAAATAATCTCCCGGCCACGGAAGAAAGAGTGGAGTGTGAAGGGAGCATCTGGATCCCTAATTATCGTCGCACATGCCTCCCGGATCCAGGACAGATTAACGTGCTTAGGCTGGGAGAGGAGCGTGTACCACTGTGGTATGGCGCGTATCCGGGCAAGATACCAAGGAGTGGCAAGCCATGCTGTCTCGAGGGGTCGCTCAAGCATGACCTTGCGCGACTGAAAGTATCTAGTAAACCATCCCCGGTCTTCTTCGTTTCTGAACCCGTGATCGGGTATAGGGTCGGGTATGGTTAGGTCAAATGGCTTGAACTTGTGATACCCGGTGATAGGGTTCATTTTTTAACCCTGAAACAAAAGAAACAAACAAAGAAACATTAAAACAGGGAAACCATAAAGGAAAATGAAACTGTTACACTTCAATCGATCCAAGCATGTTCGATCGATTGAGAAAATCGCAGGTTCGATCGCTCGAGACTTGTTCAATCGATTGAAAGGATGCTGGGTTCGATCGCTCGAACCCAGTTCGATTGATCGAACACAGCGAAGTGGCAGTCTCGAGCATTGAGAACGGAAAAAGGCCTGCAAACATAAAAATACAACAAGACAATGAAGACAAAGAGTAAAATAACCAATGGGGGGCATTCCCATATAAATTTGAAATGGAAAGAACAACGAGGGGGTTCTCGGGGCCTAACCTCGAAAGACGCGCCGAGTAGAGAATGACAGTGATGCCAATGATGATCAGGGGGACCAGGTACTCCTCAATTGATGTGGTTGTAAGCGAGGGAGTCCAATCGTGAGTCTCCTTCTGTCTTCGAGCGATTGAGAGTTAGGGAGATGAAGAGAGACTGATGAAGATTTTGAACGATGCCTCATTTAAAAACAGGTCTCAATCGCTCGAGATGGTTCGATCGATCGAAACTTCGATCGATTGAGCCCTGCTGAAGCGCTCGAGGTTCTGGTATGTTCGATCGATCGAGATGTGTTCGATCGATCAAACTTGGAAATTCTACAAGATCATAGAATTGAAAATTATACACCCCCATCTACCAACCTTGGTCTGGCTATACAGAATAGTGATAAAACAGTTCATTGACAGAACATGTAAACCAAAAACATCATCCTCATAGTAGAAAATTGCAAATTTATATAAATAAATCTTTATAATAGCATCCACTTGCAATATTATTTCCCCCACATGGTATTTAAAACCTTATTGGAAAAGAAAAACTAAAATAAAGCTGAATTTAACAAAACTTTGTCTAAGAATACACTCCAATTGATGAAAGAAATATGAAATGACATAAAACAATTGAAGTGAAACACTACCTTCATGCATGAAGATTTCTTCTTCCATAACATCCTTCTCTGCCGGAACTTCAAATGTAGAGTCTAAACTTGATGATTCCCTTTCCCAGAACAAGCGAAAAGCAACGAGGACATCATCGAGCAAGTCCGAACCCTCTAAGGAATTGATTCCACCGACAATAGGGGATCCGGATGGAGATAAGGATAACGGAGTGTAATTGCGCATTGGATGTTCCTCTTGCGGCGGAGTACCCGGGGACCTAATGTATGGTCCAAATCCATGAAAGAGTTGATGTGGAAGGTACAACGGTGGAAATGGTGGATTCATAGTGATATTCCTGACAAAGGGAAACAAAAAGGAAACGAAGAAAATAAATAGAGCAAAAGAAAGATCAAACAGGAAGAATTAAACAAAGTAACATGAAAAGAAAGATAAAGGAATGTGACCCAGAGTTAACCTCACTATTAGCCGGATATTCCCAGGTGCACTAGCAGGTAGAGGGCATTGAAGTCGGAACAACAAATAACTCACGTGCACATAAATGTAGGGAACCACTTGGATGACAAGGAAGTCGTCAACATATGTGAATACAACATTATGGCGTTCTGGCACCACATCCTGTAAGTCCTCTTCTTCCCATGGCTCCCACATTGAGTCATTTTCCCACTATTCCATCAGAGCGTCATCGACCTCCCACACAGCATATCCTTCAGGTTCTCCCTCCTCTTCAGGGAGTTCCATATGCTCAAATGGGTTAATCTGGAGGAGAGCAGGATCGTATGGGATGTATCCGTGGGTTAAGTCAATGACGTCTTTGGCTCCTGGCCCTTGGTATGGAGATAAGCAGAATGCTATTTCATCAGCAGTCCACGATGGGTTCTGATATTCTGAATCAGCCCATGACCCAATCGAATGAACATCGTCATCTCTCATGTCGGACAGCCTGCAGGAGATAGAAATGGAATAGCAGATTACAATCAAGGTCATACTAAAAAAGATATAAATAAACAAAAGAATAGAACAAAATGAGAAATAGTAAAAGAAAAAGTACAACAACATTGTTAAAGCGCACTTGAGCGTTCTAGGTTGAGGCATAGTCGGGCTCATCCAGTTGGATGTGCTCGACCTCTGGTTGGAAATCTTCTAAGAATGGTTTTACCCTTTGGCCATTGACTTTGAAACTTCCGTCGTTCTTAGGATTAAATAACTCAACGGCCCCATGTGGAAAGACAGATTTGACCGTGAAGGGTCCTGTCCACCGAGATCGGAGTTTTTCTGGGAAGAGATGAAGGCGCGAATCGTATAGTAAAACATTCTGTCCAGGCTCGAAAGATTTTCGAAAAATTATTCTATCATGGCGAGCCTTCAACCTTTCCTTATGGAGTTTAACATTGTCATATGCATCTCGATGGATTTCTTCCAGTTCCGCCAACTAGAGTTTCTGGAGATGACCTCCCTCTTTAATGTCGAAGTTTAATGAGCGTGTTGCCCAATATGCTTTGTGCTCGATTTCAACGGCTAGGTGACATGCCTTACCATACACTAGCTTATATGGGGACATTCCCAGATTTGTCTTGTAGGCAATACGGTATGCCCAAAGAGCATCACTCAGTTTATAAGCCCAGTCTTTTCTGTTGAAACTAACCGTCTTTTCTAAAATGTGCTTGATTTCACGGTTAGCCAACTCTGCCTGCCCATTCGTTTGTGGGTGGTAGGCTAGAGCGATCTTATGATTCACCCCGTATTTCTTAAGTAGTGATTCCAAAGGCCTATTGCAAAAGTGTTTGCGTTGGTCACTTATTAGGGCTTTTGGGGTTCCAAAACGCGATAAGATGTTTTCCTTAAGAAAGGACATTACCGTTTTGTGGTCATTGCGTCTTGTAGGTATCGCTTCCACCCATTTTGATATATATTCCACAGCCAGGAGTATATATTCACAGTTATTAGATTTAGGAAACGGGCCCATGAAGTCTATGCCCCAACAATCGAATATTTCAATTGTAATGATGGGAGTTAAGGGCATATAATTCCTTTCGAAATTGTACCAAGCTTTTGACATCGCTAGCACGATTTACAAAAAGCGTAGGCATCTTTGAACACGGTGACCAATAGAAGCCGCTATGCAATACTTTGTGTGCAGTCTTTTGGGAGGCAAAATGGCCACCGCAGGCTTCAGAATGACTGAGGCCAAAATTACAGTTATGTCCTCATTCGGGACGCAATGCCTGATAACCTGATTAGCACAATAGTTAAATAAGTAAGGGTCATCAAAAAAGAAATGGCGTGCGAACGAAAGGAACCTTTTCTTGTCCTGATTTGACCAATGGCTCGGGGTCTCTCCTGTAACCAGGTAGTTTTTATATCTGCGTACCAAGGTAAACTGGAGACAGCCATCAGTTGCTCGTCTGGGAAGTCATCTTTTATTGGTACGGGCTCAGTGTTATCAGTAAATGCCAACCGAGATAAATGATCGACGACTACATGCTCTACTCCCTTTTTATCCTTGATAGTGATGTCAAATTCCTGGAGTAGGAATATCTAGAGGATGAGCCTCTGTTTCGCGTCCTTCTTAGACAGCAGGTACTTGAGGGCCGAGTGGTCTGTAAAATAGACTATTTGGGACCCTATTAGATAAGACATGAATTTGTCTAGAGCGAATACTATTGCCGGTAGCTCTTTCTTAGTAGTCGTATAATTCATTTAGTTTCGGTAAGTGTTTGGCTGGCATAGTAGGTTACATAAGACTTGTTGTCGTTCCTCTGTCCTAGAACTGCGCCAATGGCGTAGTCGTTAGCATCGTACATTAACTCAAATGGTAAACTCCAATTTGGTGCCTGTATTATCGGTGCGGAGGTAAGGTGTTCTTTTAGTGCATCAAAAGATATTTGACGGTTTTCTGACCATTCGAAAGGTGCGTCTTTGACTAGGAGTTGGCACAGTGGTCGGGAGATTGCACTAAAATTTTGGATAAAGCGTCGATAGAATCCTGCGTGTCCCAGAAAAGAGCGGATGTCTTGGATTGTACGAGGGACCGGTAAGTTTGAGATAATATCAATTTTCGCTTTATCGACTTGGATACCTTTGTTAGAAATAATGTGGCCAAGGACAATTCCCTTGGTCACCATGAAGTGACACTTTTCCCAGTTTAGTACTAAGTGTTTGTCCTCGCATCTTGCTAACACATTCTCAAGGTTTTCTAGACAGTTATCAAAACTATGGCCAAACACTGAGAAGTCGTCCATAAAGACCTCGAGTGTCTGTTCAACCATATCACTGAATATGCTTAACATGCACCGCTGAAAGGTGGCAGGTGCATTGCATAAGCCAAAAGGCATACGACGGTAGGAGAATGTACCGAACGGACAAGTGAAAGTCATTTTCTCCTGATCTTCAGGAGCAATTTCAATTTGGTTATAGCCTCTATATCCGTCCAAGAAGCAGTAAAATTTATGACCCGCCACTCTTTCTAGCATTTGATCCATGAATGGCAATGGAAAGTGGTCTTTTCGGGTCACAGTATTTAACTTTCGATAATCAATACACATCCTCCATCCAGTGGGGATGCGTGTTGGTACTAACTCGCCATCTTTGTTTGGGATAACTGTTATACCAGCCTTTTTGGGCACCACATGGGTTGGACTAACCCAAGAGCTGTCAGAGATAGGATATATTATCCCAATGTATAGAAGTTTTAAGATTTTTTTTTTCACTACTTCTTGCATATTGGGATTCAGACGCCTCTGCATTTGTCACGAAGGTTTAGCGTCTTCCTCCAGATATATCTTATGGGTGCAAATAAATGGGCTTATACCTTTTAGATCAGCAATAGTCCACCCCCAATGCTCCCTTATGCTGTTTGAGCATTTGAATTAACTTATACTCTTGTTCTGAATTCAACGTGGATGAGATTATCACAGGATAAGTCTTTTCAGTCCCTAGAAAAGCATATTTGAGCTCTTTTGGAAGCTCTTTTAATTCTAGATCGGGAAACTAAAAGTTGGAATGCATAGTTAACTTCGTTTTTGGAGGCAAGGGTTCATATGGTGTGACCCACATGCATTCAACTCTATCTTCCTCTTTAGTTTTCATCATGAGGCAGTCATGATTTAGGGCAGCGTCCACTGGGGTAGAATTGTTAGGTTGATAAGTAGCGTCGAATTGTGACACCACTACCTCCAAAGGATCTTTGTATTCTACAAGATCGGCCTCTTCTTCAATGACCGTTTCGATGAAGTTAACCTCTTCTTCGTCCTCGTATTCTTCGGGTCGGGGATTTGGAAAAATCTTGACATTTAAAGTCATGTTCCCGAATACGATGGTCATGATACCACTCCTTATTTTGATTGTGGCATCAATGGTGTTGAGGAATGGACGTCCAAAAATCACCAGGATTTGTGAACATGGATTAGATACAGGTTCAGTGTCCAGAATCACAAAATCGACCGGAAAGACAAATGTATCTATCTGTACCAGAACATCCTCCAGTATTCTTCTAGGATATTTGACTGACCTATCTGCCAATTGCAATGCAACTCTGGTAGGTTTGAGTTCACCCAACCCTAGTTGTTTATAGACTGAGTATGGTAGCAGGTTTATGCTAGCTCCTAGATCAAAGAGTGCATTGTCTATTCTTTGATTCCCAATTCGACATGAGATAGTAGGGGTGCCAGGGTCTTTAAGCTTTGGAGGCAACTCATTTTGAATGATTGCGCTTGCTTGGCAAGCGACATAGGCATGTTTCTGTACACTTTGCCTCCTTTTGACAGTGCATAAGTCCTTTAGATACTTAGCGTAGGCTAGCACTTGTTTGATTGCATCAAGGAGCGGGAGATTAATTTTAACTTGTTTGAACAACTCCAAGAACTCCTGATTCTTTGCCTCGTGTTGGGGCTTCTTGAGCCTTTGAGGGTAAGGCGCGGGGAAAGGGCATTTAGGTAATTCATCCTTAATAGGCTCCTTTCCAGGCCTTCTCTCAACTTCTACTTCTTTAGGAACATTCTCGTTTGATTCTAATGATTTGTCATTAGTGGACGACTCCTCTTCTTGAGTAGATGGTTTATTTTTAGTTACCACTTCTTCCTCTTCATACTCCACGGGAGTAGAATGAGGTATGTTTTTCCCTATGACTTTGCCGCTTCTCAAAGTTGTCACGGCTTTTGCCTGTTCATGATTAGGGGGACCATTGTTGTACCCTTAGGGTTTTGAAGTGGTTGAGCAGGGAACGTTCCACTCGAACCCTCTTGTCGTGCATCCATTCTCTCTAATGTCGCGGACATTTTACTCATTATTTGAATTAGCTGTTGTGTTAAATTTGCGTTAGAGAGTGGTTCTTCCTCTTGCACCTTTTTGTGAGGTGGCACGTAAACATTTGCTTGTTGATTATTAGGGGGTTGAGCGTTGTTGTAGTTATTTGCTCTATTTTGGTGGAATGGCTGGGACTGCCTGTTGTATTGCCCTTGATATTGATTATTGTTATTGTAGGGCTATTGTTGTTGATATTGGTTTTGGGTCCCAGCATTGTTTTTCCAATCAAACCCGGGGGGATTCCATCTATTGTTATTATTTTGTGAATTATAATTGTTGTAGGAATTCCCCGCCCCCCTATACCCTTGCATGGCATTCATTTCCATGGGGGGTTGTTCTTAAAAATACGGCACATTCGGACAGTATTGAGTAGTGTGTCCCAGCATGTTGCATGTGCCGCATGGTTCTTCATGCAAAAACTGCCTAGAAATCTCTCATTTCATTCCCAATTCTTCCACTTTCTTCGCTAGTTCTTCATACTTATTCATCAGATGATCCTCACTTTTTAGTTGATATAAACTTTTCTCTTCCACATAGGATATCTGTGAGCGTGGGACATCATCTGAATTTGACCACTCATGGGCATGTTCAGCTAACCACTCGAAATGAGCTTCAGCTTCTTCCGTGTTTTTGCGAAGAAATGGCCCTGAACTCCCTGAACTCATGGTCTCGACCAATTTCTTAGTTTCACCATTTAGCCCTTCATAAAAGTAGTTGATAGTTCGCCATTTCTTATACCCGTGATGTGGGCATGAGAGTAGCAAATCCTTGAAACATTCCCAAGTATGGGTGAATGTTTCATTGCTTTTTTGTTTGTAAGAATTTATTTGTCGTTTAAGCTCGGTGGTCATGCGATGCGGAAAGAATTTCTTTAGGAAAGCAGTGTTCATCGCATGCCAAGTGTAGATTGAGTTTGGCTTTAAGGTGAGTAACCACGTTTTTCTTTATCCTTTAGAGTGAAAGGAAATAGCATTAGACCTGTCACGTCTACAGGACAATTCTGTGAGAAAGTTTTACAAACATCCTCAAAGTTATTGACATGTAAATACGCCTTCTCGCTCTCCATTCCATGAAAGGTAGGAAGGAGTTGAATCATTCCATTGCGAAATTGGAATTCGCCTGCATGAGGTGGAATGAGAATACAAGAAGGTGTAGGCGTATGTTCAGGTGTCATGAGATCGCACAAAGGACGCAGTGAATCGTCGATTGGTATGACCACATTATCACCGTTTTCACTTTGATTATTAGCCATTCAATCGATAGGTGTAACTATGGGGTTAATAGAACTAGATGAATTGGATGAATAGAATGGGTTTCCGTAAATTCCTTCGATGGAATTATTGGACATAAAGGGAAAGACCCTAAGTAATTTTTAATCTAAAGAATGAAAGAAAAAGAAAAACAGAAAGAGATAAGGATAGATTGAGGTAATCGAAGCGTTAGCTTGTCGCCTTCCCCGGCAACGGCGCCAAAAACTTGACACGAGAATTCTTCTGTGTGTGCTTGTGTGCTATACCCAAGTATAGGTAATCGTGCAAGTAGGTGTAATAACCTGCATTTCCATTTAGTTTTAAATTACATTTTCATATTTAATTGGTAATTGCATTGTCATAATTAATTTCATTTGGTATTGACTGCTTCATTTAATTTCATTTCCCATGTTCCAAATTTTATTCCTTGATTTATTGTAAGCTATGAATTCTTTTGGGGTCAAATTGTAATTTTTATAAAGTCAGTAATACCTGTGTGGATTTCAAAATCTGTATTTCAAAATGGTGAAAATGTTCTCTTTTATCTCAATCAGTATTTTTATAAAACCGAGAAATCAATTCTTACACAAAAACGAATTTTCTGTATTTTTGTGACGAACACCGCGTCACGAAAATACCAGTTTGTGTCCAAAACTGTCCACGCTGTGTAAAATTCCACAGATTTTGGAAGTGACCGATTGGACAATTGCTTCATTTCTAATTATGGAAAACTCATCATTTGATAGAGTCTTGTTTGGGAATACACTTGGTGTGTATGTTAATTCAAGGCCATAAGCTTGTTTGGCCAAACACTTACACAATTGACCCTTACTACTCTAAATTGCCTCTTCACAATCTGTAGAATTATATACGTATATGTATTGTGTATTTTCAGAAATTGAAAATCCATTTCATTTGTAGTGTGAGGATGAAGGGACTTGGTCCCCAAGATTTCCAAATTGAATTTCTATATGTATGCTATACACTATCTCACACACAATCTCTTTCTGCACAAGTTCAAACACAAAGAGTTCTTAAATTTCAGAGAGAAAAGAGTGAGCTTGAGAATTTCTACAGAAATTATATAGAGAGAGAAAGCTCTTAATCCCCATAGCCAAAGCTTGGGTTTGAATTTCTTCATATTTTCTTTCTCAACAATTCTCTGCTCCATTAATCACAGTGAGTATTCTAAACTCACTAAGAATGTAATTACATGTCTATTTACTGTGTGTTTGTTTAATTTTGTAATACACCATTGTTGATCCTACGTATGAAGTTCATAGCTTGAAATCAAGATTTTCAAACCTTAATCTAAATCCGTTTTCAGAGATGAATATCAAAGATTATAGTATGTATTGACTATGTTTGATGTATTGAAGCTTAATTCATTCGTATGGAAAAGTATATTAGAAATCAAATTTTGACATGTTTAAGTTTATCATAAAATTGGAGAGTTATAGTTAGAATCATGTTAAATTGATCATAGATTCTTAATCCTTGTTGAAAAACAAAGAGATCCATATATAACATGACATACATACTTACAGAATTGAAAATGGGTCAAAAAGACCCCTGTTTGCTGAACCAGAGCAGTTCCTGCGGAGAAGATGAAGCCTCAGCTTCATCTCGCGCCGCGATCGCGCGCGCGAAGAATCGCGCGAGCGGCCCGCGCGAGCGACCTTTCGCGCGAGCGGCCCGCGCGCGCGAGGTAGGCTTCCCCAGGCAGACGTAAGAGTTTATATATATATAATTGAAAATTTGGCTGTTCGCGCGAGCGAGGGTCGCGCGAGAACCCCTTCGCGCGAGTGATCCGCGCGCGCGACCTTGTTTTCCTCAGGCAGACAGAAAAGTTTATTAATAAAAGGAAAATGGGCATATCGCGCGAGCGGCCCGCGCGAGCGACCTTTCGCGCGAGCGGCCCGCGCGCGCGAGGTTTAGCAGTTTCTGTTTTTGTCTGTTTTTCTGTTAAGGGACTGTTTGGATGAAATTTATATACTGTTGAGGTTCTGTTTGGGATATTTAGTTAATCAGAACTCTATTTGGTTATGTTTGAATGATTAAAACATTGTAGTATGACTCATTGATCCCCGTACGCGTGTTGTTCCTTTAATTCAGCATTTTTGTTTTCATTTAAGTGCATACCATTTATGTGGGTCAGTGGTACATGCATATGGGTGTCAGTCTGTGTGGAAAAGAGTATTGGTAGTGTGGAAAAGAGTATGAGTTTGTGTTTGTGGTCGTGGTTGTGGTTGAGTATGAGTTGTGGTTGTGGTTGTGGTTGTGGTTGTGGTTGTGGTTGCGATTGTGGAAGAGGGTATCTTTGAAATGCGACGGTGGCAAATAAGGACACTCCCTGACGCCCATGGAAGCGTTAAAGTGTGTGAAGCCGAACTCGGACATTCCCTGGCACCCATGGTAGTGCTAAAGTGTGGCCTACGGACACTCCCTGATAACTCAAGTCTGGATACTGTGTGAGGGGTTGCCCCGGTATTTGCATGGCGGTTAGGGTATTCAAAGTGTGAGGCATTGGACACTCCCTGGTACCCCGGACCAAAGTGTGAGGCAAACTGGACACTCCCTGGCGCCCCGTTGCTAAAGTGTGGCTATCTGAGTGTTTCAAAGATACCAGGAGTAGGATAGCGGGTTGTTGTGGCGGTCGAGAGAAAAGAGTCGGCAAGATGAGTGTGGTGCATTGTTCTCATACACGGTCCCATCTGTGTAAATTACCCTCTTTAAATAATGTTGTGAATGTTTTCTAAATGAGCTCCTTACTTCAATAATAAACTTGTGGATTTAAATGGGAATTGGAAAAAGGTAAGTTGGTATGTTTTACATTCAAAGTTATGTTTTTAATACTCACCAGCTTCTTGAAGCTGACGACGTTGATGCGTCCTGGACATTCGTGTTCAGGCTTTTCAGGTTACAATCAGGAGGAATCCTACGATTATGCTAATTAAGAATGGCTGCTGTTGGGACGAGAAACTGTTTATTATATGTTTTAAGTTTATCTGTTTTAAGTTATGAACTATTTTGTTTTAAGGATGACTGTAACAGACTCTAAGTTATTATTTTATTTTCAAGGCGGTCTGTGCCTTAGTTGACCACGGTTCATAAGATGTAATAAGTTAGAAATTTTTTGTAAGCCTTGATTGCTTTACTCTGATTATTATGTTTTGTTGTTTGACGTATGGGACGGAATCGATCCTTCAAACTGTCGCGACCTACGGGTCCATAAAGGAAATTAAACGCTTTCCTTATTTATGCTACGTCGGGGCGTGACAGGATTTAGTGGTATCAGAGCCAGGTTACCTAGATTGACCAGGCTCAGTTATTCACGCCACAAATTAGTAACACAGGTTACCCTTAAGTTTTACTAAGCTATACAACCAAGTTCCAGTTTTAGTTTAGTATGGATTATCCTCATTTCAGAAACTAAGTTCTAGGTTGGTTTCGTCATAGAAATGATTACACGATTGTCTTGTCACGTCGACAAGAATGATAGCAGTCTCCTTATATCTTCAGACGTATCCATTTAGAATTCGCCGAGATGGTCGTAACTTATGATGCCCCTACAGACAGATAGTAGCCGAGCTTCTAAGGAGTTAAGACATACCATAGCCCTCATAAATAGCTTAGGCACTGACGAACTTCCTGAGTCAAATCTCGGAATAGTCAGCATGGCCCACAGCCCATAGTATGGAGAACAAGAATAAGAATACGACCTCCTTGCTATTATATAGCCCTAGTTCGACTGCGTGTTTGGTGTATTATGTGTACTTGATATATGTTGCTTATTTGGATTTTATTATATGCTTATGATATTATACGAGTATGTGATATAGTGATATTTACTCTTTTTGGATGTCGTCACTGTTTAAACTGCTTTATGTTACTGCTTCATGCATGTTCATCATTCTCTTATCATTATCATGCATTAAGAATGGCTGGGAGACCAAGGAGGAACAGGAATTTGATTGAGGAGGCACCTTTGGCTGCCGGTCCCACAAAATGTTTGAAGCCTTTGTCAAACGTCTCGAGAGGGTTAGTAATGCTAATGAAAACCAACGAGACCGCCACTCTCTACAGTAGAACCACCTTCAACAATGATAGGACCACTTCAACATCCTCAATTAAAAATCAGATGCATCCAGTGCCGCATGTGTTGGAAACTATATTCAGACGCAAATTTGAAAAGCATAGGATTACTCAGTTTTTTTAAGCATTTCCCAAGCAGGTGTGTAAAACTTAGCATTACTGAAAACACTTGTTACCTTGGGCAGGCTAGCCCAACCGTTGACCAACCCCATCATAATATCACCAATTTGGTTCGAATTTGATCCGTTTCCAAGCCTAACACTCCGTTTGGTATGTCACATACAAGAAAAGAATTGATTTTCAAGTCTTGTGTTGTGGCAAATCATGTGTTTGGTTTGACACAAAAATTAGAAATGAAATGATTTCCAATTCTTGCCAATTCTTGAGAATTGAAGTTTAGGCCAAATTGAAACCCGACCAAAATTGGTCGGGTTTGGGGAGAATTCAGTTTGAAAATGTATTCTTCCCAAAATACCCAAATCTTCTTCATCTTCTTCGTCGTTCTTCTGGTCTGGTCTTCGTTTTCTTCGTCCTTCTTCTTCGTCTTCTTCGTCGTTCTTCCCAAAATCCAAACAGCCCTAAATCGCTTCGTCGTCTTCTTCTTCTTCCCAGTTCTTCACAGCTTCTTCTTCTTCGTCTTCGTCTTCTTCGTCTTTCTTATTCTTTCTTCTAGTCTGGTCTAGTTTAAGGTCTATTTGGGTATTTTAGGAAATAATTATAATTCTTTTCATTTACGTTTTAAACCAAACAGGAGAAATAGAATTACAAATCAATTGTATTATTTTCTTTTTTATTATATTCTGTTCAATTTAATTATATTATATTTTACAATTGTAAGTCTTCCCATCATAATTTTTCAAGCATTCCCAAACGGGTCTGCAAAACTTAGCATTGTACTTACAACATATGTAATATTGGGCCGGCCGGCCCGGCCCGGCCTGGACTCTCCAGCCCAGCCCAGCCCAACCGTTGACCACCACTGTCATAATAAAAATATCATCTCTGTCGTCATCATAATCGAGTGAAAATAGATACTTTGCTCTCTCTTCTCTCTCTCTTTCTCTCTGTAATCCACTTCCATTTCGTCGTCCCCATCACGAATCACTCAGTTTTTAGGGTTTTTGAATCAATGTCCAATCACTGCAGATCGTCGTCTTTGATGGGTTAATTCAGTTTCGAAACAATCGATTCTCTGTTCGAACCAGAGTCGTCCTTTTACTTTCTCGATACCGATCCCCGAGATTTAGGGTTCTTCGGGAAAGGGGGAGCTTTCTGGTTCGATTTGTGTAATTTTTAGGGTTTCGAAGAGCATCAAACGATGCCTTCGGTACCCACCATTGATTTACTCACTCGCCCTCTTATTCCTCATCTCACATCTTTCAATGGTGGTTCGTTTTCTCATCGTCTGAAACGCCTCGAAAAGGCTGATCGGCGTGGTAATCTTAGTTAACATTCGGCTTTTTATTCGATCTTTTTTTTGTTGTTGGATTTTGGGTTTCTGTTTTCTTTTTGGGTTTTGTTTGATCCACGTGAGTGACTATCGAGTTTTGAGCAATTACAGAGTTCGAGTTGTCCATCTCAGTACTGTTTACAGTTTGGTGTCATCTGGAGCGCTTGGTTCTTCTTTGTTGTCACTGAAAGGTACTTTGAACAGTATATATATATATATATATATATAAATATGTTGTGGATGTACTCGTGCATGTGTACTGCGAGAAAATATTCTTTGTAACGGTGATACCACGTCATTCGTGTAACTGTACTAATGCACTTTAGTGTATTTTGCTGATGTGTAAGGATTTTTTTTCTTAATTTTAGGAGGCACAAATAATGAAATTTTATTGGTCCGCTTCATCTAAAGTTAGAATGAATATTTTCTTGTGTACTGGAGCTGCAATGGTGTTTGATCGATATAAGCAAAATCCAAACAAGGTTGGAAGAAGTAATATGGCATACATGCACTATTGCTATTCATTATAGATTAAATGAAGCACTATGATATTTTGATTGGTTAATTGATAGTTCTGTTTGTGATCTTCTTCCATCTACATTGTTGGGAATCTTTTTATTTATTTATTTATTTTTATTTTTTGTGGTTAGATTGCTGGAACATGTTACATGTCATTAAGTTATCAATGTGATTGAATTTTTGGTGACATGCCATCTCTGTTGTCAAAATCTTACAATTTGCGATACGAATCTTACGATTTGATACGATTCATCATGAAAACAATGTGTGTTGATGCACGAATCAAACATGTACAAGAATCGAAGGTGAATCTTACGATTCGCGATTCTTACGATTCACTTGACTCCTAGGCACAAAATTTAATTTTTCCATTTTTTACCCCCTTAAAAAATTGATTACAAACCCTCTTTTAAACCACTTAGGATATGTTTATACAAGCCTAGAAAAAAAAAGGATATGTTTATACAAGCTTAGAAAAGAAAAGGATATGTATATAGGGTTTTTTTAATTTGTTACCAAATCTTACGATTCACGATTCCCGAATCCGGATTCGATTCACATGTATCATTTCGATTCACAATACGAATCCCGATTTGACAACTATGCATGCCATTGCTTGAATTTTCCATTCAATTTTATAAAAGATCCTAGTTAGGGGATAAGATCATTAGTTTATATAAGATCCTAGGTTGTGAGTAATTCTAGGAGCTCTCGCTTTCGAGTCCCGCGATTTACTGAGAAGTGTGGGCAATGGTGGTTTGCATACATATTTCTTTTACTTTTTCCGGAAAAAAAGTTTTTTGTTTTCTGTTTAATGGGTTTTTTTTCCCTACTGTACTGTACTTAGTTCTTTGGATATATGTGCTTTCGCAGATTTTTCTTGCAGCTCCCACTTCCAATTAATGGACATCAACTCTCCTTTGGATATGTCAGTTTCTGAAGATGTAAACAGATTTCGTGACTTGAATCAGTTGTCTCTGGAACAACCCGTGTGTGGTGTCACGGCTGATGTTTTTCTGAATGACCTAGGTGATGGTCTAACTGAGTTTTTACATCTTGAAGATGGTGAGACAGCATCAAACTCCAGTTTAGTTTCACCTTATGACAAGGATGATATGAGCAATGTGGAGAAGGAAGATACCTCGGAAGAGCCTACTAAGACTGAATTAACCGTTGCAACCTCTGACGAGTGCTTGTCCAAATGTGCAACATTTCCATCATCCGATGAGACGAACTCTGCTGCATCTTCGGATACAAAAGAGGGGATAACTGGTGATGTGTTGAAGGAAAAAGGTACTTTATTCAAAGAGAAGGTGGAGGAAGAAGAGGACCATGTGGATGAGGTAAATACGGATGTGATGAAGGAAAATGGTTATGTATCTAACAAGGCAGCCTATCATCCTGCACCTCTACCTGTAAGTCTGTGCCTTCTATTTGTGCTCACGTTTTATTTGTCTCATGGCTCGTACATACCTCACAAGTGAATTTGACAGAAGAGAATCAAGATTTCACATTTGTTCATTAGTCTCTCTAACCCAGTCTAACTGAAAACTTGAAATATTAAGGAAATGAGGCATTCATATCTGCTACATTCTCATAGGATTATATGATATCTTTACACAAGAGGTGATGGTATGTTGTTGGGTTTTGTTGCTTGTCTTCAGATCCCCATTCGTTTTATTGTAGGGGTGCATTTTTTTTGGTATAGTTACATGGTCAGTGCTTTGAGGATTTTGTGGAACCATTAACAATTTTGATTGCCTTGTAAATTATTTTGTTTTACCCTGCTTTTTCTTCTTAGCTGAGCCATATTGGGTAGCAAGATATTTTGAAGCAGATTCTCTTTTTTTTTAAAAAAGGGTAAATTACACTGACACCCCCTGAGGTTTGGCACTTTGTCATAAACCTCCCCTAATGTTTCGGACATGACACTGGCACCCCCTATCAGAGTTGTCTACTTAACACCATTAACGGCTATTGTAAAAAGACTATTTTACCCTTATACGCTCTTCCCCAACCTTCCCCGCCCCTCGCCCCCCCCCCCCTCCCCTATCAGAGTTGTCTAGAGAGAGAAGATTGGTGGCATTGAAGAGGTGGCAGGGGATGGGTTTTGAGATGGTGATAATTGATGTTCATGGCAGACTCTGAAATTTCTTTTTGAATGATCCCAAGTGCTAGCCGAAAGGCTGATTCGGATGATGCTTTCACTGCCATAGTTGAAGGAAGGAGAGCAGCAAGTCTAGCAGCAAATCCTTCTCGCCCTAAATGGTCAGTTAGGAGAGATGACAACCATAGGAATGAATCTTCTTCTTTCACACCACAATTTTCTCCGCAAGCTTGCTTTTGTGTGTTTGTATGTGTGTATATGTATATATGTGTGTGAAAAAAGAAGATAAGGGTATTTGGGATATTTTGAAAAATTAACTTGCTAATGTCAACTATTTTCGAATGCCAGTTAACGGCAAGGGATGTCATTGTTACCAACCCACAAACCTGACGATAGGTCAGTGTACTACAAAACCTCAGGGGGTGTGAGTGATAAAGTGCCAAACCTCACGGGGTGTCAGTGTAATTTACCCCAAAAAAAAACAAAAACAGTTTCCTCCCTTTTCCTAGGTAGCTGATATGCTATTTGTCAGAGACTTCTATATTCGGATGTAACTAGATCTGTATTGATGTTGTGTCTGTTTAGCTTTTTCATACTTGTAGTTGGCTGGTCCTTGTTACCTTTTTTTTTTCCTACTATTTCTCTTTGTTGTTTTTTATCCCAGGGAGTATTTGATTAGAAATCATTTTTTACCCTAATTTTGGCATCGCCATCATTTTCCCTTTGAATTTGCGTCTGTGGTAAACACCACTAGAGCAGGTACTTTGTTTCAGATGTAGATAAATACCCTTTTGTAATGTTGGTGATTAAATTGTGGTCATACTATTATTTACTTTCATGTATATGTATTTATCAATTAATGTTTGCTTTTTACCCTTCATGCTTTATTCTCTCACAGACTCCTTTGAAGCTTGTATCTGCCATGAAAGGTAGCCGTGAGAAACACCGCACATCACAGAAGAAGCTGTCTGTAACTTGGGCCCCAGATGTGTATGATCCTCCGCCCACAGCCGCATCACACGTGCCAACAAACAAGAAACAACGGCACCGAAGTGATAATAAGAAGAATGGAAAAAACAAGCAGAAGGGCAAAAGAGGGAAAGACAAGAAGCAAGTCCGGAAACATGGGGGAAGTTCTAACAAGTGTTTCAAAACTCTTGATATTGAAGACAGACTTGTTGAACATCATGAGCCTTATGCAGACTTGGGGTTTGAAATGGGCAGCCCGGATTCATACTGTGGGAGTAGTTTCCTTAAGAATTCAGTCACAAAGATGCACTTCTCTGTTGCAGAGGCTACCTAAGCCAGTAAGCCACCATTTGGAGTTACTTCGTCGTCCTTTTTGCAGGCTGTAGATAAATAAGTGTCTCAAGGTTTTGTTTTGTTGGAGCAGTGGTGGATTGGTAATTTGGAAACTTGAGCATCTTCTTATGGGAACTTTTGGAAACTTGCCCTTTTACTTCTGGTTTGTTGATGTATCTTTGCTGTTATGTTTGTGGCTTATGAGATGCTATTACTATTTTGACTCACGGTTTGTTGGAGATAATGTAGTTTCTTACGTGCAATTGGACATGGGTTGATACCTCTATTTTATGACTGCAAGAACAGCAATATAGATGAGGATTGAAGTGGCAAGCAGGATTTATGAATTGCGTTTTAACTATTTTATTTTGGGTTTGAATTATCCCAAATGGTGTGGTACCAAGTTATTTTGCTGGAAAATTCTATGATACATCATGTTGATTTGGTTGTATCATACTGTTTTGACTTTTGAGTGCTAAAATGTTGTGGCTGGGTCCCAGAAAGTGCAACTAGTTCTCAAAGTGGTTTTCAAATTATCACACATTGGGATTTAGTTACACTTTTTGGGATTAAGTTGCACCATCTTGGCACCAAATTGGATTATATGATACAATCAAAACCACTGGGATGTATTTTGGTTGTAACATAGAAGTTACCTATTTTATTTTTTTTTTGCTTGTTTTTGGTAGTTTTAGTCGGTAGTGCTTTTAACGTTTGAGAAAGGCCAGTGATAGTTTTGGTTCCACTGGATGAGGATGTTGTTATGTGTACTTTCACTAAGGTTACCTGTAATAAAGATGGAGTAGTGTTATGTTTCCCAAAATTTGTATCCTAAATGGTTCCAAGTTATCAACGTATATCTGTTTATTCAGAGGTTGAATTGATCGATTGGAAGATAAAACTTCCGACGAACAGAAGCAAATGTTGGGATTTCATTAATATTCTCATTGAATGGAGGATGAAGTTTTCATTTTGTACCAGATCATGAACTAGTAACTGCATCCAATTTATGAAATGACACGTAATGTTGCACATTTTGTGTTTATTTTCCTGTTGAAAATCACTTGTGAAGAAAGGAAGGGTTAATCATCCATTCAAGACCCATCCAGAATGTCACCACCAGTTACATCTTCTTTGGGTTGATGGGCTTGCAGATACTATCCAGCTCCTTCAGCTTGTTCATAAACTGGATTTCCTCAGCAAGCTGGTTTCGCTCAAGCCACCGTAAGGTATTCTCAATCGCACCCTCAATCCTATCCTTATCAACCCGAGAAATCTTTGCACCAACACTACCATCATTGAGTGTGTTCCTCATGGTATATGCGTAGTTCTCCAAAGCATTCTTTGCTTCTACTTTCTTCTTCTGCTTTTCATCTTCTTTTTTTTTTTTTTTTTTTTTGGTAATCGGGGGTGTCCGGGCCAGTTTGCGTGCACCTCGACTAATCCCCCGAGGCCTGGAGGCGCCGGGTGAATACTCCAGTGGCCACGCCCCCCATGACTCGAACACTAAACCTCTTGGTTAGTACACCCAAGAAGCTTACCACTAAACCTCTTGCTTTTCATCTTCAGACTTGAACTGTTTCACTTCTTCGACCATCTTCTCAATCTCTTCCTTTGACAGTCTTCCATTATAGTTAGTTATGTTTGTTTCTGCAGAGACAGTCAGGAAACCATTGTTGTCTATGTCAATGCAAGTTTTGATCTCTGGACTTTCCAGAGAGCTCCAACTTTCCCAGAAAATTGTTATCTCTGGTTCTTACTCTCTCACCTTCATATACATTAATTGATACACGATGCTGGCAGGAGGAATAATCGTACGAAGAGGAGATCCGGGTACGATTGTTCCTGGAAGTCCATACACCACCCCGATTTTCAGGGAAGAGAGAGAGAGTCCGAGTTATCGTTGTGGGGATAGTGGTGTTTCTGGGTATAAGTACATGCATAATACCACCTACAGCTTCCAAACCGATGGAAATTGGGGCGACATCCAAGAGTAGCATGTACTGAACCCTTTCATCACCATCACCATCACTGCTCAAGATCGCAGCTAGGACAGCCGCACCATAGGCCACAGCCTCTTCAGGGTTGATGCTCTTGCAGAGCTCTTTCCCGTTGAAGAAATCCTTCAAAAGCTGCCGAATCTTGGGAATTCGAGTGAACCCACAACAAGAACGACATCATTAACACTGTTCTTATCAATCTTGGCATCTCTCAAACACTTCTCAACCAATTCGATACAGTTACTGAAGATATCCTCGTTGAGCTCCTCAAATTTGGCTCTCGTAATTGTGGAGTAGAAATCAATTTCTTCGTGTAGAGATTCAATTTCGATTGGAGTCTGGTGGACAGTTGAGAGAATCCTTTTTGCCTCCTCCCAATTATTCCTTAATTTCGCCAGTGCTCTAGGATTTCCATTAATGTCCTTCCCGTGCTTCATTTTGAACTCCTGAACAAAGTGATTTACCATTCTGTCATCGCAATCTACACCTCCGAGATGGGTATTACCCAAAGGCTTTTACCTCAAAAGTACGCCCGTGAAAGGTGAGAAGAGAGACGTTACAGCTTCCACCGCCAAAATCAAAGATCAAGACATTCTTTTCCCCCTGGTCTGATAATGTGGTATTATCTAGGCCATAGGCAATGACAGCGGCAGAGGGTTCGCTGATGACACAGATCACGTTGAGACCAGCTATGACACCTGCATCCTTGGTGGCTTGACGCTGAGAGTAGTTGAAGTAAGCCGGGACAGTGACCACCGCCTCCGTCACAGTTAGACTGAGGTAAGCCTCAGCAATTTCACGCATTTTTGTCAGAACCATTGCTGATATTCTGTTGCAAGTTGCTTCTCTTCACCCTTGTGGTTTATAAAAATCTTGGGTCTGTCATAAGGATCAGCAATGACCTTGAAAGGCCACAATTTGATGTCTCTCTGCACAGAGGCATCACTACATTTCATACCCATCAACCTCTTTGCATCTGCAAACAATGCTATTTGTCGTTTGCACGAAAAATAGAAACTCGGAACAAATTGCACATAAAACTATAACTGCTGCAGATCTACGAAATACTAAGGCTCTGATTGGTTCGTGGATTCATAGAATGAAATGGAAATGAGAAGAAAAAATTATTTCCCAGTTGTTTAACAAAAGCTCAAGTACTATAGGAAATTGATAAAAGAGGAAAGGAAGCGACTCACTAATTCTAAACGTTCTGTTAGTGTGTTTTTTTTTCTTTCTCTCACTAAGGCTTAGGTTGGCCCTCATTTTGTTGCTTCTCCTTTTTTAAAAGCACAAATCCATGTTAATCCAATTAGTAACTAGTTTATGAGCTTTGCAAGCTCAATGTTGCTTTTTTTTTTTCTTTCCAATGATGTTTTTTTGAAGAGTAATGTGTTAACCAAACAATTCAATAATAAATTTCATAAGCCACTTTTGAAAAGCCACATGGGGGCCAAACTAAGCCTAAATCTGCAAACAAAAAGAGAGCCTAAGACGACAGTGTATGCACAAACGGGTTCATATTAGCACTCCCCTTCAGGCTGGTGTAAAAATATCTCTCAAGCCTAGCTTGCTAAGAATAAAAAGAAAAGGCCTACTAGGAAGACTTTTCGTAAGGACATCAGTCAACTGTTCCTTTGTCCTTGTGAAGGGAGTACAAATAATCCCATTATTTAACTTCTCCTTAATAAAGTGCCGATTAATTTTAACATGCTTGGTCCTATCATGTTGAACAAAATTATGAGCAATGTAGATAACTGATTTGTTGTCACAATAAAACCTCATCGAATCTTTCGGCCTAAAACCAAGATCAACTAAAATAATTTGAATCCACAACAGTTCACACACTCCTTGTGCCATGGCTCGAAATTTTACCTCTGCACTTGACCTTGCCACTACTGACTATCTTTTGCTCCTCCAAGTAACAGATTACCACCAACAAAGGAGCAATACCCTGTAGTAGATGTCCTGTCAATTATTGTCTTACTGACCCAGTATAAGCTTCTACTTGGGTGTGACCATGTTTAGCAAAGAGCCATTTTCCTAGAATTGACTTGAGGTACCTTATAATTCGAAAAACAGCTACACCAGAATGGTCGATTTATCACTAGACAGTGACAAAGGCCATTTGTCACGGTTCTAAACCGTGACATTTTAGTGATCTTGAATGCTAGGCCTCTCATGAGTAAAGTAAGCTCTGTGATTGCCACTATTAATAGGCCCTTCGCATCAAAAATACTTTTAGTGGTAGCCTCTTCATACTTCTATAAATATATATATATATATATAGTTGTAAGCCTTAAGGTATATTAAGGCATATTTAATTATATTTTGATGATGTCAAATATGCTATGATAATTACATGATTCATATTGTTTCATTCCTTGTTATTATCATAGTCATTTTTATGCTCATATATAATCTCATGTATTAATTTTGTATTCAATTCAATTTGTAAAGGTTGAGGGTTAGTAACCCTTGTGTGCAAAGAAGAGGTGTTCTTCTTTGGGAGAGATTGAAGGCTCTTGTAACGGTTTGGTGCACACCCGTAAGTGCTCCGGGAACGGTTTGGTCTACACCCGTGAAGTAGATCGGAGTAAAGGAATCCTCAAGAGGTGTTCTTGAGGGGTGGACGTAGGCCGTGCGATTGCCGAACCACTTGAAAAATTGGTTTGCAAGTATCTCTTCCCTTATCTCTTTAGATAATTGTTTGTGATTGCGTTTAATTTGCAATTAAGTTTTTTAAAAGGTTAATTTCCGCTAAAACCTTATTCACCCCCCTCTAAGGTTTCCATATTTGGGCCAACAATTGGTATCAGAGCTTCGGCTCTTCTTTTTTCAAAAGTCTTTGAAAAATTTTGAGTTAAGATCCATGGAAACTACATATTTTGGGGTAAATTCTAAACCAACCTCAATTATTCAATCTCATGATTATGATGAACTTCAAAGTGCATTTGAAGAATTACACGAGGAGTTGGAAAATTTGGGAATCAAATATATAACTCTTAAAAAGAATTTTTCCAAACTTTCAAATGAGTTAAATATTTTGAAATCCCAAAATGAATCTTTGAAGATTGAAAATGAAAAACTTGTTTTAAGAGCACAATCATCAAATAAGATTGAAAAAGAAAATTTAGAGTTGAAAAAGCAATTGGATGATTTAAAATCTCAAAATGAAATTTTGAGAAAAGAAAAGCTTGTTTCAACCAATCAACCTTCAAGTGAATTTATTGAAAATGAAAAGGTTGAATTGAGAAAGGAGGTGGATGATTTGACAAAAACTTTGGCCAAATTTACCCAAGGTGAACAAAATTTGAATATGCTTTTGGGAAAACAAAAATGTGTTTTTGATAAGGCCAGTTTGGGAATTAATCCCACATATAAGGAAAAAAAGTACAAAAGCTTCTTTGTAAAGTCCACATCCTCTACTTCAAATTCTCAAATTCCTCACAAGAAATTCTTTGTTAAGGAATCAATCTCAAATGAGACCCTCCCCTATGTAACTTGTCATTATTGCATGAAAAAGGGGCATGCTAATTACAAATGTTCATTTCGTAAGAAAATTAACATGATTTAGATTGTAAAAGGATCCTCTCCTACTTTCTCGGCAAATATTACATCCAAGAGGCACTTGGACAATGGTTAAATCTCTCACCTTAAGCTTAGTAGGAGTAGGTTAGATTAATTTGTTTCAAATCACTTTGATTTTGTTTAAATATGCATACTTGATTTTTTTTCATAATCTTGTTTCATCCCCTTGTGATTTGGATATGTCTTTACATAAATCATTATGCTCTTGATATTGCTTATTTGAAAAATGATGATATGCTTTTGTTTGATTAAACATAGTTTTAAGAATGGTTAGACAAAATGATGTTTTGTGAATCATTAAAATTTTTGCTATTGTACTGTCATTTTTTTTGGACTGCTGAACAAAGCAGTCGACTGGTACCCCCCAACACAGTCAACTGATTCAGGTGTGAGGCTGTGAACTTTTTGATTCTGCATTGTTAAGTCGATTGAGGAGTCGACTGATCGAATGCACAGTCGACTGATGCTTTTTGTTTTCGTTAACTGAGACTTATTTAAATTTGATTTCAAAATTTCTCTTTGGTTCAGTTGACTGACAAGTCGACCCAGTCGACTATTTTGATATTTTTTAACTCTCTGCCTAGGGACGTCGACTAAAGGAGTTCTCCAGTCAACTGATGCGACTGAATTTTTTGTTTATCTTAGTTTTTGAGTTCTCCAACTTTTTTATTGGTATCTTTTGGGAGAATATGCTCTCTATTCATATCTTTTAGTATCTTTTATCATTGCACATACTTAGGGGGAGCACTTTCATGTTTCATTAGCTCACATGTGGTTATATTTGTTTATTATTGGTATCATTTTGGCCTTTTGTTTTGTATGCCTATTGTGAGGGGGAGCTTTGTGTTTTATCCCCAAATCTTTTTGATAATGTCAAAGGGGGAGAAATATGAGAAGTATTGGGGAGAAGTATTTGGGTAGTTATCATTCATGTTCCTTAACATATGATATCCATTATGAATGATAATATGAAAATGACCAAATGTGCTTATATTGGCATATCCTTCATTGGTTGTTTGCCATCATCAAAAAGGGGGAGATTGTTAGCCTTAAGGTATATTAAGGCATATTTAATTATGTTTTGATGATGTCAAATATGCTATGATAATTACATGATTCATATTGTTTCATTTCTTGTTATTATCATAGTCATTTTTATGCTCATATATAATCTCATGTATTAATTTTGTATTCAATTCAATTTGTAAAGGTTGAGGGTTAGTAACCCTTGTGTGCAAAGAAGAGGTGTTCTTCTTTGGGAGAGATTGAAGGCTCTTGTAACGGTTTGGTGCACACCCGTAAGTGCTCCGGGAACGGTTTGGTCTACACCCGTGAAGTAGATCGGAGTAAAGGAATCCTCAAGAGGTGTTCTTGAGGGGTGGACGTAGGCCGCGGGGTGCGATTGCCGAACCACTTGAAAAATTGGTTTGCAAGTATCTCTTCCCTTATCTCTTTAGATAATTGTTTGTGATTGTGTTTAATTTGCAATTAAGTTTTTTAAAAGGTTAATTTCCACTAAAACCTTATTTACCCCTTCTCTAAGGTTTCCATATTTGGGCCAACAATAGTTACTCGGTCTAATAGTAACCGTTGCAAGTTAATGCATTAAGTTGAGGTCAGTGCAAGATTCAAATTTCACAATGTTTTTACTTCTTAGTTTTGGGGTTCAAGAATCCCAGTAAACTGGAGCAGCAGTGGGATAGTATATAAAGTTAAAGAACCTCTACCTACCAAAAAAAAAGAAAAAGAAAAAACCCTCTGCATCACACAAATTGCATTGACTTCAACTTCTAACCTGGATCGCTTTCAAATAGAATCAGAACTCATTCTTGTTAGGAACCTGTGAATTAAGGAGAAGAAAAACATTAAAGAAAAGGAAAATGGAAATAAATCTGCAATTACTAGCTAGTGATCCTAATTCCTAACAACTCTCTTACAATTGGCATTATGAAAAGCTATCAACACTGACATACCTACCCAGACACACAGAGAGAGAGAGAGAGAGAGAGAGAGAGAGAGAGAGAGAGAGAGAGGAGGAAAAATGGTAATAAAAATACAAAACACTGACATAGTTGATGGTGGTATTGGCTGAATAAAGTCACAATGGAAACTTGCAATAACAAAATCCGGGAATATTATATGGTGATCATCTGGAATTTCATACGATCACGGAGCCGTAAGGACAGAATCTGATAATTCTAAGTTGTGTATTCGGCTTTAATTTTAACATAGTCATAACTTAAATCACAACCCCATGCCAAGCCTCTTCCAGGTCCATCACCTGTTAAAAGAAGGGGGGAAAAATGAAAATCAACGTCATTTTTCACCATGTTATACGCAAATTCAAGATCTATCTCCATTTTCAGTTTAATATAGATGGATTAAGAGCCATGTACTGCATGAGCGACAGAGGAGATGATAACACATGCCCCATCATGTACATGACATGTTACACATGTACAACCGACAGGTGGAGAAATTCCCACGAAATGTCATGTAATATTCTTCTCTCTTTTTCTTCCTCTCTTTCGTTCTTTTTCAAGTATCATTTCTATCCCCCCACCCTCCCTTTTTTTTTTTTTTTTTTTTTTTTTTTTTTAAGAGAACCAGCCTTCGTATTAAACATTAAGTTACGAGTGGTTGTGAATCTGTGATACATCTCTAAGGGTGCGTTTGATTGCAACGTTGAAAAATGGGTTGAAAAGAAATTTTTTCCATGAAAATAAAATTTAGGACTGTTTGGTTGCAATTATTTTCTGGCTGAAAAATCTAATATTTTCCATGGAAAATCTAGTTTTGTTGTTTGATTGTCAGTATTTTCCAGTAAAAAAAATGGTCATTTTCCATGGAAAATAACTTTTTTGTTGTTTGATTGCAATAATTTTTCATGGAAAATTAACATTTTCCATTAAAAACTTATTTTTTTTTCAAGCAATTAACCTATGAAACACAAGTAAATAGTTCAAAAATGATTCAAATTTAAGGAATTGAGACAAAAAATCATATCATTAATTGCATTTACTTGTGTTTGTATCAATTCCTTGAATTTGTATCATTTTTTAACTATTTACTTGTGTTTCATAGATTAATTGCTTCAAAAAAAAGTCAGCGAGGGAAGAAAATAATTCTTGTGTGGTTGCTGGTTTCACCATATTTGAAATGGAACTTCACAATTATGAGATACGTCTGTGTCCTATTGTGCCTTGGCTAGCTTGAACTCTTAACTTCCATACCTGAGGTCACTCGTAGTGGTTATGCATTGAGCCACGACTTGCTGTTATGATAATGTTATTTTGGACGTAAAGAAAGCTACAACCCATTGTCAAAGACAATCTATTGATGTGTGTAATGATTAGGAATAATTCCAACAGCTTCCACACCTTTTTTTGTGTTATTTTTGTAGACTTATATATGACTTGAATCGTAGCCTACCCAAAATAGTTGGGACTATGGTTTCTTGCGTTAAATTGAGTGTACTTACTTGAATCCGTTGTTCAGGTTGCAGATTAATTTTGGATTTGCTAGGTTAACTTCTAATAATACTCACATTCCCACCCGTGTTATCGGAACTTTAGGGTAAGACGCTTGCTAGGTTAACTTCTGCTACTGATACTCTCTCTTTTTGTTGATTTGCATATGTATATATAATGTTAGCATCTGTATATCAGTATATGTATTTATGTATTTGAACTTTTATATTGCATCCATGATTTAATGATGGAAAATGCTACTCACTCAAATTTTTTTTTTTACCAACTTGCATGTCAAATTGATATGATACCTGGTGTGTGAATCCCACCTGTAAATGCGAATGTTTAAATTCATATGATTACTTTCATTGCTCTATTCCTCTCTAATCTTATCCTCTATGTAATGCTAAATTGAAGGGTTGCTTGAGCTTGTTGCTTCACATGGGCTGTTTATTTTATCCAAATAATACTACTTGAAACATTAATTGTCTTGTTACTAATCGGGGTATTTGTTAATGTCACGGTATGTGTAGTTGTTTCAGTATTATATCCTATATATATATATATGTATATATATTTTGCTGCTTAAATTTGACGAGACCGATGCTATTATTGGGACAGGGAGAGGAGATGATGAATGTTGTAGTTTACCTGGAACTTGCCACCAGAGCTAGTGAAACAATTGAAGCTCATGTCAAGAATGTCATACTCTAGCAACTATTGTAAACTTCGCATGATCAAATTTTTTTTTTTTACTTTGATGAGCACTTCTAATTTTACTTTGACGAATGTTGGTTTTTTCCATTGGCCATGAAATTTCAATGATGTTTGGAGCAAAAAAAGTACTTCTATTATCAAACTAGTCATACATTGCCCATCGAAAGGAGGGCCACGTTCTCTACAAAAATATGAAGATGCGGTTATGTCAATATCTTGACATGTGTGTCTCTAAAATAGGGTGAACTAGCAACTAAATAATTGAGTAATTAGGCATAAACATGGGCGGATTTATGTCCCCAACCTAAAATTTAATTAAGCCCCCTATTTGGCAGGCCGGATAAAAGCAGATAGGCAGGATCGGATGAGATAGGAATTCTATCTGAAAGCTATTATGTTGTCCTGTATTTGGAACGTGTCCAGATATAAGTTCTGGATAATAACTAAATTATTGTTTTTTAACACCAAAAAAATTGCAAAAAAAAAAAAAAATTGAAAAAGAAAAAAACGGACCAGGGAAAAAAAAATAGAAATGAAGGGAAAAAACAGATCTGAAAATGAAAAAAAAAAGATCTGGAAAAAAAACAAAACATATTTGAGAATGAAAAAAATAGAATATGAAACAAGAAAAGAAAAGAAAAAAAGATATCTGAAAAAAAAATTATTCCAAGAAGTCATCTCAAACTTCTAATCTCACCTAATACCCGTGAGATAAAAACCTAATTCACAACTATTTTATCATGTTCGATGGGGCCACCAAACACCGGATAAGATAAAAATTATCTGCCTCTTATCCTGACCACCAAAAAGGTTTAGGGGTTGTGCTATGGTAATTAAATTAGGAAACTTCTCTCTGTCCGGAAAAATAAAAAAAAATAAAAATTTACTTTAAGGAACTTTTACTGTGTTGTAGGTGGTTTTGTATGAACTTGTACAGAATGCTCGAAACTCCCTAAACTTAAAGGGAATCATTGAATTCTCTAGAGTCTTTTATTGACTTGTACATAATATTATAAGTAGGGTCACCTTTTAGAAAGATTACTTTATTAAGAGGTCCAAAACTTCTAAAATATTATCATGGGTTTCTACTCCATTGGATGATTTCCCTTTGTATAAATCCTGGCCATTGACTTATAACACCCGTGTACGGGTTTATAGCATTTCATTACATTGTCATGCATAATAATGTGATGTAATGTGCATTTGTGGCACATGTGTGAGTGAGTTGAGACTCACGAGTCAATTGGGTATCTGTGTAAAAGAACCCTCTGCGACAGTGTGAATTGAATGTGTAGATGTTGTGACGTCTCTCCGAGGTTGAGACGATCATTGTGGAATACCTTAAATGTTTATCTAAAAATAAATGATTACCTGTGTATTTCATTATCTGTATTATTTTGTAGTTTAGAATTTATTTCTGATGTTAATTGCAGTATCCTTGTGAGGAAGAATTAACATGCTACTAATTTGGTAGGCTGATTAGCAATTTCAAAAAATCATGTGAGACTTCGTTTTAGCAACCAAATGGAACATTGTCGAAAACTTCTATAATTTTTAGGTTTCACTCGTGAAGCAATGAATTAGGCTTGTAGGAAGTTTTGAGAGATAATTAGGAGTTTTGAGAAACTCACGGGGAGCTAAACACAAATTTTGAAAGTGTTGTCTATATATAGATAGAGATGACTTAGATATTTTCATAAAACTTCTAACCTAAGTTTCAAGAGAGGCCAAAGGGAGATTTTGGAGTTTCGATCTTCACGACACCAAACGACGAACTTCTGTCTGTCAGTTTTTCACCAAATTTCGTATTCGAACTCCTCGAGGTAAGGCCGTCGTTTTGATACCCACTAGGACTTGTTTGGGTAAGTTTTTTCGAAAACTAATTTTCTACAATTTTCATAAAATGTTGATAATCGGACTTTTGATCCATAGGAATTGTACTAGACGGACTTCTGCGCGATCTTTATGCTCGGGTTTTCATTGGAACGTATTTTAAGATCGTTAATCGGAGGTGAGTGATTCAACTATGTGTTTTGGAATGATTTCTTGACATATATTCATGTTTTGTGTGAAAAGCATGTGTTAATTCATAGATATATATTGTTTAGTTCATATCTCTACTTTGGTGCAGAGTATGAGATTTATTGCTTTTAAAACTCTTTTGTGAGTGATTGTTTTTTACTACTGTGGTCTTTTATAGTCATTGATAAGGTGTACCCTCTCTATTAATTTTCCTTATTACTTTAATTTGCTCTCGCAGGAAACACGATCTAGTGCCTTACGCTCATGCCAAAGCTAGTTTCACTCACACTAGAATACATTACTCTCTTTCCAATGTTACTCTCGAACGTACTCAAACAAAGAGCTCAGTGGTAATAGCTTATCATTTAGCTTGTTTTCTTCCATAATTCTTGTTGAAATATTGATTTGTGCTTTAACTTTTTGATTTTCAATTCAAGGGTCATTTTGAAAGGGAATTTCGAGTGATTTTAGGCCCACAAGGGAAGTCGATGTCGATCACTCGTCTATGCCCGAAATGACTTGTTTTTGGGATCGACCATTCGATCCCAATAACAAGGACGACAAAACACCAGTTACATTAAGATTTTATAAGGTCCACAGAGACGCCATCGATTTAAAAAGGAGACTTGAAGCGTGCGACAACCCCAACATTCTTAAGCTCAAATGCTGAATTTCAACCTTGAGAGATGAGCTGTCATTGCACTAGAACGGATGCCAAGTTGCATTGAAGATTTTATTAGGAGGGAAGATAGTTTGAAGTGCTGGAAGTTCAACAGGAGAAAGATTCGTATATTGTGTCTAGGATGAATGATATGCTATGCAGTCCTTAGTATAAATATGTAACGTCTATTCTATGTATATCAGCAAGTATCAAACGGTTACCAATATAAATTTCAATTTCAATTGTACCATGGGTGTCACCAAATGTTCTGAGATAGTTACTAGCTGCAGCCCTGGAAATACTTAAGATCATTAGTTATAAGGTAATAGGGAAAAAATATATTGCCTTCACATAGAAAAATAGAACATAAATACGGAAAGAGTTCATATGACATTCTCTAACTGCATTTGAAGAGCATGTAACATATAAACAAACAGCCAAAGTGATCACAACCACAAGAACTAGCAGAAGCTAATCAGATTTCTAAAAAGTATGCAATAAACTCATTTTGGACATTTCTACCAGAGACGGAATGTTCTGGGCATCATGGTCAAAGAGGTGTTTAGAATGAAATTCTTAGCATCAAAGAGAAACATATTTATAATGAACTTCAAATTGATTCATGTTCGCTTACCTGTCAAATGGAAGTGGTTGTCCACCATCCATGAAATGAGTACCTCTGAGTGATATTCGGAGGTTGTTTGGGTCGAAAGGAATTCCCGCATACCCAGCAGCACATGCTACACACCCCCAATTTGGATCCCTTCCGTATATAGTAGCCTAGGAATCACGGACACGGACACGTGACACGATACAACACCGCCACGTTGACACGTCAAATTTAAAAAAATAAGGACACGACAGGCCAGGGATACGTTTATTTTTAAATTTTTTTAAAAAATATATTTTAATCCTATGTACTTACAAGTTTAAAATACCCACTAGTCTAGTTCTTGGCACTGTTAGATTTTTTTTAAAAATGTTGCATAAATTTTAACAAATATTAACCAATAAAACTAATCTCCCATTACCAATAGAAAGCAACACCAATTAAAATTAATGAGAACTCATACCGACACAATATCAATTATCAAATTTAAAAAATACCCACTAGACACTATTATATTTTTAAAAAATTGTACCTAAATTTTAATCAATTAAACACTGAAATTACTAAATTTATTACTCATTTACTAGTTACTACCAGTTATCACTTTCAAAGAAAAAAAAACACCAATTAATTAAAAGGAAAAGCAAAAATCATTATCAACAAAGAAAAATCGTGGAAGTTAAAAAAAAATCATCAAGTGACTCAAGAGTCAACAAACAATGAAACAAGTCAAGTTCAGTGAAGGCTATGAGCCAAAACGAAGAAGCATAGAAGGATCCAAATAGATCCAAACCTACATACATAAGACACCCCCAAACAAACCAAATCAAAAATTAAAATCCAAGGCAAAAGTTGATACACCCCAGACTGAAATCCCCACACAAACGCTGATATAACTCAAAGTCTCAAAGCAAAGCAAAAGAACCCACACTAGCAGAATCTCAACTGAAGCCATAAACAACAAAGAAAAATCAAAAATCACAAAGAAAAAACACGAGGAGGGAGGGCCGAACCAGACATACCTGTGCTTGAGGGCTATGACATGGTGGAATAAGAGAGGGAGGGGCTTCGCCGGAGGGTGTAGCCTCACCGGAGGGAGGGCTGAACCAGAGATGCCGGCGGGAGGGGCTTCGCAACCTTCGCTTCACCTCTTTCTTCTTATTTTCTCTTCGTTTCTTATTCTTTTCTTTTTGTTTCCTTTCGTTTCTTTTTTCTATTTATAATTTTAGCGTTTAGATAGAGTTAGGATTATTTTTTAAAAAAAAAAGAAAGAAAGAAAGGAAAAAAAAAAGAAAAAAGAATTAGTTGTCCCGTGAGTGTCCTTGCGTGTCGGGGACGTGTCTGGGGGGTTAAAATTCAATTACACAAAGTTGGACACACTTTTGGTGTGTCGGACACGTGTCGTAAGCGTGTCCGCATCTGACACGTGTCTGACGCTAGTACATTTCAGTTTTTGAAGTGTCAATGTTTCATAGACAACAACCTAATATAACAAAATTTAAGAGAAGTACAATTCACAAAACTGAAGCATCAATATATTCAATTACACCAGAGAAGTATATCATGCCTTGGTAAGTGAAGAATAGGGGTGTGTTTCGGCCGGATCGGATCGGAAATAGGGGTTTCGGAAAAAATTCTGAAATTTTCGAAAATTATTTCGGCGTTCCGATTCCTATTCCGAAAATTCGGAATTTTCATTTTCCGTTCCGATTCCGAAATTTCGGAAATTTCAGAATTTTCGGAATCGGATCATTTTCGGAAAATTTCGAAATTTTTTCAGAATTTTTCGGAAAAAATTCGAAAATTTTCGGAATTTTCCGAAACAAGCTTAGTGCTTGGACTAATGTGGATCAAGTTGGGACTAATTTATAGACTCACATTCCTTATCATTTTTCATGGCTAACCGATGTGGGACAAGTAGTGTAAGGTAATTTCGGAATTTTTTGGAATTTTTTCGAAAAATATTCGGAATATATTTTTCGGAATATTTTCGGCATATTTTCGAAATTTTCGGAATTCTGAAAAAAATTCCGATTCCGATCCGAAATTTTTCGGAATTTTCGATATTCGGAATTTCGGAATTCGGAATGTATTTTTACTTGCCAAAATCGAAAATTTTCGGATCGGAATCGGAATTTCCGTTCCAAAACACACCCCTAGTGAAGAAGAAGCCACTGAGCGTGCAATCTTTTCTGCTTCAGCTTCACTACCTGCGCCACTTACTCGGAACTTCACATTACCATTAATAATTAGCGAAAAATATTATTATCCTTAATGATGAAAACCATGTAAATTAAACGGTCCATGACTTCTGTCCACAACCACATTGTGCAATTAAATAAGGCAATTTCAATTTGGAATATTTATCAAAAAGTAAAGAGACAAAAGGACCACGAAAAAAAAAATAAAAATAACAGCAAAATAACATCCAAGTATCTCCCCTATTTGGAGAGGGAGACAGTGGAAGGAAGAAATGGATAGAATTTTTTTTTTTTTTTGAAACAGGATAAATATGTGAGAAATTTGAAAGGTTGTTGCCTTAAGGCTTAAACACTGAACAGACTAGCAATCAAAAACTGTAGGATTAAAAGATTTAAATTTCTCTAATTTATTTTCAGCTTTATTCATGGCGCAATATTCGGAATTGACCGAGCTCACACTATTTCTTTGCTCCCCAGTCCCCAGTCCCCACATATTTCCCTTCACTGTTGTCCGTTTAGTTCTACACTTTCACTTTTTACCTAAAGATCCATACCTCAATTAGACATGTTGCTCCTTCTCCATCCCAAAGCAATAGATTTAGCAACACCCTGCATTTCCTGGAAAAAGCAAATATGTCAAAATAACTATAAACAGAACATAAAAGTGGCTCAAGACAAAGTCCTGGTCAATCTCCAAGATTCAAACCATCCAGGTCTAGGCTCAGGGCCCGCCATGAGCCCATGCGGTCAAGCAATCACATGGGGCCTCATTTTTAGGTTTTACGGAGTATTTTTTAGGTCTCTTCTTTTCTAATTTTTTCCTAATTTTTATGAAATTTAGTATAGATGTCTCATTTTTTAGGTTTCTTTTTTTTTTTTTCCTAATTTCTTTCTAATTTCTATGAAACTTAGTATAGAGGTCTCATTCAGGCCTATTTTTTTCTTCTAATTTCTTCCTAATTTCTATAAAATTTAGTATAGATGCCTCTTCTTTTTTTTTTTTTCTTTTTTTTTTTTTTTTTCTTTTTTTCCTTTCTAATTTTTTTCTAATTTCTATGAAACTCCTTTGAAAGTTCGCTTGAGGTCTCGAACAATTTTTATGGCCCTGTCTAGGGTTACTGCATCAAGGCACACTTGCAGTTGATTTGCCTCATAGCTATCGAAAGAAGTAATTTTTGTTTGATCCAGATAGCCCGGTAGCCAAAGCAAATAACAGCATCGTTGGTAGTTGTATCTCCATCTATGATCTACCTGAAGCAAATCCATATCCAATTCAGTTTCACCACTTGTAACTTTTATCTAAGTCACAAGCCTGCACAGTGGATTACTTTTACTTTTACCAGAGTTAATACAAATCAATATCAAGGGGTGGGGGAGGGGGAATGTAAAACTTCGTATCACATCTATTTCATATGCCAAAAAAAAAGAAAAAAAAAAAAAAAAAAAAAAAAAAGAAGAAAGAACATGAAAAGAAACCAGGCAATTGCACTTGGATATCTGTTACAAAGATGAAAGTAGACGTTCAATGTTTCTACTTTCTAGTATCTCTAAAAAAAAAAACAAGTGGTGCTTAATTTAGCACCAAAATGCTTAAAATTATTTAATTAGGGGAACAAGGCAGACAAATCATAGAGATAATAAACATGTTAAGACTTCGTGGGTCAATTCATTTCACGTTTGATCTTGGTTAGCGAACATGAAAAAAGATGGAAGAATCAATGACAAGGGGTGACCAAAAAGTTCTGAAATCCTCCAAACTTATAAGAGACTGGTGTAACATATTGTTAAGAATAGTTGCTAAAATTGGAACACTTGAATCAGAACATGGCTGAGGCGCGAACAATGTCACTCTCTTTAAGGTTGATTTCGCGCCTCTACGGTCTTCTCACTGATGCAGAAGAGGAGTGTCAACCCTCAGGATACATCAGCCGTACACAATAGTATTCTGTTCAGTAATCTGCACAAAACTTGAACAGAATCGAACTACACCAAAAACTCAATTATTATTCTGTATTGCCCGAATACTTTATGGAACTGATGAAACTGATTAAAATACTAAAAAATAATATAGAAGATTTTCCTATATAAACAAAGGGTAATACTTGGGACACAACCTTCATACAACTTTCATACAACCTCCCCAAAAGATGTGTCTATCTCTTTCCTGTGTCACTGTGGGGTCCAGTGACATCACAGGAGAGAGATAGACACATCTTTTGGGGAGGTTGTATGAAAGTTGTATGAAAGTTGTGTCCCAAATATTACTCATAAACAAAATTGAGGAACAGCATTGGAAGGAAGCTAACATACAATTGTTATATAGCTATCCATATATGTATCAACCAAGTAGAGTTGATTAAAGCTATGTAGCCTATAATAGCTATCATATAGCCTTTGAGGCTTTAAAGCTATGTCCAAAATAAATCAAATTAATTTATTTGTTTACCAAATAATTATATCAGATGGACTTTCACCACAAGTGAATTTTTGATAAAATATACCAACAAGCAAAGTTAACAGTCACGGTTAAGCGATACTAGGGGTGTACGCGGTCGGTTTCGGTCGGTTTTTTGTGTATTTTAAAACCGACCAATAGGTTCAGTTTCAGTCGGTTTTGCGGTTTCGGTCGGTTTTTCGGTCGGTTTTAGCTTGTATATGTATTTTATAAACCGACCAATCGGTTTTTTGGTCGGTCGGTTTTCGGTTTTTCGGTTTTTTTGTTCACCCCTAAGCGATACTTAAAGGATTAATCATGAATCACATACAGTAAAACTGTAAAACATCACTATGCTATTTACCCTTTTGTCACATGTGCCACACACACCCTATAGATTCCCAAAAGTAATCACACCATGTGAGTGCACGTGTCCCAGAATTTCTCAAAAAAATCACACCAAGCTTCAACGCCCATCACTCTCAGTCCGCTTACACGATATAAGTGCGTACACCATAGTAGGACCCATTTCGAAATAGTTTTTCAAACTTTAAAGTTCCATAACTTTCGATTTACAACTTTAATTTTTACAAATTTTATACTGTTGAAATTGTGTCGACGAGAGCTACAAAACTAGTACCATCGTAGATAGGTTTTGAGCAAAAAATAAAACTCAAATTTTTTACATGCCTTGACGGCTTGTTCCTCATTTGAGCTCGTGAACACGATCGATTAAGGCTTGTGAACAAGCTCGTGAAAAAGCTAGTTAATCGGTTTGATAAAGAGCTTATATAGTGACTTTAATATATGTATTTATTATAAAGCTATATAGTTTTAGAGAAAATACGACATATCTCATAAAGAGACTTGATAAAAGATTGTTTTATTATTAAACTATGTAGTTTAAAAAGGTGCACGAAAAAGCTCGTTAAAAAGCTCGCGAACACTTGAAAGCTCAGTTCAATTGAGCTCGTGAGAAAGCTCGCGAGCAGGTTCAGCTCGTATACACCTCTAGTCCTGGGACTATCAATTAAAATAGACTAATTGTCCAATCCCCTGCCTATCATTCAAACATGGCATTGGTGTCTAATTAGTAAATAAATATTAAAGAGAAGAGTGCCACTCACTCAGTTTGATTAATTCTAATGTTGTTATTAGTAATTACGACATTCAATTAAATATCATTTTTAGAAGGAAAAAAAAACGATAATTTAACCTCATTTTTACTGAGGTTTTACAATGATTTTGATTTTAAGTTAAGACTCGTCCTGATTTAATAATTAAGTAATTATTTATCCATTAAATTGGAAACAACATCGAACCTCCTAACTAAAAAAACATGTTACTTTTAAGAAATTTAATATGTTCTCTGGTTTTGTCAAAAGAATAATATCAACTAGTACCAATTATCCGCATTTGAAAAACTGAAAAGCAGAAACACACGGCACCACTAGCAAACGGTTCATTTTCTTCCGAAATTTATTTATTAAAAAAAACACTAAATAATTCTGCTTCAAATCCACGTCGCTTCCATGGAATAAACACAACCCTTTTGAGTATACACACACAAGCACAGCATACAATCTTCACTTTGAAAGATATATACAGTCAGGCTATAAAGAGGGCGCCCTTTTTTTTATTAAAGAGAGGACCTCTGTTTTGACCGTCGGATCGTGTTTTCATTAATGGCAGTTTTGTCATTTCACAGTTTTTAAACACAATCCAACGGCCAAAACAGATGTCCTCTCTTTAATAAAGAGAGGTGGTCCTCTTTAGAGAATCTTTGTATATCAGTCAGGCTATAAAGAGAGGACCTCTGTTTTGACCGTCGGATCGTGTTTTCATTAATGACAGTTTTGTCATTTCACAGTTTTTAAACACAATCCAACGGCCAAAACAGATGTCCTCTCTTTAATAAAGAGAGGTGGTCCTCTTTAGAGAATCTTTGTATATATATATATATATATATATATCTCCACATATAAGCCCCAAAATCTAAAATCAATCCCAAAAGTTCAAAAGAACATCCACCATACCGGAACCTGAAACCTTTTCCTAAAAAGAGGATGATTCGCAACAACTTTCGAAGTTCATAAGTGATTATGGAACTCAAAAAGCTAAAATGAAACTATTTTGGCAAACCATATTATGCGTTTCAAACTGAAAAAAAAAAAACGTGTGAAGACGAACGCAGAAATTTGCAACCTGCCTAAACCTTCCCTGAACAATTTTTGGCCAGAAGCAGTCTTTCTGAGACTAAATCGCAAAAACAGAAGCTGTGACAAATAAGCCCTAGGTAATCTTCAAACATATATAAAACCCACAGTCTATCAAGTTTTGACTCATAAGAAGCAAATGTATTAGCACCAATATAAGTTTAATACTGTAATACCAGTAAAGAATTAATATAAGCAAATGATTCTTTGCTTCCTTAGAAATAAATTAGCAAAATGGCATTCCATCTCACTCCAAGATACATTTGGAGCCTGAATAACCTTCAACTAATTTTCTATAGGTCTCTCATCACTATGATATGTATTGTTTAATTAACCACACCAACCAATAGTCTTGTTGGTTCTGAAACCAGTCTCGGAAGGCTGTGGCTCTGGCCGAGGTGGCGGTCTAGGCTCCCTTGGTTTAGCTGGATCGACAAAAATAACCCACCCATCCAAGAACTTAGCATTCATTCCTTCCCGAGCCTTCTCGGCTTCTTCAATGGTTGCGTAGGATACAAAACCAAACCCTTTCGATCTTCCCGAGGCTCGATCTACGACGACTTTTGCTGCAAAATCATCCCAAAAAAAGAAGATTAAAAGCTGTTTGTTTATTTTTTGTTATCGATGAATGAAGAAATCAAAATACTAATAGTGTGTTAGGAATACATCTTCAGAACGCATTCTCATTAATTGTAATTGCTTTATGATCTGGTGGTAGTGACCTTTTCGTAGTATATGTATCAAGGTCGAAATATATATACGGGGCAGCCTGCGGATTTTTAAGGCAAAAAAAAAATGTTCACTGCCACTAGGTATGTTCACTCAACCCTGTTCACTTAAGAGCCTGACCGTAAATATATATGTATATATACATACGTGCAGAGAAGAATTCCGAAAGAGGCATACAAATGGAGATAGAATATCACAGTGTGTGAGTAAGTTGTTATAAGCAACACCCCAATTCATGTCTTTATTGTCCTCATTTGCAAAACACAACTCCACAGTAAAAGCAAAAGCAAGTAAAACTTGCTCATGGGAAAAGAGTCGTCATTCCAAATACACCCTTGTCTTCTTCATTTTCAAGTTATTCTAAAGATGAATTCTAAGATAGCCTTTTAGTTTTTCCGAAACAACTCCTACTTTAGTATTTTGCATATGAGGACATGAGTTGAGGGCTGACGAAACCCAACGATCCTCAACTTATATACTCTCACTCTACCATGTTTCTATTTCCATCTCTAATGCTCTTTTGTTTTTTTTTTCCCCCTCTCTATACCTCTAAAGCTTATCATCAATGCATGAACTTTGAAAAAGAAGTTATTTCCCTTCCAAACACAGGACAACAAATCTTTTCGGAAGAACTGCAGAACAAATAACAGCAACAAAATCTGTCTAGTGGTTACCTTCAAGAAGCTGCCCAAACGATGAAAATGCTTCTTTAAGCTTTTCATCTGTTGTTAACCTTGAGAGGCCTAAATCAAGATGTACATGGTCAGTCATTCTTTCAATAAAAAATTGACCATAAAAGTAACAGCCAATAGTTCCTAGGCAATAAAACCACCAGGTCATAGATAACTTCAAATATTTGACGAGATATATGTCATATCACAGCAATAATTGTTCTTCCTTCCTATAAGGTCCTATAGATGAAAATGCCCTATAAATGCAATTTTGAGTATATTGACTCATTCGTGGAATGCTATGCCAAAATTTGAACTTAAATGCAGTTTAAATATTTTCGAAGCAAGCAGATGTAAAGATATACTATCTTGTTATGCTAATATGTGTCAAATGAGGAGACCACTTGATGGGGATCAATTTGATCAAAAGAGGAATTTCATAATAATAATCTTTGATCCGGGAGGATATTGTATTTATTTTCTTATTTAGTTTAGGAAGTTTTTATCTAAAGAATAAATATCTATTATGAATAAATATCTTTCAAAGATACCTTTTACTTTGATTTAGGGAATAAGTATCTTTCAGGGATTTTATCTATTATGAAGTTTTAGATTTTAGGCATCTTAATTTCTCTATAAATAAGAGGACATGCTTATTGTATTAAACAGTTTATGATGAAATAAAAATTGAGTTCTTGTTTTGAGAGCCTAAGGCCTTGGTGGATTCCAAGAGTTCTTGTCTTGGTAGACTCCAAGACTTCTCATCTCTTCTTATTTATCTTTATTCTGCATCTTTTCCATCAATATTTCAATTTTCTTGACGCGTCCTGCGTCAAATTTGGTATCAGAGCTCAAGAGCGATTCAACCACCAAGTAAACAAGCCCTAATCCACTGTTTCTTCACCAAACAGCCCCTTCTTCTTCCCTGTTTTCAGTCACTTTCAAGACCCCAAACTCATCATCACGGATCGTCACCATTGCAGCCAAACTCCAAAACACCACCATTCCAACCAACACTGCCCTTGCGTCCAACTCTTGTTCCAACCACATCAGCTTCAAACAGATCTCGAAGCCCTAACCACAGCCTCGAGTTGTCACCACAGCCACCAGCCACCACTGCCCTCGCGACCAGCAACCCCACCCTTCGTCATACAGCCAAACAGCCCACTGTCTTCGTCATACACACAAACAGCCCCCACAAGCCCTTCAAATCACAATCACACCCAAACAGGCCATACAGGGCCTACACCCAGTTCGACACCCTAGCCGCCTCAAACAGGCCCTACTATCCTCAATTGTAGACATCCCATTTTGGTTCGCCCATTCGACGCAAGGAACGCACGCCTCAAGAACAACCCGATGACTGAATTCGAGAATTGTAGGTTGTATGCAGCAGATCTCCGTGAAATACTTCGATCTTTTAGAAACGTTAGAATAACATTTAGGAAGACTTGAGAATGTTAGAAACACCACTTAGAAACAAAAACCCAAAATCACATGTTTTTCAATTATAATGACCAAAATATTTTTATTAAGCCAAAATAACCTTACCCGAGCCAAAATCCAGACCTTGGGGTGGGATCCCAAGAAATCATTTTCTAAATAGTCCTAAAATATTTTAAACAATAGCCCAAACCACCAAAAAAAGAAAACTCATTACGATCCAACCATTTTTGACACTGCTTTACTATTTTGACCATAACTCTCAAACCAGGATGAATTTGGGCTGAAACCACTTGGATTGGATAGTGCATTTGCGGCATATAAATCTGTGGGTCATAAGCCCAATTCGGACTTAAAATGAGTGAGATGTGACCTTTTAAAGATGACCCAAAATGCAGTGATGGGATTTTCAATCAAAAACGAGATTTATAAGATTAGTAAAGAGTTTGCTGCCCCCAATAACTTTTCCTCTGCCCAACCTCACACTATATAAAGGGGACTTCACCCCCTCATTCAACACACATAGTGATACACCAAATATTTCTTAAGAGCACAGAGGGAGCTCTTGGAACACTCCAATTGAGAGAGTTCTCGAGCACCTTCGAATGTTCTTGAGAAAAGTTAAATTTTTCTTAGACTTAGGATTTTGATCTTCAAGATCAAAGTGTTAGCGGAGTTCTCAGAAGTAAGGAGAGGAGAATCTGAGGAATTTCCTGGGGTAATCTTTCTTCCTTCCTTTAGTTTTGTTGAAGTTCTTCTTATTTTCTTGTTTTGATCTTTTATTCCATAGTTAATATTTTATTTCTTCTTCTTGATTATTTTCTTGTTTTGATCTTTAAATTCCTAGATTAGTTCTACTATTCTATTTGTGGATTAGCTATCCTTAATCCATAGCCCTAATGGTCCCTATCCCAAACATTGGATAGCCACCACTAGTGGGATTGGTAACCAAACCATGGCTATTTCAATCTCATTAGGGACCATGGAACCCTAATCATGGATACATATCAAATCTAAAATAGGTTTTAATCATGCTCACACACACACACACACACACAACCCCGTAATTAGAATAGTAGTGTATCCATAGTAGAAATAGTACTGTCTAAAGGTTGCACATGCACCTAGAATTCATGCTTACTTCCAAAGCACATGAATATTGTTATCGGTTATCCTACCCTATTTTGATTAGGAAAGTGTTATAATTGGGAATGCTATGCAAACAAGGTATGTTTTCAACAAGTCCCTTTTATTTATTGCTTTCCTGAATCACATAGAAGCATGTATAGGAGGATAAAATATGGATTTTAATTATCTCTGTGGTACTTGTGCTTAGGGTAATCTAAGAAAATTTAACTTTCCTAAGAACTTTTTCAGAGTGCATTGGAACTCTCTTAATTGGAGTGCTCCAGAGCTCTATTCTAATTCTCAGGATTTTCATGTGCATTTGAATGAGGGGATGAAGACCCCTTTATATAGTGTGAGCTTGGGGCAGAGTAAAAGTTAAATTGGCGATGTGGGATAGAAAACTCTTTACTAAACTTATAAATCCCGGTTTGGGATAAAAATCCAGTCACTGCACTTTTGGGCCATCTTTAAAAAGGTCATATATCTCACTCATTTTAAGTTCAAATTGAGCTTATGGCCTACGGATTTATATGCCCTAGAAATCTACTATCCAATCCAAGTGGTTTCTGCCCAAATTCGTCATGGTTTGAGTGTTATGGTCAAAATAGTACAGCAGTGTAAAAAATGGTTGATCGTATTGAGTTTTCTTGTTTTTTTGTGGTTTAGGCTATTGTTAAAAATATTTTGGAACTATTTAGAAACGGATTGGGTTAAATACACTTACACCCCTTGTGGTTTGGCCGATTTGCACTTATCCCCCTGTGGTTTAAATTTTGGCACTAATACCCCTTGTGGTTCGGACTAAAGTGCAACTGCTAAAATTTGCTAATGGAGCAAGCTGAAATGTCCAAATTACCCCCAAGTCTTCATAACAATGCTAAGAACAAAATTTGTATACTTCAATTCGTTTAGGGATTTACGGTTTTAAATTGGGTTAGAAATAATCCTTGATATTTTTTAGGATTTTTTGTTATAGGTCACGTGCTTGACCCAACGAAAATGATTTATGATTTATTTTTCTTTCAATATGACTTTCAGGGGCAAAAGAGTCATTTTGCCCTTCAAATTAGGGCTCCCAAGTGTAAAATGTTAATTTGGATGAAAAAAAGTAGTAGTTGCACTTTAGTCCAAACCGCAAGGGGTATTAGTGCCAACCCACAAATGTTGCAAGTGTATTTAACCCAAAATGGTATTTTGGCTCGGGTAAGGTATTTTGACTTAATAAAAATATTTTGGTCACTTTACGCAGAAAACATGTGATTTGGGGTTTTTATTTCTAAGTTGACTTTCCAACGTTCCTAAATCTTCCTAAAGGTTATTCTAGCGTGTCTAAAAGATCGAAGTATTTCACTGAGTTTTGCTTCATACGACCGACAATTCCCGAATTCAGTCATCGGATTGTTCTTGAGGCGGGGGTTCCTTATGTCGAACGGACGAACCAAAATGGGTCCTGCGTCACCACTTGACATATCTTTCAGTATTAATGTGGCTTTGTTAAAGTGATTTTCAAGTCCTAACATGTGGCCAAGAATGGTGAGTCAAGATCACCTGTAACTTTTCTATTCTATAAGATCCAATTTCAATATTTACCATGACAAGGAGTCAAGAATGGAATACAAAAGTCTACGAGTTTTGCCAATACCTCTCTCTCTCTCTCTCTCTCTCTCTTAATATCCACTATTAACTAACATTCATCCCCAAATGAGAGAGCTTTTCTAAGGTTGACTTATCAGATTTCTGTCCATGATTTTGTAAATTCCACGGAAAGAGTAGAAGTGATAGGAATCTCTCTCTCTCTCTCTCTCTCTCTCTCTCTCTCTCTCTCTCTCTTAATATCCACTATTAACTAACATTCATCCCCAAAAGAGAGCTTTTCTAAGGTTGACTCATCAGATTTCTGTCCATGATTTTGTAAATTCCACAGAGAAAGTAGGAAGTGATAGGAATCTCTCTCTAAATATCCACTATTAACTAACATTCATTCCCAAAAGAGAAATATTTCTACGGTTGCCCCATCAGATTTCTGTCCTTGATTTTGTAAATTCCACGGAAAGAGTGGGAAGTGATAGGAATCAAATGAGTAACAACATTTAGTAGAAAGATCTCTACAAGATTTTCTCTGTTTCTTTACAGGAGTTAACATATCTAATGGTGCTTATATTTAATGCCATTTTAACATCCAATTGAACAAGGCGGTTCTACAGAAATAGCTAATGGTACTTATAGTTCATGAAATTTGATCACCCAATGAATAAGGGGGTTCTACAGTACACCATTTAAACTGATTTGACTGCCTACTTATTATAATGATACTTAAGCAGTTAGCAATCACAGATGCACTGGGTTGCATAAATCTTCCCTGTGCCAAACACTCATCTAACTCTCGTGTACTAGGTTGTCCTTTTCTTAGTATGAACAATAATTACCATTACAAATAACTATAACAAGCTATTTCAAGAAATGACTCGTGGAAAAGTGGCTAAAATATATGTATTATCAATGTTGATATGGTTCCAGATTTCTTTGCTGCGTGATATGTATTCTGTTGCCAAACAATAATCAAGAAATACAGTTGCTTGAACCAACCAGTTCAACGAAAATTCAGCAGGTTCATCTCGATTCACTCTAATTGATAAACTAAACCAATCCACATTAAAAACCGTATTAGTCAGTAATCTGGTTCACATTGCAACCAGTGGAACTGACAAGTTTGGTTTGGCTCTAATAACCCTACATGAACGATTAACCTCAACACCAAATTGGGCACATACCCAAAAATTTACGACTGAACTCCAAGTCTCCAACAGTTTCAGCAAGATGCAGACTACGTGCTTCCGGTTATGTCAAGATCTAGGAGCACGGGTGCGACTGTCCGACACCCAGTGTGGGTGCGGCTGCCTTTAATTAGTACACACCCAGTGCTAGTGCGGGTGCCTTTCCGAAGAGTCCATGCTTCCTAGGTCAAGATCAATTTAGTTAATTTAATTGGGTCTGAAATCTTAACTGTTTGTGTCTCTTTATAAAAAAGAATTGATGAGGTAATAAGCTTACAGGTTCGCAACGCTAACACTATAACCAGACACGATACCCTTAAACTTGGAATTTTGAATATGTTGAATTCTCTTTCCTACTTGACTCTCTTAGATTAAAGCATTCCCATTAATTTGGTAGGAAGCTTAGTACCAATACCAAGGTTGTAACTCAATGATGCCAGCATATTGGCGCTTTTCGTGGTCACAGAGTGAGCTGAAAGCACCTAGACAATCACTTGGGCCACAGCTACTCTTCATCAATTTATCGAGTAAAGAGTTGAAACATGATTATAAAGAGGTTGTTTGGGAAACCAAAGAACCTTTTATGTGGCTCATAAGTGAAATGGTCCTAAAAATATAAGAGTTTGTTGAGTGTCCATTTCTTGCATCGGAGTCCGTGCAGAGTCTAAAACTGTTTCTTTGTTAAACAAAAGAACCTTAGTTCGCACAAAAACCAAATAAAAAATGTAAAAAATATAAAATGAGACTTGGACTAAACCATATCCTCTTTTAAGCATTTACAAACAACTCAATTCCTTTCTTGAAAGAACAATGCTTCAAATTGAAAAACTCATAATTATATATGATACAACTGATATAAACTACTTCTGATTTGTTAATCTGGTGTTCAAAATTATACAAAACGTAGAACATAAAACTAATCGTGTCAACTAGAAGATTAATTAATCACATTGAATAACTGTACAAATGCGATCTCATATGTTTATATAAAAATGGGCTCATAATAGGCCGATTGCCGATTGGAACAGCAACTTCATGGTCTACCAAAGAACCCTATTCAGTAAATTTCTATGTATCTATTTGTGCATATATAGAAACAGAAAAAAGTTCTACATCTGTGTATATATGTGTGTGTGTATATATATATATACAAAAACTGATATTATCAAAACGTACCGCTGACGAAGAGCTTTGGGGTTGAGAGGCTTGTGAGGGTTGAATTGAGACGAATCGAAGTAAAATTAAACTGTACATTGGAAGGAGTTGAAGATCTACTGAGAACGCGTCGAAATGCAGAAGCAAACGCCATTGAATCAAAAATTGAAGGGCCTCGAATTACAGCTAAAAGCTTAAAATTTAAGGTTTTGGGGGTTAATTGATTAAGAACCACAAAACCCTAGTAAAACCCTTGGAAAATCTATAATCAGGTATATGTGAAACATGTGATCAAATTTAGGGTTTAGAAGTTTCACGAAATGGATTTTACAGTACAACACACGAGTATGGGTTGTAATGTGGCTTCGCAATTTTGAGCCGTCTGATGCATTGGTTGAAAAGCTAACTACGATATAATCATGTGGGCTCTGGGTGCGTTTGGCACTGCTTCTACTTCTGCGATTGAATCATACTACTGGTTTGTTAAATAGTTTCATTTTAAAATTAGGGGTGAAAACAATTGGTTCGGTACAATTTTTCAGACAAATCGACCGGTATTGATTCGGCTCGGCACGGTTCGGTTCAACTTGGTTTAGCGTAAAATTTTGATTTTAACACTGCATAAATTTTTTGAAAACCAAACCGAAAAAAGTGATGAAAGTAGAAAGAAATACAAAAGGGTTAATTACACTCACCTCCCCTATATTTTGCCTTAATTACACAGACATCTCTCGCATTTTGGGAAATTACACGGACATTCCTTATGCCTAGTATTTTTTTACACTTTAAAGGGGGAAAGTGTTACATAATATCAATTTTAAGGGGGGAAAAGTATTATAGAATACTAATTTTAAGAGAAATCCGTGTAATTTTCCAAAATGCGAGGGAGGTCTGTGTAATTAAGGCAATACACAGGAGAGTTGAGTGTAATTAAACCAATAAAAAAGTACCAAGTTAAAAAATAATAATAATAAAATAAAATTTTAAAATTCTATGAGTCACTACCTTCTTCTTCTGTTGATCAACTCATCATATTTTGAAATTTTTGGCCTAGTATGTGATTTTATTAACGATACAAAGAGTTCGTTTGTTTGCGCTTATGCTTATGCAATTTTAATCGTTAATGGTATGTCTGCTTAATATGGTAAGGTGGTTGGTTGACATGTTGTATAACTGATCAAATATAGAAAGAATCGTGAAAAGCACACATCCACCTACTTAATGCGAACACAAATTTTTCTTCCAAAATCGCAGATCTTCCATTACAATTTGGGCAAAAAAAAATACCTGTAAGCTGCGTTTGGAGCCCAAATATAATAGTAACTTGTACTAACTTTTTTTTGTTTGTTTTAAACAAAAGAAAATGACAATTACAGTGACGTGTCCTGAGAGAATGTCAAAATGCATGAATCTCTTAGTATGTAAAATTTCATTGATCTATCCTCTTAGGGATGAAATCCTAGCAATATTAATGATGCATACAAAATTATGTAATGATAAATTCATCATTAAGAAAAGTAAAAGAGTAGTGCTACATACACACACTTTTTGACACATTTTTTGACACACAGCTTTAAATGTATGTACCTTGTGTTGTGTAAGTGGTGCATAGAAAAGTGTGAAAAATTCAAACAGCACAAGGTACATGTGTTTAAAGCATAGTGTGTCAAAAAGTGTGTCAAAAAGTGTGTGTACCAAACATTTCCCAAAGTAAAAATACTTTCGTTACATACTTAAAAAAAATTAAATTATTTTATTGTTGACTTTGGTAAAACTAAATTAGTTTTTATTAATAAAAAAAATAACAATCAACTAACAATTTACTAATGTATGATGAAAATTGTTACTCAATTACAAAATTCAAAGGAAGTCTTTTCACCTTTTATACCATAAGAGATATTTTTTGTATTTTAAGCTTATCTCATCTAAGATCAATATAATCATATTCCAATATTAAAAACATTAAAAAATAAAAATAAAAAAAATTGTACTTTTCTTTTTCTTTCCTTTTTTTCTTTTCCCCCAATTGGAAAGGGAAGGATCTCATTTTAGTATTTTTACCATTTGAAACCTAACTTTATTTCCATAGTTCATTTTTTTTTTGGGTGCTGGTAAGGGCAGTTTCATTTTTTAATTTGGGCACCTTTTTTAGGTAAAAAATAACAATTTACTACTTATTTTAAGGGCACCTCCCACAAATTATATATTTAAGAAGTTTAGGTTTAATTTTTTTTTGCTTTCTACGTAAGGGCTGTGTTTATTATTCAATTGATATCCAGTAAGTCTCAATCTCTCTTTCTTATTCCTCCCTAACTTCTGATCTTCTTCTTCTTGCTTTTTCATTCCATGTGAATCTCTAACCATGTATTATTCTAGGGTTTATTATAAACAAGAGAAAACCTATGTCTTGAAACGCTCGCTAATCTGTAAATTTGACTCTCTAAAATTTGATTTGTGATTAATTTAATTTGTACATATAAATGAGAACGAAACATACTACACGAGAAGTAGACTAACCCAACTACTTGAATATGTGTTTACGTGAAATTGTGAAAGAACCATTGCAACCACGTTTTGCTTTTATTGTTTATAGTTTTTTTTTTGGGTCATAATTTCAATGATTTGATGAACATGGAGTCTGCTAGCATATGATCTCCTTTTGTTTGTGTTAGAATCAGAGTTTGTCTCTTCTCGTTTTGGATCTGGGAATGTAAACTTTCATATTTGGTTCTGTTTAACTTATAATTGATTGTATGAGCAGTTGAGATTGATAAAAAAAAAATGCCACTTTTTGCTTTTATTGTTTTACAGTTTTATAAAAAAAAAAATTCGATCTATTGTACTCCGTTTTGCTAGTTAAGTATTATTCTACCATGTTTGAATTAATTTGTTTGACTTAATACAATGAATTCCTTAGTAGATGATGTCCGTATATTTTTGTATTCAGGACATGTCTTCCATTATATTTGGTAAATGTATCAAATAATTTTCAACATCTTCTATTCTTAATTTTTGTATCGGCCCTGAATACAAAAATTAAGAGTAGAAGATGTTGAAAATTATTTGATACATTTACCAAATATAATGGAAGACCAACATGCAGATATCAATGTAACGCCATATTTTTCCATTGATAAGTTGAATATTTTACAATTTTAATACATTAATAATTAAATTTAAAGTATTCTTACGATGTCTTTTTTTTTTTTTTTTTTTTTTATAAATATGTAGGTATTTGACTCACGATCAAAGCTTATCTGTCATGCCCCGGAGCAGCAAAAATAGAGAAAAAAAAAATTTCCTTTTTGGATCCCTAGGGAATGACGGGTGAATGTCACTAAACTATCCACACCACACAGTACTAGTCGACAGTATAAACAGGAACTGTAAACAACTAAAATATAAAAGCAGTATCACTATTACAAACACCAGAGTGTGGTCCTCAAGATCACAACAAGTCTGGAGACAATATATACCCAAGTACTCGTTAACTAAACAAGTTCAACAGAAAAACAAAAGTACAAAGCTAATAAAACAATCTTCAGATCTTCAGCTGGCATATGGGGTAGTCGTCAGCATAATAGCCTTCTCCGACATAACCTGCATCAATGGGGGCCATCCTTTGCATAATCCCCTTCTGGGTAATAGCCATCGTCGTAAGCTCTATTATCTGCATTAAAAGGGGCAGGGTAGTCTGGACGGGGAATGTCCAGGCAATAACGACCGTTAGTTTACTGAGAGCTGAGTGAATAGAAACTCACAGGGTATCAATGATATAGCATAATAACAAGTTATTGGAGTGTCTAAGATATAGTGTTATAATAATATCTTCCTCTGTATTTCAACATCATTTGATAACAAACTCAGCACAATACTGACTCTTGGAACAGACTTGATTGTACAACTCCTGGATATACCATTGCTCTATCTACCGCGTCACCGCAAGTCATAGATACCTTCTACTGCGTAACACAGCAAGTCGTAGAGGTCATCTACCACGTATACCGCAAGTCGTAGATAATACATCAGTTCATCCCCCGCTTTTAAGGACATATGCACAGTCCACCGTATGTCAATGATTTAACGCTTTAAGCATCGACACATCATTTCTATTGCCACGACCTATCGTCTGATCTACCGCATAATTATGATCAAGGTTCACCGCAAGTCATAGACACCGTCTGTCTACCGCGTACTTATGATCAAAGTTCACCGCATGTCATAGATATTGTATCACTGTAGTCATGGACACATACGTCTGTCTACCGCGTTCACCAGTTGATCAAGGTTCACCGCATGTCATAGACACCTTCGTCTGTCTACCGCGTACTTATGATCAACTAGTATGCATCCCCATTCTCTTCCCAGAACTTATCAAACCTACTTAACGTTATACTGCTAACAGTTACATGACAGCCCCCTTTGTGTCACGACTGCTCTTATTAAAATGATCGGATACCCAACTCGTACATGAACCGCAATCATATAATGTTATTACGTTAATTCATTATTCTTAAGCATACTTATCTGTGTTGTCACATTATCCCGGATCACCCAATATCGCATAATAGAAGTCCGAATCGAGAATCGAACTATCGAACCTCACATATGAAAACCATGCTCTGCAAAGTTTGATTGATTGAAACCATTTCGATTAATTGAGAAAAGTAATGTTCGAGCGATCGATGTCTGTTCGATCAATTGAACCTTCAATCGATTGAACTCAATTCAATCGCTCGAGAGTTGTCTTTTCCAGCAGAATTCGTAAACAACAATATAAATGTCTTACGGACGTGTTTACTACATCTAAACATACCAAAAACTTGTAAAACATATGTAAATGAAACCAAGTGAGTAAAAACTCACTGAACGTCGCTAAGGGTGCGTTTTACAAAGGTTGAACTCCGAGCTTTAATGGCGGCTCTTCTTCTCTCTCCCTCTCTGCTCCTCTGTCTCCTCCTTCTTTATGTCTCCTTCTCTTCATCCTCTCCTCTGCTTCTCTCTCTCTCTTTCCCAGAATGTGTGTGTATATATAGATGTGTGTGTATAATATATGTATGTGTGTATATATATACCAAACACAAGCATACACTCTCTCAAACTCACAAGGTTTAGCAAGCCTCACACACACACAAGCACAATATTTATATAGTGGGGATGGGGGTGCAAGTGGTTGTTTTTGTGTGAAACCTAGAAATTCTAATGATTACAGGTTCGATCGATCGAGTAAGTTCGATCACTCGAGAGAAGACGGTCTGGTTTGATCGATTGAAAAAGGTTTTGATCGATTGAAGTAGGGACCACATCATTCTTGTCATTAGGTTTTCAATCGATTGAACAAGGTTTGATCGCTTAAACTTTGAAATACTTGATCGCTCGAAAGGACTTCGATCGATTGAAAGTAAGATTACAAGTTTGGTCAAGAAAAGTATATAGAATCTATGTGTATTAAATAATTATTGAAAATACAGGGTATTACATCATCCACCACTCATTAAGGATTTCATCATCGAAATCAAAAACATACAAGGCCTAAAACAAAATGGAAACTTCTCCCGCATCTCTGACTCTAGCTCCCACGAAGCTTCTCCCTCATCATGATACTTCTGCTGAATCTTGACTAGCAGAATTTCCTTATTCCTGAGCTTCTTGATCCCTCGATCTAGAATGCAAACCGGTCCTTCGTTGAATGTAACTGATGTTGTCAATATCAAGATGTAAAAGTATACTTTACTTTTCTATAGATTTGCAGTGTGGAAGTAAAGGTCGAACCCACAGAGATTGAATTACTACGACTCTTAATTTTAAAACCTAAATCTAATTAATTTAAGAAAAACGGATTTTGATTTGATTTTAATTAAACTAATAACAATATAAATAAATCTAAATTATGAAAGCAATTTAAAAGTGTTTTTATAAATATGTTTAAGGAACCTAGGATTGCAAATCCACCACTAGCTTCATAATAGGAACATTTGTGAATTACTTTAGCTTATTAAGTTGGATGATAATGGGGAATTGTAGCTACAAGCCCAATTCCTCCGTCAAGAAAATAACTATGGTTCAAGCACCAACATAATCCATCTTCGGTTAGCACGAATTATCCCACACTAAACTAGGGTTGTGGTATAATCCGTCTAATCTAGGCATGGACTATTCGGATACTTGATAGCACAATTCAATAAAGCACCATTACATGTAAATAATCTAAACAAGCACAGCAAGCATAGATCATTGAGCACATCACAGTCAAAATAAATCTAAGACAAGAATAAACTTTGAAAGCAATGATTTAATCAATAGAAGTACGATTTATTTATAAAAATCCTCGGAACATGTAACTGTCATCCATACATAATAAAACTAAAATAAAAACATAAATAAAACCCTATTACTTGGATAGGGTTTCATTGAAACCCTAGATCTAAGGTCTAGCTGTCCATGGAAGTGATGGATGGCAAGTAGTTGATGGACGAGGCCATGGAAATCCTTGGTCTTCTTCTTCTCCTTCCTCCTTCCTTCCCTTCAATGGCTGAAAGTGTGGTTGTATATTGTGTAGAATAATTGCCAACCCCTGAATTAAAGTAAAATAGGGTATATATAGATTTACAACAAGTTTTTGGAAGCTTTCCTAACTCGAAACGCACTAAAACTGCTGTATTTAGCTTTTCAGACGTAATTAGACAGTTTCGTTCGTATAGGAATCATCAGTATACTAAAATACGCAAGTTTGATTTTTACACATGTCGCGCGCGCGGGCCGCGCGAGCGCGATATTTGGGACCTCGCGCGCGCGGATCGCGCGAGCGATTTCTTGACTTTCACGCGAGCGATTTTTTGGGTTTCGCGCGAGCGGGTCGCGCGCGCGATGTGGATTTTTCAGCTTCTTTCTTTCGGCTTTTTCATCCTGTTTAGCCTGGTATACTTGATTTCTTCCAAATCCTGTCAGAAAATAGAAAACGGAGTAAAAATATACAAAAACAGGATAAAAAGGTACTAACAAACGTATGTTAAGGCATATAATTAGGCTCTGTTCTCTCCCGATCACACCCCCAAACCTATATTTTGCTAGTCCTCGAGCAAAACTAAAAATAAAAATAAAACTACTAATAACATACTATTCCATTTTCGCATGGATCACAATTGCATTTAGCGTATGCAACAAGCCTTTTAAACCTCTAGGTGCCCCTAGTCGGACGAGTAAAGTCTCATGGGGGTTCTCATCAACAAGTCACCCACAACCATCTTTATTAACTTAAATTTTTTTTAAAGTTTTATTAAAAATGAAAAACATAACAATCAATACTCCTTCATCATATAACAAAGATTTGAAATAGAAGAACGAACAAGAAGAAACATAATGAAACATCCACCTAAGTCATGAAAAACAATCCCAAGCACATGCATCGTATAAATCAATAGAGTTCCTCATACAATTGCACGTGTGTGATGTGGTGGTTGAACGAATACACGTATGTCATGAACTTGGAATATAACTCGGATAACCATTTAACTATGTCTCGACTACGAATCTCACAATGTTAATTACACTCTCAAATGAAACACTCAGAAACAGGTGTAATTTTTCTAAAATATGTGAGTAAAGGAAATATATTTTCAAAACAAGAAATGCTCACATATGACTCGAAAAAGACGCATGACACGAATGAACAGTAGTCTCATGGATAGGATGCCAACAATCAAGAAAAATTAATCATTACCATATTTAATCCCCCTCCCATCATTTTCATATCCAAACCAGGTTTCCTAGGATCAAATAGGACTTTTCAAAGGTTGTAATGTGGCTCAGGTAATGAAAGAGGATAGAAAGGATTAATTGGGTAGGTTTACGAATGGCATTGTAAGGCATGTTCGATTTATTTCATTCTTCTTCTACAAACTTTCATCTTTTCTTTCTCTTCATTCCTTTTCATTCATTTTTCTTCTTTTCTTTCATTTTTTTCAACCTTCCTCTTCTTTATTTTGTTTCTTTTCCTTTTTCTTTTCTCGCTTCTCAAATGACTACGCATTGAATACCAAGCAAATACCCCAATAACATCTTATTTTCTTCTTCTTCATCAACACATCGCCTTAATACTACTAAAAGTTGATCACTCTTCCAGTGGTATACTCCAAGTCGATCAAGTTGGAGCTTTTAAAGAGGATAATGGTGAACGAAGAAAAAAAAGGCATTGTAACGGCTCAAAGGGGCGAACTAAGGAAGTTTTTATCTTTTATCGGTCGGTAGTAAACAAAGAGGGCCTATAATCATTTCCTAGGATAATACGGTTCTTCAATGTTTACAATGGAAGATTATTTAGCATGGTAACAAATATTTTAACTTGACTATTAACCAAAACAAGAATAATGAGACTAAACAACAAGTAGATGCGCTATTTCAATGAAATTCGACAAACACAAGATGTATTTATAACCCTCTAAAAAGAAAAGATAGGCTCAAAAGCTCACCGGGCTTAGTCTCCACCTTGTGTTATCTAGAAATCCGAATCATATTATAGTTCACATCAACATGTATTCAAGCGACTACGTGCAGTGCATAAGTTTATGTGCAAATCCATGATATAAAACTACGATTCAAACAATACATAACTTAAAAACATCATATCATGACTTCAGCAAATGTTTAGTCACATCTTCTCTTGTTTACCATTCTATAACAATTCAAAGTTCTCTATCAAAAAGTATCAAATTGATATTGCAAAAACGTCGGTAACATCGTTTATTTAAACACACTTATTGAAAAATTTTAAAATTTTGCATAAACTAATGTGCATGTGTGAGTGCATACCCCCAAACCTAAACCTTTCAATGTCCCCAATGAAACAATAAAACGAAAGAAAGGAGAGTAGGTAAGAAAGGAACGATAGTACCTTGGTTTCGGCAATGACAAACAGGTAAATGTATAAGAATATGACGATAAAGTTCAATTGCTCCAAATGGAACCACCTGTTAATACTAGATAAAAAGAAACTAACAAAAGAATATTAAGAGTAAATGAAACCTAAATATGGAATATAAATCTAAAACTAAGCTAAACTAAACTAAACGAGCAAATGGAAAAGAAATAAAATGAAAAAGTATAAATGTAACAAGGAAAACAACGAACACGAACTAAACTGAACCAAATAAACAAAAACAGAAAAGAAACAAAAAAAATAGGTAGGGGGAAGGATATAGAAAACAAAAGGGAAAAAACAGGAAAATGGGGAATCGCGCGAGCGGCCGTCGCGCGCCCGAATTCCCAATTTTTTTTTTTTTTTTAAATCTCGCGCCAGCGAGCCACCTCGCACCCGCGAAATGAGGCGCGAGAAAAAGCTGCGGCATCATATAAGAAAAAGAAAGAAAATTCCACTAAGTCACAAACTCGCGCCAGCGGACCGCGTGAGCGAGGCCTCGCGCGAGCGGGCCGCGCGCGCGAGTTCAGTTTTTTCCATTTTGTGGCTAAAATTATGTATGTAATATTAAAATAAATTAATTCTGACCTCCAAACCTGTCACGACCCATCCCACTACGCGTGGAAATAGGACACGTGGCACGCCACCAAGGCTCAACCAACATCATCTAATAATACGCAGCGGAAAGAACTTCTATAAAACAACCCTGGTAGTTTAAAACTTAGGAAACGTTCCCTTCTGTGTTTGTAAAATACATTGAAATCAGAGTTATAAAAAGTTTTGGTCATTGAAAACACATTCAAAGAAGATAGTTTTGAAAAACAGAGGTTCAGTCGACTGCCCAGTCGACTGCACTAGGGTCCAGTCGACTGCTCCGTCGACTGAGTTAAGCAGAACCAAAATACAACATACTGCAAAGAGGTCCAGTCGACTGCTCAGGGAACCCCAGTCGACTGTGTTATGCAGAACTAAAATTAACATTGCTCATCAGGGGTTCAGTCGACTGATCAGGGAACCCAGTCGACTGCATTGGTTACTATTTGGATCAGTAGCTAAAATCTACAGTGCCTCAGTCGACTGATCAAGGATCCAGTCGACTGTTTCTCTTACTATAGACTTTCAGTGTCTCAATCCCACGAGATCCAGTCGACTGATCCTGGGTCCAGTCGACTGCTCCCCTACTGGGCAGCCTGTAATGAAATATTAACAACTCATGCTTCTCCACACCAACCACAAACACAACCATAACTGATTCCAACAAATTAAAAACCCAATTACAGGCGTTCAATTACAAGATTACAGTACTGCAGGACTAATCTATGGTTCTATTACAACATATTACAATACTCAAATCCTTACACAAATTTAGGATTTAAACACAAAAACATATACAAGGTGATTCCCCGGCGTTCTTTAACGGCCTCACTCATCACGATTCTTCTTGTCTTTCTTCTTACCTGCAATGGAGTACATCTCCACTGCTCAGCTATATGCTGAGCGTACAATTCTAAATGTATGCTTATATGACAGTTCATGGTTTAAGCATCTAAAACACATAAAAATAGTCTCTAGGGTGAGTGGTACGCATTCATCCGGTAGCGGCAAGTCCAAGCCTTAAACCGCGATGTCAATGGCAAGTCCAAGCCTACAACCATTACATCCCACAAGTGCCATGGCAAGTCCAAGCCTACAACCATGCACAGTAGCCGTCGCTACCAAAATTCTCAAACATCGAGAAGCTTACTCCGGCATGAATTTGCACCAAACTCCCCTTTGACCCAAGTAGACACATAACATGCTCACATAAACAGTTATACGTGCTTTTATCATAATTTCACGTGCATAATTAACGGGCCTAACTAACACATGAATTTCGCCCGGATCCAAGAATATCAAAAGTGATGTCCAAAACATGAAAATCCATATATTTCATAGATCTAGAATTCATACCTCGTGCGAATCTCTTCAAACTTTGAAGGATCGTCTAGGGGAATAAATAATCGTCGGATTTCGAATTTGGTACAATTCCTATGAGTTTTACCTGATTTTTCCCAAAAGTCCAAAATTAATATTTTAACAAAACTTAGCCAAACATGACCTAAGTGGTATCAAAACGTAGGTCTTACCTCCACGAGTTCAAATCTGAAATCTGGAGAAAATCTGACAGACGGAAGGTTGTCAAGCGGCGTCGCAAAGCCCGGAGCAACCAAATCTCCTTCTCTCTCCTCTCTCTAGATATTTTTGGCAAGTTTGGATGAGAATGAATCTCATCCTTACTATATATAGGCAATCTTTCGGGAATTTACGTTTACCTCCCCGCAAGTTTCTCAAAACTTCTAATCAGCTCTCGAAACTTCGCACACGTCCATTTTACAACTTTACGAGTGAAAACTATAAATTTTAAAAGTTTTCAACTAGGTTTCGTTTGGATCCAAAATACGTCCGAAAACTATATTCCGTGGAATCTCTACACAACCTACCTTTTTAATTAACGCATCTCTCACGTTCTCACCACAGTTCTCAAAATGATACTATCATATCCAAATTACCAGAATTATACTACACAGGTATAATTACTATTCAACAAATACCAGATAAAGTCAAATAACATTTAAATCACATAAATGTCATTTACTCATGATTATGCAATATGAACCGCCATGTTCCCGTGTCCTCACTGACACCTTACCGTTGACTCACAGTCAACCTCAAATCAAATTATTAATAACATTAATAATTTCAAAATCTCAAATGATGCATTTTTCAAAACCATGAATTTCTGGAACGGGTGTGACAAAACCTGTCCAAAAAACTCTAAGACTGACCAAAACGACTCAAAAACAAAGAGAACCGACCAAATTAAGCTTGGGTTGCCTCCCAAGAAGCGCTATCTTTTACGTCTTTAGCTAGACCGTTCTAGCTCAAGATTTATGGAGGCCGTAACTCGGATTTTGTACCCTTTAGGGCATTAGGGAGATTCCGGTGAAACGTCGAAACAAGGTCGTTATGTGTTAATTCATTTGACGGCTCACCTTTATCGTTATTACATCGATTCTTTACCTTTCGAGTAAATTCTTCCTTAGGGGCCGAGGTATTAGGATTCATCCACTCATCATTCACTATATTATTCCCCGCACTCATATTTATTACGTTCTTAGGCTCAATATTCCGTCTCACATCACATTCCGCCTCACATAGGTTATCGTTGTCTTTAGGAGGTTGATCAGCAGCATTAAAAACATTTAATTTTAATTTTATATTCCCGAACGACACTTTCATCACCCCTGTTCTACAATTGACATGTGCGTTGGCCGTGGCTAAGAATGGACAACCAAGAATAATAGGAGTGTATTTTCTAGCATCTAGCACCGGTTCGGTGTCAAGGACCATAAAATCAACAGGATAAAAACATTGATCAACTTTAACTAAGACATCTTCGACGACTCCCCTAGGTACTTTAACAGAACGATCCGCTAATTGAATAGTAGCGGCCGTAGGTTTAAGTTCACCTAGACCTAGTTGTTTATAGACATGATAAGGTAAGAGGTTAACACTGGCTCCTAAGTCAAGGAGAGCCCGATGAATGATAGTGTCACCTATGACACATGAAATGGTAGGTGTACCGGGATCCTTATACTTCGGAGGAGCGTGTTGAAAAATAGAACATACTTTTTCCGTGAGGAAGACCTTTTTAGGAGTATGACTGCGTATTTTGCGCTTTTGTGTACAAAGGTCTTTTAAACATTTAGCATAAGCGGGAATTTGCTTAATAGCATCGAGGAATGGAATATTTATTTTAATTTGTTTAAATACCTCGAGTATATCCTCAACTTTTGACTTTTTCTTTGTAAGATTAGACGGTTCCTCAACATTAGGTGGAAAAGGTAACTTTGGAATGTAATTAGTTGGGACCGGTTCTTTATCTTTTTGAATTCTACTCTCCTCACCCTCCTTATTCAAGTTAATGTCATTTTGATACAGAATCTTAACAACTTCGTCTTCCCGAATAGTCGTCCTAGTCGATACGGCGTTTACTTGTTCACTTGACCCCTTAACCTCATATTGTCCCTTAGGATTTTGAATAGTTTGCGCAGGCAACTTCCCCTCGTTTCTACGACTCACCGCAGTAGCTATTTGTCCTATTTGGGATTCAAGCTTCGCAATGGATTGTGTATGAGAGTGCACTATTTGTGCTTGTGCTTGGACTTGAGTTTCGATGTTTTTAAGGGAAGCCAACACCGTCTCCTCAAAAGCGTTAGTCCTTGGGGGGTTAGGATTAGGAGGTGGGTGATGGTATTGACTTTGTTGATATTGAGGTTGATATGTATTAGGAAAATTGTTCGACATAGGATTATAATTATTTCGTGGGAATTGTTGCATAGAATTAACGTGTTGCTCAACAAATTCGGGAAACTGAGATGCCGATGGGCATGCAAAGATATTATGTGACGGTGCAGAACATAATTCACATACTTCGTGAGGAGGTGCGGTTGTCGCTTGATTCATTGTCATAAGGCGGTCAAGTTTTTTAAATAATTCTTGAAATTCAATAGAATGACTCGACTCAAACTTCACCTCTCGTTTGGGTGGAGGAAGATATCCTTCCGAACGTACCGACACAGCCTGATGCATCGAGTTCTCGCTTAAAGTTTCAAAAATTTTCCAGGCCTCGTCGGCGCTTTTGTGTAGGAAAGTTCCCGCACAAACGGCATCGACGGTATTACGGACAGAGGGAATTAGTCCCTCGTAGAAGACCTGAACAAGTTGCCACTTAGGAACCTGATGATGTGGGCAAGAGCGTAATAATTCTTTAAATTTTTCCCACGTGTCATAAAGTGACTCCCCATCTTGCATCACAAAGTTTGTTATGGATTTTCTTATCTGATTCGTACGCATAATAGGGAAAAACTTTTGTAAAAATGCGGTGTGTAAGGCTTCCCATGTTCTAATTGTATTTGGCTCAAGTGATTGGAGCCAGTTTTTAGCTTTATCTTTTAAAGAGAATGGGAAGAGCCACAATTTTAATTCATCATCAGTTAAGTTTTGAATTTTTAAAGTAGAGCATATATCCTGAAAATCTCCTAAGTGTTGATATGGATCTTCATTTATACGGCCATGGAAAGATGGAAGTAACGAGATAGTAGACGACTTTATCTCAAAGTGAGATGCCGTCGCCTCTGGTAAATCAATACATGTTTGTGGCGTGTAAGTCGTCGGAATAAAATAATCTTTAAGTGGAGGAGGTGGCGGTATATTAAGATTATTCACATTATTTCCGTTGTTTCCGTCAGCCATTTTAATCGGTTCGATTTTAAAACTTCGAGTTCTCCTTAACCGTTTAAGGGTATTCTGAATTTCGGCCTCAAACAACGACGACAGAATCGGCGTTGCTTCGTCGTCTTGCACCCTAGCTCTAGAAGCTTGGGTTGCGGACTTACTAACTCTTAATGTACGTTCAAGTTCAAGATCGATAGAATGCAATTCAGGTTTACTTGAACACGTAGCAAACATAAACTTGAAAAGAAAACAAACTAAACACAAAAACTGACTCAAATAAAAAAACAAATAGCAATCACGCAACTAAGATAACAAGCACTCAACTACTGTGATGCATGTAAATTATCCTGTAATGCAATAACCGCGTCAAGCCCAGCGCCCCGGGTTTTTTAGCTAATGCAGTGCAATTAACCCTAAACTAATGCGAATAGTGCGTCACAGTGCCCTGACTTACAGTGGTTTAAGGCGAGTTTCAAAAGAAGCAATTCATTTTATTTTATTTATATTTTTTCGCGTATGCTCCTTTGATGTGCTAAGCTATTCCTCCCGGAAACGTTAGGATTTGATCGACTCGAGAAACTACAAAATAAAAAGAAAAGTTAGTGACTCAAAACAAAAACGAAAAAAAAAGAACAGGAAAAAAAACTAATATAATATTTACGAATTAACTAAACTAAGATTATAAAACTAAAGGTAGTAATGCAATCCCCGACAACGGCGCCAAAAATTGATGTTGTCAATATCAAGATGTAAAAGTATACTTTACTTTTCTATAGATTTGCAGTGTGGAAGTAAAGGTCGAACCCACAGAGATTGAATTACTACGACTCTTAATTTTAAAACCTAAATCTAATTAATTTAAGAAAAACGGATTTTGATTTGATTTTAATTAAACTAATAACAATATAAATAAATCTAAATTATGAAAGCAATTTAAAAGTGTTTTTATAAATATGTTTAAGGAACCTAGGATTGCAAATCCACCACTAGCTTCATAATAGGAACATTTGTGAATTACTTTAGCTTATTAAGTTGGATGATAATGGGGAATTGTAGCTACAAGCCCAATTCCTCCGTCAAGAAAATAACTATGGTTCAAGCACCAACATAATCCATCTTCGGTTAGCACGAATTATCCCACACTAAACTAGGGTTGTGGTATAATCCGTCTAATCTAGGCATGGACTATTCGGATACTTGATAGCACAATTCAATAAAGCACCATTACATGTAAATAATCTAAACAAGCACAGCAAGCATAGATCATTGAGCACATCATAGTCAAAATAAATCTAAGACAAGAATAAACTTTGAAAGCAATGATTTAATCAATAGAAGTACGATTTATTTATAAAAATCCTCGGAACATGTAACTGTCATCCATACATAATAAAACTAAAATAAAAACATAAATAAAACCCTATTACTTGGATAGGGTTTCATTGAAACCCTAGATCTAAGGTCTAGCTGTCCATGGAAGTGATGGATGGCAAGTAGTTGATGGACGAGGCCATGGAAATCCTTGGTCTTCTTCTTCTCCTTCCTCCTTCCCTCCCTTCAATGGCTGAAAGTGTGGTTGTATATTGTGTAGAATAATTGCCAACCCCTGAATTAAAGTAAAATAGGGTATATATAGATTTACAACAAGTTTTTGGAAGCTTTCCTAACTCGAAACGCACTAAAACTGCTGTATTTAGCTTTTCAGACGTAATTAGACAGTTTCGTTCGTATAGGAATCATCAGTATACTAAAATACGCAAGTTTGATTTTTACACATGTCGCGCGCGCGGGCCGCGCGAGCGCGATATTTGGGACCTCGCGCGCGCGGATCGCGCGAGCGATTTCTTGACTTTCGCGCGAGCGATTTTTTGGGTTTCGCGCGAGCGGGTCGCGCGCGCGATGTGGATTTTTCAGCTTCTTTCTTTCTGCTTTTTCATCCTGTTTAGCCTGGTATACTTGATTTCTTCCAAATCCTGTCAGAAAATAGAAAACGGAGTAAAAATATACAAAAACAGGATAAAAAGGTACTAACAAACGTATGTTAAGGCATATAATTAGGCTCTGTTCTCTCCCGATCAGTAACGTTGTCGTTGACTTCAATATCTTCGAAGTTGATCTTGTGTGCTGGGTTATAAGCACACTTCCTCAACATACTGATGTGGAATATGTTGTGCACTCCTAACATCTTCGGCGGCAACGCAAGTCGATAAGCAAACTTCCCAACACACTCTAGAATCTCGAACGGTTCGATGAATCACGGTGATAACTTGCCTCTCTTCTGAACAAATCTGATGACGCCTCAAACAGGTGAAACCTTAAGCAGACATGATCTCCAACGACAAATTCCAAGTCTTTGCGTTGCTTGTTAGCATAACTCTTGTGTCGGGTCTGAGATGTCTTCATTTTCTCACGTATGATCTAAATCTTTTCGCTGGTCTCTCGTACCATCTCTGGATCAAGAAGTTGAGTATCTATGACTTCGGCCCAACATAGCGGCGATCGGCAAGGTCTTCCGTACAAAGCTTTAAACGGTGCCATCCCTATGCTCGAATGATAACCGTTGTTGTAGGCGAATTCGATCAACGGTAGGTGTGTCTCCCAAGAACCTCAAAGTCAATAATGCAAGCGCGTTGCATGTCCTCCATCACTTGATTGACTCATTCAGTCTGTCCATCGGTCTGCGGATTAAAAGCTGAACTCAAGTTAATTGTTGTTCCCATCACTGTTTGGAGACTCTTCTAAAATTCTGCAGGAAAGCGCGACTCTCGATCTGACACAATAGTAACAAGTACTTCGTGTAACCATACTACGTGATGTAGATACATTAGGCTCAAACGTTCTACTAGATACGTCATACTGTATGCGATAAAATGTGCCGTCTTTGTAAGTTAATCCACGATTACCTAAATAGCGTCGTGGTTCTGTTGTGACTTCGACAATCCTACCACGAAATCCATGATGATGTGTTCCCATTTCTGTTGAGGAATCGGTAATGGCTATAATAGTCCTGGTGGTTTCTGATGTTCTGCCTTTACTTATTTACAAGTAAGACATTGGGCCACATACTCAGCCGCTTCTCTCTTCATTCCTTCCCACCAGAAATTCCTCTTCAAATCTTTGTACATCTTCGTACGTCCAGGATGTATCGTCATCCGTGACTTATGTGCTTCATCTAATATTTCTTTCTGGAGATTTTCTTCGTCGGGTACACAGAGTCTACCTTTACATCGTAAGGCTCTGTCTGTACTGATACTCCAGATCTCTGGTTCCTTGGCTGACATCTTGGTGAACCATAACTTTATATCCTCTGCTACCTACTGAGCTTCTATGATACAGTTGATCAAAGTCAGTTGTACCATAAGGCATCCAAAATGTAGTCCTTCCATTGGTTACACTGGCTGAAATTCAAAATCGGCTAAAACTTCCAATGTTTTCTATTCTCGAATTAGTAATGCAGCGATCACTAGTCAAGGCTTACAACTCAAAGCATCTGCTACGATATTTGCTTTACCCGGATGGTATTGCAATGAAAAGTCGTAATCCTTGAGTAATTCCATCCATCTTCATTGTCGCATGTTCAACTCCTTCTGAGAGAACAAATACTTCAAACTCTTATGATAAAAAATTTGATCAAACTTTTCGCCATAGAGATAGTGTCTACAAATCTTCAATGCAAACACTATTGCTGCTAGCTCCAAATCATGAGTCGGATATTTCTTCTCATTTACCTTTAACTATCTGGATCCATATGTAATGACATTCCCATCTTGCATAAGCACACAACCTAATCCTTGGTGCGATGCATCACTATAGATTATGTATCGCTCTCCACTCTTAAGTATCGCAAGTACCGGTGCAAAAGTCAATCTTTTCTTTAACTTCTAAAATGCACCCTTATGCTTGTCTGTCCATTCCTACTTTATCTCCTTTCTTGTCAAATTCGTTAATGGTCCTACAATCTTGGAACTCATTCTACAAATCTCCTGTAATATCCTGCTAGACCAAGAAAACTTCTAACCTCGGTCGCATTAGTCGGTCTATTCTAGCTTAAGACTGCATCAATCTTAGATGAGACTAATGAGATACCATCCTGAGATATAACGTGTCCCAAGAATTTGACCTCTTGTAGCCAAAACTCACACTTACTGAACTTAGCATACAACTTACTATCTTGAAGCATCTGTAAAGCAATCTGTAAGTGTTTCTTGTGATCATGCTCCGTCTTTGAGTAGATCAATATGTCATCTATGAACACTATAATGAATTTATCCAGATATGATATGAATTCTCTATTCATTAAGTCCATGAACACTGCTAGAGCATTCATCAATCCAAAAGGCATAACTAAAACTCATAATGCACGTATCTTGTCCTGAATGCAGTCTTTAACACATCCTCTGATCGAACTAACAACTGATGATATCCCGATCGTAGATGGATCTTGGAAAAGATCTTTGATCCTTGTAATTGATCGAATAGGTCATCTATCCGGGAGTGGATATCTATTCTTGATCGTAACCTTGTTCAACTCCATGTAATCTATACAGAGTCGAAGTGTTCCGTCCTTCTTCTTCACAAATAGAACGGGTGCTCCCCAAGGTGTCGTACTTGGACGAACAAATCCAAAATCTTCAAGCTCTTGAACTTGCTTCTTTAGTTCCAACATCTCAGTCGGTGCCATCTGATATGGAGTCTTAAATATCAGTAATGTCCCAGGTACTAATTCCACACAAAAGTCTATCTCTCGCTTTGGTGGATGTCCTTTAATAGCCTGGAAAACATCCTAAAATTCTTGTACGGTATTAATCTGATCCATCGTTAGTTCTGTACTCGTCCTCCAGATCGTAGCTAAACCACTTGTAAGAAACATGTCGCTCGTTTGCTGACACTGAAATCTAATTGTTAGTTGTCCTTGTATTGGAAATACAATCGTCCTGGTAGGGCAGTCCAAATTGGCATCATACTTAGTCAACCAATCCATCCCTAGGATAATGTCGAACTCTGACATTGATAGAACCACTAAGTCTGTTGGAAGATTCCTATCTCCCAAGGTCAATGGGCAATCTTTGCAAACTTTACCCAGCTTAACAATCACTCCCAATGGTGACACAACATTAAGTGCTAGCTCAAGTGTCTGCAGTTCTAAACCCAACTGACGCACAATCTTAATAGCAATAAATGAACCTGTAGCTCCAGTATCGAATAAAGCTATAACTGGACTATGAAAGAGTACAAGCGTACCTTCCAAGTGTTGCTGTTCATCAGCATTAAAGCCTGCTTCCGCTGGAATGATAGCCTTCATCCTAGTTTGATTTGGGGGTCCCTGAATTCCTTGAACTGGTGCCACATAGTATCCTCCTCGTGGTGCACGACAATCCCTGCTCAAATGACCAGACTTATTGCTGTTACGGCAGAACTGATCACTACAACGGTGGGTCTTGGGAATAATGCAATTCCTCGCAATGTGCCCCAGTTTCCCACAGTTGAAACATCCTCCATCACTTGGTGGTGGGGCAATAAGCAGTGCCTGAGGTTACGGTCCTCGCTGTTGATATTGTTGGGGTCAAGGGTAGCTTGAATGAGGCTTCTGGTTCCATCCCAGGTTTTCTTGTTGCTTTGAACATATCCCTGAGGTCTCCAACTATGAGTATTCCTTGGTAGTTGGGTTTGGAAATTCTGCGGCCGAAATCCTCTTGACGACTGAGATCGATTCATCTGTGGTCCTTGTGCTGGATAAGCATCATTCTCCAGTCCTGTAGCAAATCTGACAATTCCCTCAAATGACTGATTCAGATGACCAACCATCATATGTCTAAGGTGGGGGTTCAATCCGTGATGAAATCTCTTCACCTTCTTCTGTGGAGTGTCTATCATATGTTGAGCAAAACGAGATAGAAGCTCAAACTGTGTAGTATATTCCTGTACAGTCCATCATTCTTGGATCAGATTAAGAAAGTTCTTCTCATCTTGGTCTCTCGTCTTTGAGGAAGTACTTTTCCAGAATTCTTTCCCGGAATATCCCCCAAGGCATTCTCCTTACAGCTTCAACTCCCATTGTAGCTCTTTCGGCTTCCCACCAATCTGTAGCAGCGTAAGTCAACTGAAATGTGGCAAAGCGACGCTTATCTTGCTCAGTACATTCCAAAACTTCAAAAATCAATTCCATTTCCCGTATCCACTGTTCTGCCTTCCATGACTCTGTTAACCCATCAAATTTCCTTGAGTGCAATCTGCGAAAACGTTCGAGTAACTTATCACCAATTTGTCTTGGTGGCAGTGGTGCAACGGGTCTCTGGTGAGTAGAGTGATTATATGTATCTCCCAGATCCTCCATCCTTTGTATGAAGGCTTCAAAAACTCCCGTTGGATCCACACCTTTCGGAATAGGGGCTCCCAATCGCGCTTGATTTCTTGGTCTAACCATAATGAAAACGAGTGTCGCTTACAAAAGACCTAATGATTAGCTGAAAGTCTTCTCGTTGAACGAAAATAAGATAGAGCGAGAAGCAGCAAGAACTACAGTTCTACTAAACAACACATATCATCCAAACATACAATCAATAGCGAAAGTACTGCTCGTATATATATATATATATCATAAGATGTACCACATAGTACACATTAGTCAAATTGTGTGCCATATGGGACAAGGCTAAAACAATACTAAAGTCAGCTATAGTTACAATACTACTACTACTGGTAATATCTATACAAAGCTATGGTCGATGGCTATCTCTCAAGCTCCCAAAAATATGGTGGACAACATGTCCTGATATAAAACTAGCAAAACTAAATCCTGCAGGTCCTGACTCAAAAATCGTCAGTGTCTGATCCTGCTGGTGGTGTCTCGTCCTCTGAATCGATATCCATCTCCTCGAGTGGATCATCCTCAAGTGATGCGGCAAGATCTCCGACTACCCCTCCAATATCCCAATCCTCAACTACGTCCTCTGCCATCATTGCCTGATTAGCGACGTCCATAGCTACTGTAGCAAATCCATCAGTTGTGTCTAATGCTCCGGCTAATGCAGCCTCTCCTATGACAAAACCAACTGGCTATCCAAGCATCTCAACTATCCATCCTACTACCATATCGACCATGACTTCCATGTGAACTATCGGTCCAGCGGGTAACTAATGCATAACGGGTATCTCTGGCACAACTACCTCCTCATCAGGAACATCTTCCTTTACCACGTCCATGATCACATCTCCTGCTACTACTACGTCATCCCCTCCAACGACTATATCTGTCTTAACGGCCTCGAGGTCCTCTGGCTCCTGCTCTGGCTCTGGCTTTGGCTTTGGCTCCTCATCGGGAACATGCTCTAGCTCCTCTGAGTCGTCCTCCGGTTCATCGTCATTGTCTACAGGCTCCTCCTCTCCTAGGTCCTCATAGTCCATCGGCTCCTCCTCTCCATCTCCATCAATATCCTCGTCAGGATGCTCATCCTCTAGCTCTGGGTCCTCATCTTCTTGAATCGGTTCATGCTCTGGAATAGGTACATCGGGTACCAGTGATGGTGGGGCTACATGTGCTGGTGAAGCTGCAGGCTCTGGTGGAACAGGCCCGGCTAAAATCGCTCACAACTCAATCTCATCTACCTTCGGTTTACTCTGAATCAATCTAACCATCTTGTAGTATACGGCTGCTCGGGTCATCACATAGTGATACACATCCATACGTATCTCTGTCGGGTGCGTTGTGCCCACAACATAGAGAGAAGTCCACATCCTCTCCTCCAAGTAACGACTAGCTATCTGGCGAATGTGGCTTTGGTATAACTCTAGTATGGCTGGCTCCACAGTGTCTCCATGAATAACATGTCCGCCAAAAGAGTCTTTAGACACCCCATTTTTGCCCAATCCAATCATTTTAAAATAAAGTGCTCGTTGACACGAGCCTATCGCTTTTTTAATCATCCCAATCTAACCTCGAATGGGAAAGATATTGCAAGTCGTAGCTATGGGGGTCAAACAGTCAACAATTCCACATGCATCCTACCCATACACGATTATTTCCCTCCTCCACAATCATTGTGGAGGACAATGCTCGGTGGAAACAAGCATCAAACAATAAAAGCAAAAGCTACAAAAAAAAAACAGCTAAGGTCTCCTTTTTGATAGTGGAGTACATTTTTACAAAAAAAATAAAAAATAAAAAAGAGAGGAAGGGATTCTTGTTGGTCTATAAAATGAGCATTGCAGATTCATTAGGAGGGGGGAGGAACGAAGAAGAAAAAGAAAAGAGGCTCCTCGTTGTATCTTCCTCATGGTCCATATCTCCCTCATGTTTCTTTCCATCTCCCTTACTTCATCATTAAATACAAAAACCCCTACATAAAAAAAGTCTACATTTTTTTCACCACCATACCATCCCTTTTAACCATCACCATCAAGGTCACCACTACAATCACTACCCTCCACCTAGCTATCATATCATCACGATTCTCATCAACATACCTCACGGCCACAGTACCACCGCCGTCATCATATCGCCTCAAATCACCGCCCAATATCCTAGTCACTTACCATCAATGTTCTAGCAGATTTCTCAAGTTCCTCTAATAACTCAGGTTTTTATTAATTTTTTTCTTGTACATATCAGCTTTATTCTTGCTTGATAATAAATATTAAATATATTTATACATCCACGTCATACTCGGAAGTACTTGGTTTCCAATATAAAAATCACGTCCGACTCTGGATTACATGGTTCCCAATACGGAAATCCCACATGGTTTCTAATACGGAGAGTCATGTTCTACTGGGGATGTCGTGGTTGCTAATACGGGGACCTATGTTTTACTGGGGACTACGTGATTTTTCTAATATGAAAATCCATGTCTAAATAATAAAAATCACTTTTCATTTATATGGGCACCGTCCCTTTCTTCCAGTGTAAAATCAAAAATACAAAAAAAAAAAAAGAAGACAAAAAGAAAAATACAAAAAATGGACTTTCTCAAAACAAAACTCTAATGCCACATTTGCTTGGAATCTGCTAATAATACAGGTAAGACAGGTAAGTCTTCTCACTCTTAATGGGCACCGACCCTTACTTCCGGCATAAAAATAAATTACTAAAATAAATCTATTTTCTTTCTTTTAGGCACCGACCCTTACTTCCGACACAAAAATAAAAATACAAAAAAAGTTTCTTTTCTTTCTTTTGGGCACCGACCCTTACTTTCGGTACACTTTTCAGTCATTTGGGCACTGACCCTTACTTCCGGAATAAAAATAAAAATACAAAAACATAATTCTCTTTTCTTTTTTTTCTTTTGGGCACCAACCCTTACTTTCGGTACATTTTTCAGTCATTTGGGCACCGACCCTTAATTCCGGCATAGGAATAAAAGAATAGAAAAATGAAAAATATAAAAATATATTTTCTTAAATTTGGGCACCGACCCTTACTTCTGGTACACTTTTCAGTCACTTGGACACAGATCCTCATTTCCAGTATTGGAATAAAAGGACTAAAAAAAATAGAAAATAGAAAAGTACAAAAAAAAAATACATCATTCTCCAATCACTTGTATTGTCTCATTTCAATTTCAATCACTTTCCAAAGGTTAAAATCTAGGATTATAACACGTGGGTTAAAGTTCCTAGTTACCCCGACTCTTTCTCAAATCACTATATCACACGTGCATGGTCAAGCGGGACCACTTTTCTTTCTCTAAAAAAATCATGCATACACTCACACACAGGTCAGAACTACGTTTGGCATGATTCCCGTCTTGGGATACGTAAGCAACTCTCAAGGAGTGCGGCCATACCCATCACCATTTTTTGTCCTATTCACTTTCTAAAAAATTAAAAAAAGAAAAACTTCTTTTTTTACTTTTTCAATCAAAATGCCCCCATTTTAATAAAAATCACTAAAATTGGCAACCGTGTTTGCACGGATGTTCGAGGGTGCCTAATACATTCCCTCGACATAATCAAGTCCCCAAACCCATCTCAACATCTCTTGTTTTTGCATGGCTATTCAGAGTCACACTTTTAAAATGGCCCACTTTTCTCAAAACTGTCTTTTTCAAAAGTCAAAGATAAATTACGTTAATTGTCTTTGCAGGGGTCCTAACACCCCGAATGTTAGGTGGCGACTCTGAACATTTCAAATAGGCCCTACTATACTCTTTTCACCCTTCCCAATAAAAATCAAGTCGCAATTCACTCACTCTCAGGAAGCCGGGCCCACACCGACGGCCTGGTGCTCCGAAAATGCGAGCGCGACAGCTGGCGACTCTGCTGGGGACACTTAAGAAGACTTAGGCCATCACTTTAGTGATTTTTGTTACAATGGGGCATTTCGTTTGTACTAACATTTTTTTTTATTTTACCTTTTCTTTTTTAAATTCATAGTCTTTTGTACAGGTGTTCGCGACTCAGGCTGAAATAAATTGCAAGGCCAATGCCAACATTGCAAGGCCAATGCCAAAATTGCAAAGGCCAATGCCAAGATCTTTAACTATCATGCACACTACACATTGGCATGCAAGCATAGCATAACCCTTCTTTAAGAGGAAACCTTTAAGATTAGATAGGAGGATTAGTAAGTGGCATGGCCGTTGCGGTAGTACCGCCGGTACCAGCACCGAAACTTCCTCCGCTCGAGCCACCAACATGAGAAAGTGCTTCGACGCTGGAGGTTTGAAGGTTTGGGGACCATGCCTGATTTAAGTGTCCATTAGACATCTGCCTCTCCATATGCTCTCACTCTCTATACATGCATCAATGTTGATACATCACTTTCTCTACATGCTCTCACTCTCTATGTGTGCATCAATATCGAGTGATGTCACTCTCTGCACATGCTCTCACTCTCTCCATGTGCTCTCTCTCTCTCTCTGTTTGTCTCACTGACCCCTTCTCTCTCTCCCCCTCTTTCTTTTTTTCTTTCCCACCTGCTCCCTCTCTCCGTCACTCTCATGGACACCCTCTCTATCTCTCTCTCTCTCTCCCTATCTTTCTCTCCTTTTAAAAACCTTCCATGTCCCATTCTCTCTCTGTCCTTCTCACCTATTCTCTCTCTTTGGTGAACCTCTCTCTATCTCACTCTCCCCCTCTCTTTCTTCTTCTCTTGCTCTTCCTTCCACCTCTTGACAGAAAATCATCTCTCTTCTCGAAAATAAAAAAGGAAAAAAAAAACCTCACCCAACTCAGATCTGAATAAGAGGAAGCTAAAACAAGCCTTGTACAGGAGCTTCCCATAGAGATACGGGAAGAGGAACATAGAATCATACCAAAAATGGTTTTTAAGAGGGTTGTTAGTCGTTGTGGTGCATGCGAGTACAGCAGAAGACGGTGCAGAAGTGACTGTTCCTTGGCTCCTTACTTTCAGTATGCAGGGAGTATGAAGGATTATGAGGCAATTCACGGTTTTTTCGGATATAGGAATTTTCTACACCTTATCGAAAGGGTATCTGAGACAGATCATCTACAAGCTATCAAATACCTTGTGTTTGAAGCCACATCTAGGCTTCAGGATCCCATTTTGGGTTGTGTTTCTTTCATTTTTTTTTCTCGAACAACAAGTTCTAGAACTGAAAGAACATGTCTCACAACTTCAAGCTCAATCAAAAGAAGAGTCACCCAAACAATCCAAAGAGCCTGATCTAGATCCTTCGCTCAACTATGCCATGGAATATCTAGATCACAACATAGAAAGTCCTCGAAAGTATTCCAATCTCATTTCTCCCGCCACAATTACTCTAATCTCTTCTAAAATCTCTAGCCCTACCTATATTCCCCCTGTCACTTAAATTTGTACAACCTCTCCTTGGTCTAATCTGATCTGGTTCTTACTGTCTAGCTATAACCACCAAACTTCTCCAAGTCCGTTGGATCTCGTTACTCCCAACACAATTTTTCCAATCCGGTCCTTACAATCTATCAGCAACCACCAAACTTCTCCAAGTTTGTTGGATCTCGCTACTCCCAACACAATTTCTCCAGTCCAGTCCTTACTATCTAGCAACAACCACCAAACTTCTTCAAATCTGTTGGATCTCGCTGCTCCCAACACATTTTTTCCAGTCCGGTCCTTATAATCTAGCAGCAACCACCAAACTTCTCCAAGTCTGTTGGATCTCAGTACTTCCAACACAATTTCTCCAGTCCGGTCCTTACAATCTGGCACCAACCACCAAACTTCTCCAAGACCGCTGGATCTCGCTACTCCCAACGCAATTTCTCCAGTCTCTCGTCCTGCCCCCACCACCTCTGTTACTCCAACTTGCTCCTGCTGGTCTAATCTAGTCCAATACTCACAATCTAACAAGTCCCGGATTCCCTTGGATCAAACAAAAAAACCAAAGGTCCCAAGATATCCAAATCTCCCCCCAAATCTTCAAGCAAGTTCATCAAAAGCACTTACTCCATCCACTGATCCTTACTTTTTCTTCACTGTTAATAACTTAGCTCAAAGCTCCTTCTTGGGTTTAATTGACATGGTGGAGAGTCAACGTGTCTCTAAAAGGAAAGGAAAAAAAGTCGCGAGGTGGCTTGAGCCTTAGAACTAATGCTTTTTTTTTTTGTTTTTTTTTTTTAAAAAAAAATTTCAAAAATTCAAAAAAAGTGGAATGAACATCACGGTCCGTATTCGAGGTAGTCCTTGTACGTCGAGTGTGCGTGGGATTGAGCCCACATGTCTTACTACGCGTGTCCCTCCACCAGCTTAATGTAGTTTGGACCTTTGGGTACTGCTTTCTAGGGCAACTGGGAGGGTAAGCATCCCAGGACGGTATTGTCCTCAGAAGTAAGTCCTGAAGAACATTAACCCAAGGTTCTGTGGAACAGACTATAGGATCCATATGGCTGCTGAATAACGCGCAGGATGTCTTTAACATTCGACCAATAAAAGGAAGCCTCACGTTGGCAGAACTTTTTTCCCGCTCATCAAAATCCAAATGTACATTTGTAGCATTGAAACTTTTCATTTTTTTTCCTAAAAAAAAAATCATCCTTAGCACTATATTCGCTTCTTATGCAATGTACCCTCACATTGGGCAATCAGTTCAAGAATCAGCTGTGAAAAATACTATCTCTTGTTAACAACATAAGTGCACTTTCTAAAATGAGGGTTCTAATCCCCATCACTTTCACGATCCACTTGTGTTTGCTATCACCAATTTGAATCAGCTTAAAGGCTGACATGTGTTCCAAGTCAGAAAAATGCATGCTTGATCATTTCTAATTCTTCATTCAGGCCTAATTCGATACAATGGTAACACATGCAAATCCATACTGCAAACACTGATATTATTAAATCCAAGCAGTACTAGTACATTCGCAACTGTCCAAATCGTTTCATTGCCAAATCAATAGGCTACTCTACCTTCTCAAACACATTCTTACTTTTTCAAAACAAAAAAAATATATAAAAAGAAAAAGTAAAGGAAGAGAGAGAGTGTGTCGGCACAAACAAAAAAAAAGGAAAAAAAAAAGTCAAAAAAGCAAAAGAGGAGAGAGAGAGAGGTTGTCGGTCACGAGAAGGGAGAGAAAAAGAAAAGAAAAGAAAAGAAAAGAAAAAGAAAAGAAGAAGAGACGGGGATAGAGAGAAAGTGTCAGAGAGAGGGATCAAAAAGAAAAAGAAAAGAAAAGAAAAGAAAAGGAAAAAGAGAAAATATAGAGAGAGAAAGCGTCGGTGGAAAGAGAGGAGTGTCGGTAGAGAAAGAAGAAAAAAAAAAGCATAAAAACATGCATCTACCCTCACTCCTCTCCCTCATTCCTCTTTCTTCTTCTTTAAACTGACCTCTGCATCTCTCTCTCTTCTCCCTTCTCGGCCTAACATATTTTCTCTCACTTCTCTCTCCTTACCACACTCATAGTCATTATCTTCCACCATTGTGACCAAGACCAGAAGTTTGATCTTGTTTTAGGCGTAGGGGTACTCTTTCAAAAAACAATTTTGAGAATAACATGGATTTGGGCGAGATAATTATACTTTGGAAAGTGTGCATTCTTCTTTGGATGGCTATGGCGGCTGCAGCTTACTTCTGGTTCAAACCGCCTGATAATGAAGAAGCCCATAAAGACTAGAAAAAATGTTTTTGGAAACTCGGCCCGCCCCTGTGATTGAAGAAATGTAAGGGTTTTTCTTGTTGTTCTCTTTTTGCTCTTATATGTATAAAAAAATATCATCAATAAAAAGAGAATGTCAAGGATTATGTAAGTACATGGGCAGCCAATCATATGCGTTGTTTCCAGCCATCTAGTCTATGCACTGTTTCTATACCCTTTACCAACAGTCTGATCTTCACCGATACACCCACAAGCCTTTGGTCACTCTCACAAAAGGCCAATACTTCACCCATTACCCAAAATGTCACTCCTTACAATGCATCAAAATGTCATTGTGGATATCGCATTTTTCTTACCCACAGCTTTTCAAAATCAATTTTTAAAAACAAATGAGTCGCCACTTAATTTTTGAAAGGAAAATTAAGAAACCATTTTGAAAGCAAACTGATCTTTTAGAAACCAGAGATTAACTAGGTCCGGGGATTATGGAATGAGAGAGGAAGGAGCCCATTGGACTAAAACACCCTCTCTCATCCTATCTTGCGATAGGCCTCTACTCAACATCCTTTTAATCAAATTTATTAATCTAAGCATGCCCTCAATTAATACATATATACATATACATCACAAAAGCATGTCCAAAGGGTGTAAAATTGTAATTGACAAAATATCATTCGAAAGCCACATAATTCAGGTAATAAGCGACATGATATGCAATAGAGAACAAGTGAACTTACCCGGGATCCAGCAGCGATAGTAAACGTGCAATGCATGCGAATAAAAGAAAATCCTAAAAAAAAAGTCTCTAATCACATATACACATAAGGCAAAACCTAATTCTAAGGTGTCGCGCATTAAGTCGAAAAATCAATAAAAATCAAGGAATTTAATAAACTAGAGAGGGATTGAGAAATCGTACCTTAATAGCGCTACAAAACAAAGGGTTAGTTCACATGATATGTAAAATATGATGTTAGAAGTAACAATCCTAAATTTCTAGCTTAAATCTATCTAATGTAATTAAATCCAAAGCAAATAAATCCTAATTACAAATGTCGAATCATATAGATGAACATGTACATGGACAAGAACGAACTATGAAATACTCTTAAACTTTGAATTCAAACTCAACTAATCATTATTAAAGCATAGTTTAAGCCTTAGATCATAGAGAAGTCATTTAGACCCTTATTTACAAGGTAAGTCAAATGTGTCATAAAACTCAGAAAATTGCAGAGAGTAGACCAGAACTTAAAAGAAATAAAGAGCATATCTCTCATGGTTTGATCTTGATGATTTTTGGACTCAATATGCCTCTGTGAGTCTAGTTTTCAAATCAAAAAGAAAATCAAAATTCCAACGGTCGGATCTCCGGGAATATGGAAAATACTAGACATCACTCAGCACTTTGCAACCTTCTGTCCAGAATTCTTGCACGATTTATTAAAAATAGCAAAAAAATCCGAATTGCTTTGTTCTTTTTAGGGTGACTTTCTAACACATTAATCTACTTGAAAAAAATTATTTTGGGTCATAGAAACTTTATTAGAACTCTGATTTAATTATTTCAAAATAGTGTTGCTGTTCTGAAACTATTCTGAAATTCTGGACAGATTATCGTTGCTTCACAAAACCCATGATCAAACCATTCTAAACATGAAACCACCTTAAAACAAAAATTACAGCGGTAGAATATTGTGTTATTGACACTTTTCCGTTGGTTTCATTTGATTTCAACGG